>OV816025.1:213383137-214021793 GCA_929113105.1 Agrypnus murinus
CACCTAGATAGTTTTTTAAAGAAAATGTGAATACCAAAGCCGGATGGTAATTATCTTCATAAATCAGTGGTAAGGGATCACGTGATACATAACAGAAATTATTAGAAAATATTAGATCTAGAGTATTCATTTTAGAATTATATATGCAATTAAACTGATCCAGACTGCAAAGATCACGAAAATATGTTAAGATTTTATGCTTCTTATCATTTGGGTCAAGATCATACTGCGAAGCATTGAAGTCTCCAACAATTACTACATTACATTTATTTTCAGTTATAATACTGGATAATGAATCCAGGAACATCTCCAGTTGCATAGCATTTAGATGAGGCGGAATGTATACGACAGCTAATAACGTTTGCGAGTATATGGGGCCTATTTTGCAACAAGCAATATCGATAAGTGGGAAACTTTTATGAAGATTGTCTACGTTGTATGGTAAGCACGGAATCGTGTCTTTAATAGCTATTAAGACACCCCCTCCTCTAGTTAGTTTTGTAGAATTTCGGTCTTTACGATATACCGTATAAGAATTATTAAACAGTTCGGCTGATAAAGTAGCATCTGATAACCAAGTTTCTGTTAAGCAGATGATATTGAAATCTGAGGAACAAGTACTATGAAAGAAATCAGTTATTTTAGTGTTTAGTCCTCGCACGTTTTGATAATAGCAGTTGATGTAATTAGAAGAAGAAGATGCCGGTACTGTTAAAGTTTGTTGCGGAGGTGTTGTATTGTTCAAAAAGTTTATAGGACTCTGTAATTGCTATTGGGATATAATTCTACGTTTCAATGCAGAAAGATATTTGGAGTACATATGACATTTGCTCTTGTCCCAAACAGCATGATGTGTATCAATATTTGTTGCATCCTCATTAGTGTTTTTATACAGGGAACAGTTGGAACAGCATAAGGTTTTCGATTTACATTCTTTAACAGCATGCCCACCAGCACAAAGGGGACATTTAATATCGTTCTTGCACCATTTTGCAGAGTGGTGATATGCATTACATTTATAGCACCTTAATACATCGGTAACATCGTACACTACACAACTATCTAGGCCAATAAACACACGCTTAACATCCAAAAGCTTTCTGTAGGTGTTACGATCGACTTGGAATGTTGAAATATATTTGCGTTTTTCTTCGTTGGAGAATGGTTGATTAATTTGCAGGATGAGCCATCATCGAAGATTTCCGCATTTTGCTTAAGGAGAAGCCGAGTTAAAGTGAAGTCATCAATGTCCTGTGAAAATCCGACGATTTTAATACGAGGTGTTATTTCTTTAACAGATTTAATTTCGTATGTACTTGCTAGATTAGTTTGAATAGCACATTTGAAGTCATCTGCGCATGCTTCATTTTCAAAATTTAATATAACACCTCCATTGTTAATATTTTTTGCACCCTTTATTTTTATCCTGGAAGAGATTAAGTCGATATTTTTTAATATATCAGACTTAGTAACATGTTCACTTTGAGATTGTTCTTTGGGCTTCACGATTACCTGTGACTCGATTTTCGAGGCGGTTTTGGCTGCATAGGTGTTTTGGGGCGGTGTAATGGAGTTTGAAGAAAATGCGCATTCTTTAGTAATTTTCTTAAGAGTAGTTTCAATAAATTCTGTTTTACACTTTTCTACTAGTTCTGATTTAAACTTTTCCAAATCACTACGTAATGCTTTACTAATACCATCGATTTTTTCATTAAGGAGCTGCAAACATTCCGGAAGATTAAATTGAGCGTTACGACAGTCCTTACACTTCCATATAAGTCCTGAGTTTGATTTGATGGTACTGGCTATCGTCGGTGGTAATTCTACACATTCAAAGTGAAAGGAGTTTTTACATGATCCGGCGCAAGATAAGCCAGCTGATTTGGTAGTAAACGGAAGTTTACATTTAGAACAATTAGGACGCATGATTAAAAGTTAATCGGATTTGTAGTTTACGTTTCACCTTTCAGATATTTGTATATAATATTGATATGATAAACTTACGATTTTAGAATTTTAACACAATTTTATCTTATGAGGAATACAAAGTTTACACAATACAATGTAATCGCTGCTTTGCACTAATCATTCTTCTAATAATACTTGTTTATTCCTTATAGTTTACGAAACTTTTAAAACGATCCAAAATAATTTAGTTAATTAGTTAAATTAGTTAAATTGCAATGCATTAAATAGATCACAGAGAAGTGAATATAATATAATAAATAGTAGTGCGGATTATTTATATGTAATAATACAATAGGAAAGACTGGGACACACGCTTCGCGCTGGCGGTGCCTATCGCAGCGGCTTTTCACTTATACACAAACATAGGAGAAAAAAGGCAACGGTCAGGAAAACAGATAATGCAATTACATAGGAGAATACTATATTAATTATATATGAATTAAATATTGGATTAATTTATTTAGCAATAAAATATGTATGTTTTGTAAAAAGGTTTTGTCTGTAAATATATTTATATAAAGTATGAATGTAAAGGTAAAATGATAATGATACCACTGGTATGATATGATATCAAACCAAGTATACAATACACACAGTACTAGTAGAATTATAATTTGAAAATAATTCTATTTATCAGGCAGTATCTAATAATATACTTTTAAAAACTCAATAAAAAATGCAGAATTCATGTTCTTACGTCAGCCGATTGAAAGTAAACCATTAAAATTTGAAATAAACCTCAAGAAATTACACTATTTCTGCGAGCTCACCTTACACACGTCCACACACACGTATAAACACTTGCTCATCATCATTATATAATAATAATAATAATTGCTACAACCCATAGCTTGGAAACCAGGCACCAGAAGCTATAAGCTTGTGCGGGAGGGAGGGGGCGATTATTATTATTACATAGGCCCTAGGTGCGGCTGCAGCCGACTTACAGGTGGAACAGCGCAAATCCCACATTTGTGTCACAGCTAAGGAAAACTGCAAGAAACCTTAACCAGATCTGCCGGCACCGGGAATCGACTTTAGGCCGCTTGGGTGAAAGTTCAGCACTCTAGACATTACACTACCAAGGCTGTTGTATTTGATAAAGATATCTGGAAATTAAATATTATATAAAATTATACAGAATTATGACTATTTAGCTTTTAACCAACAATTATTTTTAAATATTGTGCCTGCAATTGAAGATAATTATTATGATAATATTAACAGTGGCGTAGCCCTCCTCCATTCACGAACATGACTCTCTGGTCTAAAGGGCCTTTTCTGCACCCGTCTCTCGCCAATATTCAATCCCCATTCTTTTTTTAACTCTTTTATATTTTATCTTACCTTTATTTTTATTTAGTAAGTATTTATTGTTTATTTTAAGCTGAGCATTTTTATTTATGTTATGAAAGTACTTTTCGATCGTACTAGACAATTTAGTGTGCTTGAAAAATATATTTCTGCAATTATCAACTTTTTAGTTGCCATTTTTTGGTCAGAACGATGTTCTTTTTTTTACTGTTTTAAAATCTGAAACAGTACCTTCCACTATTCATTCTTTTCAGAAAGTCGACGACTTCAAAAAGATACTTTTTCAGTCTTTTCAGAAAATTGCACACTAATGTATACAACATGTGCAAAAACAATGTTTTTTTTCCATATGTCGTATTTGTGCAACCTGGTAAATCTCGTTGCACAACTTTCACGACTAGTGAAGAAACACTTACTTTTTGCAACTTGGTAGGTTGGTAGGTTCATAGGTAGGTACAGCGAATAGATACTGAATAGTAATTTGATGACGTTGATTTTTAAGTAAAATTATTTTTTATTCTTCACAAATTTGCTTTTATGTTTTATTTTTTATTAAATTATTGTTTTGTAATATAATTTAAAAAAGTTACAATTGATAAATTAATTACACTTAATTTAATTAATTTTTGCATTCATTAATAGTATTTAATAAAATTAATATTCTATTTAAAACACGTAATTATTTAATTAAAATCAAAATCGATTTGTGAGTAAATAATACAATTATTTAAAGCAATAACAACATTTTTATTTTAGTAGATTTTTACTTTAAATATTTAGATTTGTTATTCATTTGTAAACGATCCTTTGGATTTTCATTTATATTTGATTAAAATAATTGTTTAGAAATTGTAAAACAGATTTATGAAGAATAATTATACATAAAACAATAGTATATTATTAAAACTCAACACTGAATTAATCTTATTATTAGTATTTATACGTATTTATTTATACGCGAGTAAACAAAATAACTAAAAATACATTACCGAATAACAAGACCGCAAGGATATTTGCAAACATTCGTTTTATTTTCGTTTACTTGATTGGTATTCAACTAGATTATACAATAATTTTTAAATTTTTTTTATAGTTTAAATTTTAATGTTTTGCTTTGACTTTTAATAAACCGAAAGTTGGGATACTAGATTTCTGCTCCACAAGTACAAAGCGACAGCGTATAATATAATAATATATAGCTTATAATATAATTATTATACATTCATCATGAATGTCTGCATATAATAACATATCACATAATATTAAAAGGCAATCTTTTAGTTTTAAAGTTTTAATAATAGCTATATTTATATAATAATATAGAACAGAATTAGAAACTCAAGTATTTCCTATTTAAGCAAACACGTTCTAAATACTGGCAGTGTCTACGAAGTCGGTATCGGTAACTACTTTTGTTTGCGGTATTTACTTTCTGTTGGTGTATATTAATGAGGCCGAACTACCGGCAACCTTTGAACTGACCTTTCAGTAAATCTCGTAATTAAGAAAGGATAGGTAAATAATTTGAGATACAGCTAGTAGTTGACAGTTAATAACGTGAAAGATTCTTCAAAACTTAAAAATTTCATTTTCATCTTCATTTTGAGAAATATTTACTGCCTAAATGCTTCGAATAAATTAAGATTTTTTTACATTCAATTAATTATTGAGAAATTGACCCCTAATATGTCACACCTACTATTAAACAAGGCCTTTATATAAATGTGACTCTATTTAACTGAAAACCGGTACGTTAGCTACTAAATAATAAAGAAATCCCGATAGACAACCTATATTTTTGTAATCATTTCACCGGCTATAAAGTAGGTTGCCGATAGTTCCGCCCCATAGTAATAAGCCAGTAGAAAGCAAGTATCGGCTACAGAAATAATCACTGGTACCCGTAGACACTTCGTAAAAATTAGTGGTATTTCCGAACCTATTCATCGTAATTTTATTTTCTACAACTCGTTGGAAAATTAATGACCACTATTGTCAGAATAAAGTGATCTTTATCTTTAAAAAGTAGTAGTTACTAAAAACAAAACTAACTGCTATAAAAAACTCACGTTTTTATTTATTGAGATTGCAATCCTTTTCTTTTAAAAAAATTGGTGCCACAAGAATACTAACTAACTTTATTTTTATTAGCTCCCCTTGTCTGTTTTTGGCTGCTTTTATTAGTATTAGCCAAAAATATCAAGAAATACATGTCAACAACTTCTTTTAAATATTTCCAATTAAAAGGTTTTACTAATTCAAATTCCAAATCTATTCATTCTCTTAAAACCATGGTAAGTAAAATTTGATAAATTAATCACATGATTATCTTGAAACACTTGTTAATTAATAACTTAGATTTACCAACTGTCATAAATTTAATACACTTACAAGTTTCACAAAAATATCATTAACTTCAAAATCTTGACATTGATTTGTTTACATTTTAACTTGTAACATAACCTTAAATTACTGTATGGTCTTCAAAAGGTCATGTACTTCTTGAAAGATGAAATTGGAAGATAATTATGGAAGAATGGATGCCCATTTTATATGGTTTGGTTGAAAAAACTGAATGCAATGCAATTTTTGCATGAAAGAAATGAAACTTTAGCAAGTCATTTTACATAACCGGATTATTGTTTATAAATTTTAATTAATCCTAAAACCAACTGGATAATCTTATATATAAAGAAATTTCTAATCTAATGGTATATAACACTCTTATGAACAAACAACATTAACTTTATAAATAAATGTCGACGAGCACAATTTCCTTAAAAACTAATATTAATGCCCTTATTGATTAAAAATACCTTTTGCACCTTCCTATCTTCGCAAATTTAAATATTATAATAATATCTTTTAAAACATTATTTGAACAATTTCAGTCATTAACAACATGAAAATTCTAGTCAATTAACAATATTCATTGAACGTTCCAAAACCCCAACAAAACGACATGTTTATGTTTTTATTCAAAATTCCACTTCTAAAACTTAAATTTTACTTACTGCAAGTTACATTCAATTAATAATTATAATAATATACGACGCTTATAAATATCCAAATCAACATTTTTTCATAAAAAGTGAACAGTTTCAAAGTTATCAGTGTTTGTCATGAATCGTCTCGCTATTTTATTACGATTTCTGGTTTATTTTTTATTGTTAATATTTCTATATTCTGATATGATCTTCTTAAGGTTAAAGGTGTAGATGAAACATAGTTATGTTGTTGAGACATTTATGTCCCAACTGATAAATTAGTTTTAGAGAAATAGCAGCATAAAACCGCTGATACTTTTGAAGCTGTTCACTTTTTCACTTTTAAAATGGAAAATACATATAAGAATTGGTAGAGACTTAAAAACTAAATCACATAAAATTTAAATATATAGGGTGTCCTATTTGAAAAATCAGATTTTCATATTCAGAGATTTGTATCTTAGATCTACTGACTTGAACACCCTGTATATTATTAACAATAAATTTATAAAAGTTAAGGTACAGGGTCAGCTTACATACGAGCTAGCCTGGCCTTCACACTTGGTGTTTACTTATACTCCATAACCAAAGCTTCTTTCGAATACGACACAGTTCCCAGCAGTATTAGAATGGAATATACGTAACTAGGGTGGCCGTTATTTTGCAAAAGTTAGAATTTTGTAGCTCGCCCCGCCCCAGAGATCTCTTTAAAATGCCAAAATAATGTGTTGTGCAAAATTTCTGTCCATTTGGTCAATATTAACCCGTGCCAACGAGAGGTAAAGTTTAAATGGGATTTAACATGGATTTGGAGCACTTCTAGAGACTTTATGTCATAACTTTTTTATCTTTCTATGTTTTAACGTGAAATATTGTGTACTTATGTGGTTGAAGTTGCTTAACACGAATATGATGTCAAAAAACTCTGGCAGTTCCTCGAAGATGCTCATTTTAGTGAAATTGACCGCTTTTTTGACAACTGTCAGATGGGTTTCTGGCAGTTTGAACTTGATCATATTTGTATTCAGCAGTTCCAACAACATAAGCGTATAGATTTTCAAGTTAAAACATAGAAAGACAAAAAGTTACGCCAGAAACTCTCTAGAAATGCACCAAATCCATGTTAAATACCGTTTAAACTTTAACCTCTCGGTGACACGGGTTAATATTGACCAAATGGGCTGAAATTTTGCACAGCTCATTTTTTTGACATTTTAAAGACATCTGGGGGGACCTAAAAAGTTTTAACTTTTGCAAAATAACGGCCACCCTAAAACGTACTTTGGTCTTATAAATCTAAATTGTCTTGAGACGTTTATACAATAATTATGCATTTAAAGTTCGTATGCTCTAACCGAATAACAGAATATAAGGTACAGGTTAGGAAAGTTTTTGTCATTTTTGTTTCATTTTGATCCATCTTTTTCTCAATAAATTAAATAAAGTATTTGTTCAATGTACTATAAAGATAGCAATTTTCTATATCATCTTATGTTAAGAGTTGAAACTTATATTTTATCTAATAAATTGTATTTCCTTCCTTAGTCTGCAGCATTTCCTATAAACTGCTTAAGAATTGCTCGCTCTAAAACCGATCATTCTTTTATTCTATTCATTTGTGCATTCGGAAACTTCGGGTACTGTGTCAGTATTTTAAAACATAATACTGAAAGGGAAGTCAAAATTTTGCATTTGGGACCACTCGAAAGAATGAGCGAATTGATATTTCTTGCTTCCGACAAAATTGGTCTCAGAACAAACACAACCTATATATTTTTATTTCCAATAAATACATCAAACATATCCAGGCAATATATCTTTAAGAAGTTTAATACTTTTTTGCTTTCCCGCTTTTTCTGCTTCGTTTTATCAGTGAGTTCTGTCCCTAAATACAAATTGATGGCAACAGAGAAAAGCTTAAACTGTAAATAAAATTTTCCATCAGGTTAAGCATTAACATTTTTTTTACTTTTTAATAAATTTCTAATAATATAAATTTGGAGTTTAAAAGAAAAAACGGGGATGGGTATCATCGTTGATCAATATGCAAATGCGAGATGATGTTCTCTTTTAGAACAAAGAACCAAACGAAAAGCGTGTTGTAAAAGGCGTCAAGACGTGTAAACTTCGCCTGTCTCTGCAGATAGCAGGAAACCGCTCGTAATAATTTAGGTTCCATTTTCTTTCAAGTGTGCATTCACATTTTCTTTTCTGTTCGGTAATTACGGACCGATAGAAAATCTTTATTCCGAGCAAAATGCTCTTTTGGCTTTTGTTTCTATAGAAAATGCTGTTTATAATTTTTATTGTCTGGAAAAAATAAAAGCTAAGAGGTTTTTGACTACTGTGACTTCAAGTTGGATTTATAGATATTTCTTCGCTAAATAAATCAACTGTAATTCTGAATGTATATTTTGAAGGTGAAATAAAGATTAATTTCACAAGATTTATTGAATGACCTGACAATTGTTTCGACAGCTAAGCTGTCGTTATTAAAGTTAATGTGAATATAAAGAAACACGTCGCTAAGGTAAATACATAAAATAGATAAAAATAGATACTGAACTCAATCTGTTCATTTATTAAAAGTACCCTTAGTTTGTGTTTATACATCTCGAAAACTTCTAAAATGTCTCATTTGCGTTTGTTATTACAAAAGTGTAGGAATTTAATATTATTTTGGGTATTCATTGTGTGATTCTGTCCTAAAAGGTGTTTGGCGTAATTACATTTTTTTGGAATGTTTATTTCTGTAATAACACAAGTGCTCTTTATATCTTACGTCAAAATCTCGCAGTGTTTGTTTAATATATACCGGACCAATTAGTAGACTTTTTGTAGTTCGGTATACATTGGACAAATACATCTAAAAAATCTAATTACGCCAAACATCTTTTAGAACAGAATGACACAAAGAATATCTAATTCCTATGTTTTTGACACAACAAACGCAAATTAGATATTTTGGAAGCTTTCGAGATATACAAACACAAACTAAAGGTACCTTTAATAAATGAACAGATTGATCTCAGTAATTCTTCGTTACTGAAAGTGTTAAATATTTATTTTTCTTACCTTTTTTATACTTATTTACCTTAGCGACGTGTTTGTTTACATTTATATTAACCTTGATAATGACAGCTTAGCTGTCGAAACAATTGTCAGGTTATAATTCAATAAATCTTGTAAAACTTTTTATTAATCTTTATTTATTTCATGAAATATGAACTTCATCACTATGAAGTTCCACAAAGGCTCGAGACAGTATACACTATTTTGAAATAGTTTAGCTACGTACTGTGTTCTGGCCGTTTTGTTCCATACCGATTAATTGATTATTATTTTTTCGTATGTCTTGTGATTCAAAGTTGATATATTTATTATGAAAGTATAATTCATATAACTAGGAAATACCAAATAGTAGTATGATAACATAAGTAATATGACAATGAAAAGTAGCATATTTACAGTAATGTGCAAAAACCTACCCAAGCAGTTGCTTCAGCTTTCAGTACCAGATTAAAATTGATCGTATTCTTATATTACAGCAACTCAGTTATATACAAGTAAGCTTTATGTAAATATATAATTTGCTACTTTTTATATTCGTACTTTATACGTATAAGATACTTCCTATTTTGCAATTTGCAATACATACTAGCTCCGACTCCTTGACTATATCACTCAATGTTAGCACTACCGCCCAATAAACATTTTTATGTATTATGTAATAGTAACTACAAACTTATCACTTAAAATCTACCACTTTGATCATCTTCCACTAATATTATTTAATTTGTTTCAGGTACGTAAGTGAGGAGTTTTGGAGGGCGTAAGCGGAATTCTACGGTATAAAACCATTCCGGTTAAAACCAAGTAAGGTGCATTCGTAAATTGGCATCACATAAATATAACGTAGCATGATAGAAAGACAAAATATACTTGGCAAAATAAATAATAACCCAAGCAGCATTTTTAGTCACCGCTACGTACCAGCAACCACCGGTGGAACTATAAAGTTTTTGCCGTTAGTCACAAGAACGTAATTGCTACGGTATTGTTACGTGCCTGGAACCAAAATGGGGAACAATTCTCGGGTAGCAGATACGTTGCAGTAACCTTTCCGGAACTTGTCCAGCTACCTTTAGGCTACGTAGCGGGAACGTGGCGGCGTAGTAACTGCTACTTTCGTGGAACTTTTTGTCTCTTTGGCACATCGTGTCGCGTCGTTGTTCTCTCTTACTCTTGCAACTTAACAAATATTCTTTCACGTTCTCTACTAATGCCGCGGTCGTGTCACAAAATGGATTACTATTTTATTTGTAAGACGTACATAATACATAAAGAGATGAAATGTTTCGTTATTTTGTCAATCTAGCATACCAAAATTATAAACCATCGCAACTTTTTTGTTAAATGCGATGATGATAGATCGAAAAATAACAACGCGCCTTCTTTAAATATATTTTTTAATAAAAAATGTCTTGAATAAAATATGACAAAAATACTTATAAATTGATAAACATGATAGAAACCATTTTTATTTTATTCCCAAGGCACAATTTGACATCGATTTGTTATCTTTATTGATAGTTATAGTAAAAGACTTTTTAACAATTGCAACAAATTGCAAATTGATTAATAGCCTTCAACATTTTACAAGTAAATATGGAGTTGTTTTGAAAATGTCACCTTAAAGTAGTATTAACTGTAAAATGTGTGTCTAAAGTTTGTGTCGCTTTATAAACAGTAACGGGAACTAAACAAATTCTACTTCTAGGTTGTTGTTACCACGAAGTATAAAATACGGTTTCCGTAGCCACTTTTTAGCTCCTAATGTCACTGCAAAATTCCCATTGGAACCTAACCTCAAATTTAAACGTCAATCGTAAACAAACAACCAATATTTTTATACTGATTGCTAGTTAATAACAATTATTATTTAATTATGGCTCATTTTAAAGTTGTAGCGACGAAAGAAAAAAGGGGAATATATTTCACCCTTGTTTACTACATGATGGTTTATCAGTGATCTCATCCCTATTTTTTTCTATTTTGTATTGTAAACAGTTGATTTTGTTTCCACTGATTTCCCCTAACTGCTGTTCTAATTTTCTATAAAAGGTGAACGTATATCTAAAATTCTTCTTTTTTCTTATTGCATTTGCCTTTGACATTTTTATTAAAAACTTGCAAAACTACTACCAACTAAAACACAATTAACCTCCAAATTCCAAACTAAAATTACCTTCAAGTGATTCTTGGGTAGCATAAACGTAAGTTTTACTTTCAATGCTACTGTATAGTTCATTTACTTTAAAGGTTAAGCAATGGTTTCAGACCAGTGGCAGGAACTTTCGGTGCTACTTTAAAGTTTTAAAAACTTAAAAGTAGCTTCGGGCAAGTTACTGCTACAATCATAATATCACTTGAAGTTGCAACAACATTAAGGTAATTATACTAAGTAGCAATACCGTTCCACATACTTTAAAAAGCTACTTAGAAGTAATGTAACTACATAGTTCTAATAAATAGTAGAAGTAACTACATAATTACTAAAATATTCCAAATTGAAGCAATTAAACCTATAAAGTCATAAATTTAGTTGTAGTTAAGTAACAGCTACTCAATCAAAGTTCCGATCTCAGTTACCGCTACTTAGATGCTGCTTGGGAAGAGTTTGTACTTTCACTATGGTTACTCAAACTTTCAATTATGGTTATTACCATGCATTCTTGAACCATTTCTAAGTTAAATAACACTAGGTAAAGTAAGTTAGATAGTAAATATGTTAAGAACTTGGAATGCAGTAACAGTAGAAAAAAACCAAGACTGTCAGAAATTCGATTAACGAAAGCTGTCCAAGGTTCAATGAAAGGTATACATACTTTATAATTGTAGTATATATCTTTTCTCCAAACAAAGTTTCAGTTTTGGATAAGCAACGCGGGTGCTTTTCTTTGGAGTAAACCGAGTGGCGCACGCAGAGCGAAAGCCAAGGGAAGGATGCGCAAGCACGCGCTTATCCGAGCGGCTAAAGATTGCAATAATCAAAATATGTGTTTAAACCCAATCCGTTAATAAGTACATCCGTTTATAATCGTTACACGTCTGCAGCGGTTATTCTCACAATTGAGATGTTCTATCAAAATGCAAGAGTCTTACATATTTACAGTTGCCGAATACCTGAATACGGGACCATACATAAATACATATTAGAAACATCAGTAACTGTTCCTTTGTTTACGTTCTAAATAAACTCCAAATTTTAGGATAACATTACCGAGCACACACTTAAATTAAAATACTCCGAGACGAGATGATAGTTTACGTTATCTCAATTCTACTAGCAAAATTTCAAACTATTCGAAGAAACGCGAGGTTTTATATTTTAAATAAGAGTAATTTCACATGATCCTATCAGAAACATCGTGACGTTATTTTGTTCCAATTGTAAAAATGCAAAAGATATCTTTTAATGGTATTTTAAAGAAATGTATCTAATTCGTAAATTACACTTGAAATATTCCAATTGTTTAGACTAGGTAAAAATATGATTTCCGGAATAACTCAATTTTCTTGTCGGAATGCTTTTATAAACAACCTTTGCGGTTTTTAACTTGGACACAAAGACTCTAACGCTAAATGAACAAGAGAATATTTGAGCTGTCCCAGACTCATAAATTAGCATGCATAGTTTTATACGTGCTTTTAAACTAAAAGGAAGCTCAATACCTTTTATTATTTGATGATATTTCCATGAATTTTCGTCTACAAAATGAATCATGATCGTGATAAACGATATGAATACTACATTAATTGGAACTGTTTGCAATTTTGAATGTTTATTAATGTACAGCTGTCATACGATATTTCAAGCTATAGATTTTTATGTTTAAATTTACATTTAATTTTCAATCATAACTGAACATTTCGTTACTATACAGGGTGGTACTGAGATTATTTCTATAATATGAGTACCTAGATTTTTACCACGGTATAACGAATCATTACAAGCGCGAATTACTATTACTAATATACGAAATTACTCATCCTTTGAAGGTATGAATTCTCAACTAACTATTCACTTAATTAATTTGCTATGCAGAATTTTTTAGTTCATCTAGTAGATATAGACGTATAGCGATTCTAAGTATTAGAATTTACCAAGTCAGTTCCATATTCATTTTTAAATCGTCCGTTTGCAAAAAACTTACGCGTTCAATGATCAGTGTTGGTGAAAGTTGCAACGTCGAAAAATTAGATGACAAAATATCTTAATTGAATAAGAATAAATAAATTGAACAAAGAAATATAGAACATAAAAGAACGAGATGTTTTGTACCGATGCGATGCTCTGGTTTATTAATGGTATCATGGAGATTGTTAAAAATTCTGTTGGTATGTCGAGAAGCTTCTTCTTACGCATTATATCTTTTCAAAAACAAAACTAATTAACTGTATTGCAATTGTCGTATCAGAACATTTCAGCTAACTCCTGCAAGAGCCTCCTATCATAATTAAATAAATCAACATTAAACAAAATGTTTAATGAAAGCTCCCAAATTTATGTTTGCAGATTTAAAAAGACTAATTTATACGCAAAATACTTCAATAATACCGACTAGATAAGTAAATACGTAAATATTTAATTTAGACTACAATTGCAATGTTTTTAAATGGGATTTTTAGATATCCAAATCGTGATACAATTAAAAAAATATTTTATACAGTATACACAAGTACTAATTAAACCGTAGTTATTTAACTGTGATCGTTGTTATCCTTTTAATAGTTAAATATAAATAATTTGGCTTATAAATGCTTTATTCCAATAATTCTATCCCAGCTCGTTTCAATGAGTACCAGCAGGGATCGTTGGTGATAACGCCCGAATGTTGCTTACTCTCGGTACGTGGCCTTAAGGTGTGTAGCAGTCCTTAACTTAACGTAGCCAGTAGAAGCGACATGTCCACTCGTAACATGGACTAGGGGATGGCCTAACAGTAGTGAATAACCCGATGAAACTGGTGAATAAACGACCAGAAGATAATCATAAATCAGGTCCTTAAAAAAAGAGCGGATAAAAGCCAAAAGGGAGAAAATAGAAACAGAAAATCCTGCAAAAAAATTTACATTGCCACAAAAAACTGATAGTGGCTACTTAACAATTTTAGTCTACTGAGAAATTACTTATCAACGAAAACTTAACAAGGTATTAACTATAAATGGGCAATTTTAAACGTTGGTTTGATTCAAACACGTGAATGTAATTCTGAATTCATATATTTTAGTCGATATCCAACTTCTTTGCAAACTTTCCTCGAACTATACAAAGTCTGTCTGGTTTCCCTCTAGAATAATATTTCATTTTTATAAAGCACATATCAGTGCAATCTTCAACTTCTGTTGCACATTGTGTACTCAGATGTTCAAAGTACCAATAGTATTAAACTATGTCATAAAATGTCTTCAGTATAAGTATGCAACTACGTCTGCATAAACTATTTATAACCTATAAAAGACGACCATTCCTTTGTCATAAATCTGAAGTATGTGTGACGGAAGGATTCTCAGTGTGTGTGAAAGCGTGTTCGAAATCAAATTTACGCCTACAAGAATGGATTTGGTAAATTTTGTTTATCGTATCGATCACATCCAGTTTCCTAAGTAAGTACTTCCAATATATACAAAACAACCATTAGTCCACGTTATTTGTTTAGTAACAGTTTCGCAGAAGCGAGCGTGCTTAACTAAATCGTAAGTATGATATCTTAGGTCCCCGAAGACCAAAGTTGAGAATTTAACAGAGTTAAAGTTTGCGGCGGGGTTCATATATTCAGGAACGAACGGGGGACGTACAAAGGCCTTCTACATCCAAGTACGGTACTTTTATTAAATTGCTAATCGTGTAGAGTTTGCAAATTCCAACTTATCTTATAAAATGTTGTATTATGTGAACATTTTATGGCACATAATTTTCTGGAAGGAAAGTAGGATAAAGTGGAGAAAAAAGGGTTTATATAAAGTATAATACGTTAGATGGTTCCCTTTAAAAGAACATTTTTTGCAATTGCCGCGTTTACCATGATGTGAGATGTGACAAATTGCTTGTACAAAATATTTAAGCTTTTTTGCTTTTTGGTCGAGCTTTTTCTCTATACTTTTTCTATTCAACTGGAATCTTTTTGTTGTTTTGATGGGCATTAATTTTTTCCTAAAAGAAAACCTCTTTTTTAGTTTTTACCGAAATGAATTCAATATTAGCTGTTGTTATCATAACAATGACAGGCAACTTTAAGTTATAAAAACATTTTATAAAAACGATTAGTAGAAACTAATCAACAAATTATTGTTAATAACCTTAACCGCCACATGATTAATCATAGTGCTCAAGTTTTCGATTAATCCAATAATCGTCTTCGGCATTCTCACTTTACAGGGTCAACACCAACCTAAAATGGTTACATTTTCTGTGTTATCACTATCTGTGTAAATATTAGCAGTGTGACGTGGCGACTTCCTCCAACTTTTAACTCTTAGAAACTGAAGCACGACATACAAATAACATTTTCCGACAGTTCCTTACTATTAAACTTAAACCCGTTATTAGGAGGGAAGAGACTTCACTTCTGCAAATTATTTAACATGTAAAGGAAACATGATTTTAAAAGTTAATAGAAATTATAAAATTCATGTTCAAAAATTTATAAAATAAATTAAGCTAATTTTTAGCTTAACGCGAACTATACACAGGAAAAATTTAAATTTAGTGTAAAATTCGAACGCTAGACCACTCGAAAAAGTGCATGTTCAATAAATTTAGAGTAAAATATCTAATTTGAACCTTCGTGTAAACCATAGAGTTAACTTCAATACAATGTTGGTGTAAATTTATTACACTCTAAAACAATTATACCTTTAATTATTGGGTAACTTCTTTTGCACTGAAACAGTCAAGTTTCTATTTTAATCGTTTCGGAGTAAGATATTACCCTTGACTTTTGAATCTTTTACTCTTTATGGGAAAAACATTGCCTATTTAGAATGGATTGTTATAACTTTTTCTTCTTCTTTGCTTCTTTCTAGGCCACTTGATTCCCCCTTTCCTAATTGACACCCAATGTATAAATTCCACCCTTTAAATTTTATAAATTTGGAAATTTTACACATGTTTTACAAATTTTAGAATTTAACCAATATAGTGAACAAATAATAATTAAAATAGTCATAATAACAATATTAACACTTCTACAACAATTCAACGTGCTTAAAAATATTTGTAATTGCTTTATATTTTTGGAGGCTGTAACTGCTTGTATATCTTGAATTGGCTGTCGATCAATTGTGATTCCATCTTTGCCTATGGCATATTCAAGGTACTTAACTTCTTCTCTGTAAAATCCACACTTTCCAATATTTATTTTTAAACCTGCTCCATCTAATTCTTCTATTACATTTAAATGGTTGTAATGTGTATTTTCATCAGGACGATTTTCATAGATAAGTATATCAGGCAAAATAGGAACGTAATTACCACTACATCTTCTTTCTACATCTTTAAACTTTTCTTGGATTTGTGTAATTTTTCCTTCTAAATGTTGACATATAAAATCTTGCTTAATACTACACTTTTCTTCTAATTTTTGTTTTACCTCTAATCATATGGTTTTTATTATCATTTTCTGATCTTTTTGATTAACATCAATTGAACCTATTTTATCATTAATGGTTTCAAATTTTGCATTATTTATCTCTTCGTCTTCTGTAATCTTAACCTTTAAATCTTCACAATCTTGAGTTAATTTTATAATTTGCAGGTTATTTTTTTTTTCAATTCTTGAGTTGCCTCCTTACGATACTTATGTAATTCGTCAAATCTTGATTTCATTTTTTCTGTAGTCGTATCTATCTTTTTTCCAACTTCTTAAACTGTATTAAAATATCTTCCATCCATTCTGGCTTTGTACAAACTTGTTAACTTTTGTCACCTACCTCTGATTCTGTAATTTCTCTTAAATCTTGATTTCTGTCATCTACTTCACCATCTGTACTATTTCCTCTTTTTCTATTTGTGGATCGTGTGATTCTTTCCATATTTTATATGTACTTTGCCTCACGTTGGGCGCCAATTTTATGCTATGGTTTGCTCAATCGGTATGTAATATGGAGACTATCAATATTATGGATCTTGCAGTATTAAATTATAATATCATCTTTTTCATAAATATTATATTTTTTATTCTATCACATCTCATACATCTCTTACAGAACTTAATTCGTTCTTTTTTCTCTTTCTAGGCCACTTGATTCCCCCTTTCCTAATTGACACCCAATGCCATATATACAATTAAAACATAAGAATGTATTGAAAAAATATATACGAATCAAGTTGGGACACTTCTATTTTGGTTAAATGACACTTACACGATTAAATAATGTCATTTGGTTAAATGAAATGGAACCTTTACTTTGAAATTGTTTTTTCTTGGTGTCATTGTATGATTGTTAATTGTTGCTAGAGTGAACTACTACCCCTGCTCCATGCCAACCCTCGTGAAATTTCTATTAGGAGATTCCCTTACAGCACTCTGTGAACTCCGCCAAACTTAAAAATTACTACAATTATGATGTAATTACTCTTTTGTTTTGCGAATTACGAATACATAATTATAATTATTGCTCCTACTTACCTAATTTCTTAATATCTTTGTTTATTGTTTGGAAATAAAATACTGAATATGAATTATTGAAAAAAGTACAACTTCGTTGGATATCAATTAATTTTTTTACTGTGTACTATCCCAACACCAAACTTTTAGTTTTAGTTTGAGTAGCTAATTCAGTTCATTTAATAAAATATATATTTAACAATTACAAGACAAATTCAACAAACGAAGATAAAAAATATGTAGATAACCGGTTAAATAAATGTTCTTTTCTTTTATACATACTAATCTATTCCCATGGGAAATTCTAGTTTATTTACCATGTCCACCAGACCTACCTATTGGTATAAAGGGATTGGCATACTGATAGACAAAAGATACCACACCCACTAACATGAAACCACGACCACCCAACCCACCCATTGCACCTGTCTGGTTCTTAGTTCAACCATATGCATGTGGATTCTAGGATTTCATAAAAGAACCAGAATACTAAAAAACAAATATGCCACGCCTACCAGACGCACCCATTGCCCCCACTTTATCCTGGCTTGGTCCAACCATAGATATAGATTCTATAGAAAGATTAATACCTACAAAAACCATCTACCACGCCCATCAAACCCAACTATTGCACCCCTTCGCTCCATGCCGTCCAACCGTATAGGTTGTTTGGGAGTAGGATTTACAGCGACTGAGTGTATAAAGGGACAAACAAATTTTAGATTTTAGTTAGTTAGTATATAGAAGAAGATAGGAAAATGACACAATTATTGATATCGAAAACAAATTCCCTACACGAAGAAAGAAAGGTTAACCTTTTCTGCAGAAAAAGTATTCTTAAGTACTATTCAATAAGGCAAATAATCAATAAAGAAATAAATAAAACCAAACCTAGTCACAACAATGTCATCCTTAAAATTGATAACACCATTACTTCAGATCCTGATATAGTTTCTAATTGCTTTAATAACTATTTCGCAAATTTGCCTTTGAACTTAACCAAGAATATTCAGAATAATAATTCAGCGCTTGATAAATTACGTTCGTTTAAAATATGCAACGGCAATTCGCTCTATTTCAATCCTACATCACCACAAGAAGTATTCAATGTAATCCACAAACTTAACAACACAAGTGCTGTTGGTATGGACGACATTCCAATACAAGTGATTAAATTTTGTTCAATATATATTTCAGATTTGATATCACATCTTATAAATAGTTGTTTCAGTGTAGGTTATTTTCCAAGTCAATTTAAAACATCGCAAATTATTCCCCGTCACAAAAGGAAGGACAAATCTTTAGTAGAAAATCACAGACCAATAGCTATACTCCCTGCTTTTTCTAAGATTTTTGAGACATTAATTAATAATAGGATAACAACATTTTTCGAAGTAAACAATTATTTTTGTCAAAATCAGCATGGTTTTGTCGAAGGTAAATCAACTTCAACAGCATTAAATAACATATTAGGTAATGTACTTCACTGTCTTAACAATCAACGCGTTATTAGCTTAAATTGTGATCTTTCAAAAGCTTTCGATTTGGTTGATCATAATATACTATTAGAAAAATTAGAATATTACGGAGTCTTCTAAATTCGCACCTTAACGACAGAAAACAAATTGTTGAATTGTGTTATTTAAATCAAGATAATGAAATCGAAATTCACCGTTCCTTAGTAAACAATGTGTATTATGGAGTACCACAAGGATCAATTTTAGGTCCGCTACTTTTTGTTATATATATATATATATATATATATATATATATATATATATAAACGATTTGCCGTACAATGTTAATGCTGGAGTCACCTTGTATGCAGATGACACTAGTGTAAATGTTACGGGTGCCAATATTCAGGAATTGACTTATAATATAAATCAAGTACTCCATGATATACAAGATTGGTTTTCAGCGAGCCATCTCCTAATTAATATGGACAAAACGATATTTGTTTTTAATAATAAAAATACTTTCAAACAAAATGCGGATGTTCATGACTATAATACTAGAAGCAATCTTCTGAGACCTAATGCTGCTAAAACTTCAACCTATTATAAATCATTCATGTTTACGTCGGTTAAGATTTTTAATAAACTTCCTGATCAGATCAAAAATTTAGAAAATAATAAAAAATTCAAATGTGTACTAAAATCGTATTTGACTGACAACTGCTTTTATAACCTGGAAGAGTTTTGGAATACTGGAAATACTGCGACTGCTTAGTGTTTGAAATGTAAACTCCATCTATATTATCTTTAATTACTCTTTTAATATGTTTTACATCTACAATGTTTTTATAATATTTTATATCATATACACTACATGTTTTTTATCCTATTTATATTTACACAATATTTTATTTTATATTATTAATATGTATGTTTTTATTGTATTATTCAACGCCACTGGCACCAGAATAAATGTTTATCTTATCTATTATTTTTTATTCTAAAAGATACAGTTTCCTTATTGGTAATTTTTAATTAAAAATAGTCTGTAAATATAGTATTTGAGTTTTACCTGTGTATAAACTGATAATTCATTTAATACGATTATCTTTTTTGCACTGTTTCTATTGTAAAAAGAAAGCTCTAACGTTGTGCACTGTGTTTTACATCTATTTCGCGTATACTAAATTAAATGGCAACTATTTATTTCTCGAAAATATTCATTTCTTTAAATTTAATTTAATATATAAAATCTAAAAGAAAAACTATTACCTTATTCTAAATTCAAATTGCTTAATCTTGGCGCCTTATTTTTAATTACCGACCTGCATTAGTAGATCTCTGTAAACTTAAACCTGTCATCAACTAAATTACAAAATGTCTGCAGTGTTCTAAACTCTTTTCTCACTTGGTAGAAATGTATTTTGTGAAAATGGAAAAATTTTAAATTAATAACACCAATGGTTTCTCTTCTATAACGTAAACCCAAAGAAACTATCCAGAGAAAAATCTTTTATACCCATAATGTTCCAAACGGCAATCTTTAACACACTTGTAGTTCAATGATAAAGTTATTTACCCAAAATAAATTTAAATCATTATTTAAAATCCACAACACTGTTTAATTAAATAAATTAAATTCAAATTGTTTATTATTATATTCACTCACTAACTTTTAAAAATGTTCATCCTTGACAAATCACTTTACATAAAAAAACTTTAACCTCAAGATTGTTGACACATGTCGACTTATAAATATTTGCACTTAACCTTACAAATTCTGAATTTGCTCTGTGAACATATGCGCTGAATGAACGATATAAAAATACAGAGAAAGTGTCCAGATTTTGATCTTTTTTTATACCTTTTGAAGAAACAAAAGAATGCACTGACACAAATTTAGTGGTTTCCACTAGAAAACAATTGCCTTCTTTATAACTAAATATTTTTTAATCAAACATTATTTATAACCATTAATAAATACCAACATTAATATTATAGTTTTGTAGAGGAAATCTTCCTCTTCAAAAAACATATTACAATGTTAATTTGATCGAAGAATAAGATTGTTTTAGCTTGACGATGACATCCATCTTGAATGCATTCAGTTACACATTAAAATTTGAAATAATTAATCTAAATTCGTTAATTACATCGTTTTTTACATATAAAAACGTTCCTTAGACTCTATAACCCAATATTTACAACTTTTTATGTATCCAAACTAGCAAGTAACATTAAATTTCATACATTTAAATTACTATGACAATACGCAGCCAAAAGTGTTCTATACTCTCATAGATCTTCTGTATGAAATGATACAAACATTAATATTTGTCTAAATTGTGCTCTAGAACCTACTTAAGAATTATATAATAAAATATATGCTCTTACAGATTAATTAAACTTGGCACAAAACAAAATAATGAAAAATTTACTGAAATCGTTGACATACAAGACAACTTCACAAATTTGGAAGACTCAACTCTCAGGTGTAACCAAGCCTTGAAATGGATTTAAAATCTAAGTAAATAGAAAACTCCAATAACGGCAGTGCAACGTCGTTTAACTAAGAAGAATCATCAAATTGAAGAGGAAAATCAACTTTAAAACTTATTCCTGTATAAAGTGTTCTAGAGTGTATCCTTGACAAAATGAACAATTTTAAATTAAATTTAATCTATCATTAATGATTCCCCAAATCTGTCGTCTAGTAGTTAGGCAACACATCCTGCATATATGTAATTCGGGATGCTGAAATCTTATATTTTCCTATCCATGTAGAATACATGACAATCCATTCATGACAATGATAATAATCCATTCTCTTTTTACCGCATATGCAATGTGGGGATTCCACACAATCTCTTATGGGAGAGCAACGAAAGCAATGGAGCTATTATAGTAAGTACATTTCGTTCCTTTATACTTATCACTAATACAACTTTTACACCCCTTATCCTAATCAGCTCAAATACGATTGTATTCTTTTTTTTTAAATTCAGTCCCAAGCTAAATTTGAACCCGTGTCTCTTTGATCGAGAAGCAGGATCTTTACCACTCGGCCACGGGGGAGGGGCATTTTATTTGATTATAATATTGTTTAATTTATGTAATTCGTCTAGATTTGTAAAATGTGTTGCCTATGGCTAGATTCACACCCAAATCATAACTGAAGTCCCGCACTGTACTGCATAAATATATATTTTTTATTATTTTGCTATATATTTGACAAAGATGATATTTATTGGCATCTTAAATTTGTTCGGCCCTTTGCAACTTTAATGATCAATATTGATCTATTACTATTTTACGAAGTGTATTAGTTAGATTACTTACTACTTTCCCTATCTCAACAAGCAGGTTAGAATTTTTTTTGGGATCCCTTATTCTTTTTCATCTCTAGAATTGTTTAATATGTATTATTATTTATTAAATCCTTTTTTTGTTTGATTATTTTTTTAGCGCTGCTAGTACCCTTTTTCTTGTACTGATGAACAATAGTTTCTGGTTAAAACAAAGCTCATTTTAAACTTTTATTAAAACTAATTCAAAATTTATAATTGAATATCCTTTGTGTTTTTAAATTCAAAGCTTAAAAATTGATTTTCATTTGTAATACAATGAGCCTTTTGGCCTTTTATAAAACAATGATAATAATTAAATAGTATAGATAGATGACAAAATGATCCATGTTGTTAATAGGAAAATAGGAAACCGCTGCAAACTAATAACAAGCGTCACATTTCACATATGTAGCACTAATTATAAACTATATAGAGCTGTATCACATTCTTTTTCCTGGAAATTATTTATAGGTTTTGTAAATTTTAGGAAATTTGTGGAAAATACTTCTTTATTGATTTTCGAGTAATATGTATGTGCATTTAATTAAATTATATTTATTAAAATATGTCATATATTATAATTATAATGTACGCGTGTATGTAGCTATGAATCAGTGGTAATTACATATATGTTATATGTGCTTTAATATATGTAGCTATATGTTTGAACAGTAAAAGGGCACTCGTTATTACTGTAAAAACACCTGCATTCATTTCAATCCATTAATGTAATAACGCAGAATAATTAGAGACACATTTACTGGTATAATGAAACATTTAATTCGTATACTAGTTATTGTTTTTAATGAATTTCTATTTTCCGTGAGAATCTGAAAATCATTTCTTGAAATGAAGATTCATAGCTCAGTGAAATGTTAAAATGTTAAGTAACTGAAAATTTACTAATAAACCCCCAACTGAGTATAAACTAATTAAAAATAGTTTTCTATTATTCCATAACAAAGATAACTAATAATTACCTTATCAGTAGATAGTGGTTGTCTTCGTAACCTGAAATAAGACATTTGTCTAGTTTACCGTATCGATTAACTTCTTTAATAATGTTTAAAGAGAATATTAGAAAACCTTTAAGAAAGCCTTATTTTATGAAATTAAGCTTTTATAACAAAGCAAAATGTTTACTCGGAGGGAGTGAAACTTACTAGAAGCGGATTCTTTTAGGGGCCTTAGACAGGAAAAACACTGAAACATAGAATAAGGTAAAAGAAAGAACTATAAAGATACAATCGAATAAATTAAATGCTTCATTTAAATATAATTAACTAAGACGGTAAATTGATGATAAAAAAATAATAATTAGTGGATATAAAAAAATATGTCTAATTATTGACGAATAGTCAAACAGCTCATAATAAATCTTTCAACTATAAATCAATATTCAGATATTATGTAATACGAATAAATACAAGAGACATCATTTGTGCTTGTAATTTAGATATGAATATTGCAGAATTGAAAATTGTTAGAATATTGAAAATCGACAACTGCAGAAATCTTCTGGAGATTGGTGAATTTGAATTTCAAGAGGTAAAAGACTCGATCTATTGGTATAGAGCGGAATTTAATCCATAAGTTCACTAAAGCTAAGAACCTAAAACGATAGTGATCATAATATAATGGCAGCCTCGCATTTGAAATTGAATATATACAGTTCGTAAAACAAAGAACTATCAATCGGAGTATCCTACTGACGTAATTTTAGTAACTAAGAAATACAAATACATGTTTTCAGGCACACAATGGAAACACTAAGTAAACAAACGACTGTGGCATCTGAACTCTGGACAGGCTGGTTGAAGAACAACATTTTTTGTGACAAAGATCGATTGATTCGCAAGAAACTGAGGCCCGCAACGTTCTAGTCGTCTAGTTCAGAAGCCATATCTAAAATAGTAATGACGTGCGCGAAGAGGAGATTGTCACCTGTCTCTTCCAGATTCTTCTGTAGACTTTTGATGCAATTAATCATATCTAGGAGACCAAGGCCGTACGGTGCTCGGTGGCACTTGAGCGGTCACTAAAGACTGTAATAGGCACTGAAAACCATCGTTTATATTAACTGAAAACTACAACTATGTACATGATTAGGGCCTTTATGACCTTCTACGCCGCCGTGATATGAGGTACTTGATGGAAAATGGAACCACAATGTCTTTACAATGATATTCACACATTTTAGCATTCACCAGATTCACTGCAAAAAACTTTTCAAGTGAAGAAACGTCTGCCTAATACGTAGCATGCAATCCCGAGTCGTAGATGAGATGGGCTTTTAATAATTTATAATCAGCAGCGATTTGCATAAACATATGCATTTACACTCCCAAACCTTAAAGCAACCGGATATAATTGTCGGAGACTACTTTTGAACAAAGATACCTAGTCTAAGTCATGCTGGGTAGATGATCTAGCACAGTGGTGGCGAACCTATTACCCGCGGGTCAGACACTGACCCACGAAGGTTTTTTAAATGACCCACGCTTTGATTTTTATAAACTTATTTTTTATATCATAAAAAAGAGAACAGACAATCGAAAATATTAAAAAATTAGAGTATAAATATCTAATGTCAAATTTATAAAAATAATATTTCCAAATGGACGTTCCGAACGGGCTAACTGATTTTCTATCATTTCTAACATTAAGAAAGTATCTGAAAATAAGCAACAACAGATTTCACATTAAATATACTTTTATTAACTTTATTATACATACACATTTCTGTAAGTATGTTCATTAATAAAGAATACGAGTATTTCATAATAATAATAAGGGGTGTCCCACAATGCTGTTTACACGTAATATCTCCCTTATTTGAAAAGATAAAAAAATCAACCCAAAACTATTGTGAATGGCTCAAAATGGACCTCCAGAAAACATCCTTAAACGCTGGTTGCATAGCAACGTTTAAGATATCATGCCAACTTGATTAATTTTTCAAATTGCACCCTCTGTTTTTCTTTTCACGGATATGTATTCTTCACTTCATTCTGCATACGCTAGTATGTCTTACTTATTTATCTAATGTGCATTTAGGGGTTGAAAAAAATATTTTTTATAAATTGAATTTATCTTAAGCTTAAAGCAAATGCTCAAAATCCTCTCCTGTGGACTCTACACGGGCTTTAAAGTGCTCCAATAGTTCCCTTGTAGACACGTCTCAAATCATATTTTTTGAATAATTTAGTTACTAAATATGAAGTGTACAATTTATAAAAAATATTTTTTTTCAACTCCTAAATGCACATTAGAGAATTAAGTAAGGCATACTACCGTATGCAGAATGAAGTGAAGAATACATTTCTGTAAAAAAAACAGAGGGTGCAATTTGAAAAATTTATCAAGTTGGCATGATCTCTAAACGTTGCTATGCAACCAGCGTTTAAGGATGTTTTCTGAAGGTCCATTTTGAGTCATTCACAATAGTTTTTGGTTGATTTCTTTATCTTTTCAAATAAGGGAGATATTGCATGTAAGCAGCATTTTGGGACACCCTTTATATATACTTTTCTTTATTCCTTGTTCAGTCAAATACTCAGTGCAGAGGCGCCACTGTGCATGGTGTCACCTGGTGCAATAGTTCATGGTATCACCCCATTGATATCAATTTTCTGCCGCCAATCTTTATTTTTTGCTCTTCGCTTGCAAAAGTAAAAGTTGTAAAATAAAAAGGAAACGTAAACCTTTTTAGAGGATTTTAAAAATGAGAACCAAAAAAGGGTCAACTGTCCAGTTTTCCTGTTAACAAATTTTTTGTTTCCAAATTATTGGTACCCTTTTTACCCCCCGCCCTCCAAGCGAAGCCACTGACTTAGTGACCCACGGGCTGGTATTAAAACAAATAATGAACAAAATTTGACTCACTTCTCAAAAAGGTTCGCCATCACTAATCTAGTAGTTCTGGCACTTTCTAAGAGAGTCAATAATACAAATTCTTCCAGTGAAGGTTTTGGGAATTTGATATATTGTTCAGAATTAAATCTTTCTTGTACTAGAAGGACTTTATGTAAAGCTACTATTCTGTCTAAACATATTGCGTAGATGTACATGTAAGATTTACGTGCACTGCTTTTATTTTTTACGTTACCCTTTATTTTGCAGTTATCTTTTTTAAATTCAAAGTTTTCAGAACTCAGAGTTTTGAAAATTTAAGAAATTTCTTTAATACATACTATATTTTGTTTAAATAACAAAGTTGTTTCCGTTTCGTTGAACCAATAGTTCCTAGATTTTTATACTTTCAGATCAATAAAGTTTTGGTCTTAAAACTAGAATTTTTGAAAAATTCAGAGTTTCGTGGTTCAGAATTAATAAGAATCAACGTAAGGTATATATGGAACTTCTGAAGACTCGGAACTTGCAGCTTGATTATATTTATCTGCCAATAGTCTCATGTCAAGGGTAAAAGGAAATGGACACAAATGCAAAAAAAATCTCGACTAGTGAATTTGCAGGTAGTGGATAGCTGCCTAAGTAAATATGTAGATAGATCAGTTGCGAATTCTCATTTGTCACATTGTGTTCTAATTATTAAACAATACAGTCTTAGCTGGTGATACGCAGTTGTTATGAAAGGGCACGTCTTCCTAATACCTACTGAGTCTGGCAAGACCGCTTTTAAATTGAAAAGTTCAATATTTTCAAATGAAACGAAGGGGGAAGGAATAAGAAAGTAAAAAAAGTCTGAGCTAGTCGAAACTCTGCTGAGACAAGTTCTGATTAAAATAAGTGTTTGGGAATGGGAAAATTGAAAGGTTGACTAATTCGAATAAAATCACAGTTGGATGAATGGTTTCTTATCAACCTCAGGTTGCTTGAAAATAGTATTAATACGAGTAACTCTGTATTTTATCGTTAACTTCAATATGGAACACAATTTCAAATGGTTCATTTTGAATTATACAAGCTTTTATTTAAAAAAACTTAATTTTTTAATTGTAAAGTGATTTAAAACGATACTATTATTTTAACACATTAAGTATTTTTCTATTTTATATTATTAAACAATTACGAAATATACTTCCTTTCGTTCATGAGTGGGTATAACTTTTTTTATTAAGGTTTTGTAATTGAATGTGTTGTCATTTAACAAACATTAATTTCATCATGGTATGTATTTTACTTTTATATAGTTGAACAAATATTTCTAAGCATTGAACAGATTAGCTAAAGTATAGACCTCTCCGCATTTTCTAATATCAGAATTGATATATCGCAATAAAGGAATGGGCAATCATTTATATACCTTGATTTATATCTTGAGATAAATCACTTCATTTAATTTTCTGAAAGTAAAGACTTTTAAGAAATAAATATTTTAGTTCAATTCCGTATATTGAATTTTTCTATGAATAGTCAATAATGGAACGGGTAAAGAAGTTCTTTCGCAAAATGAAACCCTTTATCAGTCTGATGAAGTTTGAATGAAAGCAGTGAATCGATTAATGGAAGCATACGAAAGCTCGAGCTTTCACAGTACCGTACAAAAGCCTTGTATTGTATAAGCACGCCATTTCGAAATAACTTCAAGTAAAGGCTCTGCTCTGCACAAACTTTTGATGTAATAATTATTTTCTTGTGGTTGCATGAGTATTGAACTCGTTATATTGGTTTAAAACGTCAAAAAAATAAAACGCGCTTCTCTTTTATCTCCACAAATTAGTTTTGATTTCTTTCCCATTTTGAAAGTTAAAGTTCGCACACACACAACCCTAGTAAGATTTTCGCGTGGAGCTAGCATGCCCGAAACTCCCCTTATTTCGGCATGTCCATAATTCAGAAGCGTTTGGTGCGGTTGAGCATTCAGCAAAAGAAGAAAAGCCGAAATAAAAAGTGAATCAGACAAAGAGAAATTTCTCGTGTGGATGAGAGATTCTATAAAATATGCAGAACGACGTGGCAGACGCGCAATACTAATGTCATAAGACGAAGAAATAAGATTATACAGAGGCCTTTTTATAGTTCCAGCAGCAGCTAAAATAAACTCGGTTTTATCAAGCTGAGAACCGCCAGTGCAAGTCGACTCTGAATGTTTTATGAAATATGAAAATCGGATTTACTCTTAAATTTTCGATACAGATACGCCGCCAGCGAACTAAACATTCATTACGTATTCTTACGCTTATAAACATACCGAGAATTTTGTGTTTTTAACGAATACATGCTAAGAATCAATAAGGTATTAAATGAACTGCGGTTTTCCCTTTTTGTTGCCAACAAATACGAGTGCATACCACTGAAAGGTTCCTTTTAATTTCTT
The DNA here is from genome assembly GCA_929113105.1 of Agrypnus murinus. Taxonomy (NCBI): domain Eukaryota; kingdom Metazoa; phylum Arthropoda; class Insecta; order Coleoptera; family Elateridae; genus Agrypnus; species Agrypnus murinus. Next base: position 213,412,163 of record OV816025.1, read on the forward strand.
TTTGTATTCTTTTACCTTTGTTATGAGGAATCTTATTTATTAGTTTATTTCTTCCTATGTAATTCCCTTGTTTGTTTCCCTTCTTTGGCGCGTATCAAGAGCAACGTTACGGTTCTTTTTCTAAATGAAATAGTTGACTTTCATCTACCTTTTTCTGTTTTCTAAATGTAGATTGTATTCGAAGGAAATATTTATCATGAGCTGATTTATACGATGTCATTAAGGGTCTACAGTACGTGGGAATTTATGATAGCTAAAATGCTTTTCGCTCTATACTTCTCATTCAGTTATTTCATAAAATTTTTACACCCTATTTGAACCAAAATAAAAAGGAAAGTCCATTCTACAGAGGCGCTTTTTCGGATTTAAGAAAAAAATTTTTTTGTTGTACAAAGTTTACAAGAAAAACACAGAAAAATTAATTGATGTTTAAAAAAGTCCTAAAATATTAACCAAGGGTAATTCTGAAAAAAATCAAAAGCGTTGGTGTAGCTTATTAATCGTACTTCACTTTGCTTTTTGTTTTATTTTAATAGATCAATTAATAAGATCAGGAGACGAATAATTGGAAATCAATTTTCTTTGGAGTTTTTAGTTATTATTGGTGTCAAAAGAGGCCACTACATTTGCTAAATACTGTAAACACTAAACGTGGTTCCGCCTACTTTAGAGACGTGTGCGATAATAGACCATATGAACAAAATGTAGCAAATGCTTTTATTACATATGTAGCTAATTAAATACTTATACTTTATTACTGCTTTACTAATTAAATATCGTATGTTTCATCCTTTATTCATAGAAGTAAAAGTACTATGATATATTTAATTGTAAACTGTAAAGCATAAATAAAATCTAACATCAGCTCTAATGGTACTATAAAATGCGCGTTAGCTTCACGAGCAACTAAACCTTGTGGCTTGATGTCAAAGGTGGTTGCATTGCAATTCATGTAACGCAGATTCGATCCCTGCTCGGGTAGTTATTTTTTTAATTTGAACTTGTTAGTTCTTAAAAAGAATAATTATTTATTTAATTATTTAAATTATATTTTTTAATGTTATTTGTTTTTTATTATTATTGTTCTTATAAAAAAACCTACCGGACAGGAATCGCTCCTGCGACCTTCGAAGCATAGGGGATAATTGTTAAATGCGCTCACGTACATTGTAAACCATTAGAGTTAATATTAGATTTTATTTATTTATGCTTTACAATTAAATATTAAATGAAAAAATTTCTTTTTTAAATGAAAGTAAATTCAAAACAACGGAATATGTGTTTCTGCATTTAATATAATGCGACACAAATTAACGCATACAAGATGGAAGGTATTAACTTGGTACCTATAAAAGAATTCGCCTAACGGAAAGGCGCGGTGGCTGAAAAGTACAGTAACCGCTTTTACAGATTTCCGCGGGTTCTATTCCCGCCAGCTGCATAACTTTTTTTTTTAGATTATTTTTAATAAAACTACATCCTGTTTACAATTGCATTATTTTGTAAATTTAATTCAATAAAATTTTTAATCGTATATTGAAATCTGTCATGTCAGCTCCCCTTGTTGAACAATGACTAAAACGGATAATTTTATGCATTTTATGTAATTATTTTTTTGTAAATGTTATAGTATTTACAAAAAAAAGTTTATTTATAAAATATATTAAATAATAATTAAAAAATATTTTGCATTAGCTGAGATTTGAACTCTCGTTCGTTTATTCGAAACTAGTACGCATAATCGAATGCAGCATTCGACTATGAAGCTGTTGTCATACATTTCTTCTTTAATGAATGTCCATTTATTATACCTTTTTGGTTGATTCTTTTTTATTATTACTTGCTTTTTAATTCTTTTTTACAATATTACTAATTATAGTACATTTACTTATCAACTGATTAACATTAACTAATCAACAATTTATATTAATTCATCTACGCATGTAAGATTTATGCTTACTAAATATAAATTTCGTTGAAATTCTATAACAAAGAGGGGAAATGAGTAGGAGAGAGGTGCATGGTTTTTACTACTCAATATGGGCGTGTAATTTTAGCAAACGAATCCACCCATATTTCAAATAATTTTTTCGAGGTTATGTCAAAAACGATAAATGCTCCTGCATGGTATAGGCCCTTAAATTCAGTTAAGATTTGCTATTTATCTCTTAAGTCAGCGATATGGTAGCGCTGCATGAAGAGCCCAGAGATAAATAAGATTAATTGGCCATTTCCCGGAAGTATTATTAACGTTCTTAGTCAATATTATATAATCGATACAGGAATGTACTTGTCCATTACATCGTTAAAAGTAAAAAATACAGAGACAAGTTAATTGGAGGAATAATTGGAATAATATGTAGGAATCTCTGGAGACGTTAGCAAAAGCGGATACGAAATGTATGAAACCAGTAAATCAAAAATCGTGAATAAAAATCTACATCCTCCTATAAAGAAAAAACAATACATGCAACAATTTAAAAACTTAACGAATGTTGCTTTGTATGTTCAAAGAGAACGTCACTTGGATAAATGAAATAAGTTTTATCAGAAATAAACCGTAACAACACGATTATTAGTTAAAAAGTAAATATGTACTGGAAAATTAATTTGTTCGAATGCTAGACGTTCTTAATCAATGCGACTCACAACTAATCGGAGTTAAATTTACCAATAAGACCGTTTAATAGCACATATACAGATTACAATCCCAGGAAGCAGACAATCTAAAATCAAAGCTAGGCGATTTGAAAAAAGTGTTCTTCACTTCCGCCCAATAAGAAAAAAATTGACGGGCGTAAACAGATCATATTGCAAAATCAATTTTGCACACAGAGTAGAAATTACTAAAAATACGAAAGAGTTCGCAAGAAGTTAACTGTCAATGTTGGAATATTTTTAAAAAAATGTTAAACAACTTTTTCAAAAAGATTGTTCAAATTAGTCAATATGAACAGTAAATAAAATTTAATTTGGTTTTAAATAATCAATGATTTTCTTTAGGTTTTTGATAGTTAGTATCCTCACTAGTGAGCAAAATTGGAGAAAATATGTTCCAAATATGTGTACAAACACAACATATCTTATTATTTAATAAAAAATGTTAGTTAAAATATCTATGACAAATATTGTGAATATATTTTTAGCACAACCTAATTTATGATAAATAAGTACATTTTCTTATTGTTTTAAACACAAGAAAAACTTCAAACAGAATTACAAAGAAAGTTTAATTATAGATACTTTTCTAAACTACACAGTGTTATTACTACGGTTATTAAGAACATAAATCAAGACGTCAGTGTTTTTGGAATTTTTTAGAGTAGTCGTTAACCAAACGATTTACGGTACCCAAGCAGCATCTAAGTAGCGGTAACTGAGATCGGAACTTTGATTGAGTAGCTGTTACTTAACTACAACTAAATTTATGACTTTATAGGTTTAATTGCTTCAATTTGGAATATTTTAGTAATTATGTAGTTACTTCTACTATTTATTAGAACTATGTAGTTACATTACTTCTAAGTAGCTTTTTAAAGTATGTGGAACGGTATTGCTACTTAGTATAATTACCTTAATGTTGTTGCAACTTCAAGTGATATTATGATTGTAGCAGTAACTTGCCCGAAGCTACTTTTAAGTTTTTAAAACTTTAAAGTAGCACCGAAAGTTCCTGCCACTGGTCTGAAACCATTGCTTAACCTTTAAAGTAAATGAACTATACAGTAGCATTGAAAGTAAAACTTACGTTTATGCTACCCAAGAATCACTTGAAGGTAATTTTAGTTTGGAATTTGGAGGTTAATTGTGTTTTAGTTGGTAGTAGTTTTGCAAGTTTTTAATAAAAATGTCAAAGGCAAATGCAATAAGAAAAAAAAAGAATTTTAGATATACGTCCACCTTTTATAGAAAATTAGAACAGCAGTTAGGTGAAATCAGTGGAAACAAAATCAACTGTTTACAATACAAAATAGAAAAAAATAGGGATGAGATCACTGATAAACCATCATGTAGTAAACAAGGGTGAAATATATTCCCCTTTTTTCTTTCGTCGCTACAACTTTAAAATGAGCCATAATTAAATAATAATTGTTATTAACTAGCAATCAGTATAAAAATATTGGTTGTTTGTTTACGATTGACGTTTAAATTTGAGGTTAGGTTCCAATGGGAATTTTGCAGTGACATTAGGAGCTAAAAAGTGGCTACGGAAACCGTATTTTATACTTCGTGGTAACAACAACCTAGAAGTAGAATTTGTTTAGTTCCCGTTACTGTTTATAAAGCGACACAAACTTTAGACACACATTTTACAGTTAATACTACTTTAAGGTGACATTTTCAAAACAACTCCATATTTACTTGTAAAATGTTGAAGGCTATTAATCAATTTGCAATTTGTTGCAATTGTTAAAAAGTCTTTTACTATAACTATCAATAAAGATAACAAATCGATGTCAAATTGTGCCTTGGGAATAAAATAAAAATGGTTTCTATCATGTTTATCAATTTATAAGTATTTTTGTCATATTTTATTCAAGACATTTTTTATTAAAAAATATATTTAAAGAAGGCGCGTTGTTATTTTTCGATCTATCATCATCGCATTTAACAAAAAAGTTGCGATGGTTTATAATTTTGGTATGCTAGATTGACAAAATAACGAAACATTTCATCTCTTTATGTATTATGTACGTCTTACAAATAAAATAGTAATCCATTTTGTGACACGACCGCGGCATTAGTAGAGAACGTGAAAGAATATTTGTTAAGTTGCAAGAGTAAGAGAGAACAACGACGCGACACGATGTGCCACAGAGACAAAAAGTTCCACGAAAGTAGCAGTTACTACGCCGCCACGTTCCCGCTACGTAGCCTAAAGGTAGCTGGACAAGTTCCGGAAAGGTTACTGCAACGTATCTGCTACCCGAGAATTGTTCCCCATTTTGGTTCCAGGCACGTAACAATACCGTAGCAATTACGTTCTTGTGACTAACGGCAAAAACTTTATAGTTCCACCGGTGGTTGCTGGTACGTAGCGGTGACTAAAAATGCTGCTTGGGTACATTCGCTTTCCACAATGATCCAAAGAGCAACGCAACACTTAATGGGTTTTATTTAAACAACACAAAAAACTTTCATGCATTAGCGTTGATGCTGGAAGAACACAGGGCAGTCACTTATTATTATTGAACTCTGAACTTTTTGCATTAAATAAATAATCGAACTTCACAATTATCTTTGCTTTTTAAATTATTAAATCTTCTTACTATTTATTTTAATGGATTTATATATTATCAAAACAAACTCGAATCGCCTATTTATTGGTTGGTTTTTAAAAAGAAAGGAGACGTTTATTTCGTCTCCATTTGAAGCTAGAGATCATGAGAGTTTTGTGTTTAGTAAGAAGTATTTACGCAGGATTTCCACAAAATACACTCAAATTTAATAAATATTAGTAGAAAAAATAATCCAATAATTTCCATAATTCAAAGGACCAGACTACACCACTAGTATCTTTTAAATTATTTTATTACATCAGCATTATATCAATCAAAATATTAAACAGAAAACTTCTAAACTGCTTATAGGAACACTAATTTCCCATAAACTCTCAAACTATAAACACTACGATAGGATAATGTAAGTACTAAAAATCCGGACCAAAAAACAAAACTGGAAATTAAAATACCTCTCTGGAATTTCACTAAATAACGCTTTGTGAGAAGGCGACCGCCCGCCTCGCAGCGTGTGTGCATATAGACTATAGAAGAATACTCCTGCAATCGGAAATTTCATATTATGTAATGTTTTAAGAGGGGCGATTATATTCCAGAAAGTTGCAACCAATCACTTATTAAGCCTGACAGCATTATTACCAATAATAATTTTAGATCTTTGTGCACATTTTATGTCGAAGAGGTTTGACTCAAAATATTTGCCTAAACTTGGGACCATACAAAACTGTATATTTCGATACAACAAATTTATTGGCGTGCTTCAAAGAAATAACTCTTATTTAGCTAGTTCTGTTGTAGTACGATAAACAAAAATGGTTTAAATACGTAGCCAAAAGGGGAATTTGATATATGTGTGAAGTTCAATCATATTTACACAAGCAGTAATTTTGTTTAAATGAAATAACATTTTGTTTAGCTATTTTAAGGTCCTAGATAAACTAAAATTATCTGTAATTTAAACTTGGCCATGCGTTCCAACGGAGAAAATCTGTGTATTTTATGCAGTATTTGAATTTAAATGGTGGGGATTAAATATTTAGAGTAATAAGCTCGTTACGATCCTTAACAGGTTTTTTTTATAATTATAAATTCAAATTAGTTTAGTAAGTTAAGTAAATTAGTTAAGTGAATTAATTTCCTTAGTAGTTACTAAAAAATTATAAGTTAGTGAAATAGTAATAAAATTATAACTTATATTTGAATTTCGGATTTACTATTAAGTTCATAAGAAATCTAAATAAATATCCCATATATTTAAAATAATTATTATTACCTAAACGTCTAAATTTAAGTCTAAACTTAAAATTTAACACAAATCAATATTATTTTTAATAAATAGTAATTTTCTAAATATAAATAATAGCAGTTTCTAAGAATGACTACATTCGAAGTTATTCAAAAATATTGTTACGTTCGATCCAGAAGTCTCTTTTACACGCATCAAATTTAATTTACATAGTTTTACTAATCCAGTTTGCTCAAAAAACTAATTAAGATGTCCCGTTACTAATGGCGAAGACCTTATTAATGAGCATATAAAATAAAATACGTTATACGCAGAAATACCTAAAACTACGTGTTTACTAAGAGATTTGGGTATGAATTGTCTAGTATAGCACCGTAAGTACTGCCTATTACTATCTATTTCAAGTCATGCCATACCTAGCATGAAATGGAACAAGCAAAGTCGCTATTCTTAATCGGATTGTGAAAATAAACGGAGGTTATGGGTTTTCTCAAATTACAATGATACGGTTATCTTTATTGGGCGCCACTGAGTTCAAAAAAATAATAATAATTGAAGTAAAAAATCACAGAAAACTTAATTATTTAGCGTTTATGTTAAAATGTTGATAGACCTTGAGAAGATCAATTAGATGCGTAAATTCAATAATTAAATTAATTGTAACAATAAAATGAATTAAATTAAATAAACTAAGTTTAAGTTTCTTGGTGAATATGAATATAAAATAATAATTCAAATACATAACTGAGCTCGAAACAGCTGTCTTCACAGCTGCCGTGTGTGAGTTATACACATATCATTATATAAACGTGAGTATAATAGTCGTCAATTAAACAATTATTAACTTAATAATTTCAAAGTTAAACGTTCTATTAATTTTAATTAGCAACAAATGTAACAAAAAAAAATTTACGCGGGTTTTTTTTGCAAAAAAGATTATTGACAAATATCAGAGAGGTCAATTACTACCGTTTTTGACGATGCAATAAAGAAAGAGATATTTATTCAGTTACTCAAACACGCAGGTGCTCCTTGCTCAGAAAATCTTAAATGATTCAATTTACAAAGGTGGGCTCCTGTTGTATATAACAAACAAACTCTACTAAACACTACAGAGGTCGTTACAATTGCAGCGTTAGGTCTGCGTTATTATGTACATTTTATGTTTATGATATTCCTGCTTGTTTGTTTATAATAGTTGACTTCAGGAATTTTCCCTGAATAAGTAATAACAGTGAATTTAACTATTATTTAAGAACATTTTCTTATAATCTGATTATCTTCAGGCATATTTTCGATTATATGGAGTTGCATGTACAGTTGCGATCATTCGCTAAGGAACGATGAAAAAATAATGCTTGCCGATTTTTTAGTTTTCTGTATAACATACGCTGCAACTCGACCTGATTTATGAACTGGGCTATAATAATGTTAAAAAGTGAAATGTTTTTGAATACCATATGATAACCTTACATTTATATTGTACAAAAAACTGGAAAATCGGCGGTTATGATTTTTGCATCGTTCCTTAGCGAATGATCGCAACTGTACTTCTTGAAACGATGTTTTTCTGCCCTATCACTTTCTGTTGCCTCTTAGATTGTTGCTACGATCTTGTTCATTATTAAAAATTAATTTTTTGTACCATGGTTGTGCAGTTGATGAGTGCTGTAATCACAATTAGTTAATTAACTTCGTTATCAAAAATTATAATTATTTAATTAGAAATTTGTTACATTTCCTACAGGTGTGACTACGGTAAAATTATGTAAGTTGTGTACTATCTTTATTTGTTATTACTGTTACATGGATAATTTATAGGTTGTATTAAAAAATTTTAATATTATAATTCCATTTTTGTTGCTTTGCTTTTTTTCTTTCGGTTGTTTACAAGATTTGCCCAACAACCACCTTTTATTTTTCTGTGGATGTTGTTTTAACCGAACCTTTAAGTTCTGGATAGTCTTACGAGTTCCGTTTTGTTGATTTAAATATAACTGGTCTCGATACCTCTTTAAGCAGCCAGTCAATAGAACGTCAGCCAAGTCTATCGCACGCTGATATCTTTATAGCTTCAGTAGGGAAATGCATTTTCTAAATATGTTAAGGTTTTGACGTTTGCAGCCAAATTTAAATTAACGACACTAACCATCATACTGTAACTACATCACTCTCGTTATTACACGAAAGCTTAAAATATGTAGCCAAGATTCGACAGATGCGAGATTTCAAAGAAAAACTTTTTTTCTATAAACAAGTAAAATTTGCCTTTTCAGATTAACTCTAGCTGTACGCCTCTGAATAAGATACTAAAAATCCAATCAAACTTTGTCAGCGAAAACAATAAAACGGATCTTAATAATGCTTTTTCTTGCATGGAAATCAAAATCCACGTTCGATCAGTTTAGGAGCACATAAACTTTTATATAAAACACATTATGGATGCTCCATGTAACAAAATTTCAATAATGTGCCCTGAAAAAGGACATTATGAAGTTCCAACGTAGTGGTAGTAGACGACGACAACGACCTTATTTTTTGTGGACTGTCCACAAAGATGTCGATATATCTACTAGTCGGTTCAATAAAACGCGCGATTTAGCAGACACGCGAAAGGAAAAATGGTCCTGATATAGTTTTCTATATTCACTTCAGTCAACCTGATAAAGAATCTATACATTTATATTGAATTAACTGAAAATGTATAATTTAATTAAACTGATCTATACGAATTGTTTACAGTCGTGTTCCATTTACAAAATGAAAATAAATCAAAACTGAATGTCGGACGTTGGAGAGAAAAACGACGAGAAATAAAAACAGAGTTTGCTCGGCGAAGCAGAATCCCAATACTTGTATTACCAGCAATAAATCGATGTTCTATCTTCGGAGTTGTAGATAAGCAAACTACCCCAATGTTGCTTCTAAAATGTTATTACTTTAAGATTCGTGCTGCTTTTGAAGTGGAACTACTATTGGATAAAAGCAAACGAAAAGCGTTAAATATGTATTAAAAGGAAAACATGGAAAAAAAGGAAGAGACGGATAATCGCAATTCTCATTCAAAAAGGAACTCTTTTATGATTTCATTTAGAAATATTGTTTTAATAACGGTTAATAATAACAATAACAAGAGGAGTGAATTATGATTTCAAATTATAATTCAAGCAACACATCACGTCGCGTTACAATGACAACAATACAACACAGCCCGCAGATATTACCTTTGATGGTATTGAATTATATGCTCGCATAATAATAGCTACACTGGGAATTATTAGCTTTAGTAGACATGGTAAACCAAGGCACTGCTGTAATGCCAAACAATAAGCAATAATATTTTACAGACACACAGTTACAGTTACTTACAGTGTAATGATATTCTTTTTATACTGTAAAATGAGCAATCGGTTATAGTAAGTTCTCACAAGACGTGCAGAAAACAGATAAAATTTGATTTTTCTTGGTTTGCTATAAAATTAATCGATTTCTAAAAGCTTAAACATAGATGTAGAAAATCTTAATTTATAAAAACAAACTTTAATCTGAATTTATAACATTTATCTTATATAGTCCAGTAATAAATGTGTTGCAGTCTAAATCCGTTAGTATTGAGATAATATCATATTTAATTGAAAATTTGTTTAGTTTGTAACACATTAAGACCATTTAATAGGCTACGATAGGCTCCGGAAGCTTTCAAATAGTCAAATAGCACTTATACGTAATATTCATGCAATAAAAAAATAGATACTCATGCTAGAATATTAGTTTTATTCATGCTTAAGGATACCTGCTTGGTTACAGATAATTTTATCAAGTTAAAGTAGGCAAATAGGAGTACGATTGTCTTAATACGCATTTATCCTCACTTTATAAAAGGTTTGTTTATAAATATAAAAAGGCATATTAATCAGTTAGATTGTTTTTGTAGTAGAACATGGTTTATGTAACCCATGTTACATGTTCAGGATAGTTTATACATTTTTTTAGAGAATTTTATCTTTCTTTCTTTCTTTATATGGGTTTGACGATAATTAACGTAGAAGAGAATTTTCTTGATCCTACTGAGCTAAACCAGTTTCGGGAAAATATTTCACTGGAAATATGTAAAACGGGTCATTATTGTAATGTCTATAACAGTACATTTAACTTACAAATTCCTGTATTTGAAAAATTTGTGTTAGGCTTTGTGAAGGTATTGGCTTTGCTGATATGCTTCAATTTTTCCAAATATTGATTTTATTATAATATTTTACACCGTTGTATGAATGCAGGCACTTGGAGTACTGTATTCTTGCCAAGAGTAAGTATAGTTTGATTTCATTTATGTTGTCATTTGTATGGAAACTTGCAAAGCATCGTTTGACCTTAAAAACGTGTAAACAGATTTTTTATTTAAGCTTTTCTTTTATTGTAAATATTTTTCTATGTAAACTGTATATGTATGAGTTACCTTGGGTAGCTATGTATTCATTCCTTGTATAGGCATAGCTGGAGTTAATGAGTTTTCATTGTAATTAAGTATTAATGAGATTTTTGACCGTTGGTCGTTTTCGTTGATTTTCTCAGTTATCGTTTATTTTAGACCATAAGTGTGTTATATTGTTTTAATTGTCTTTTCGCCAGCTACGTTTCTCTCTTTTTAGATTTAAGATTAGTGCTAATTATGAACACATGTTTTTCGTTAGTGCCGTCATGATAAAATTTTGATGTGCGATTGTTTTGAAAATTTGTGTTGTTTTTCGATTGTTTTGGTGAAACCTGTATAAACTCTGGGGAAAAACAATTTCAGTCGATAAAACGCATTGGGAGTGTCCATGCACGACTCCAGACCAAAAATCTGCAAAATAAAGTAAGGTTAAGTGATAACCAAATTTTTTTGTAAACAAACGATAATTTTTAACAAAATGTTTATGGAATTGAATAGTTACCTGAATATTTAAATCAAAGAAGAGTTATTTTCGTTCTTCAAAATAAGTTGTAACATTTAAACCATTTCAATTTGTTTATTCACAAAAATAATTAATTTTTCGTCAGATAAATTTATTTAGCAATTGCAAATATTTTTCTTATCTGATAAACTTATTTGATGTCAGTTTGTTCAAATGGTGAGCAGTTACAACTCCCATGTCAGGTTGGTAACTAATATTTAACACATTTGAGCAAGCTCAAGGAAGATTTTCCATTTTTTTAACTTTTCTGTTTAATTATTTGTTTTTTTTAATTTCTCTTTTGAAATAGCTCTTCTATTTATCATAATAAAAAAAAGATCTGTGTTTATTTATTTGATGTTTATGCAAGCATCCATTTATTTTCTTCACGTGTAGAGTTTAAGTTTACTGTTTGTCCAGATGCACAAGTGCATTGGTAGTAAGTTTCTTTCTCCAGGTACAGGAATTAATAAGATCAATGTAAATTTTTAGCTCATGCTCTATCGAATTAAACTTAAATCAGCCTATTTGGGGAAAATAAAATTTGGGTGTTTAAATGTGTATTTAAAATTTCTTTATTAAGCTAGCCAAAGTAATTTTAACATCATTAATTTTTTTATTTAAATAAAACATCTCAGTATATTGAGGTGATATTTTATAAAAAATATAATTTTGCGTTGGTTGCCATTAACATGTGTAGTGTTATTTAATATACAATTAAGTTTAATAAATAAAAAAAATATAACCTCAATAATTTTTTTCTTCCCCCAATGGACTGACTCAGGTTTAATTCGATAGAGCATGAGATAAATGAAAAATAAAATCTTATTGATTCTTATACCTGGAATAAAAGAACTTACTACCAAGACACTTGAACTTCCGCAACTGGACAACAGCAAACTAAACTCTATATGTGAAAAGAAAAAGAAATGGGTGCTTGCATACACATCAAATAAACACATAGATAAATTGAAAACAGTCTTTATTTTTATTAAAGAAAATTAATAATCTAATTCAAAAGAAAATCAAAAAATTTAATTAACAGAACAAGTAAAAAGTATAGGAAAATCTTCCTTGAGCTTAAATGTGTAAATTATTCGTTATCAACCTGACATAGGGTTATAACTGTTCTCCATTTGAGCAAACTGATATAAATTAAAGTTATCAGTTTAAAATATTTACAATTTCTAAAGTAAATTTATCTTATGACAATTAAATTTTTTTATAAACAAATTTAGATTGTTTATTTGGTAGAATTTTGTTAGATGAAAAATTTAATCAAATACTTTTATTTTGACCAATATTGTATATAAAGTACGTCGAGATCCACTTCAATCTTTTTCAATTGCAATGCAATTCAATTCAATTCATTCAACAAATAATGCATTTATTCACACAGCTGATTTTTATAATGAAAATACGTCGATTATCCAAATCAATAATAGAAACAAAAATCTTCTTGATTTAATATAATAAATAACTCGTTTACAATTCCATACAATTGTTGAAGAACGAATATAAATCTTCTTTAATTTAAATATCCCGGTAACTATTCCATAAATAATTTGTTTACATTTGACATATGTTTATGAAAACATATGGTTATCAGTTAACCTCACTTTATTTTACAGATTCTTGGTCTTGAATCGAGCGTGGATTCAACCAAAGCGTTTTATCGACTGAAATTGTTAATTTTTCCTGCCCTTTTTATATTTTTTTAGTGAAACAATTGACGACTATGTGAAATTCTAAAAAAACAAAATCTACACGCTACATTTATGACATCACTATCAAAAAACAGATGTTTATAATTATTACTAATCTTAAATCTAAAAAGATAGAGATGTAGCTGGCAAAATAACGATGAAAACAACATAAGACACTTATAGTCTAAAATTTATCATAACTGAGAAAATTAACAAAAATGATTGACGATGAAAAAATCTCATGAAAACTTAATTACATGAACACACATGATCTGCAGCTCAATCCTTTACAAAAATGAATACATAACTACACTAGGTAACTGATACATATAAAATTTACATAAGAACATATTTACAATAGAAGAAAAATTCAAATGTAAAATCTGTTTTTACGATTTTAGACATTCAACGATGCTTATACAAGATCCTTACAAATAACAACATAAATGAAATTAAATTATAGTCAAACTTGTCCAGGATACAGTCCTCCAAGTGCTTTTGTTCAAGCAACGGTGTCAAATGTTATGTAAAAATCAATATTTGGAAAAATCGAAGCATATCAGCAAAGCCGATACCTTCATAAGGATTAATACTCTGTATTAGTATTCAGGAGATTGTAAGTTTAATGTGCTAATGTAGTCATTACAATATTGACCTAAGTTACATATTTTTAGTTAAATATAATCCCGAAACTGAATCAGTCGCATGGGAAACAGAAAGAATTTCCCTACGTTGCGCAACGTTAAACACGGGACTAATCAAGGAAATAAAATCTTCCAGAAAAATGCAAAAACCATCGTAACATGTGACTTGGGTTGCATAAAACATGTATTACTATGGAAACAATCTAAATGGTTGATATCCTTTTTATAAATTCAGCCTTTTTATATAAAGTTGAGGTTACGTCTGCATGAAATTTATCCTTCTATAATTTCTATTTTAAAAATTGATAATTATACCTGTAACCTAACATGTAGCTTTTAGATTAAATAAACCGAATATTCTAGCATGTCTATCCTTTATTTTATTTTATTGCATGAAATAACTATATTTGTGTTTACGATCAAATCGTCAAGTAAATTTTCAATCAGATGATTCCATATCATGAATCATATGAATATGAAATTTTATCAGTTTTTTTGTAAAAAGTTTCCTTTAAGACAGGCAACACAAAATGCCAACATTTTAAAAATTGGCTTTATCAGTGTAACTAAACAATGAGGTTACGATAGTGTTTAATCGTTGTATGCATACTGCACGACTTGCCAATTTACACATGTCCTTCGAATTAATCCGCTATCTATTATTAAATTAACGATTATTATATAGGATAATTAATAGTTATTTACGTGCCAAGCTTTGTAAATGAATCTTTACGGATGAGCTGGAAAGTTTGTGGGGCGAGCGACAAAGGAGCGAGCCTTCATATATTTAGTGAGCCCAGTAAAGATCAATTGCAAAGCGTGTCTCGTACAAAGTTTTATTTCCACCTTCACCAACTTTTTTTTTATAAATTGTGTAATTTTTATAAAAAGACATTTTGTAATCAAAGATGGTACCAAAATTTATAGCTAGGCGTTGTCATGGTGTTGTGGTTAAGCAGAAAATTAGTTTCCATAGCTATTTGTTGATGAGCATTGTAGAATTTTACAGGTCTCTTTTGGAAGCCCATAGAGTTTTACAGGGCTGTAGTTGTAACTACTCATTTACTTAGTTATAAATCAGCATTTACATAACATATTATTGTTCAGTTATTTAATAAAATAATATCATTGTATTCCTTTTCTACATGAGTGTAGCTGACGATTTTTGTTAAATGCTACTCATTTACAAACAATTTTCTTTAAATTTCCAAAAATTCTACAATCTTTGTGAGAATTGAAAAATTACGTATGGTCATGTGTATTGGAAACCTTATGAATTAGGAAAATTAAAATTACTAAGGCAGCTTTTGTATTTTCAAGAAATGATGTAAGTATGTTAGTTACTAAATTATTTGGTTATTTTAAGTTTGTGTAATTTGTCATAACCTCTTTCAAGAACGTATTTAGAGACCACGTTTCATTTACATACATACACAAGAAAATTCTGCTAGACATTTACCTTTTTTGTAAGTACACTTCCATTCGATTAAACTTTTACAGGGTTGTAGGTTAACTAAGAAAATTATTATTTAAGGACCTTTTTCATTTCCCCTCATATATGGTTATGTATAGTAATTTGTCGTATGTAATTACCAAAGGTTTATTTTTTTTGATAAATTTGTATTTTTAACTCAAAGCTCAAGTCGTTTATTCAGACATTTTGTTGAGTCAAATTTCTACAAGGCAATCGAGTCTACTTTCTCGATTAATATGATAAATTATTGAATTCAGAATGTTGTAATGGTGATCAAAGCTAAATAACATCTTATCCGATATAAAAATTATGGCAAACTTTTACCGCTGAATAAAAGACAACAATATCATAATTTACGGAACTTTGTAGGTATGAATTAAATTATCGTTCTTATTTTTGAATGAGAATTTCGTTGCTTATTATTACGGCTATCCTCGGTTACTAGCATAGGAATCACATGAAAGAGGATCATTCCGAAGTTTTTTGAATCATTTAGACTATAACTAAACATCTTGCAAGTATGCTAAATTACTTTTAACCTATTAATGCTAAACAATTGATAATAAATAGAACAGTTTTACCCAACTGGAGTGTTGAGAATAAACATTAAAGCTGTGATCTATTAAAGGGCTATAGTTTTTGTAATCTGTCAATTACTTTAGTTATTTATGTATTAAGGGCATAATCTATTAGATTATGGCATGAGAGAATGTTTAAAGCCCGACGAAGGAGGGCTTTTAATTTCTCGAGGGCCATTATCTTGATTATGCCCGTGGTACATACAACGTTTTATTTTATTTTGCTTCATGGAAAGGATAATTGCAAGCAATTGCACATTTCATTTTGAAAAAATGTAATAGTTATAATTATTTATTAAAATTGTTAGAACTCTATAGAAACGTTTTCTTTGTATCTTAGCAACTTTATACGCCCTCGGTCTAAAAAAGCCAAATTACGCCCGCAATTGAGTGCCAATAAAGACGATTATCATGTCAAAATAAAATAAAAGTTATTTATGGCTCTTAATTAACTAGTAAGTTAATTCTTAGATTCACACGCCGTCTAAGTGTAAGCTTTGCACGTTCAGAATCTCACAGAAACAAATCATTTTGAAAAGGTATATAAATAGCATAGCAAAGTTCATTAAATATAATCAAGACAAGACTCATAAAAAGAATAGATTAACATGTAGTGATTGCCGAAACATATACGAGTACATAGGCCAAACAGGAAAATCGTTTAATTAAAGAATACAACATATTCGCTGCTTTAGGAATAAAAAACAAGACTTAATAAAACTTAATTTAATAGAAGCTTTAATAGAATTAATGTAAATAAGAAATCGAATTATATTTTAAATTATCAACTACATATAAATAATCCATCATTTGTTAAATTTATTCAATTGACAGAATCTGTTAATACCTAGAACTTCTCATTATAAATACATTGAGCCGTACTCGCATCTCACTATTAAATGAACAGCATGTTTAATTACCATGGTGCCCAATTCTAATCTTTTCTCACCTATTAGAATTAGATAAAGCTACTTAAACACAACTTTAGTTAGAAACACATTTGATCGAGGATTGTATACGGCCTAATGTGTTTTATTCCGAGTACAAGCTGTAATCTTTTAACCAGACCTGTTCGTATGTAATAGTTTCATTTTTACCTTCTTTATACCTATATCAGAACAAATTTAGTTGTTAATCAGTTCTTTTCTAAAGAAACTACCGTGTAGCGAAACGATCGCCGTATTTTCTTGCTACAAGTGTGTTAATAGTTTTATTGTGATTATAATTAGATCTTCACCAATAAAGGTCGAATCAAAACAAGTTTCGAATATAAATCTCCAGTAACGTTATGATAATAGAATAAATTTTTGCAACAAGCAAAGAATAATATTTCAAAAGACTTGAGATCTTGAGAGAAATATTCAACGAGTTTTGGTTTTAACGTTCTCGCAGCCTACCAAGGCAGTTTCCGAACAAGTGTCTATCTATCTTTCAGTGATTTTTGGTCTGCGATGCATTTTATCAAAAATGAATTGCAAATGGCAATAATAAATTTGTAGCCTATATAATGACGAATCCAGCGGCATAAACTCTTACTTAATATGTCAAAGATGACGTTATTACTGGCAAAGTTGTGGAAGCTTTTAGACTACTGCTAAATATTGGAAGAGAGTCTAATCTGATGACACTTCAGATAGCAATCATAAAACAGGTTATAGTGTTGTAATAGCGGGATCACCGTGGATCTTATAACGGGAGTAACCTGTACAGATAGCTTTATGAAAATTTGATACTCAATCAGGGGCGGTTCCAAGAGGAGAATTAGTTAGTAATTTAGATTTACACATGGTATAACTAACATAACTAGAAAACTGCTATGGTGGGGGGAAAGCTGTAATGATTTAGAACATATTTAACTAAATAAGCAAAATATTTTTAATTTTTTAAAAATTTTTTAAATTAAAAACAAATTTTGCTTGTTTCACATTTTTAATGTGTAAAATGCAATTATCTCTAAAACTAGCAGAAACATGTAAGGAAAATAGGTTCTAAATCATTCCAGCTACCCCCCCCCCATTACAAGGTTTCTAGTTATATTACTTACACCCTGTATATTTAAAACGCACGCCGTTTTCTTTCTACAATCCGTCAGACTCCTAAAGCGATTTTCATGATCCTTATTTTAATTGAAAGCTGCTGGCCCAAGATATGTCATCATTTATTCTATTTTTTTTTTAGGTAATCATTATTTCCACGTGTAAAAACAAAAGGAATTTTGGCATTTGCTCTCGATTGAGTATTTACAGAGACAGTTGCGTTGGTCGAATTTAGAACTAAGTCTATAGCACTACCGTGTATTATAAACACGTGTGATGGCGTTAACGTTGCATGATTTTTTTGCGTTGCAGTGAAAACTTAACTTCAAAGTGAACAGTAGCGTCTTGGACTTTCTGTTTTATCCAACGTGTTTATGCGCGTTGTTAAATATCAACATTATGTCAAACCTCGACAAGTTCAAACTAGTAAAAAAAGCTTATACTATCGATATTGGCAACAATTGAATTAACAGTAGCGTTATTAAATAGTCCTTTAAAAACGTAACTACCTTCATAATTTTCCTTTTGTAAATCAAACTGTAACATGTGTTGTGCTAACTTTATGATTGTGCCTTGGTTAATAATTTTAGGTTATGTTATGTTTTCTGAAACCGTTAGGGTTAATTTTGTTTAGCATAATTTGCAGAGTAATTGTTAAGTATTATAAAATCTGAAGATATAGATCGTTTTGTAGTAAAAATAGTAAGTGTGCGTGGGTACGAAAAATATGAAATATTAATATTCCCACTGGTTCAGGTTGGTCGGTTTTGATTTTTGATTAAGACGCGGCAAAAACAGTCATGTAAGGAAAAGGGCTCTTTTCTTGTCCATTGCATACAAGATTTTTTCTACATTTATTTGAGAAAAAAGAGGTTAAAATAAAGCTATGGGAAATGTAATTTAAAAAACTTGGTGCTAAATGTCAATTGCCACGAATGACTTGAATTATTTAAAATTATTCAAGCGCTATACTCAAGTCCTTTAGACTAAAATGAAATGCACTTTAAAACTGGAGAGTTCATATAGCTATGAATATATCTACTGCTACTGCACTCTGGGCAAAGGTCACCATGTGCAAAGTGAAACCGCATATGCTGGCAGGCAACATCAGGAGATTCGTGTGCCGTGCGTAGACCGAAGAATGTCATATTGTGGCACAACATGAGTGTGCCTGATACGTAATACTGGAAACAGCTTCATACTTAGCAGTGAAATAAAATATTTCATAACGTATCCAAAAGCACGTTATCTCATCACGTATGAATAAAAAAAAGTATTAAACTCAGCAGCTGACTAAACACCTATCTAAGCCTTACTGGTATATAACCGAGCTGCAACCAGCTTAGATTCAGTTCCTTTTCGGAACTCATATGATCCATCTTGTAGCTTAATGAGTTTTTATAAACTTTTATAAACTTTTTTTATGTTAGCATACTGTTTATTTTGTAACTTAAATCACGTTAAATTATAACGTGTCATATATCAGCAGAATCAGCAGTTCAAGTTTTACTGTCATATTCTGGGAAAACATCCAGGGCTTGACCAGCTTGACCGAAATTATTGAACGAAATTATAAATAGAAACAAATAAAGCGGTTATCCCTTTTGAAAGAGCACTCTCAAAATAAAAAAATTTATTTAAATCAATTATAAATAAACTCATGTATTTCAAAATACTTACATTTCTTGTAGGCATTTTTATAAACGAATACTTTATGTAGCTATTTTATCTCAAAAAATATTTAAGAAGCTTACTGATGGAATTTGTCACTTCTTATATATAATTGTTTATCAGCAGCCAAATAACTGGAAAACGAATTGGAATTGGAGAAACCAATAATAATTTCGCAATAGATGATATATACTTTCCCTCAACATCTGCGGTTTCGACTACGCTAAACCGAACATAATTGTTCGAAATTGTGTTCCTAATCTTTTAAGGATTTTCTCGATATAATCAACGAATACATGTCATCGTAATTGTTCTCGGAGAAAAGAATTTCTTTTCTTTGTGTAGTATTAGAAAATGTTTAATATTGCAAACTAGAAATGCAATAACGAAATATGCAATTTAGAAGAGCATGTATCAAATAGCCAATTTATACCCTGGAGAACTGCATGCAAAAGTTCAGCGGGGTTTCATTAAAAGGAAATATTCTACTTTTTAACCGGGAAAATTGCAATTTTACTAGTAAAATCTTTTATTGCAACCTTAAATTTTATTTACTCGAGTGGTTTATGACTTAGGTGGCTGAAGAATATGGAAGCAATAGCAGAACTGGAATTGTTCTAGGCTTTAAGTAATAATAGCTAATTGATTATGACGGTTAAAAAATACTTTTTTCTATTTTACGTCTATAATAGAGCTTTTAAAGCACCCAGAACAGTGCGTTAATAAAAACTTCACTCAGTTTTCTGTGTCAATCAATGAATTTTTAAATATCACATCAGTGTTGTCAACTACCACAAAAATCCCTAAATTTTAAAATTGCGATTTTTTAATTTAAAAAGGGACTAAAAGACACAAAATAGAAAAAATAGCATAAAAAACTCGTTTCATAAGTCATTATTGCACTCGTTCTTTAGAAAACTCGCCGCGAGCAGCTCGTTTTCTAAATTTGGACTCGTGCAATAAATCTTGCCTTATGAAACTCGTTCTTTAATATACTATTTTTGACGGAAGTATGCAAAGTGTTATGTTTCAAAGTTGTTCTCTAAAGTTGTGGGCAGCAAGAGTTTTAAATGTATTTATATTTTTAGTTATACGTTCTGGTTCTGTTTGAAACCTTGAGTTAATTTAAATAATTTATAGTCAGCTGTATGTAAGGTAATACTTTGCTTGATTCCAGAAGCAAATGCTAATTGATTAAAATAATCGCATTTCTTTACAGCTTTAGCAATGCCTACACTGAACACGGTTTAAGAAGTACACAGCGTCACAGGTGCAACACACTCAAAGAGGTTCAAACGTCAAACACTTTCAAAGGGTGTCTTAAAAAAATATTGAATTTAACTAAAAGGCTGCCAAAATTCATATTACTGTCTTTTCCACCTTAAAGGAAAGGAATCAGTTAAGCCGTTAGCATTAAATGTACGCGCGAAGGTCATATCATGTCTATATGTATTTCTTAAACCATGCGTGGTCTACTTTCTGTGGGCCGGGGGCGTAATTTAATAATGATTTAAATTTATTAAACATTCTTTTGGTACATTTATTTTAAAGAATTCTAATTCGCACAAATCGAAGTCAATCCCGGTTCCGAATGTTACATTTGACAGGTACTTTTGGGTCGTGTTACTTGCTCCTGAGTGGGTGCATATGCCGTGTTGAGACTAAAACGTAAAATACCACGGGCCGGATTAAGGCACACATGAAAAGATAATTACAACACATTAGTCGCTTACCAGGTACACATGGAAGGTACCGTCATATATTCACCTCCCCCGAGACCACCCCCGTCGGGATTGACATACAGGAACCTGTAGGGGAATGAGCACCCCAATACTGGCCAGTAATCAATCGAGGCCACTGGTGTGACTTTAACTATTGTCACCCAGGTCGAGGTCAACATCGAGATACACCTATCTCTCCGTCTTCAAGCATACAGTATACTACAAACAATTGCTAACAATCAGTATAAAGTCAATATCACACATTGACCAACAATCACAATTCAACAACTCGCGTTACCAAATAATAAAGACAACAACCAGTTAACAGGTACTAGCACTTTTAAGCGCCATATCAAAAACACGGTAAATATTAACATTTCTCATCTGCGTTTTTTTGTCTCAATACAGGCAATATACTCGACTCCGCTTAAGGCCTTTTATAATCTAGCTTATAAACTTTATTAATTTTAAATAATAAGCTTACTTGATAATAAAATCGTCTAACAGACCGTAGTTCTGAAATAAACTGTTTTGTAAAATAAGAAAATACGCGAAATAAAGCAAAAATTCAATGAAAATCCAGAACAACGTGGCAAAGCACATCGATGTAAACGAGAAAGTGTCGAGTTGCCGCTGTAATTTGACGCAACATATCTCAATAGTGCTACACTAACAACGTGAAATCACATAAAAATCTAAGGCGCTAAATTCAAAACATCCTCACTCAATTTGGATTTCACTGTTACTTTTAAATATGTGTTTCTACAGTTTCAGAGGGTGGGCCCTAAGGTCAGACGGGTTACTAATTTATTTCTTTTATATTCCTTTGTATTTCTTAAAATGAGGTTTCAACAAATTAATTGAAAACTGTACTTGTTTAAATTCTGTACCCTGCGAAGTACTGGGAGTTGTAGGCTTCTTCGCCTCTTCAGTCTTTTAGTTAAGTTTTGGTAATTGGTAGTTTGTACTGATGCACGCTGCACCATTCCGGAAGAAAAGTGACTAGACAAGCAGCAGGCCGATAGAATTAAGTGGAAGTGGCTTATCTTGCTCTCGTGGTGGTGTTATCTTTATGTAGCAGTTGGCACACGCATCAGAGGAGGACGCGCCCAACAGCTATTTTAGAACCACACACTTCGCTACCTGGATGCCACTTAGGTAGGACCCCCTACTTACCACACGCACTATCTAAGCTTATAAAAAAACCATAAAAACATTAATCTCGAGAGGTGACTAATGACTAAGGGATTGCCAAAAGTAACTTTAAATGGGTAACGAAAAGTGGCACCACCTTTGTATGTCGTACGAACTGGTAGGATTCGGATGTAGGGTTAGTCGCCTATTCTTCATTTCTTCTTGTACGCGAGAAATCTTGTATGATTATCAAGTATTCTTTCTAGTTTATTTTTTACTAATTTTTACGTTTTTTTTAAAGGCTCCAATTTCCTTATAGCACTTTAATTTCCTTATAACACGGTTACATTGCTACGAAGATTTTTCATCTCTGGGGCGGATTAGGAAGTGGGTAAAACTGTGACTATCAAGAGATTACCTGATAGATATGTTTTCAAAATGAATGTTGTATTTTATTAAAAATATGTTTTAGTTATTCCAACCAACGTGTTAACGCTTTTCCTCGAGTTGTATGGACTCAAATCATCGCTCAAAATTTTGAACAGGATTTTTTAAACACATGATACATTTCTGGAGGGCGCAATGACTGCTACTGCACTCCCTTACCTGTCTGGTTGTTTTAGTGATAACTCCAACAGTATAGACAGTCATGAATGGTGCACATATAGACACAGTCCCATAAAAGCCCATTTGCAATGAAAAATTTGTTCGAAAAGTTGTAAATTCCGGCGAGGTGCAATGGGAGTGGCTTACAAAAAGCAGGCCCTCCTTTAAAAACGTTTAGCTTTGATAGTGAACAAATATTAACGAAATGGTCAATCCGGCGATATCAGTTAATATCATTTAGAAAGAAAACCTGATGCATTTACTTAATATGCGTAATTAACGTTTCTTGCGCATTATTCGCGGTGCTTAATTCGTCATTGGGAGATTTTATAGTTTTGCGCCTTTTTTGTCAAAAATACACTTCACGATGTTGTACACTCAATACTTAGTAAGGCTTTCAGCAATAGCATAGGCTTCAACTTTTTCAGTTATTCGTAAGTTACAATGTATGACGCTTTCAAAGCGTTTTCATTACTGTTCTTAGATCAGTTAGAATCGTATTTTGAGCATTCAAAAGTTCACTGCGCTTTCTCTTAAAAAATCAGTTGCTTTGTTTTTATATAGTAATTGGGTTCCTGGGAAATGTCGGCTCATGTTTGCTGGAAACATGGAGTTATTTGACACAACTTTTGCACAAATGACTGACATACTGCCAAACTGGAGGGTCTTAAAAAATCTTCGTGGAAACTTCTGAGTCGATTAGCAGTTACAACAAATTTAAAAAATAAGCTAACATTTAGACTTATGTGTGAACCGTTTGGCAAATGATTAATGCATTTCATTTCACTTATCATAACTATAAAAATTTATTAGCATGATAACGAAACACTTTAGGGTAATAACGGATACATTTAATTGTCAGAATTTTTCTAACAAGAGGTTAATTTCGCCTTTTTGTCATTGATTAATCGTGACATAAGACAAAAGTTCTAAAATTTTCGATAAATCTTTCACTCCATAACTATTATGTGGTGGGATCTCCCTTTTGTGAAATTGAGACGTGGGATACAGTTTTGTCGACAGCTTAAACAAGGCGACAAGTCCCACAAAATCTTTCGTAGGGGACGGCAATGTCTCCTTCACAATTTGTGATCTCAAATGCATTTGACGTTTAGTTTGTAAAGCTCAACAAGTTAGAATTAAGCGAAGAGCAATGTCTTTCGTAGGCGACGGTCAGTACCCCCACATAATTTGCGATACTTTTTAAGTTAATTTCTGCTATAGTCGTTTATAAATTTGTTCCAAGTCAAGATATTTTGTTAGAGTTCTTCCCAATTTCTTACCGTAAAGTTTGAACCGAGATAATTTATGCAATTCGGTCATTCAAAACACGTTTCAATTTAATTAATGTTGGTGAGTTTAAACAGTTTTGATTTAACCGAGAGGTTTTGAGGTTTTAGCGTATTGTCGTACGTACACACAACAAAGGTACGCTCTGAAAAGTTTTTTAAAAGTTAAAAGTTTTCAGTAATTATTTAAACAAATATCAATAGTTAACCAAGCTTCGAATGTTTCGTCTGAGGCGTATACATCTAATTCAGTTGTGATCTTTTGAAGATTTTTAAAATTTAGTAGTGGTTATAAAATTCAAGGTTTACAGTCCATAAAAGATCAAGAAATTCAAGCTAAGTGTAGAAGTGATAAGTTTAATTAACATACAGTTCTAAAGTGAGTGGGATAAATTACATTTTTGAAAAAAAAAACACTGAAAGTAGGTGACACAGGTTTTTAACTAGATTTGGGTGACAATTACAAGTCATTTAAAAAAACTCAGCCGACCGTGTATTAATGCGAACAAAAGCCAGTTGTCCGGAAGAACTGGTTGATTACTTACGTGTGTATAACGAATTAAAAAAGCATTATAGGTGAGTGAAAAGAAGTTTTGGTTTAAACATTTCAACATAAACAAAAGCTTTACGCATTATTTGAGTTTGGGGACTAAATGTTAAGGCAGTTCCGTGTTAAATTAAAGTGAATTTTATATTCTGTTTATTTCCATGATAATGTAACTTTATTATTAAATTCCTACTGTGTAGGTATAAAATTTAACTAAATACTTAGGAAAGTTGTTGGTGGAATACAGAAAATTTAACAATATTTATTAACCTAATAGTAATTTACGTTAGCTTAGTACCAAACAATTTTGAATTTGACTTAGTTTGCCAGAAAGGTTTTGTATTTGATCGTTTAGTTGGTCAATCTTATGTTGTAAATTTGTATGTAATTGATCAGGTTTTGGAGTCTCGTGTAATTCGTTGATCATAGCAAGTCTTTCTACAAGATCTGACATAGGTAAATGTAATAAATTTATTGCTTGAATTTTTAAATGGTTTGGTAATTTCGCTATTAGAAAATCTTTGAAAATCTCATCGTCAAAGTTCAAGTCCTTTGACAGTGTTCTAATGTCAGCCACCAATTCCTTGACTTTGCCACTGAATGTCAAACTATCCAGGAGTTTTGAAATTCGCGAAAGGCGTGAGCCTACATAAAAAATTTTTATGGCATTTTTCAAAACAGAATACGGTTGTTTGCGAGGTACGTTTACTATGAGATCTTGGGGGTTAGTTATAACATCATTTGGCAAGTTCAAGGTTAGAATATCTATCGTATGCGTTCATCGTTTATATTGAGATGAATAAAATAACGGTCTAATAAAGCTAACCAGGATTATTTATTTGAATTGTCAAATGTCGGAAATGGATTATGAGCAGCCTTATTTAATATGAAATTGAATTAAGTTATACTTATCTTGATTAAAAAAAGGTATATATTCCGATATTGGTTCAGAATCGATAAGCTAGCGATTGTTCAATCAATCCAATTGTAGATGCCGTAGTTGGTTGATGCAGAACTAAGTGCTGTTAGTTGTATGCAGAGGAACCGACTAGCACGTGTTGGAAGCAGGACACACTATAGCTTGATTCAGATCTGCTGATGTGTTCGATTCTTCTTGTTGATTACTTATCGTCGAAAGGTCACCAGTTATAACCGTAGGTGTTTACCAGAAGCTATATTTAATCTTGGAGTTAATGAAAAACGTGTTCATTTAAGATCTTTTATTACTTCTTATTTATTCTTGTAACTATGGCAATCACTTAGCATCCAATGCCTTCTTGAGGTAATATGTATGTAATGACTGTTTTTATGAATGAATATCATTACAGTACCTTACTTTGGTTCAAACAATATTTAAATGTAGTCATATACGTCGCCAGTTAATATTTTTACTAAATTTAAATATTAAATTGATCTCTTCTACCTCTTAATAGAAATTATTTGAAACTGTTGTATAGTAGCTACCTAATATGGTTTACAAATGTAAGCTATGTTTTAAAGCTCGAATTTTGTCAGGAAGTGCTAACGAGAACTAAAATGTTTTAAAGGATAACGTTGTCACGTTGGAGAAACATAAAAATTATTTGTTGGATAGTAATTTTGCACTGTGTTGATTTAATTTAAACAACTGATAGGTTTCAGTCTTTACAAATTCGGAGTAGATACGAATGTAACATCAGTTAAATTACAATAATTTACATACAATTTTGTGGCTCCCAATTTTTATAGAACCAATTCCTATCCCTTCTTAAATCCAAAATCAGTAAGTTTTTCAATTAACTTCTTCAACATGAAAGTAATATGTTGTAAAAGAAACATCTCTTCGAAATAAAAGTCTCAAAAAATGTTTTTAAACGCATAAGTTGCTTTGGGTGTTTAATCATTCTTTAAAGTAAGTATGCCATTGTCAAAACTCAACTCTTCAAAAGTTTTTGTGCTACATATTTTGACGAAACCAACCGTGGGACTTTTGTGTTTACATAGTTTGGTGCTCAGTAGTGGTGCTTTACAATATGAATGATGTATAGTCACTGAAAGACATGCATTGTTAGTAATGGAAAATAAACATTTTGTGCTGGAAGAGCTTTATGTTAAATGACGTATACAATAATAATTATTACTACCCTTTTTTTCTCTTTTTTAGATAGCACATATAAACACGTTACAAATGCCCCAACTAACTACAGAAGACGGGCCTTGGGCATGGGTAAAAAGACAAAACATAAGACTTTGTCGATGTTGAATACAAGTATATTTATAACGATGCTATAATTAGGACGTTTTTGATATTACTAAGGGGAACCAAAAATCCTAACAATAACGTACGCGATAAAAATTGATTAAGTACAATTTATTAATGAAAAGTAAAATAAATAGTAAAAAAATAAATATTAGTAGCTTTATGTTCTATCGTTTAACATTTTGAATTTAAGTTTTAAAAGGAGATTCATTAATTAAACATGTTAGGCTTAAAGATTTAATACAAGCACTTAGTAAGTAATTAATCTAGGATAAGGATACAGTAATAGTTGTTTATATAGAAATGTTTTGGTTTTTCACATATGTGTAGGCCACCACAGAAAAGACTTTGTATTTACCAATAAGCAAATGAAGTCACCGGTTAAATTTTATCTGAAATAGAATAAAATGAGTTTTTGATCTAAAGATTTATAATGATAGAATTAGTTTACTTGATTTAAAAAGTTTTAGTTTTATTTTAGTTCATTCTCTTCCATTAAAAGATGTGATTGTTAACAAAATTTGTAATATATTCAATTCAATTTGACCAATGTTTTATTGGAGCTGTCTGGATTACTGTTCAAAATACAAGAATTGTTTGAGATCTTTCTAGTTTAAGGTGTTTAAAGGCATACAAAACATGATGCAAAGTCATGCCATCAGAAGTTACATAAGGAGTTACTCAGAAATTTACATCGACTATACAAGTAGAATGTTTTCTCTCATGTGATTAGTTGTATGTCATGTAATTTTATTCAGGAAAGTTGCTGAATAGTATGATGCAGGTGTACCATGTGATGTTGTGGCTAGGATTCCTGTATTTACAAAAGAATTAGAGTTTTAGGAATCCACTTGACAGTTCTCATCGACGTTGATTTATAGCCTTATGTGTTATTTTAAGATGCGTCTTATATCATTTTGTTCACAAAATTGTAATTATATTTTAAGAAATTTGATAAAACTTATCATTGTTTTATTTTGCTAACGTCTTTTTAACGTTGGTAACCACGCGACAGTTCAAAAGCTACCGATTACAAAAAAACAAGCGCCTAGAGCAACGAAATGTAGGTGAAGAGTAATTAATAGAAAATAGAAAAACTAAAATATTAGAGGCAGGACATTCACACACACACACACACACCGAATCAAACAATGCACAAAAAACGCTTACAGATAGAAACGGTATAGGACAGAAAAAGAAAACAGAACCACAAGACCTAAATTTAAAAGTCAGGAAATATGTTTGGAAAAAAGGTAGACATATTACTCCCACGGTGCCAATCGAAACAACCTCAATCAAACACCCTAACATACTAAAGGATGATAAAACCACCACGAAGAGGTTTAGGCTAATTTTGCTAAGGTAGCACTGGAACATCTGTCACAAAGTGAAAAATATAGGACCTATTCTTCCTTGCGAAGTCCTTGAAAAAAACAGTGCTAATCGAATTATAGAACTGTTTAACTTGAATAGGGTTCAGTTAGAGATCACAAGATTATTTACCGGATCTAGTAAGCAGTCGTCTTGCTTGGCTGAGAAAGATCCTTATTGTTTCGACCTAGTACATTTGTTGATATTAGCGCAATGTTGCAGTTTATTTATTTTACGGTGTTTATATTTTAGTTTAGTCATGAAAATGTAAATTTTATGTAAATAAGTGCAGAGCTAACTGGTTTTGTATCTAGAAAATTTATATTAACTTATAGTCCGTTAGTTAGCTATATACAAAATAATGTAACTCCTAAAACTGATTACTGCATGCTTTCTGAAACGATTTTCTCGAAGATTTTATTTAAATATAAAAAGAATATATCAAATAAAATTGGAAAACGCTCTAGATTTTCTGTTAGGGATGTAATGTAATTATTGTACATTCTCGTTTGGTAATAAAAACAAGTCTGCGTTCAATTTTATAATGTAGGCATTGACGCGGTAAATCCCCCTAAAACGAGTAAAGACCTTTGGAAATAGAAGGAACAAAGTTCCGCTTCGTTGTTCACCTGAAACGAGGAAATGCAGGTGAGGAATGCCGAGGCAGTAGGTTCCATTTAGCTGATTGTTGCTAGTCAGGTGTCTGCAGTAAGGGTCCGGGAGTTTGGAATTCAACCATCAAACTTTTATAATCTTAAGTTAGAAATTGCCAAGACTGAGTTCTAGCAAATATTAAACTGAATTATTTGAAGACAATGGCTTTTTTTCTCACTGTACTTCCTGGATCGGATCAAGTTGTACAGAAACAAATGCAAAAGGGAAATTAGGGATTATCCTACGCTTTAGGCGTTGGGAAAAAATACGACATTTGCATAAACATCCGGGTCCTAAATTTCCCCTTTACACTTCTTTTATACTTTCATTTCAGTCGCTGAATATTTACAAGCAATAAGTTTGGTGTAAACTTGTACTTTTGTTTGAAAAGTTGAATTTATACATGAGTATCTGTCTCTTTTATGCGCTGGATTCTTTTTCCTGTCTTTTTTACAAGTTTTTTTTCTTTTTAGCTGTACAACAACCGGAGAGCAAATAATGCAAACACAAAAAGAGCTTTTAAAATAATTAAAGTTGCTGTTGCTTTAAATTGAGTTCCTGACAAAATATTGTATTTCTAGCTTGTGTTTTTATTATCGTATTTGTTTTCGGTTTTGAATTTAGATTGTATACGAATAAATGAGGTTTGTCTGTATAATTCCAGTTTATTAAAATGTTAACAGAAGTTTTCATAAAGGTTATTTGCAAGTTTTTCCTTGCATTCCTTCTGAAAAAAAGTTAATTCTCTTTGCAATTAGCGCCATAGCAGGTACGGTTATGTTCCGACTTGTGCATTTTCATTCTCTTTATTGCTCTAAACCAAATAAAAATTGAAATACAGAAATCCGCTACAACAAAATGTGTTCCGAGCTAACAAAGTAGAGTTAGAAAATATGAAAAGCAATTGTTTGAAAGAGCATAATAAAAACACGTAGAAAGTTTCATTTCCTTGCCAGTGCGGAAGAAGAACGTGAATCCATTCGGCTTCTTTTTAAACGTACAAAATGTCGAGCACACTGAGCTCCCTAATACCGCAAATAGAAAAGCCAGCGGAAATTCAACTGTAACCCCTAAGGTAAAAGGGAAATGAAGATTATTTTCTAGTAATATAATAATCCAATAATAAAGTCAGTGTTTATTGCTTATGTGCTGTGATTATATTCGCGCTTGTGTTATCGATTACAGACGACAACAGTGAAATTTTCCTCCAAAAATAGACAAATCGCGTGATCGTTTACGTTTTAAAATTTGATTTTTACCGTAGTTGCGTTATGGTTGTTCAGAAAACTGTTTTATAAACACGCGAACTACTTGAATCATTTCCATTATACTGTAAACTTTAGTTTAATCATTTTATTTTTTCGACCTACACACTTACAATTTTTTATGTCTGCTTTTATTATGAACTGAAATTGATTAAAATTACTTTGCGGATAATTTCACTAGTAAGTAGTAGTTATCTCTAGTCAGCTTTAATATGCCGATATACAGCATGTGTTCTTTATTAGATGACTGCCCCAGTAAGGTAAGGAGGGCAGAAAATTTACACCCTGTGTATCGAAAACGAAATCATCGCCCCTTATGTTATAAACACCCTGTATATTTTAGCATTGCTTGTACGTAAATTCGTTCCGTTTTATCACGACTCCACTTTTCGCCACAAAGCAATTTGCTAACACTTTGTGCTGCTTTCGGATACAAAACCATATAATGGGAGCGTAATAGTTTATTAGCAGATTGTTAATCCATTCATTTGCTAATTGGAGTTTATTGTACTTAAAAAAGCTATTACAAGTAATTAGGTTCGTTAACAATTAAATTACCAGGAAAAACTTAGTTTTATTGATTAAAAAATAATGCAGATTAAAAAACTATTTATTGTGGGATTGAGGGGTTTTATTGAGAACATTACTATTAAATGTTATATATTTTATTTACTAAACTTTTCATTACGTTCCAATTTTAACAGCCAAAAATTAACAGATTATATAAACAAAACACAAATGTTACATTTAAAAAAAATAACACTTTAATCATAAAATAATTGTATTCGAAATTAAAAGAAAGAATTCTCAATAATCAACAATCTAAATGAATTTACAAAATTCTCTGTGCAACTGTGATCTTTGTTATGTTGGCCAAACCTCTCAAAAATTACAATGTAGACTTAATCGACACAAAAGTTATATAAAAAATTCATGTAGTTCGTTTAAAAAAGTGTTGCATAAATAAATTGCATAATAGCATGATTTTTTAAATCGGGATAATTCAAATTATGTTTATTTATTAACAATGAACAAAAATTAATTACGTAGAATACGATAACTACATAGATAACATAGGATAAGTGAAAGTAGTACCTACTAATAGTAAGTATAGTATGCCCTGTAATGTTTATATCATTTATTTAAATGACCAAAAAGATATACGTCATAAATTGCATAAAAACTAACCGCTCAAATTAATTCAAACATAAACAGTTAGATAGACAATTTATTTTTGTATAATAAGTCAATTTGTAAAATGATCTAATTTTAAGTTTTTGAATTTTTGCGATTACGTTTCAAAAAGTCAGATTTTTTGGAAAGTTTTGACGTAAATCGTTTTTTTAATAATTTATATTTTCATAACTACCTTAATATTTCCTCAGAACTTTGGAAAATATTTACTAATTAATAAATAAATAATTTTTTTAAGAATTATTGAATAATTAATTCGTGAATATTTTCAAAATTTCAGGTTGTATTTGTTGCTTGATTAAAAAATACTATCTTTTGTAAAAAAAAGATGTTGATTAAGGCACCAGAATGCATTATCCTCTATTTTATAGAATAACTTAAGAAATAATACAGATATCAAACTACATAACATTATTTCCACATACATAAAACACTAATCTACATGCATATAAAATTGCATTCAATTATGACGAGTAGTTATTGAAATACTAACAGTCTTGTTTTGTTAAAAAAATGTCCCATTATACGTATTATGCACCACAAGTTCAGAACGTAATAGTTTAAAAATATCACATAAATATTGTTACTTCTGTAAACAGACTTCTTCAGTTTATGCTGAAAGACTTGTATATTTATCTCGCTTTGATTAAATTTACTGTCAAGTAGTTTATCCTTCAATTTTTTTAATTGTTAACGATGTACATTAATTAACCACAGAAAATTAATTAAAAACAGTCAAGTGGTTTAATTCTTATTTATTCTACGTGTAATTAAGACACGATAAATCATGTGCATTTCATGTTTTTATATTTTTCAGAGACATCCACCTACTTTTAATGTGCACTTGAATGTGCATTTCAATAAAATAATAGTAATTCGTATTCCCCACACATGGTAATAAGTATGATTTAGGGACGATCATCCCTTGTTTATATAACAAACGTAATCCAACCTAACATTTAATGATATATTAAATTACGTTTATCATGTGACAGTTAGATTATTAAGAATAAATGGCAGAGTATTATGGCAAAAACAATATTAAAATGCTATAATCCGATTACTAATTATTAATTACTGATTATTAATTATTTTTCTTAATTTAGCATTTAAATAATTAGATCAATATTATCATCTATTTACTACCTTCTTGTAAGCTTTGAACGTTCGCAGTAGTACAAAATATGTGATTTTACTCGAGTTATTTCTGTATTCAATAATTGCAATTATCTAGCCGTGAGTTAATTAGAATACGACTTATCGAGATCGTTTTAATTTTGAAGTAAGTAATTAAGGATAAGAATAATAGGTATTTAAACAGAGTTTGGAGCCATTATTGAACGAAGCTGTTTATTAATTGTTTGTTTTATGCTTTTACATATTTTTGCATTTCGTGTATGCATAAATAACCCATTTTAAGTAAAAGTTAGATGAGTATTTAATTCTGAAACCAAAACTACTTGGTAGTTATATGAGAACTTTATTCTAGGAGTTGGATAATTGGTGCATGATGATGCTTATAATGATAAGAGTTACATACGATTTCCGGTTTCTTTGGATTTTTAAATCCCACGATCACCGATCGGCACTGAGATCTTCGTGAGAATATTCCACTCCATGCCGAAGTAGTTCTTTTCTAAATTGATTTCCCTATTTATTCGCCAATCGGTTTTGTCCAGAAAGTAACCACCTTGCGGCGGAAAGAGGTAAGCAGAAGTTAAAAAACCGGCAAAAACTTCACGTTAAGCGTCTTGGGTGGTCTAAGATAACATCCAAATTGGTTTTTATGAACACGTAGTGTTTTATAATTCAACAAATTACATTTTTTAATATGGGCTAAATTTGCCCCAAGTTAGGACCCACCATAATTTTTGCACACCCAAATAAGGAAGAACCTGCAGAACTTTCAATGTTTGATTCAATTGGTTCTTATACCTTTCTCTAAATTTAAACATAACATAAAGGACCCTGTAACTCTTATAGTACCTAATTTCATTTTATTGCAACAAAAAATAAAATATTAAAATAATTAGAAACAAAATAGAGAAGTACGGACTCGTACTCTTTCGTAACCTAAATTAAGACGATTTAACGACTTTAAACGACTAATGAATTAGGAATTACACGATGAAATCACACCGCACTATACTAAAAATACTTCAAATTTTCATATGGCCACAAAATATTTAATTAAATTTTAAAGAAAGAGGAAAATTATATATTGGGCTGTTTAAATTAGTCCTTGCCACACTTGTGTTATTAATGAGTTATGTGGAAGTTATTGCACAGTTAAACTATACAAAAGTTTAATGAAAATTTTATTTGCGGAGTGTAACAGAGCTTTTTTGTTGCTCTAAAATTCCAAATACTAATTTAAAAGTCCCACAATGGACTGTCACTGTAAACTTAATAAAAAAAAACCTCAAATCACTAAATACTTACTGTACTATATGCACCGACTGAGATCTCTAATTATGCAAATTGAAATTCAAGTGTGGGTGCTATATTCGAATGCATATTACTGACTGACTAAACTAAAAAAGGCTTCCGTTTTACATAATGACAAATGATTTTAAGAGGAACATTTTAAATTAGCCAATAGCGAAACAACACAGCTTTCACAAGCCAATCAAAGATTAATATTTCAGAACAAAGAATATTTGAAATAAAGGGACTTCACTTATAATTGAGGTCTGCAGTATTTGCAGCAATTTGATACACTGGGATCGAGAGTTTATTTATCCAAAACCTGCTAAAGAACACGTACGGGGAACTCATAAATTAAGGCCAAATGGATTCTATTAATGTTTTTCTTTTGCGAAACAAAGATTATAAGCCTGAGAACATCTTAAAATGACCGTTCACACCAACGAAAACCTTGCTGATTCTGTAATATTATTTATGAATACACAGAGGTGATTTTTAATACTTGAAAGAAAGCATTATTTAACTTAACGCAATGTTTGCAGTTAAACATTTTAACAAAAAATATAACGTTACAGAAGCGCTGAGATAAAGCAACGCAAACATTTCTGATTTTTGAAAAAACTGCTTTACGACAAGCATGCATACTCGAAATGCATGAAATAGGGCATTTCTTATTTTCTAATTGTGTAGCTTGAGTGAATATAATACAAATACAGCTAGATACAAATTGCACATTAAGAAATTCATCACCGCTTGATACCAAGAAAAATAATCCATTCTCAAGTTTGTTACGAATACAAGCGCTACCCTGTTTTACAAACAGAAATTTATTATTGTATTTGCTTTTATTGGCTCAACTGGTGCTCTTCGTGTACCATTTATGACTACTGAAACACAAATGTTGTTGACAATTAAAATATCAAGAGTCACGGGAATTGTCTCTGTTATATGCAGCTGGTCAATGATGTACTTAACGCTTCACGGAGTGATAGATAAACTTCTATCTAACATTTTATTAAGTATTTATTATAGTTTTAGAAACTATAGTACTAAAATAAATTTCTTATAAATTTTCAAAGTGTTGGAGAACAATTTAAAAATCATTCTAATAACAGTTTTCAAAGAATGAAAATGTATTTTAGGTTTAGTTTTCTTTTTGAGACATTTAAGTCTTTAGATGATAATTTCAGTTAAACTCGTCACGAAACTCACGTAACACGTCACGAAACTCAAGCTATTAGAAGATCTAAAAGTTTATTTAAAATGTAGAATTTCCCCAACAATGTGTAAGGGTATTAAATATTTTATTTTCATAATTCCCCTAACATATTGCACATCACATCTTTTAGTATCAAGGTAAAATATTAAAAATGGTTGACAGTTTACATTTTCCAGGGAATTTATTTTTTCTTTTTAATGCTGTATAAAGTTTCATGCATTTTGTCGCCGCACACAAAAACAAAATAAAATGAAAACATGACGTTTATTTGGAAAAATTAAAGAATAAAACAAGCTCAAAATAAATGTAGCTATGTTGTAGCAGCGTAAACTTTTTTGTATTTCCTTCTTGTATTTTAATACAATCGTGTATACAAGTTTTTAAGAAAAATGTAATCATGAAGAAAGTTCTCAAGTGAAGAACGATGTTTCCCAGTGCAGTTTATTCGATCCGGTTTGATAATACGAATTGATTCTCATCGCTTTTAGTGGAACACAGGATGGAAAGGGTCTTTAATCTGGAGCCTCAGGGCGCAGAATATTGGAGAGTATTGGAAAGCACTCTGTTTAATTCGCAAGTACAACAAGCTTACACTGTGTAAAGCCCGCGGACACTAAGCTCGTGCGGTTCTCTAACCAAACCGAACTGTATTGTACTCATGACCGCCCTTATTTAACCCTTCCGCTTATATATTGTTTTGGTAATATTGCTCTTGTTATCCTCTATTTGTGGGTGTGTTGCTAACAAGAAATTTTGTGTATGATAGTAATTTGGAAATTAGTTACTTTTTTCAATATTAATGAAAGTACCCGAAACATTTAGGAATAAGCAAGAAAAGGTAACGCTTGAAAAGTCACCCTTTAGTGTTTTTAAAACATTCGTTTGTAAATTTAAAGATGTGCTTGTATTTACACGTTTGATCAAATATAGTTGCTGAAATATCGTTTTTAGCAGTAGCAGATTAAGAAATTGGGACATTTCAATTACTTTCATTTTTACTTTTAAATGTTTATCAATCAAAAAAAGCTTAAATCCATATTTTATGAATAAATTTTAAAATATTTCATAGAAACGGATGTTAACAGAAACCAATGAATTAAAAGCTATACTGGAAACAATTAAGTATATGAAATGAATCAGTCATGTACTGTATTAAGGCAAACTGAAGCAGTTATGAGAAAATGGAGTAAATTAGGAAATTTAAGAAAAATCGAAAGCGACATGGAAAGAAAAAACTAAAATAAGTAAATTAAAATAATAGTAGTAAATAATATTATTTTAAAATATCAATTAAGGCTAATGGGGAGGTAGGTTGGACGCTGGAGAGGATAATTTTCAAGATGTGATGTTCCTAATAAAGAATGCTATGAATGTGGTGTGATACATAGTACTTTATTCAATTGTAGATTGTAAAGGGCTTTTGCATATTTTTATATCCAAAGAAATAATTAAATTCATAAAAAAATTAAAATTAAAACAGTTTAGTTTCTGCTCACTGTATGAATTTTATGAAATTAAAAGTTTATTAAACAAAAACAACGTTAACACAATTTTGTGAGAATAAAAGCAACGGAGGGGAAAAATAGGTTATTTAGAATACTTTCAAATAAAATTATTTGTTGTAACAAGCAAAATCTATCAAAAAGCTAAATGCTTTTACCCCTTAAATGCCCTGTATGTGAGTATATTTTAATACTTCAGTTGAACTCATAGTTAAATGTGCCGGTTGAGCTAATCAAAGCCAGCAAGAAACAAATTCTCATTAAAATTCCTTTTGGGTATGGAAAAATTAGAAATTTGGCTGATTCTAATCGAATTATCGTTGTCTATCACATACCTCGGTTGCGTTTAAATAAATTTTACTAAATTCTTTATCATTGAGTTCCTGAACATGGGAACGCAATTTCAAATAGTTACTTTTGAAGTAAAACAATGACACCTTTGAAGTAACCAACGCGAGTGTATAAATACACAACGCATTAGTAAAAAAAACGTATAATCATAATTTAGATGCATTTGTTTCATATAAAAAATTGCCAATAAAAATGTTTTATTTAATTATTGTTAGTTATATGAAATCGAATAAATGAAGTCATATCAACAAATAAAAAACTAGTATTACAATAAACTTGCTATTTACTCATTTGTAAAGCTTAGTCGTTTAAGAAATAAATAAAATTTAAACAAACTTATTTTACTCCGCTAGGAGTGTTACAAAGGTTAATCTAAATTGTTTAAAATGCTGCCAAGTATTTTACTACAGAGAAATTTACTTAATATTTACCTTGGCAGTTAAAACATTAATGTTTCATTTCATGATGTTAATTTTTCTTTCTGTTAACCTTTTTCTTAACTTTTATTAATCTTTCCGTTTAATAATACTAAACCTACAGAAAACAACATTGTTGACAATTCTTGTAAAGTATCCTGTAACGTCAATGCCTCTTGATCAAGAAGTGTCGTTAATCCTAGGAGAAAACGTCTAAAGAAATTACGTTATCAGACAATAGTCAACCTGAATGGTAAATCATTTGCAAGGATTGAAAGTGAGTTTGGGCGCTAAGAATTTTATGTCGAAATTACCTATTCTAAGGGAATATAGGCAAATTAATACCTTGTATGAAACTTGTTACTATTTAGTATTTTGTAGTAACTTAGGGTACGTTCTAAATATATTTTAAAATTATACCAAGAAAAGATTTGTAATAATATATTAATAGTATCTTCAAAAATTAAAAGAAAAATACAAAAAGTACTTAAATATTTATTTCAAGATACAAGGTAGATTTCCTATATAATACAGCCTCATATAAGGGTTTTATTAAAAATAGTCCGTGACTTACAGAAATACGAGATTTTGTTGCCCACAAAATGGGGATTAGTAATAGGGAAACGGTAACAACCATTAACCGCAGTTGAATCTGCCGGCTGCCAGCTAACTAGTGTGAGGTCGTGGGTCTCACAAAAGGTCTTCTGTAATGGGCGCCAAGAATCGTCTAAAATAGCTCCAGTATTCGACGACAAAATCTGAAATGAACAACACATTTGCGACTACTACCAATGTGGTCGACTTTTCCTAATATTGGTTCCTCGGAAGCTATAAATATAAACAGTCTTCAAATAAGGGATGCACAGTGCTTTATTAACAACTAGACAAATTATCAGACAAGTCAATGAAAACAATTAAAGTAAATCAATCAAGTATGGTTATATCTTAATCAAGGACATATAGCCTTTGCAAAAATAATTAATTATATATAAACAAATTCATAGGAGAGAATTCATGCGAGTGACCAGTTACCTTAAATCTGACTAAACTTCAAGTTACAAAATGCAATAAAAAAAGGGCACGGTAAATTATCGCGACTACAGGTACCAATCAGATTGCGCAACCCTCAACTCCAGTAGTGAGCTGTTCAACTATTACGGAGCAAAGTTATACGTTTACACACTCGCAAAATATTCCTAACAATGTAAGGTGATAAAATATTATATATGAAATATATACCTAGATATAAGTGTTACACGCACCACGCATGTAACCAGTTGCTATAATGTAACTGACTACGATATAGGTGTCTTCTTTCACTCCGAAGAGGAACGCCACCAACCAGTTCGAACGTAGTGAGTAGGGAAAGAATGGAATTTCTGAGACCACCTCCCACCACTTTCTGCTTTCTGCCAAGGTAAACCTTCAAGGCTAAATTTTCTGGCGGTTAAAGGTCAAGGCTTCACTGATTTTTAAGCTGAAAGTTAGCGGTTCAAGGTTAAAACTAACACTTCTCTGGTTTTAAGGTCAAGGTTAAATAAAAATTAAACAATTTACAACATTTATTTCTTACATTTATATGTTTACAACAATATCAATCATAACAATTATTAGGATTAAGATAGTTCGTCCTCCACGGTCATTTAAGGGAAGGCAAAGCGCCTAAACAAAAAAAAACGTAATCAATTAAATATTATACTTACTGTTCTTGGTTTAAAAAACATTTCTATAACAAGAAGAATGACATTTTTAAAATTTATTAATAAGAGATTGAAGCATGCTTAATTAAATCAATTAAAGATGTACAAATACATACTGTTAACGGATCGATACTGGTGGATGAACGCGTAACCCCACTGGTTGCTATGCACTTCTAATAAAGTAGGTCAACTGATTCAATTTTATATATATTCCTTATTATTAAGATATATGTTATATTCCTATAATAAAAATGTATTTGTATTGTTCTTTCCTTATGGAATAACTAACTTAAAATAATAAGTCATAAAATGTTAAAAAAAAAGGAATCTTTATTTGGTTATGCATTACATTTCGAGTAATAAGTAATAATATGCCTAGAAGCTAATTGCTATTTAGTTTTATGCTATAACGTTACAAAATGCTCTAAATAATATCACGTTTTGTAATCCAAGAATTATGTGTTCTATCGAATCCTAACCATTTGACTAATACTCGATTTGCCTTTTTTTGTAAAATTTTCTCCACTAAATAAGTGTCTGCTTTTTGCAGTTCTTCATTGTAGAATCCTCCACGAATTTCCTCACCTTTGACATCTTCCAAAATATAAGTTGTAGGATTTGTTAGTCGAACGTTTTTAATCTTAAAAATTTCCGTACTCCAGCTTGGAGTGTAGCCTTTTGCGAAAGCTTCCCGGTGCTTACTGATTCGCACGTGATCACCAACTTTGAATTTAGGACGTTGCGGGTCAACAGTCTTTGGAAACTTGAAGGCTGTCTGTAAAACTTTTTTGGAGTTTTTCTGTCTGACGTCAATACGTTTGAATCCAGTGGTTCGATGTACTGTTGAGTTGTACTTTTCAATTACCTGAGGCAACAACTGCAGCCACTTATAGGATCCTTGCATGGAAAATTCCTTCCACATCTTGTTTTTGAGAGTTCGGTTTACGCGTTCCACCGGACTTGCTTTCATACTGGAAAACGTACTGTAATGATTTATGTTCAGACTTTGCATTAACTTGCGAAAGTGTGTGTTGTAAAATTCCTTTCCCATATCTGTTTGTAAATTTCGTGGAGGATCCCCCGCAGACCGTAATAGCTTCTTCATTCCTTGCGTTACCTCTTCTTCGGTTTTGCGTTTAATAGGACATGCCCATACCTTTTTGCTAAACATATTTAACAATACCAAAATATATCGAAATCCTTTATTGGTCTTGGCATACGGTATCATTTCCACGAGATCCGCCATATATAAACCATATAATCCCTTTACTATTATTCGTCTTCTTCGAAATCGTTTGCGAGCTGGTTTATGCAGCTCCTCAATTATTTCACGTTTTATGCTCATTGGGAAAATGCTGGAACACTAATAACGGCTTCAAAAATAAATTTGTCCTTTGATCCAGGCTTCTTCGCCTTAAACTTATCCCCTTTCTTCAATGACACTCCGCTGAGTGATTCGGCATCGTATAACGTATCGTTTAAAAAGATTTGCGCATCTGTGGGATAGTATTTGATTTGTTTAATGCTACCTTCAGTTAGAGGAACGACATACTCGAAGTTGGTGGAGTTCAAAAGTGCATAACCTTTTTCATGATTGTATATTCCCATCATATATAACATTGTCTCGTAGTGCAAATTAGACACGTCTTCTAAAAGGAATACCTTTGCATGAGCGTCGAGTTTAACTCGGACAAGAGTTTTGTGAAGGTGTTTACCGAACTTATCCAGAGTCATGGTTTTTGAGGTAATGATGATATATGGTGATATGGATGACTAATAACAGCTTCGAAGTAAAATGGGCCGGTTGCAGACGGATCTACCGACGTACTTAGCGCCTTAATCTTATCGCCTTTCTCAATCGTTTCCCAATTAAGTTGGCAGCAATACCAACTCGTTTATCGTTTACAAACATAATGCATGGTGGTGAGCTGCAAACTGCTTGTACAATCCCTTCTGTAAACGGTATTGTGTATTCCCGTTTACTGTTGCTACCTCTCAAATTGTAATATTTCGGCGGGCTTGTGTACACAGAAGTAAGTTCGCTCGGAGTCCACCCAGGCTCGGAGTCCGCCCATATATACATCATTGTTATGTACCTTACATTTTGTATATCTTCTAAAAGATACACTTTGGAACGAGTTTCGAGTTCCACTCGAACAGGGGTTTTGTGATGATGTTTACCGAATTTATCCAATGACATGATTCTACTAGTGACAACGATACAGTAACAAGGTGTTAAACATGTTGGATGCTTTATGCTATTATTTTAGCTGCTCGCAACTCATCAATAATGTAAATGATTTCATTAGTGTGACCGGTATGACCGGCCGATTTCGAGCTTAGAAGTCTCAACCTTCCTATCAATTTATTTGGATTTCCATGGTACGAATTTTACCTTTTTATTATTGTAACTTAGTATTGGTCCAGCTCCCCGTCTTTTCGCTAATGCCCCCGTTTTGAATCGCGTCACCGGTGTTGAAGTAGAAAAACTTTTTACCTTTTCACCAGCTGCAGTTAAAAGGGGTTTGATAATTGTGGAATATTTGGTTCCGGTTCCTAACAAAGGTGCATCATGTAGATAATTTCTACGGACTGCGTTGGTTCGTAAAAGAAGATCTTTGTAGCTTTTTAAATCCGCTTGCAAATATCCGAGAGGTTTCTTTTTAAATACTAATTCGTATAAAACGCGCGTACCTTAATACATAAATGTTTGACCATTAGGTTTCGTAATGAGCATATTTTCGTCATCAAAACCGAATTCGGAGTCTCCAATAAAAATAAAATATTCCTGTTTCTCCGAAAGGAATCGTACTCCGTATAGATGATCTAACTCGTTTTTCGTATCCGTAAACATTTTCTCCGTGTATCGTTTTGCGCGCAACTAAAGGTAGCATCTATATAAGCCTGGAATTCTCTACTAGTTCCGGCGGTAGC
This sequence comes from Agrypnus murinus, assembly GCA_929113105.1. Classification (NCBI taxonomy): domain Eukaryota; kingdom Metazoa; phylum Arthropoda; class Insecta; order Coleoptera; family Elateridae; genus Agrypnus; species Agrypnus murinus. The sequence goes on from OV816025.1 coordinate 213,454,261, forward strand.
GAGTTCGGCTTGGAGTTGTTCTAACGTAGGTGTCTCGGAAGCTTCTCCGAAAGGAATCGTACTCCGTATAGATGATCTAACTCGTTTTTCGTATCCGCAAACATTTTCTCCGTGTATCGTTTTGCGCGCAACTAAAGGTAGCATCTATATAAGCCTGGAATTCTCTACTAGTTCCGGCGACAGCGAGTTCGGCTTGGAGTTGTTCTAACGTAGGTGTCCCGGAAGCTTCCCCGTCTACTGGTTCGATGCCGGATCGTTCTGTGCTTACAGCATGCAATCTGGGAGCACTATGTGGTGTTCGGATTACCTGAGGTATACGTAGAGATCGTGATACTGGAGTTCAGGGTGGAAAAAATGAGGGAACCTCTTCCTTTATGGGTTCCTCTTTTGGAGTTAGGAGTTTGGTTTTAATACCCGTTATAAATTCTTGCAAAGGTTGTGTGATGGGCTTATAGCGACGTTGAAGTTCTACATCGGAGCGTGCGATTTCGGATTTAAGACTTTGATATTTCTGTTTGACATTGTATCGTGCCTTAACCAGGTCTTCAACCATACGCTTATCCATGGTTACTAATGCTGTTAGTTAATGCCTCCGATATTTATGATGAAATAGGCATCGAACCCTTTACTATAGCGTCTCTCGTTAAGTTGAGACACTTTGTCAACAACTACAAAACCATATTTCTCATTCCAACACTGCATGCAGAGCTGCTTGAACTTCTCGAACGTCATATCCCCGCTGACATGATCATTAAAAAATATGTTTTAAATTAGTGTTATCTTGCTTAAAAATAATGATGAAGTTTGCGTTATCCCGTATGTGTTGTTTTGTAATTGCGGAATATGTCTGACATAAATAAAAACAATCGATATTTTTATGTCTTCCAAAACAGAAATAGTCTCTTATAGTGCTCTGACTATCGCAGACCACATCGTCGAAGATAATTACAGAGTTTGTTCTTGCATCCGTGGGTGGTAGTATAGTTTCGCAGGAGTCGTATTCGAAATATCCCACGGGTAACGATTTAAACAGATCACGCAAATATATATATATTTGGGTTGATACAACGATTTACTGTACACATATACATTTGCGAAGCGTAAACCGTTGGGATGTTCCAATAAACTAACCATTAGGTTGGTTTTACCGCAGCCGGAACTACCTACGATTAGTCCTCGCTTGCATCCTGCTCCCAATAATACACTGTGCTTAAAAACTGCCGGTGTTGCTGAACAAGTATCACGATTTCTAACTGGTAATCGATCTCTCTGTCTCACTAACTTTAGTTGTTCCATGACGAACAACGTTGTGATACATCCTATGTGAGTTTAGCATATATATTACAAACCTAGAAGCGAACTTCCAGTCACTCTTCTCCGGTCTTAGGGGTAAGTGCTATGAAACATACTCCTCGACAATCTACAACTCCTTCGTCAACTCGTAAAGGCAAAGGTGTTATCAACACTCTCGTCAATAAGTTACCGGTGGAATTGCATTTACCTGGATATAACTACTGCGGACCTGGCACTCGATTGCGAGAACGACTTACTGGTGGAGATCACGGTATCAATCCATTAGACGACGCATGTAAACAACACGACATAGCCTACTCCCAGTCCAATAAAGTGAGTGAACGTCATAAAGCGGACCAAATCCTAAGACACAGAGCGTGGGAGAGGTTTCGTTCTAAAGACGCTACGTTTGGAGAAAGAGCCGCAGCCCTTACCGTGGCTGGTACTATGAAGGGAAAAATGAAGTTGGGTATGGGGATTAAAAAAAAGAAACGGTCTTCAGCGATGAAACGAGGTTTATTTACGTTTAACAAAGCTGTTGCCATTGCCAGAAAGCATATTGGTGGTAAAGTAAAAAAGTTTTCTTTAAAACGCTCTGCTCGACTTGCACTGTCAGCTTTGAAGCGGAAACGTATTGTCAATCCTCGATCACGAATTATACCCATTCCCAAAAAAGGTGGTATACTGCCCCTCATTCCCTTATTTGATGCTTTGGGGATTCTGGGCTCACTGGGCGGTGGGGCAGCGGCAGTTGCAAAAGCTGTTAACGAAGCCAAGGCGGCTAAGGAGACCCTAGAAGAAACACGCCGACACAATAAGGCTGTGGAAGCCGCTTCTATAGGGAAAGGTTTATATTTGAAACCATACAAAACTGGATTGGGACTATATTTACGTTCAAAAAACTACCGTTGAAACTACCTCGCCGTGCGTTGACCAATGTCGATCTTTCCAAGTATATTCATAAATTAAATATTCCCTGTTTTAGAGGCATCTTTATGCGAAATGAACTGCCGCAACGAATCCATAAAAACGAAACCGGTATTGTAAATTTAGATAGTGAGGAAGGAGAGGGAACGCATTGGACATCGTATATAAAACGTGGTAGACAAATTTTGTACTTTGACAGTATTGGTCAGATGAAACCTCCACTAGAACTTGTTCATTACTTTAAGAGTGACGATGGTGGAAACGCTATTCAATACAATTATGATTCTTTTCAAAAGCTCAACTAATTCAATTGTGGACACTTGATGCTACACTTTTTATATGATAACGCTCGATAAAAGTTTACAGTCTGCATTGGACTTCGGAAATGTCGTTGACCTTCATCTTATCCGATATAAGAGTTCCGTATTAAGCTCTGATTTTAATCCACCAATATATTTAAATACGACCAAAGAATGGGTTATGGGATTGACCAATTTCGAAACGTTTAACAGCATTCCGAACGTTACTGAGGAAAATAATGTGTTTAAAATTGGACAGAAAGCTATACATATACCCACCGGATCTTATGAAATAGCCGATATAGCAGCTTACATTAATTCTCAATTAAATTCTATAACTGTGTCCATAAAGCCAAATCACAATACTTTAAAAATAATGATACGAGCTGACGAAGTCATAGACTTTTCGGTTAAACACTCTATTGGACCCTTATTAGGATTTAAGCCCTTGAAGTTGAAACAAAATGAACCTCACGAATCCGATGTTCCTATTAACATTATTAAAGTCAACTCGTTACTTATAACGTGTAATATTACCACTGGTAATTACGTAAATGGAATTCCGAATCATGTCATACATCAATTTTTCCCCAGTGTTCCTGCTGGATTCAAAATAATTGAAGCGCCTGACCATGTACCCTACTTACCAATCAACGTGAACACAATTACCAACATTACCCTTAAAATAGTTGATCAAGATGGTGACCTGGTTAATTTTCGTGGAGAAACCGTGACGATAGGACTGCATTTGAAGAGCATTAGCGATGGTGTTCAAGTATAATACTGCTTGTACTGTTCGCTCGGATTATAAAAAAAACTTGTTGTTATTTTTACAACGTCTCGGTTTTACTGTTCTACAATGAGTATACTAAATGTGAACGAAAAAGTTTTCGTCGATAATTCGATCGTAGGTGCCGAATTCCACACCCATCAACCCTATTCAACTCGTTTTGAAAACAATGACGAAATTCGAATACCGATTCAAGAAGACATTTCCACATTACCCTCTCGCAGTTATCTGTACGTAGAAGGCACGTTATTGAAAGAAGATGGTGCCCCATCTACTACGGCTAAACTTATTAACAACGGAATTTCATATCTGTTTAGTGATATTCGCTACGAATTGAATGGTGTTGTGGTGGATTCTGTAACGAAAGTGGGACTCACGTCTACCATGAAAGGCTACCTTTCCTACAACGCAAGCGATAGTGTCAAGTTACAAAATGCTGGATGGTTTCCTGAAGGTAATAGCACTGTGATGGATAGCAAAAGTCATTCTAGCGCCTGTATACCTCCGTCAATGTTATTGGGAATTTTTGAAGACTATGGAAAAATTATTATGAACATTCGTCAAGAATTGGTTTTAATTCGAAGCAATTCCGATATTGATGCTATAATATCCACGGATGCTAATGAAAAACTTAAAGTTAGCTTGAAAAAAATATATTGGAAAGTTCCCCATATTCAACCAGGGCTAGCAGAAAAATTATCATTGACAAAATACATCGGAAAAAATGTTGATACCAAGGTGGCGTTTAGAAGTTGGGAAACGCATATCTTCCAGCTATACCACAAACCGATAAACATAGTTGGTCTATTAAAACATCCACCAGTCTAGAAACACCTCGTTACGTTATCCTAGGTTTTCATACTAATCGCGATGGACAGTTACAGAAAGATATGAGTGCATTCGATCCTTGTGGTATACAGAATGTGGCCGTATTTTTAAATACTGAAAGATATTTGTACGATCAGTTGAATATTAATTATGACGAGAACCGTTTTGCTACCTTGTATGAAATGTATGCCAATTTCCAACGATCTTACTATGACAAACCAAACGAGCCCATTCTAACTCCATCGAAATTTAAAGCCATTGCACCGCTAATCGTCATCGACTGTTCGCGACAGAAAGATTCCTTGCTAGGGAAAGCTGTGGTTCTTCGAGTTACTTTCGAAACTCATAAAAGCATTGCCGCTAATACTACTGCATATTGTCTAATTTTGCATGATCGTATGTTTACGTATAATGCACTGACAAAGCAAGTACGACAACTGTAAACGACTACTTACGACGATTGTCGAATTATTACATATATGAAAATGAAGATTTTGAGCCTCGCTTAGTTAGCCGCTATGCGTCTTGTAGTAGACGTTCAAGGCTTTAAGATTGGTAACAACAAGTTTTTGCCTAAAGAGTTAACAATGGTTGTAAAATAGCTCATTATGTATTTAAACCACATTTTCCATTTCCAACGTTACCTGCAGAACTCCGAAAACAAGCACATTGGTTAATAAAGAATCACCACTGCATTGCTTGGTTTAAAGGCGAGACTCCGACGTTCATGTTTCCAGACATTCTTCGGTACGCAACGACATCAGCTGAAGTGATTTATGTAAAAGGGCGTGAAAAAAAGGAATTCTTACAAAAATATTTTCAACGTCGATTGTTGAATTTCCAGAACATCCAGCACTACCGGAAGTTAATGAAGTATCATGTTTCTATCATAATACAAATCTATGTGTATGTGCTTTATCTAATGTTTATTGGTTATATAATGAATTTATAATGAAGTAATGTTTAATAAAATGCATATATTTTTTTAAATATTTTATTTATTGTTTACGTATTATAGTTTACAAGAATACAAAACTTAAGTAATAAAGCGTTCAAGGTAAATAAAATGTCTGTGCTCTTTACTTAAAATATTTAACACTCGACCACAATTCTCTATACGTCTTTGAGATCTACCGATCTAAAGCGGCATTCATCCATATCGATCTTCGCGCTTGCCTGTGGGCATATTCCCACACTACCATGTACCGTACGGAATTATTCGTTTCGTTGAAAGTCACCTTTTTCTTTAACTTGTCCATGATATTATAACACGTAACCCTTAACATCGTTCGCAATTCTATCGGACTGAACTGCTAATAGCTCTAAACCGCTCATGACATTTCCACTCGTTGGTAAGGAAGTTAAAACTTGTTTCAAATTCTCATACACATCCCCTTCTGCTTCGGCAAGACCTTTTACCAAGGTTCGATAAAATCTATGAATTTTTCTTCTTCTAACAGCTTCAATCGTGACTTGACCATTGTAAGTAGTTCCATTAACTTAACTAAACTTTCGACTCCTAACCATACTTCGGTGTTGTCACGACGATCTTGAATTCTCATAGTTCTCTTATCTTGTACATTTCTAAACGTAATCGTCTTGTAGAGAAGGGGTATTGGTGCATAGTATTCATAGCTATGTAAGAAGTGTTTGATGATTGCGTGATTATTTTCAAAATTTTCCCATTCTTCCAGGTTAAATTGGATGTAGTCGTTTTACATTCCAGACAATCTCACTTGTGGTGTTAACTCTATAGGGCAGAGTCCGATGCTAAGTAGTTTACATCTGGATTTGTTTAAATAATACGCTGTAGCGTAAAATAATGGATTCAGAATGTTGCAAACTTCGGATGAGGATTGATGGATGGATGCATGTTGGGTGGTGATTTGCTCATTTCGAAATAACTCTCGAACCGGATCTTTGAACTCCATCAGAACATTCTTTACAGTTTGAAATGCTTTCTTCATCAAAGCCATTATAACACAACTAACCCATACCACTACCATTCAGTTTATATAGAGCCTTCTTAATGGAAAAAAGTAAGGGAGGGGTATATGGTTCAAGATTACCGATTGGAGTAGGAGATAGTTAAGGTCCCTTTACGTAGAGATTACATCTCAATCGATCCTAATACAATGCCAGTGTTACCTGTAAAGTTGTTGGTGGTGCTAAGTGCAGTGTACGACGGTATTCTGTATGTTGCTCAACCATCGGACTCTGTTTCTGGATCCATTGTGTTTTCCCGAGATCCTACTAGGTACGCACTGACCAGTGACATTCTTCACGGTGTCAACGTATTCACCGTATCCCTACGCAACGTTTCTCAACCTTCTTCCTTCAAAATTAAATATAGTTATCCTAATTGCTCTATTGAATCAAATTGGCAATCTCTAGGGACTAATCGTGATCCTACCATTTCCCACATCCCCGGTCCCCCCTCGAGCTCCTGTATAATAGCGGCAACAATATCAGTTCTATTCGCAGTTATTACTTTACTTTCCCTTATTGTGTACCTAACCATTTATTGGTTTGATTTAAAATTCACCTGCTGTGAAACTTAATTATGAACGACAACGTGCAAGAGCAGTTACTACTGAATATGGAGGAGGTGCGGGAGCAATTACTAGACCACTTTCCTCGATTTTTAAAAACCGTTGAGAACGAAGATGTTATTAATAAACATGTTAAATTACTTGCAGAAGTCGCTTTCGTAGTTAGTGGAACGTTGATTAATGGAGCATTCGTGGACATTTCTCACACCATAAGAACAAATCCGCATTATGTGACTGAACGATTAGAAGATTGGTTTCAGCTTTGTGTGATAGAACCAACTTGTCACGAGGTTGAAAAGTGTCTTGAAGATTTAGCTTCTTTGGACGTAGAATTTTCTCATATCTGCATCGTTCGCTTTTTGATAAAGTAACTTATACATTATCTATCTAAAATGTTATATTATTATGTATACAATACAATAAAAACGACATAATATATAAATGGCTACTTATTTATTAAATGACATCAACATAAACTATTTAAGAATTATAAACTATTGTGTCCTATTTCCGAAGAATTGCACTTATGCTCTCGCATCACAATTGCAAGTGGCATTGTTATACATGAACTACACCAAAGGGAATAGCTCTGTAGTAATAGAGAAACTACGTATGGATTCATATGATAATGTATATCATGACGTTTTACATCATATCCTAATTCTATATATCCGCTAACACATTCATGACATATGCTTTCTTCGGAAACTTGCCACCAAATTCTCCATATACATAATAATTGTGATACGTTTTCTATTCCTTGTGGCATCATCATTCCCCATATTTCTTCCGCTGAATCGCATCGAATACCACTTCGGGTTCGTTCTTCTACGTCAAACAACCACTCTGCATATTCTTTCTGAAGAAGCAAAGAACGTTTTTTATCAATGTTTTCCCAATGTACGCAGCTATATCTAGGTTTCATTCTTTCCAAAAACAACACAGGTACAATTCCTTCTTTATGCACAAGGATTTCCCATTGTCCCCAGTTTTTAATCATTTCACGTACGCGATCGATGCAAATATTAAAGAGTTTACGAGGATTATATACACTTACATCCCAATCTATGTAAGTTTCTATGCTGTATCGCGACACTGACATTGTATTTGATATTACTTACAATTTATCTTTTCAATATTATAATAGAACAATTATGTTGGGGTGTTTGATTTCGAATAACAAAAGCCACTCATAACATTCTTAGACGAGTATAGTTCCGAGAGCCAAAGTTTGAGGTTATGTATAGGCTGAGGGTGTGGCCAATGAAACAATTGCTTTTCCCAATCTTCCCAAATTCTGGTGGGGTGTTTGAGTTTGATTTCAGTCAAGATTCTGTATTACTCAGTCAAGATTATGTATTACTCAGTTACACATCGAAATGGGTTGGTTGCATTCTTGGACACTTGAAACGACTGTTGATGATGGTGAAATCGTGTTTTCTCGTTATAAAACTCACAACACTGGTTTGTTAATTGAAAGAAGAAGACTTCCGGATACTATAGTTATACTGATACATAGCATAAGTTTAAAGCTGAAAGCTGTGTAGGATTTTCTATCAACAGAATTGCTGCCCCAATCGGCATCTACAAAGCCCGCTAAATCTACCATTATCTTTTTCAAACTTTAAACAATAATTTTTAGTTTTTGTAGATAGCTTAAAATCGTTTTTGCACTTTTCCAGTGCGTTTCTTCACGGCAGTTATTAAATTGACTTGAAAAATTACCGCTATATGATATGTCAGGTCTTGTCATTACTGCAAGATACATTAAGCTACCTATTTATTGTTGGTATGGTACCTGAATGTTACAGTTTTGACCTTTTGTAAGATTTAAATTGCTTTCCATGGGTGTATCCACAGTTTTACAGTCAACCATATTAAACGTTACTAGCAATTGATTTATATACTGTTTCAGTTATAAGGCCTTCGCTCTTTATCTTAACAAAACAGCTCTCGTTAAATTACCAATGAAAGTAAGTACTCGAATAGAACTATTAAACAATATCCGGCTATTTAAGCCATATAAATGATGAAAATTTACACAATTGAATTAAAGGAATATTAAAAATAATCAGTTGTTTACTGATTAAACATGCATTAAATATTTTTATCTTTATAAAAATGTAGGTATTTAAAATGTGCAAACTTCATCTTTATTGATAGCTCTAATTAGCTGGAAGCAATAATGTCGGTCATGGGCATTTAAAAAACTAGTTACTAACGAGATGGCCGTGGTCAATGACCCACTTCCCCTGCCTCCACGACCCAGGGTCATATTATAGTTAGCAGTCATTCAACTAGTGTAATTCGGATGGGAAACTTGCTTCCTTTAACGGTTTTTAAATCTCTTATATATAATAATAATTATTATACATAATCATACATACATATTTATATGCTTTTTTTATTATAGGAATATATATATATATATATATATATATATATATATGTATATATATATATATATATATATAATTATATCTCTTAATAATAAGGAATATATATATAAAATTGAATCAGTTGACCTACTTTATGAGAAGTGCATAGCAACCAGTGGGGTTACGCGTTCATCCACCAGTGTCGATCCGTTAACAGTATGTATTTGTACATCTTTAATTGACTTAATTAAGCATGCTTCAATCTCTTATTAATAAATTTTAAAAATGTTATTCTTCTTGTTATAGAAATGTTTTTTAAACCAAGAACAGTAAGTATAATATTTAATTGATTACGTTTTTTTTGTTTAGGCGCCTTACCTTCCCTTAAATGACCGTGGAGGACGAACTATCTTAATCCTAATAATTGTTATGATTAATATTGTTGTAAACGTATAAATGTAAAAAATAAATGTTGTAAATTGTTTAATTTTTATTTAACCTTGACCTTAAAACCAGAGAAGTGTTAGTCTTAACCTTGAACCGCTAACTTTCAGCTTAAAGATCAGTGAAGCCTTTAACCGCCAGAAAATTTAGCCTTATAGGTTGACCTTGGCAGAAAGCAGAAAGTGGTGGGAGGTGGTCCCAGAAACCCCATTCTTTCCCTACTGTAGTGGTGTTTTAACAACCCCACATACACGAAGTGGATGTAATTATGGTTAGATAACCAGGAAATCATAAAATAATTATTATACAAAAAAGAAAAGGTCTGTAACAAATATAATCAAATTACCAAAATGTACCAAACAAACACTTTATAAATACCTTCGCTGAAATGTGACCTTAAGAGATAATTATACCGCCTCCATATGCGACTAACGACGATTATATATAGAAACCTAACAAAAGAACTAAGTGTAAGAGACTGAATGATAGAAAAGTTAAAACAATAAAAACTTATAAAAACGTGCTCCTATAACCTCTAAAAAGAAGTAGTGGGAAAATACCCTTACGGTTCCAATATAAATTGGAAAATCACGGCACACATTAACCATAGATCTGCACCAATTCACAACACAAAGGAAGAGATTGATTAAACGGCGATGCCCACTAAATATTCTTTATAAAGAACTAGCTTGACCATCGTATAAAACGAAGTCAAGTCTCTTATCAACAACAGAAGTTAATTCCAAAGAAAATGGCTACTAAAAGGAGAGAGAATGCAAAAATCCTTAAACGCTATACAATTCAACGCAAACGCATAACTATACAGGGTGCTACAAAATTAGCACGTACCCATCTGATTCGTATGCACTCGAACGCACGGACTGTTTTGTGCATGTCTTTTAATATAAGTAGATTCACCAAAAAAATTTAGTTGCGAATTGGATAAAACCCGTTATAAAATTCCATTACAACATATGGAACAACTCACCGAAAGCAAACAAGGGCAACTGTTTAGAAAATACGAAAGTAATAAACATGTCAAAAATTGAAGAAAATTCGTCCAGAATGGTTTTTGAGTACATTGTTTTTTATTACGATTAAAACAGTTATATTAAATTCTTTGTTATTTAAGATGTCCAATTCAGTCGTTGTATCTGTTCAACCTTTCTCACCTTTTGAAGTTTCAGTTACTTTATAATTCGAAAATTTCTAATCATTTATATCATTTATAAAAGTATCGCAGTTAAATTCGGTTTTTATCAAATTATAATATACCAAAACATCATGAATTAATGAATGAATCTTTTATTTTGTCGTTGGGTTATCACTCGTATAATTCACCGCAAATTTCTGACAATTCGTGATGTTGGTTATGAGAATATTGACGTCAAAATCAGTTTGCAACTAATTATAATTTACCAGTACATTGCAAACTTCTGGAATTCTTTTATTTACGAAATATTTTCAGTTCGGTTTTTAATCAAGTATCTGCTCAAATCGCATCAATCGTCTATGTTGTACAATTACGTTATACTGTTATGATTGGGAGTTGTCGTGACTAGGGACTTAGTTAAGGGTAGAGACATAATAAAACGCAAAGTTCAATTTAATCAACATAAAATGACTACAAACTAACACAAAGCAGTAGGAAAGTCAGTGAATCACCTTGTGAAATAAGGCAGATTCTAGATTTAGCCTAAGATAGTACAAGTAAAGTAAAAATAAAGTCACTTACCGAGACAGGCTATAAGATAATGGTAGGTGAGCTCCCGAAGGAACTAGGTTCCCTTAATGCACAGTCGCGTTTATATAGAATTTCTAACTGCAGGATCAGCAGTTTACAAGTAGCAGAGTCGCAGGGAAATTGTAATGTGGGTCATAAGTACTGCAAGCTGCTCTCTCAATTCCTCTCTAACAGGCAGGATGCAGGTGTTCGGAGCACAGATGTACTACACAATTTTTGCAGTGAACTTGCGTTCCATACTGCATGTATGAATAGTTACATTTAATTACATTTAATTATTAAATTCTGAAATATTCCATCTGTAACAATACGTTATGTTATTCGTTATGGCATCCAATTAAATTTGATTTATATTCAAATTTATTGTTTATGACAGAAAATCTTCGTAAAAATAATTTTTGTGCAAATAAAATACGTCAGTATATTGTGAATAATTAGTATAATCCATACTTTATTACTAGTAAGCTACAACAATGCATTGCAAATGTATTCTTCTGGATTAGTATACTCATAGCTAACTACATAATGTAGGTACTTTAGGAGTTTCTGTTATTGCATAAAATTCACCTGTCATAATTTAACCATTAATCGTAATAACTCTTAAGAATTTTATTTCTTTTTTACAAGCTAGACATAATTAAAAAGGGTATAAAAAAGTAAATGGACTTAAATGCATCTGCAATGCATGAGTACCTCAGAACCATAAGATTTTAAGTATCCATTTTAAACTTTTATTGAAGAACGTTTCAAAGGCTTTCCAACACATTTTATATAAACTTAAAGGTTAGGGAAACATTTAACCTCCAATTGACACTACATTATAGGTTTTCGTGCAGAACCAAACTTTATTAAATACCAAAACATGAAAATTATCTTAACATTAATGTTACTAATAGAGGGATCGTTTATTTATTCCTTTATCTTCTACTTTTTGAGAATCATATTTACACGATTACTTTAACGGACCATTTAATTTCGTGTATTACATGCTTCGGTATTCGCCATTCATTACATACTTTAGGACATAATTTCAGAACCTGACATCAAATTAACTTTCAGCAATCTGAAACGTCATAGCAGTTGCTCTAAAACTTATAATGCTGCTCGTGAAATGAGACAACCTAAAGTTCAAGTTTTGCTTTTTTCCACATTGATTTGCCAATTTCAATTGTTACTCCCTAAATGAGGAAGCTATCGAATATATTAAGGCTTTAATTAGGCTTATTGGTTACCTATCTGCGCAAGTTACGTCGATTGCTATGGTAGCTTTTCCTTGCCAACTGTTAGTTATCATATCGTAGGAGGACAGCTACAGGGTCATTTTCAGTAACCATAATTTGCTCTAGGAATATTAGGAATAATCTCTATGCTTATTATCATGTACTTACCTTGCCCAACGTTGTGCAATTATACTGTGTTTCTGGGTGGTTCACTTACTTGACGAAATTACAGTATTTGTCTTTTGTGATGGAATCTACAAACAATATAACATGAACTTCGTTGCGATCAACACTGCATTTGTCATGGCATGCATTTAAAATACTTTTTAAGCGTTTTAAGAAAGGATTCAAATAATCTAAAGCTGAAATTATTTTTAATATTAATATTAAATGCAAAAAATTGCAATACGAATGCATAGTATTGATTGAAATCATTCTAATGGTAATACATTACGTTTTAAAAATAATGTTCCAATCAGTGGTTAGAGCAGTGGCGTGCGGTTAGGCTAGGGAAGCCACCACGATTTTAATTTTAATATATCTATAATAGGTACAGGCGCGGATTAACAAGGGGGGGAGGAAATTCTCCCCCTCCCAAATTTAGAAATAAGTATACATAGAATAGAAATAAATAATGTTTGTTTAATTATCATTTACTAAAACAATTATTTTTCCAAAAATTTCCCCCTCAAAATAATTCTCTGGATGCGCCCCTGCTAGGCACAATAAAAAACAGTGTTATAATTATTAAGCTTAAAAGGTTTTTTAAAGAAAAACTTTTACGTTTTAGTAGTACATATTATTTTGCTCTATAATGATTAATCGGATTGGTAATTTTTTAGCACACCTCGTTCTTTTGAATACTGATTAACCCCCACCTAGTAAGATATTTTTTGCATGATTGGTAATCCCCTTACCCCTTTAAATCGTAGAGATTCTGTGATTGACATGATATTTATTTAAAAAAAAGTACTATTATTTAATTATAAATCAACTCGATTTTCCGGTCTTTTTTAGCAAAATACTTTCTGCAGGTTTTAATCTTTGTTGTTAAATTTAAAACTTCTGGTTTTGGTCTGCCTTTCTCAACAATTTGTAATTCCCTCCGAAACTGTACGAAGAAAATTCTTTAAATCTAATAATAATAATAAAATTGTTGCGATTCGGATGTATCGGAAGTACTCTAACCTTCCACCGAAGCAGCTGAATTTGCAGTCATGACGATAAAACAAGTTTAAATGTTGCATACAGAACAAACTAAATAGAATTATTTGTCTTTAAAAAAATCCCAACTTATATAAATTGAAATAATAAAATGTTCCAAAATACAGCCTCATTCACAGATTTACATTGCTTAAGTAACATGGAACAAACACGAAAAATCGAACAAATAACCAAATTATAATAAACATCTGATCACGGAGCACGCTAATAAAAATAACTCGACCTTATACGATGTTAACTGTAGCCCAGAACGCACCCGCGACCCGACCACTACCGAAAGAAAGAAGTGCAGTAAGCACCGAAATCAGTGCTCATATGCAGCGTATGTATCACATTTGAATCGATATTACCTCTCCGCGCAAGTTATGAGCTTAATTTAAAATAGTACTCTAATTATACCTTTTGCTGTACGGAATTGATATTGAACTTTAGGTTGATTAAACATTACAAATTTAAATAAACGATAACCATAATTTTATAAAACTATTTTTGTTAGCATTGTTTTTTAATTTTAAGAAATTCTTAAGGAAAGCATTGCTTCCATGGACCGCACGCTACTGGGTTAGAGGTTAGGTTAGAAGTCAGATAAGAGGTTAGGTTAGGTTAGGTTAGATGCTAGGTTAGTCAAGGTTAGGTTTAAGAAATTTACTCTGCTCTTTAAGATTTTTATCTGTAACGCACAAAATTGATCAAAGCCAAGATGCAGTCAAAACTACACGATTAAAAACCTCAAGTTTAATATTTATATCAGACTCAAATTGGACACCACGGCTGAGCTGGCCAAAGTAGACAAGATAGAAGTTCTTGTTAAAATTCTTTTTGGGAATGGAAAAAATGAAAGTTTGGTTGATGAGAGAATCAGAATTGCTTTATGAACACCATCTCGTTTTTTCTTCACAATTTTACTAAGTGCTTAATGCATTAATTTTCCAGAACATGCTGGCACAATTTTAACAGGTTAATACCAAATTCAAATGAGAACATTTTGCACAAGGCAAGCTTTAACAATAAACCAGAAATAAACAATACATTAATTTAAAATAACACAAATATAACTTTCATGCATTTATTTTACATAAATCATAAAAAACGACTGCATTATATAAGCAAAGGAAAACTGTAATGAAGACCTACGGATGTACTATTGCAGAAGGTAAAACGTAGTGTATTTAAATTAGCCATTTAAGATCTAAATGGAACTGAAACAAATATATTTTGCTTCACCATATGTCTCAGATTAGGTTACTTTGAATAGAATTACACTTTAAGTTTACCTTGCAGTTAAATTGATTAGCCTTGAATTTCATGATTAGGTTATTTTCTATTTTATAAACCTTAATTCTTTGATTATTGCAAGATAAGGATCTTATTTTCTAATAAATATAGAAACAGCTTAGGTACTATCACTTACAATTTTATTCTTCACCAAACAATAATAAAGCTGAGTTATTACTAAAAACAGTTTCTGTTTATCGTTGCACTAACATGATTATTTTTTGCAATTTCAAAGTAAAAACCAGGTTAGTTTAACGTGCAGGTGATCTAATTAAGTTTTACTCAAAGAAGAATTTACTCGAAAAAATTACTTGGAAGGGTGAAAAATCCTGGAAGGGAAATCTCACTAGAAACTTCTTTAATGTGAAAAACTGTAGAAGGTTTTAACTCATCATATGACCATTCAAGAGCAAATGTCAATAAAGAATATTTATTAATCGCCACTACTTCAACAATTAATACTTTAATTAAATCAATTAATACTTCAAAAACTGCGGTACTTATATTAACCAATTGCTAACCACCACAATGGATTACAATTCAGCTAAATCGTTACCTTTAACGGTAAAACATCTACAAACAACATGTTGAGCACATTTTGAATTCAGAAAATAAATGTACACTACCCTCACCCTTACTACAATGCAAAATGAGTGAAAAAACTGGTGCAAGTTAGGAGACTTTTTTGATTTCGACCCTAAATAATCTTAACTTTCTTAATAAAACCTATTGAAGTAAAATAGATTTAAAATTTTGAAAATGATAGTTTTATTCAGTTCCTTTTTCAATTGCTCTATTTGTTTTAAAGCATTTTAATCAGTTGCTCGTTAGTTATTTGCTTTCCTTTTCATTTAATAAAAGTCACATTAATCAATTTAAAAGCAAACTGTGTAGGTTTTCTGAGCAGCCCCCTCTAAAGTAGTATTTGCCAGAGTTCGTCAAACATACTAAAATGCAGTCATTATTAAAAAGTTGTTTGACCTCGTATAACCACAATTTGCACAACTTCTAGCATTGGCCCTGCAATAATTTATTTTTATAATTTTCAATCATTCAGTACAGACTTTCATTTTACCGATATCTCTTCTAAAAATGAAATAATTTATTAAGATTCAGATTTTAACTTCATGTTTTTCGAGCGTTTATTTTAACAAGCATAATATGAGCCGAAAAGCTATTTTTGTAATGAACCCCAATGACGTAAAATGCTACAATTAGAGGCTTTTCCTAAAGGAAAGTTTTTTAGTCTCAGTCGGCTTCCATCCTTATTCCAAGTGTCCACCGAATCGAAGAAATTACTAAAAGTGATTTATTTCCAAGGGTGGTCGATGCGGTTTTTCTTTAAGCTGGGTTAATACCAGCAACCCTAATTTTGATAATTGGCGTTTCTGATGAAATTTTGGTTTAACAAAGGTCTGAAACCATTATAATAATTAATGTTTGAAGTTAAAATGTACTTTTTTACTTTCTGATTTTCCCTTTTTTTTGTATAGAAACTTTTCGAGTTTAGTTTCGATATAAAATTACCAAGAGAATCCAAATAATGCTTCAAAACCTTTTTCCAGTAATTACAGTTATTAAATTGTTCGTAATTAAATTGGTATGCATCAACAATAGGGTTCTATGTTATACAATATAATTTTTTATTGCAAACAAATAATATTTTATTTTTTTTGTTTATTGTTTCCAGCCTTACTTTGTGGAACTCCATAATCATGAAATAAATAAAGATTAGTAAAATTTTCACAGTTTTATTAAAATACAACCTGACAATATTGTTTCGACAGCTATGCTGTCATTATCAAAGGTAATATAATTATAAACAAACACGTCGCTAAGGTAGATACAAAAATAGGTAACTAGATAAAATAATAATAACAATCAGAATTAAATATCTAATACTACCAGTAGCGGAGAATTACTGAGCTCAAGTTGTTCATTCATTAAAGGTACCTTGAGTTTGTGTTTGTATATTTCAAAGGCTTCTAAAATGTCTAATTTGCGTTTGTTATTACAAAAATGTAGGAATTTAATATTATTTTGAGGAGTCATTGTGTGATTTTGTTCTAAAAGGTGTTTGGCGTAATTAGATTTTTCAGGATGTTAATTTTTGTAATGACGTACGTGTTCTTTATATCTTATGTCAAAATTTCGAAGTGTTTGTCCAATATATACCGAACAACAAAAACAACTACATTCATTAGAATTAGTAGATAAGCTGCAAAACATACATCTTCCACCACATTCAAAACTTGTTAGTTTTGATATTTGCAACATGTTCTCCAGAATACCCCCGCAAGAATGTATTTCTTTATTAGATAGTTTCTTGATCAATAGTAATATAGAATTAGTTAAAAGGTTAGAGTTAATTCAATTATTTGACCTTTGTATAAGTCAAAATTATTTCACTTTAATATCATAATTTATTTACAAAAGGATGGTTTACCTATGGGTAATTCTCTAAGTCCTCTATTAGCTGACATACGTATTTATACACAAGTTCGAAGATCGAATATTTGAATTAAACCTCTCTAAACACATTATCTTCTGGTTTCGTTATGTTGATGACATTTTAGCTTGTTTTGACAGTTCTTTTGAGGTTACCAATGAATTTTTAATTCTTATTAACAGTATTCACCATAACATAAAATTTACACTAGAAACAGAACAAAACAGGGCCATAAACTTTCTAGACTCAAGGTCCAAGTGTACCTAAAAAACGAGTGTTGTTTGTTTAATAAATAATTTAATAATGTGATAACTTTGGTTTTAAGTTAATAGTCTAGGAATGTTAAAAACTTGCTTACCTAACTTGTTTTGGAAAAAAATTTTTTAATTAAATTATTTCACATGTTATACGTGAAAAATTAATTTTGGAGAAACTGTACATTCAAAATTAATCAAAATAATACCACTTAAATTTCATAGTATTTGAACTATTTTCCCAAAATTTTAAGAAAATCGTATGTCTAGGGACTAAACTATTGCCTCCTTTTTGCCAAAAAAGCAGTTTTTTTTGCAAAAAGCAGGTTTTTTGGCAATAATTTAGTCGCTAGACATACGATTTTCTTAAAATTCTGGGAAAATAGTTCAAATACTATGAAATATAAGTGGTATTATTTTGGTTAATTTTGAATGTACAGTTTTCTAAAATTAATTTTTCACGTATAACATGTGAAATAATTTAAATAAAAATTTTTTTTTCTAAAACAAGTTATGTTAGGTAAGCAAGTTATTAACATTCCTAGACTATTAAATTAAAACCAAAGTTATCACATTATTATATTATTTATGAAACAAATAACACACGTTTTTGGGTACACTTGGACCTTAAATATCAAGATTAACGCAGACAATCTATTTGAATTTTCCATATACAGAAAACCAACACAAACAGACATAACAATACCAAATGAATCTTGTCACCATAATACACATAAAATAGCAGCCTACAGATCACTAGTACACAGAGCTTTAACTATTCCACTAACAAAATCAGATTTTAGCAAAGAGATATCAACCAACAACTAGCACATGCAAATCATTACAATCCGAACATGATTGACACTTTAATTAAACAAAAAGATTATAGGTTAGCTATCAAAAGAATATATCCCATTGACAATCAAGCAGAAGACACAAATTGCATATCTATACCATATTTTGGCAAAATATCAGAAAAAATTGCACATATACTAAGAAAAACCAACAATTATAAAATAACATTTAAAACCAACACTAACACTTTTTCATTTTTATTTAATGCTAAAGACAGAACACATGATATCATGAAATCGGGCATTTGCCGTTTAAATTGTTCTTTTTGTAGTTCGGTATATATTGGACAAACACTTCGAAATTTTGACATAAGATATAAAGAACACGTACGTCATTACAAAAATAAACATCCTGAAAAATCTAATTACGCCAAACACCTTTTAGAACAAAATTACACAATGACTCCTCAAAATAATATTAAATTCCTACATTTTTGTAATAACAAACGCAAATTAGACATTTTAGAAGCCTTTGAGATATACAAACACAAACTCACGGTACCTTTAATGAATGAACAGCTTGAGCTCAGTAATTCTCCGCTACTGGAAGTATTAGATATTTAATTCTGACTATTATTATTATTTTATCTAGTTACCTATTTTTGTATCTACCTTAGCGACCTGTTTGTTTATAATTATATTACCTTTGATAATGACAGCATAGCTGTCGAAACAATATTGTCAGGTCATATTTTAATACAACTGTGAAACTTTTACTAATCTTTATTTATTTAATATTTTATTTGTTTTTGTTCCATTACAGAAAATATGTACAGACTGGTAACTAGTGCATTTCATCAACTAGTAAACGACTGGAATTTTCAATAAAGCATCGTTTCATTATTGTCTTACAGGAATGTAGCAGTTTTTATTAACCTACACTTCCTTCCTATCATTGTCTAAAAATAGAGAGATATAACAAAACCCAATACCTTCACAACAATTTATAGCTCTGCCTTGGTGTGAAATGCATTAAATAGGAATATTTTTCTTGTAAAAAAGGAAATATTAATTGGGTTCTGTATTCTACATTTATCATTGAATAGATTTTAATTTGTTTATTTTTATACAAAATAAGACTACAGAAATAGTTCGACATCGACATTAGACGATCAGACGTAGTATGCTATATATTGCGGTAAATAGTAACTATTACTCGAGCGGTTCGATCATCGGAACCGTCGAGGGGAGGTTTTCTTCTCTCGTCAAAAAAAAGTTAAGCAGTCGGTCTCGACAACCACTTGCATATTTTTCTGTGGTTGTCGTTAAAAATAACAGCACCCTATACCACGCACACGTATGTATTTACTTTAGTGGTTTGTCAATTGCAATCAACATTTATACAATGGCATCGATAACGACGTCTTTTATTGTAGATCATATTTATTTTTAAAGCATTTAGATTTTTATATCGTTTTTTAGTTTTGATCCTCTTTAGTCTTAGGTATCTTTTCTCATCATTGTTTCTTTTTCTAGCCTTATCTGTTTAAAATTCTTTGAACTTCTAGATTAGAAGTGGCGTCTCATAAAATTATTTCGCTTTATTTTTTTTCCTTCAGTAATTTAGCATATTATTTTTGTGTGACTGATTAAGAAATGTTTCTTCTTTGTTACTTGCCTGTACAGAGACTTTTTAGATTGCTTAATCATCAGTTTTTGTAGTTTGCTTCCATCCCATTTATATTTTTGTAAAGTTATTCTAATTCCTTGTCATTCTAGTGGTAAAATTGGCTTCATATTTGGGCCGTTTTTTATTACTCGAGCGGTTCTATCATCGGAACCATCGAGGGGAGGTTTTCTTCTCTCGTCAAAAAAGCCCCAATACACTTCGCAGTGCTGTCAGATGGACACGTTAAGCAGTCGGTCTCGACAACCACTTGAATATTTTTCTGTGGTTGTCGTTAAAAATAACACCACCCTATCTATACCACGCACACGTATGTATTTACTTTAGTGGTTTGTCAATGTTAATTGCAATCAACATTTATACAATGGCATCGATAACGACGTCTTTTATTGTAGATCATATTTATTTTTAAAGCATTTAGATTTTTATATCGTTTTTTAGTTTTGATCCTCCTTAGTCTTAGGTATCTTTTCTCATCATTGTTTCTTTTTCTAGCCTTATCTGTTTAAAATTCTTTGAACTTCTAGATTAGAAGTGGCGTCTCATAAAATTATTTCGCTTTATTTTTTTTCCTTCAGTAATTTAGCATATCATGTTTGTGTGACTGATTAAGAAATGTTTCTTCTTTGTTACTTGCCTGTACAGAGAGTTTTTAGATTGCTTAATCATCAGTTTTTGTAGTTTGCTTCCATCCCATTTATATTTTTGTAAAGTTATTCTAATTCCTTGTCATTCTAGTGGTAAAATTGGCTTCAAATTGGGCCGTTTTTTATTACTCGAGCGGTTCGATCATCGGAACCATCGAGGGTTTTCTTCTCGCGTATTTATTAGGTTTTGTATAGTTTTTCGTTTACGACTATATTTGCTACTATTTTGGTGTTTTGGAAATTTTGCATCGAGAATTTCGTCGTATTGAGACCTTGAGTAAGTTGCTTTCTATTTCATTCAATTGTCAACTAGTCTATTTTCAGAAATTTTAGAGTAATGTAGGTTTATATGATTTATGGAATTTTCCTTTTTTTTTCGTTTTTTAGACCATATCTATTCGATTCCTTACCACTTCTAGGTACATCTTTACTAGGTGTTTTCGGTGGTTCACTCCTGTCGGCAACTGCTAAGGTCGAACTGTTACTTCACATTTTGGTGGGCTATTATTCCGTTGGAGTCAGTCGTCGTGAAACAGCAAACCCTGAGCTACACAACTCAACTCTGCCTAAATTTGATAGAAACGAGACGAGAAAAATTATTTATATAAGCAAATGAATGTTAATAGCGTCCATTATTAGGAATCACCTTTTATTGGGGCTTCGTCCAGTTGGCTATTTTTTATTATGAATTATTTAATAATATATTAATATAACTTCAATTTCCAGGTACAATACTGGACCTATTACAAACTAGTGCACTGCACAATCAATCAAACAACTTTCGCTATCTTCCTTTATGATATCCCAATCGTTACATATGAAGACGACATAAAGAAAACAAAAACTTCAGAACAACTTTCGAGAGTCAGTATCCAAACCAAAAGGCAATTTAGGTAATTCAGTACATCAAGTCAATTCGTAACAATTATATCACTAGTATCTGCTCATCCACATCACTAGCAAAAACATATCTAAGCATAGCTCTACATGTGAAGTTACTGAAGTTAAATTTATGCATCGATACACAAGTAGTAAGCTACTAGGATGGAGACATGTAGTGGGGCTTTCTCACATAACCGAGGTATTAGGTAGCAGTTTCGTAGATTCTTCGCGTTGCTTGAAGTACATGGTACGGCACTTGCATTTTTACTGCCCTTTTATATGCGTCAAATATTTGATACGTCGAAAAATGATAGTCCACGCACTTGTCCGGCTGGTATTTTTTCCTAGTAACCATTTGTTTCCCATTGCTTGTTAAGGTAGTTCATGAGTTTGATGTGATGGTCCTTCTAAGGACCACAATTTCCAATAGAAAACCAAATTTCTTAAATGTTCCGACTGTCGAAAATATATTTATATATTTATATCCATTTATGGGTGGAAGCACATTTAAATTTCTGGGAAATACAGTTTCGTAAAGTGTGTACAGACTTAAACTTTTCACTTTCACCATAAACTTTATTTTTGAAATTGCAGCCTTTAGAGTAGTCTCGAAAAACTAACAACAAAGTTATAATTTATATATCATAAAACTAGATTTTATATGTTTATCACTATCAATAAATCAAGAGAATCATTAAAGTCTTAACAAGAAAAAGTTAATTATATGAACAGTTTAAAATTAAACAAAATTTGGACAAAGAAGACGTTCCTCAGGGACTAATAGCAAAGCCATCTAATGACTGAACCAATTCAATTCTGTATCTCAATATTGACAGATCTTGAAAACTTCTAAGTGCATTTACTACTAAATTAGGTTTTGACATGCAGAAGTCAGTTTATCAAAATATTTACTTTGTTGCTTTTGAATTGATCCAAAAGTTTACATCTTCATTACGTTTGGTTAATATAAAATAAAACTTAAAAACATTTACAATACAAAAGTCCAATATTTCATAAGACGCAAATTATCTATAAAATAATTCTTTAATGTAATTTCAAGTAAATCTCTTCAGCAGATTAATTGCAATGCGTTCTTTGATAATTAAACGAAATGTACTAATTCCAGGACTGTACCACAATAAAACGAATTTTAATCGGAGGTATCACTTTTAATTAATCAGCAACTAACATCAACTAATCCAGGATTTACCTCCAAAGACACTAAAAGAATAACGTAACGACTAGACGCATTATTAATTTTAATTAGCAATAACAGACACTAAAGGAAAAAACTCAATTCGCATTATGTGTATTTTGGTTTAATTAAGATAGTTTCAAAGCTTATTTTTGTTTGAATCAATAGCTTGAATAAGTGTGCGAAATTTCATACAATTCTCGATACAGCACAAGTAAATAGCTTCGAGGCAAATACCATGAAAGTTAGGATTATCACAGAGATGCAACATGGTGAACCAGACGCTCTTTGATACAAAGAAAAGATAGCTTCATCGCGCACATTAAACGAAAAAGATGGAGGATGGCCATGCCCATGTACGCGCAAAGTCTGAGTATAGCTATGACTGAAACGTAGGTTTTTAGCCGGACTAAATGACTTACAAAATCGATAAAAATCAATAAACATTATGCTTACTTTAAAAGGTGCTCAAGATTACCACGGCTTGAGATTTAGCTCTATCTTACAAATTTTAATTCAGGTCGTAGGTATTGGTTCTGCAGTTGTCTAATTTATAAAGTAATGGATAAAGGTTTCAAAAAAAAACATACACAAGAAGGGCGCCATCTGATTATGAAGCTTAATTAATGATAATTAAGTAGATCGAATAGATTAAATGAATCTAATAAATCTGTCTGAAAACACTAATCAGAAAATGAAATCAGACCGATAAAAATTTAGTATAAAATATTGGTTAATTTCAACAAAGTCAAAAATTTTGATTAATGAAAATATGAATAAAAACTTTCATAATTATATGGTTCAATCTTACTGGATTTAAATAACATTAAAATCATATTTATTTAAGAAAACACCAGAAAAAATATAGAAATATAAAAGATTACAAATTTTACATTCAAAAATTTAAATAATAAGTCCCTACCTAAGAGCTCTTTTAATAATAAAAATTTAATGAATAAAAATAATTGTATTGAAATGCAATTAAATGACAAACAAACTATAAAAAATTATTACCAGATTCAAACGAGTTTACATAAATGTTCAACACTAAAAAATACATAAGTAACAATACCTTTAGTTGTCTGTAAATCAAAAACAAAATCAACGGTAAACTGCATAAATTTGACTACAGCATACATCAAGCAATCGCCGCAAATGGAAACTGGAAGGTCAGTAGATTTTTCTTTTCATAAATTAAAGATGCAAGGGATTAACCGTCGTAGTATCAGTATGTGGTGAAACATTATTCCCAAATTCATCCCCAAACACACTAACTGAATGCAACCATTAAAGTTCCATAAGATTTGGTTATTAATCTAATTTTGATAACCATCACAAAGGTTCGTAGTTTTCATTAAAACAACCCGATAATTAAATCCGAACTGGATTTAGAAGGCACATAACTCAAATTTATTTGTTAATTGAAGTCTCGATCACTGTAGAGAAGGTCTGTAATTATTCATTTATTTCGGTACGGTAATTGTTTAAACGAGAGTACGATACGATAACTATAATAATAGGAAAAAAAACTAGATTTCCCATTCTTCAAAAGCACACACATCCGGAAGTGTTTAGCAACATAACTGTACTTTCTATTAACCATGAATTATTGATTAATATCCGGACACCTAATTAAACGATATAATTATTAACTGTAAGTTTTTTTAGTTAACTCTGCCGGCATCCGAAACCGACAGTCGATTAATTTGTATGAAAATTAGATTTAGAATTTTCTTTTAATTCTATTTGACTAAAGGGAAACGGTATTTCTGTATT
Source organism: Agrypnus murinus (assembly GCA_929113105.1). Lineage (NCBI taxonomy): Eukaryota > Metazoa > Arthropoda > Insecta > Coleoptera > Elateridae > Agrypnus > Agrypnus murinus. Next base: position 213,478,919 of record OV816025.1, read on the forward strand.
GTCGACCGGAGTCGACCGTCTTCTGTAGAAGCTGGATCAAAAATGCATGTCTGGACCGCGCCTAAAAGCAAGATGTGTTCCTTTTTAAAACTAAAAATTATACTACAATGAATTTAGGGTTTACAACTATCCGCGCTCCAATCGGAAAACGCCTAGCCTAAATTTGTCGAATGAAAACGGAGCAGTCCACGTGGACTGAATACAACGTAGTTTGCTGTTCCCACGGACGGAAAGTGCAATACAGATGTTTATAAAACTACGGACGCGTCTAGTTAAATGTTTTTTTTATACATAGCAAGCACGAAATTCGATAGGAGTGGCTCACATTAAATTTATCACAAACGATATTCAGTAGTTTTCCAGGATTTTTAACAAAGAAACTGCATTAACCGATGTATGCATACATAAATAACATACAGAAAGAGATAATTTATTGCCCAAATGCTCTTTATAATTTTAGGAAAGTCGAAACATGACCCTTTTTTTAAAATAAATTTTATGGGGTTGTTTGTGTCGAATGCTAACGCAAGTTTACACTTTAGAAAAAGAACGTAAATTTGCAGAACCGGACTTAAAATTTTTGTAAATGTATTAACAAAATTACATCTATTTAGAGCTCGTAAAAATATACCGTTACATGACATAAACCACTAGTTGCTGCAATCTGCTTGTAAATAGCATCACTAAGTAACTCTACAGCACTGCCTCCTTGATTGGAGACACAAACGTCTCTTACACGGCCGATCGCGTTGGGAAATTTCTGTTTTCGAATTTTGTTGGAATTATTCTAATAAACATTAAGTTTAGTAAATCTAGAAATTTCGTTTGGCACAATTTAACTTTATTCTTATAATTTATAATTAATGGCACTGATACATTGCAGCTATATTGGCTAAACTTCATCTAGTTTGTTAGGAAAAGCCTGTTTTCAAGGCCTAAGTCTAAAAAATTCCTTTAACCGGTCGACTGACGAGGGTTTGGTATATTTTAACCTTTCATTTCATGTCTCATTAAATTTAAATACTGATTTTGTTACGTTTTATTTATCAGACCAATTAAGAAACTTTTAAAACAAATATTTTGAATTGTTATTATAACTTAAGATATCTACATTCTACAGATAGCTTTGTTTGTTCTGTTCTGTTGAATTTTCTTTTCGCTTTTTAGTTTTTCTAACTAGATAAATAAAATAGCTCAATATAAAACCACGTAGTTTTTGAGAGGTTATGATTTCTTAGCAACTTTGAGAATTCGCAACCGGACAACAATGTAATGTTTCTAAAGAGAGGTCGATGAAAACAGTAATAATGCCTGGAATTACAAACGCGGGCGGTCGTTAAGAGACGTTAACGTTTGTCTCTCGAATCGAGGAGGCCGGCCGTGCTCTACAATATCAAACGTTGGAATAGTTTTGAGAGTATTTGCTGTATTTTGGTAGTTGTAACTTCCTTACCAGAAATGGAGTTATTGCAAAGATATGTGTCTAACAAAAAGCAAATTATTTATTTCTTATGTAGTTAATATAACTATTTAGCTGGTCGATACAGCGCTACTTAAAATAGGTATTGTAGAATAATATGTGTCTCAATAAAGTTAACTGTGTTTTCTTTTGTTCCAGGTGAGTCTTTTGCTAACTACAATTTCATGAAATCAATTGGAATGGTGAGATTCAAGAATATTGACTGTATGTAACCTGCATTTACTATATTTTTTAAATTGTTTATTTTTATAAAGTTTATATGTTAATGAAGAAAAAATTAATAATAAAGTGATCTCTAAGTACATCAAGAAAATAATTTAACCATTTAAGAGACTCAGTCTGCTCTTTTTGTAGTGATCGTCAACTATTATAGTTCGATATTGACATTCACTCACTAATAGTGATCATCAGTACTTCAATCAGTAAACTAGTTGAATTAAATAGACAGGATTGAAGGTACAACATTCTCAGAGACATGAATTTTTGACTGTAAGTTCAGGCAAGCCCTCTGCAATGAAAAGATTCCCATGCGATCCGAGGCTGAAGATTTTTATAGCCGTTTAAAGGGTTTAAAAGGACGTAACCCACAATTTTTGAAATGTTTGACAATTTGTCAGTTACATTTCTTAAAATTAGTCCTAGGGGGCTTTTTTACTTCAGAAGTTCATTAAACGAAGTCCCGAACCGGCCCAACTTACATTCAGTTTTGTGTTCAATTCTTAGATCAAAGATGTGAAAGTTACGTATTCCAAGAGTTGTTTTTTCGGACTTGCATAACGTTTCAAGACATTCGGATATGTCCGTATAGGTAATTTTTTTCGAAGATGAATTATTGCTTACACTTCGTTAAATTTCTACAGTGTAGTAGTGCTTCGTCAGGATTAACTATGATTTTTTGTCCCGTAATGACTAAGCAGAAGGATCTTTTAAGCACACCATAAATCAATCTATAAAGTTTATTATACCCCCTCTCCTCCCCCATTTCTAGGCGGAAAGTAAAAATCTTGGACACATCTTTTAGCATCATATAATATAATATCCGATTTACTTCGTTTTAAATTTTTTTTACCTTTAATTAAACGAAGAGTTGCAAGCATGTGATTGCACACTTGAAAAGGTCCTTTAATTGTTCATGCAATAATTATTTGAAGAATTGTTGTCGAAAACTGTAAATTTCAAATATTTTCAGTAACTGGATTAATAGACATCTGACATATCACCAGATATTTTTTTACTGCAGATAACACATATTTTTGTCATATGACGCGGTAATAGATAAATCTAGATCGGCGCGTAAAACATTGGTTCAGATTTAGTTTTCTCGAAGATGCTTTTTTATCCAATGACAGAGATATGGATTTTACAGTTTTGGACTTAAATTAATTCTAAGAATATTTATGGTGAGATTTGTGAAAAACAAAACACCTAAAAAGCACTCGTTCATTATTATTTTTAACATTTAGAATAAAAATATACTACATTGTAAAGAATGATAGCAATAATTGCAATAAATTCGAACACATTAATTAAAAATTAGTACTTTTGTTATGAATGTTATGTCTATAATGTTGTGAACATCATACACCACAATTATTAGTAATAGACATATGACGAAGTAGAAGTGCTGCGCATGTAGAGAGGGAGTATCAGAATTTCACAATAGCATGCTCGATGTAGTTCCGGGTTCCAGTCCTTCCAATCGCTAGGCCTTTGCGTAGCGGCAGTACATCACCTAGGTTTATGAAATTATTATTGTATTTAGGTGTCACTGAACCCTATTATAAAACAATGCGAATGTTTTTTCTACATCAAAGTTAAAACTTAAAACTAATTGAAAAACTTATAAAAAATCACTCGTTAAATATTAGAAACAATGTTTATTAAAAGTTTTAAGTTTAATTTCAGAATTTAATTTACTTTTTATTTTAAGATTTAATTTAAAATTTATAATATTGTCTGTAATTTTTTATTTACTGCAAAGCCAGGCAGCTCGTCGGCCCATGACCAGAAATTCTACTCATACAGATTTGTTTTAGTCTATTTAGGCTGTATTCACTTGTGGGCCTAATTTTCTTATTTGAGAGAAAATAACCTATATAAAAAGGATGTTATACAGAATATAATAGGCACATTTTTTAAGGATATATATTTTTTTATTGTCAAAAAGATAATTCTTAAATTTTCAGTATTATACATGTACAATAATTATCACGTTTTGGAGCAGTTCCTTCTTGTTTTAACGCTTCAAAAACCATTCGAATTAAAAACCTCGAATACACAGAAAAGGAAAAAATAATAATAGTAATATTTATTGTCCAACTCCAAATAAAGGACAATATTAATTGTACTTAACATTGTCAAACCACTGAAGTAAATACACTACTTGTGCATGGTATAGGCTGGTTATAAAGATATTTATGTGATTGTCGAGATTGGCTGCTTAACGTGCCCATCTGACAGCACGGCTTATGCATTATAATTTTGATTATATTGCTGTAGGTTCCACATATCACTATAAGTATGTAACAATCTAGATTGACGACTTCCATTAAAGAGATGGATATCAGGAATATTAAAGTCACCTACAAATATAAGATACTGAGTATCTAAATGATTTTGCATAAAGTAATCAAATAATATCTCTAATTCATATGTCGTGGGAGTTCTAGGAATATATAAAGTAATTAAATATAAAGATAGGTTCTTAAAATTACATTTACAAGCTATTATATCAGAAGATTTTAAACAATTGATTAAGCGACTGCAGGATAAGTCAATTTTAACAACCGGAATATAATTCCTAAGAGCAAGTAATAACCCCCTCACCGGCCTCTAGTAACGCCCGTTGATGCGTAGTCCCTATCACTTTGAAATACAGTATAGGTAGATGGAAAAGATTCTTCACTGAAAATATCATAACCATTTTTCAGATAAACCTATCTTGCCTCTTAGACTTCTGACACTTTGATAGTATAATTCCAGAGGCTTGTTATTAAACATCGAAACGTTGTGTATGAAAAAGGTGTTTGCTGTGATTGAATTATGCTGGGTTTGCTGAGTAGATAATACATCGCGATTTATTTTAGTGTTCAGTTGGTTGTAAGCGAAACAATTGTTGTGATCTCAAGCAGCATGTTGAGCATTTATGTCTGTCTTATTTTTTGCTGTTATAGATAGGCAGTTACTTTCAACAGAAATCTTTCGAGATACAGATTTTAAAAGCATGTTCTCCCATAATATACAACACATGAGTCAAGACCTACGACACAACGACTTTCCATTAGGTTTTACAAGTAGCAGACTCAACTTGAAACGTTGTCTGAAAAAGATTGCCATTCTTTTTCGTACGGCCGTGTTTGAGCAGCTTACAAGTTGATTCGTCGCTGAAAATCTCTAGATTTTGTTGAAGTAGAAAGCGACACAGAGTAAAATCATCAAAGTCCTGAATTATTTCTACAATCTTGATTCGAGGCACGATTAGTTTTATGACCTTGTCTTCACACTTGTCAGTCAAATTTTGTTGTGCTGCTGACTTAAATTTATCAGCATCAGTTTGGCACCAAAAATTGTGTAAAATACCCTCCATTTAATAACGGATTTTATGTTTTTACTATGAATATCGGATTGTACAGGATAAAATGTTTCAGAACGCCAAGTTTTGTGTCTGTTTTAGTCTGCGATTAATTTTTTGGTTTATTGCTTGCGAAGGAGTCGCTGTTACTTTTGTTGCGTAAGTGGAAACATTAGCACTGGATGAAATGGTAGTATTACGGCTGATAGATTTGGAAAGCTTATCAACAGCATCTTCAATAAAGAGCATTTCCAAATTATTCCTTTGAGTTTCTTTTGAGAAGACGCTACAGATCTGCCGATAAGTTAATGCATTCAAAATGAAAAGATTTGTTACAAAATCCTCTGCATTATAGCCCAGGTGACTTTGATGTAAAGTTCACATTACAAAGGAAATAGGGCAACCGTGGCATATTATTTAATATTTAAATAATATATGACTAAAATTCCGACAGGTATATACAAATAATATCACTGACCTTTTATCAACACGATTCCTTTATACATATTTGCAAAGCCGCTATCATTGCAATGATATTTAATATGCTTCCCTTGTGCACTTTAATGCACTTCTAATTAATAAAATGACTCTAGATTACCATGTGAAGTATATTATTATTGTGCAGACTGTTACAAAAAGTTTATATTTATATAAGGTACGGAATTTTAATTCAACAACTTTATCGCTTTATTTAATAAAATTGCAGCTATAATTTTTTACGACTCGACCACTGTATATGGATATATCAATTTAAGTAACTTTTGGACTTTCATAGTCATAATTAACATATCTAATATAAAACTCAGAAGAAACAAAACTAGAAAAAGCTAAAAATAGAATCTAATTTGTAACCATACACTGTTACCTAATTTTTAAATGCTTCCCTAAACTAGTGGGATTTTTCGTAAATCAAAGATTAAAGAATATATATATATATATCATTTTATTCATTTGTTAATTTATTATTAACCTTGATGTTAATTTGTTTCATAAAAGATCTACTGTGATTTTTTTTGGCAGAATTATATGCTAACTAACACATACTAGTTGTAACATCTTAAGTTTAATTTTTCACTAATAAACCAGTATATTTCAGTAATAACACAAAATAAAGTATTTCAGTCTCATAAAGCTCGCGCAAATAACTTCCAACACATACATTTTTGTCCTTGTCTGTTTCTGTGGAAAGTTTAAAAAGTACACATTGTAAAACTGACATAGCGCTTTACACATGTTCAATAGTGAATCTAAAGTAAACTGCTCTAATTCTGTGTAAATAGCCAGTAACAGGAATTGGTCAATATTGGCCTGACACCCAGTTTACGTTTACAAATGTGCATTATTAAAGATTACAATATTAAGAGAATTAATCTACTAAATAACAATAACAATTAATATTATGAATTACGTATGATCAAATAATGGTTAATTCTATTCGATGTTTATGAATATCTATTTGTATTATTATATAAATAATTAGGCATTACTTGAGATTGTTTTGAATCAAAAACTTGCCTAATTCTTTTTTTGTAAAAGTAACAACTTTAATAAAATTTATATTCTAAGGCTTTTGATTAATTTAAAGTCCAATATACTCGTATGTAACAGCTAACAGATCCAATAAGTTGATTATAATATATTTCTCATTTTTTACAATACTAGTAAATATACATATGTCAGTCTTTACTATTTATCATAGAAGTGCTGAGAATGTGGATGTGAAATGTAAGTGCAAAAATTTAGAGGATATCGGACAGGTACTTAACCATGAAGTACTTGAAAACTTGTATGAAAAATATTTTTGAAATTTAGATTTTCTTGAACTTTTAGAATTTCATCTTGAGTGATGGATTTTTGTATTGGATGTATTGAACAAAATAAAAATATGTGGTTTGTATATGTTACGAATAAAGAAAATGAACTTGGCTTAATTATTATCTACTTAAGCGACCTTAATTATCAATTGAAGCTTGAGACTACTAGTTTACAAAATATCGGGTTGAAGAGATATCAGTGGGAAAATTGAGTTTATTATTGTTAAAATTACTGGAAAATATATTTGTAGCCTTTTGCGGTTTTTCATCGTTCTAAAGATTTATGTAATTTGGGTTGCAGATAAGGCTGAGATGCAACTGAAAGTATTTAAATGATTTAGTTAAACATGTAATGAAGGTATTTAATAATATAGAACAGTGTGTGTTTAAACGTAAATTAAGTTTATTAGCGTTATCTGATCTGAGATTTCTTTTTGAAATTTAAAAGTGATTTTAAAATTTAAAATAAACCCTAGGTGTTATTACATTTTTGGAATTATGGAAATAAGGCCTACATTTCTGTCTTTTTAGTTTTGTATCTAATTATAATTTGTAAAATCAGAATTTGGTTATGTTGATTTTAAAAGTCAAAAATATTTTGTTTTAATAGGAGGTATTTTTGTTTTTGTTAAAACTATATAAGTGGCTGCTCTTAGAAAATAATTAAGTACCATTATTCTATTAGAGGAGCAAGGTGTGTTCCTGGCTGCTTCGAAAATTAAAAATTGCAAGGTTAAGATGCAAAATAAAATGAAGTTATAATTAAACGTCAAAAATAAAATAAAGTAAGGTTACAAACATATCAACAAAGAAAGTGTTAATAAAAAAATAAAAGTTTATAACCCAAGTTATTTAAACATATAAACATTTAAATCTACACGTTAGAAAAAATCAAATCATAAAATTGATTCAATATCATTAATGATAAAAGTTATTTGAAGAAGTTAAAAATGATTTATTGAATATAAGACTTACCTGATTATTGTAAACAAGATCTTATAATTATAAACAATAACAAACTGGTTCTTTATTATATATGGAATTAATAATTAGATGGATCGATAAAATTTATTGGGTCGATATTAAAGGAGCTGTAAAATACTTCGATTAGATGATTTAGATTAGAGATGGGGAAATTATTATAACTCGTGTGCCAAGCAACTTTTTTAAGAAAATTAAAAAGTGAGTTTTTAAACAATCATTTTAATGACTAATATTAAATTTTGACTTGTAGTCAAAACATTTAACATAAAAATACTTGAGAAATTTCTAATCATACAAATAAAAGATTGTCAATTTATATATATTTTTTTATTTTTATTTTCATTCTTATTTAGGTTAATTAAAATTTTTCTTGATTTAAAATTATAATTTTTGTGTGAAGAAAAGTAAAAGAAAGGAATATTATTGATTATTATTTCATTTATATCATTTCAATAATTTTTTATAAGCATTAATAAATGAAACGAATTGGTATCACATATCAGTTGTCAATTTATTTATTTTATTACCAGAATAAAAGTTCATAATACATCTACAATACATTTTTTATAACAATATGTTACGGTTAAAATCTAGCAATTGATTCATTGGGAAATTTTAAACGTCGAAATGATTGTTTTATTTGTGCCAGATCACACACTCTATGGTTCCCTACTGATCTATGGCATTTAGGGTAGTCGGTAGAAGTTGACTTTTTGTTGAATAATGTATGTGTACGTGTCCGACTTTTCGGGAGTCACCTATGTTCCTACAGGATATTTCATTTAACAGAAATATGTATTGTACCAAAGATTTGTTTAGCTTTTAATATTCTTTGTCCCTCTTGACAGATGACTATTTTTGTCAGCAGGATATTTTTGACAACTCTAATTGGTGGCTATAGGTTTTGTTCATTCTGTACGTAATATGCAAAATAAAGGTGTCAAGACTTTAGAAAAGCTTCGGGACAACTTTGGAGAATTCGTCTGGTATATTAAGATCATCAAAATTTAAAAAATCTCAGAGGAGTTTGAAAGACTCCATAACTAGAATATTTTAGGTATGAAAGGCAGATCCATACATTTGAATGTCCAGGATTAATAAAACTATCACTCTCAACCTACGACATTTAGCCGCGGCCACATACAAGCACCGCTAATCAGGAAAACAGTCAATTACGGAGAAGGCATTAACAACCCAAAACCATACACAAACAATAATTATAAATTTGTATCAAATACTGTCCTGACAGGAGTGGCATGATGATTTATTAGTAATGGCATAAGAAATATAAAAAATTAAACCAAGTAATAAAAACTAAGTTTATGATATACTGACTCATAAACATCTGTTTATTGAGCTCTGTCTCTATGAGTAAAGATTCTTTATACTGGCTAGCCCGTTGTGAAGCCCGTAGAACTTATTACGGGCTCGTTATCATCAATACCATAGCAACATACATATTTATTTAAAACATTCATATATATATCTTACGTATTGTGCTGTACTGCTTCAGTAAATGAAATAATTATTATTAAAGATTTACGAGTCAGTATACCATAAAACGTTGTACAATGCTCGACCGTTACACGAACCCTACGTGCTTGCACAAATAACAAGCTCGCTGATCGCTCACTTGTTAGGTACCGCGCTCGTACGTATAGTTCTAAGTAATGGTCTTGTAAATAACTATTATGATCTCAGCAGCTGGATTTACATACAGACAGATCGCTGATTAGCATTGCACTATTGTTCTGTTGTTTTGTTCGCATATAATTATGCATTACAATCACTCTCTTACAGTAATACATACCAATACAAATCTTTGCGCCGTTTCTGATTTCGCGATGATGTGCAGTACATTATGTTTCAAATAATCCCCATACCAAAACAGTTTCCGGGAAAGTGTTACGTGATACGTTAGTCAATTTATAGATCTTGGATTAACATTCCACTTTAATGTTTCCGCTTAAACTACGGTTTTGATAATTATTATAATTTAAAGAATTAACTTGTGACAACAACATGCATCTATAACTGTTTAATTATGATGAGCAGAGAATACTGCTGGGAACACATGATTGTAATAATATGTAGATCAAAAAAGCTATTTTTACATTTACATCACCTTTAAAGTAAACCTGTTGGTATTTAATTTTAGTATATGCTTATTATTATTTTTTGTAATGTCAAAGCAGATGTAGGTACTGAAATTTAATTGTAATAAAAGCATTTAAAGCTGCGCTTCATTTTCCACGCTATGATTTTTTCAACTGAAGCTATTTTTCAATTTCGTCTCGTCTTTCTGAAAACAAGTCCATTTCTTTATATCTAGTATAAAGAAAATACTTTTTAACAGAAACAAACAAGTCAGAACTGTAATTAATTAGATCAACGTCGCTTCTTGTCTAAAAAGACCCTTTTATTGCCCGATAGCAATTTATCTATTCTATTAAAAAAGACAGCAAACGCGGTGAAGTTTCCAAAATAACCTATGTGTTTTCGATATAGTTCTAATGGTTCCATTTAATAAAATAGAAATTATTGTAGAGGGCTTATAAATGTCAACAGCAACGCAGATTGTTTGTTATAATGTTTGCATTTTAATCAGTACTCGTTGAAAGCCTATTTAATCACGACAAACTCAAATACAGCCTGCAGTATGTGTATGTAGTAAATCATCGTATCCTCAACATGGTCGATATAACCAACAACCCAGCTATTTACAGGAAATTTCTGCTTGATTTCTCATATAGCATAATATTATCGTGCATGCAAATAATGAGTCGCTGTTGAGCAGGATGACACATAATGTATTCATGTAGAATATGAGAGCAGAGCATAAACATCAATAGGTTACCAGTGCGACGACGATGTTTTCAAAAGATGTTTTTCGGTTTTAGTAGCTCTCGCCGAGAAGATATGATGATAAATGAAGCGTTAAAGAATGGAAATTTAAAAAGTGACAATTCTCGAGAAAATATATTAATTCAGACTTTTTTCGTAAATCCTTGGAAGCTCAAAATGAAATAATAAAAAATTTATTACTTAAAAATGTCACTGTCCGACTGTGTTTTCTAAGTTAATAATTCAAGTTAGACGTGAAAGGACTGTACCCGCCTCGTTATCGGGCATGACGCAAAGCTCACCTTGCATTTTAATGCTGATATGGACATTTCCCAGTTTTTCGTGGTTTTACGATAGATAGCTGCAAGTAATAAAAGGTTAGGTTAACTTTTGCACTTATCATAAAATAATTAACTTTTGTGCGACTAACTTTTATGGTATCTGTCGACATAAACGATAACGATCGACACTTTCAGTTTTGGTTAGTTGGTCAGCAAACATTCAGAGATATTGGAAAAATAACAGGAATTTCAGTTATTTGTTGGTTAGTTCTTATTGAATATTTGTAGATACCTAGCAGAGAATTTATTTTAATTATGTGAGCTGTGAGCGGCGGCGAAATGTGTATATATATAAATACGATATATGTGTGTAAGGGTAAATGCAGAAGGTTTTAGCAATTTGTAATAAATTTGTATTTGTAATAAATAACTTTAATCTTACCAAGGATATTTATGAAAAATTATCCCAATCCCAAAGAAAGGAAGCTCACACGAATGTGAAAATCATTGTACCATAAGTATAACTACACATGCATCAAAAATACTTGTCCGAATTATATATCGAAGAATACAGAAGAAAATAGAAGAGCACCTAGCACAAGATCAATTTGGATTCAGGAAAGCAATGGGAACTAGGGAAGCTATACTAGCCCTAAGGATATTAATCGAAAAAGAATACGCAAGGATAAACAAACATACATAGCCTTTATAGATATAGAAAAGGCATTTGATAATGTCCAATGGAACAAAACGTTTCACACGCTAAAGAAAATTGGAATAAAATTCAAGGACAGACGGATAATATACAATCTCTATAAAAACCAGGTGGGAGTGTTTAGATGTTGCCAAGATGGGAAAAAGGCAAAAATTAAAAAGGACGTAAAGCAGAGTTGTGCACTATCACCACCAATGTTTAATGTGTACATAGAAGAAGAGATAAATGAAATTAAAGAAAACACAAACGGAGGGATAGTAATACAAGGTGAAAAGATCGAGATGCTACGATACGCAGACGACATAGCTCTGCTAGCGGATAGCGAAAAAAAGCTAGAAGAGGCCTTAAGTGAGCTGCAAAGGGTACTTAACCAAAACTGCAAAATGAAAATTAACAAGTCGAAAACCAAAATACTAGTTTGTGGAAAGCGTGGGCATAGAAACACAAACAAGATCAGAAAATTAAAGAATATAGGAAGTGAATAAGTTCTGCTATCTGGGGAGCATCATAACAGCAGATGGGAAATGCAAGATTACAGCAAGAAAAAGAGGCATTCTATAAAGTTAAAAATCTGATAACATCAAAAAATATAACACTTAAGAGAAGAATAGAGCTAGTGAAAACATATATCTGGAGCACAGCTCTCTATGTTGTGAAACCTGGACAATCGGAATGCGGGAGAAACAAAAACTAGAAGCCATAGAAATGTGTTGCCTTAGAAGGATGATGAAAATAAAATGGGCTGACAGAGTAACGAACGAAGAAGTACTAAGAAGAGCACAAGAAGAGAGAAGCCTATGGACACACATGAAAAAAGAAGAGATAGACCAATAGGACATGTCATTCGCCATGAAGGACAGCTAAAAATCATAATTGAAGGAAGAGTTGAGGGAAAAACGCCAGAGGAAGACCAAAATAGAGTACATGCAACAAATCATGAAGGACGCTAAATGCAAAAACTATACGGAACTAAAGAGACTAGCCGAACAGCATCAGGAATGGAAGTCTGCTACAAACCAAGATTGACGAAACTAAGAGCGAATTTGCAAAAAGTTCTAATTTTGTCTTACATCATGTCTACACTAATAATTGCATTTAAAAGCATTTCGTTATATGTAATTAATTTAACAATAGCTTTCCAAACCTTACTTCACTGCCCCTTGCATATGCCTCGCATACGCTTGACCATCTATGCCACTCCCTGGTTATTAGTCACGTTGTAACTGTCACAAAAAAGTATAATGCTAAGAAATAGTTCAAAAACTCACCGAGTTGCATGGAGATGAATCATATTCGAAACCCAAGTTGTATCTGAAGTTTATGCGCGTCGTCAAACCTTTAACTAGATGCTGACTGCACCTCTAAACCGCTCTTGAGATCGCAGCCAAGCCCGTATCGAGGTCGCTGAAGGTCATTTTGTGCACGGCACTTAAGATCTGTTGATATTCAACCTTTGCGCAATGTGTTCACTTCTTGTGTCTTCTTCTTCTTAACGCAGCTGCGTTCGGCCAGATGGCCAACATTAATTATTTGTAAATCTTAATAGCTCTAAGAAGAAAATGGAAGTATAAATAATACAAAGACCATCTTTAATTTACACAAAAGGCCATATAATGCTAACCTACAGTTACAGGATATAACGTTATATTGGTATTTTAAAGCAGGCTAAGTAGGCTAGTCGAGTAGTAGAGATCCTGCCTCTCGATCAGAGTGACATGGGTTCAAGTATCGATTGTGATTGAATTTTAGAAATTTTGTACAATTGTATTTGAGCTCACCGGGATAAGGTATGAATGTTGTGTGAATAATAAAGAATGGGGAAACGTAGTATACTTGCTATAGTAGCTCCATTACCTGCATTTCACTCCCATAGGAATTTGTGTGCAAGAAGCTAAAATTCACAAAGGAGTGCAACGACGGATAGTGAATGAATGTTACTTACTTAACATAAAATTAGTCTTAATAAGGCTATTATATGTTAACGTTACTGCCAGTCATGACTAGTTCTAATCTATTTGCAAGGAAATTTCTTTCAACTTTTGAAAGTTGTAGAACAATAAGGAAGAAAGAATTAGAAAGGCGTAGATATAAAATGAATGAAACTTTTATGGTTGAAAACATTTAAAAAATTTCATTAGAAATGCATGATGATGCTAGATCGATCAAATTACATTGGAATTTGTCTCCTATAGGAGAAGCACAACTGTTTTATAATTTATAACTACCTGTTTCGATTTTGAGCAATTTCGAAACGCAAATTGTGAATTATGAAATGTGAAAAGTAAAATATAAGATATAAAAATAAATGTTTTAATTCCCGATACGCTTAACTAAAGCGGTATAACCATATCAACAAATCGGTTCTGTACACTTTACCATAACAAATGATGATATTGATATTAGATTTTCTACGTTATTATAAATAAATTTTTAGTAATCTTAAAACAAGAACTTTATAAAGAATAACTAAATATCTGGAAACCATGTATACTATAAACAGACTTTATTATAGACAATTGCAAAAAAGAAATAAATTTTAACAAGCAATAGCGTTGAGTGAATAGGCAATAGTAAGAATAGCCTACCAATTATAATTTTACATATTAATATCTTTACCTAATTGAAGATACTAATTATTAAAATGATGTGTAATACCAAAAGGATATCAAACGCTGAACTTTACAGCAAAGTATATTTAAAAGATAAGTGTATACATTTAGAAATTTTAAATCATTTTCCTTCCTCATATTCCGTCAGAGTTAACAAGAAAATATGAGTCCCTTAACTATAGTTAAGTTTAGAAATGTAATATAAATGTGCAAGTAAAGTATGTTAAACTTGAAATAAATAAAGATTAGTAAAAGTTTCACAGTTTTATTAAAATATAACCTGACAATATTGTTTCGACAGCTACGCTGTCATTATCAAAGGTGATATAATTATAAACAAACACGTCGCTAAGGTAGATACAAAAATAGGTAACTAGATAAAATAATAATAATAATCAGAATTAAATATCTAATACTTCCAGTAACGGAGAGTTACTGAGCTCAAGTTGTTCATTCATTAAAGGTACCCTGAGTTTGTGTTTGTATATCTCAAAGGCTTCTAAAATGTCTAATTTGCGTTTGTTATTACAAAAATGTAGGAATTTAATATTATTTTTAGGAGTCATTGTGTGATTTTGTTCTAAAAGGTGTTTGGCGTAATTCGATTTTTCAGGATGTTTACTTTTGTAATGACGTACGTGTTCTTTATATCTTATGTCACAGTTTCGAAGTGTTTGGCCAATATATACCGAACTAAAAAAGAACAATTTAAACGGTAAATGCCCGATTTCATGATATCATGTGTTCTGTCTGTAGCATTAAATAAAAATGAAAAAGTGTTAGTGTTGGTTTTAAATGTTATTTTATAATTGTTGGTTTTTCTTAGTATATGTGCAATTTTTTCTGATATTTTGCCAAAATATGGTATAGATATGTAATTTGTGTCTTCCGCTTGATTGTCAATGGAATATATTCTTTTGATAGCTAACCTATAATCTTTTTGTTTAATTAAAGTGTCAATCATGTTCGGATTGTAATGATTTGCATGTGGTAGTTGTTTAATGGTTGATATCTCTTTGCTAAAATCTGATTTTGTTAGTGGAATAGTTAAACCTCTGTGTACTAATGAACTGTAGACTGCTATTTTATGTGTATTATGGTGACAAGATTCATTTGGTATTGTTATGTCTGTTTGTGCTGGTTTTCTGTATATGGAAAATTCTAATAGATTGTCTGCGTTAATCTTGATATTTAAGTCTAGAAAGTTTATAGCCCTGTTTTGTTCTGTTTCTAGTGTAAATTTTATGTTAGGGTGGATACTGTTAATAAGAATTAAAAATTCATTGATAACCTCAAAAGAACTGTCAAAACAAGCTAAAATGTCATCAACATAACGAAACCAAAAAATAATGTGTTTAGAAAGATCTAATTCAAATATCTGATCTTCGAAATTATCCATAAATATGTTAGCTAATAGAGGACTCAGAGAATTACCCATAGGTAAACCATCTTTTTGTAAATAAATTATATTATTAAAAGTGAAATAATATTGACTGATACAAAGATCAAATAATTGAATTAACTCCAATCTTTTTACTAATTCTACATTACTATTAACTAGGAAATTATCTAACAAAAGAATACGGTCTTGTGGTGGAATCTTTGAAAACATGTTACAAATGTCAAAGCTTACAAGTTTTGAATGTGGTGGAAGATGTATGTTTTGTAGTTTTTCTACTAATTTTAATGAATTTTTGACAGAGTATTTCGATTTGTATCCTATGATGTTAATAATATGGTTGAGTTTCTTGGACAAGGTGTGATTAGGTGCATTGATATATGATACTACTGGTCGTATAGGCATGTTGTGTTTATGTGTTTTGAGTGATCTTGTGACTGGATTAAGGAGGAGCGATCACCTTGGGGACCCCACAAGGCAGTGTCCACAATTCCCTCAAGAAAGAAAACATTAACTAATTGTTATTGTGGATACCGCGCCGTCTTGTTTTGTGCCTGCAAATGTTCTTCCTTAGTACATGAAATAATGTAAAGTAAAAACAAACCAATAGGTGTGCATTTTCTCACACTGCCCACTCAAATCCAGCTGTCTTTTACTTCTAACACTACTGGGATAAGAATACCGATAGTAAGTAGGTGTTGAGAAGAATCAACGAAAAAGCCCAATTTTTTAGGGTAGGTGTGTGTGTGTGTGTGTGTAGGCGTGCTTGTGCATATATTTGTGAGTAGGCATGTGCGTGTTCACGCGCGCGCGTTTATGTGTACGTGTATACGTAAATTAAGTTTACAACAAAAAATGTGTTGATCCCAAAATTTCTATGAAAGAACATCGCACAGTATACATATGGTCCGTGGCCTCTTGTAGAAATTTACCGAAGTTTTCATGTTGCAGTAGTCCTAATGGTTCTGATCAATGTTTAAATTATCCTCAGTTTAAATTATTAAATAATCTTATGATGAGCTAAAGGTTTTAAAGATCACGTTGGAGAATACAGAAAAATCTCGTTAACAGTTCTATTTTCTTACAACTCTCCATGTAGGAACTGCCAGTCTTGACAATAGGCCCCAGCTTGGCTGAATATTGGATAACCAAATGTCGTTATTTCAACATTGGTCGAAGCCTAAGCCAACCTTCACATCCCACGCCTCGGCTGCTTTGTCGTGGCCCAAGGGTCAACCAACGCCTATGTACCAATGCTGGGCTCTCTAATCTCTGCCCAAGTCAGAGCCAACATTCAGCGCCCTAGTCTCGGTTTCTTACTGTTTGTCCAAGCCCCAACCAATGCTAGTATTTTTAGACTTGGTTTCTTACCCTTGAACCAAGTTTGGGGCAATCTTCACATATTCTACCAAATCAAGCTTGTGAAGTTTTCTGTCTTTATTATATCAGCTAGTAATTAATTAAGAGAAAAATATGAGAAAAATTAAACTAATAAAATACCTACGTAGATTATAATTATTATTACTTCCAAATTTTTGCGCGCTTCGTTTCTTCGAAACAAGCACAGACATGAAAAGTCTGAAAAATTAAACTTGTATGCTTGAAAACAATTTTTTAAATCACTTTTTTTTTTAATTTATTTGTTAAACACCTAAAATATTATTAATTTCGTATAAAATCAGTCTCAGCCTTGTTCTTGTGTCACAATTTTTTTAAGTTACGTTGTTATGTTACTAATAATTGAACGAATTAAAATAATTGGTAATAATTTAGAATGTTTGTGTTACTTTATTTTCTTTATCAAAGTTATTTCATACAAGTCTTAATAAGTTATAGTACAATATTAAATATTAGGTTGGTCTCATACTCAAAGGTCAGTAATAACCCGGAGCTACCGTTGGATTCCGAACCTACACTATCAATGATTGTCAGCCATGATACCACATTAATTTTAAGAGTGGCCCAATATTGGTTATATACCTTGGGCCAAGACTCAGTATTAGCGTCGGCACTATATTGGTTTTCACTATTGGGCCAAGATGTATCACCAATCTAGGGCAATGACTGATTAACAAGCTTGGCACGAAGTTATCATCCCGATTTTAGACCAGTCATGGGCCAGTCTTGGATTTCAGGCTTGTACCAGAGTTGATAAGCATCGTCCCAAGCCTGAGCCAAGCGAGGGCCCTTTGTTATTTCCTATATGGGTCTCCATCAATTGGGTGCCTCTGGGGATATCTTGGTGTTACCCACAAAATGGGGACTGCTTATTGGGAAACGGTAACAACCTTTAACCGCAGTTAAATCTGTCGGCTGCCAGCTAACTAGTGGGGGTCCAGGTCTCACTAATGGTTTTCTGTAATGGGCGCCAAGAATCGTCTAAAATAGCTACAGTATTGGCCGACAAAATCTGAAAAGAACAACACATTTGCGACTACTACCAATGTGGTCGACTTTTCCCAATCTTGAATCCTCGATGGCTGCAAATATAAACCCCAAATACCAAACATATAAATAATAAGTCTTCAAGTAACAGATTTACAGTGCTTTATTATTAATTAAACAAATTATCAGGCAAGTCAATAAAATCAGGTCAGTAAGGTTATATCGAGTGTTTTTTTAAATTTGACGTCGAAGGCGGCTATGGGTAGTTGATTGTGAACGGATCTTGATCGTATTAATAAATGTCATTGTCAAAACGTTCAAATCCAACCTCTGTGCAATAATTCGCAATCGACTATTCAAAGCTATTGACGTCAAATTTAAAAAAACACTCGATATTTTAATCAAGGCCAAATAGCTTTGGCAAAAATTAAATGCAAGTTATTGATTTCTATTTACAAATTTGATCAGGGTGAAGATTAATGCGAGCGATATTTTTACTCTAAATTTGACTTATCTACAAGTCTCAAAAACGCAATAAGCAAAGGGCACGGTAAAATTTATGGCGTCTACAGGTACCAATCAGATTGCGCAATCATCAACTCCAGTAGTGAGCTATTCAACTATTACGAAGCAAAGCTTATACGTATTCACTCGCAAATATTCCTAACAATGTAATAAAATAAGTAACATGTGATAAAATTATATATATGAAACAGATACTAGATATACGTGCTATACGCACACTGGGGAAAAACCATTTAACACATAAAATTATAATATACAAATATACAGAAATGCTTAATATACAATAAAGGGTTGTCGAACGTTATTGTTGTTGTAAATAGTTGCTACAATATAACTAACTCACGATACAGATGTATGTTCTTCGAACTGAAGAGGTACGTCACCAACCAGGTCGAACGTAGCGTGATCCAACGAAACATCAGCAACCAAGTTTGCGTAATGGTCTTTTAACAACCCAAATATACAACGTAGTGTATGTAATTATTGTAAGACAACCAGGAAGTTATAAAATAAGTAAAGGTAAACTCAGAAGAAAAAAAAAGGTCTGTAACAAATAGAATCAAATTACTAGAATTCACTACACAAACACTTTATAAATACCTTCGGTGTAATGTGACCTTAAAAGATAATTATATCGCCTCCAATATGCGGCTAACGACGATTATATATCGAAACCTATCAAAAGAATTAAGTATAAAAGACTGAATGATAGAAAAGTTAACCTATAAACACTTACGAGAACGTGTGCTTCTATAACCTCTAATAACAACGAGTGGAAACCCATTAAGGTTCCAATCTAAATTGGAAAATCTCTTGCCACAAATTAATCGCAGATCTGCACAAATGCAATTCCCATAACAAAACATAAAGGAAAAGATTAATTAAACGGCGATGTTCACGAAAATATTCTTCAAAGAAGTTCTAGCTTCACGAGCGGATCGAACAAAGTGACGGTCTCTTATCAACACAGGAAAATTAGTTCCACACAAAATGGCAACTACAAGGAGAAAGAATGCAGAAATCTCTAAACGCTATACAAACTAATACAAAAGCATAGCTATACAGAGTGCTACGGAATTAGCACGTAACAATCTATAAACACAGTCCATCTGCGACCTACAGGTCACAAGTAACGTCCCCATAAGGCCACAAAATCTGTTTTTGTTTTAACGACATCAAGTGGGTGGCATTTAAAAAGTCTTGGTCTTCCAATCAGAATTATATAACAACTGCGCATCTGTGATCTATAGATAACAGGTCAGACCAGGAATAAGTGTGCTTGGAAAGATCTTGGTTTCCCTATCAAGAATTTTTAATAACTACAATCTTCTACGATAGGTAATATACCCAAGCACCATGAAGGTTCCAACATTTATTTTTTTAACCCCATCAAGTAGGATGTCAATGGAGAGCTCTAGATCTTACGTAAGATGTACTTGTACATCTATGACCTATTAAAAACAGATGTAATGACCTTTAGAGATCTGTCTTGTGACCTATACGGTACGGTAGGAAAGGTGCATGATCCTAACTTTATCTTATTTTACGCATACGCACACAGTGACACCCCCAAGTCTTTATTATCCGCCAAATTGAGAAATCCATATCCCCAGAACCAATGATGTAAATTAGATCGTTTTTTGTTTTACGCTTTGATCCAAACCCAAGCCACCTTTACTGAATTAAAAAGACTTTTTTAAAAGTTTATACTATCTTCCTTTTGTCTACATCCTTAACATGTGAACAAGGGAAATGCTTTTGGGAAGAATTGTGAAACAAAAGAGTGGTGTAATCTTTGAGAAAACCATTGGTTTTAGTAGACGGAAATGGCGCAATAAACTTTTTTTAAACACAAAAAAGGGTTGGGATGATGAAATACACTTCACTACAAGAAATGGATTGGGAGATCTACAAAAAAAGATTGGGTTTCAACAGTGTCATTGAAGTTCCAGTAGCAATTAATTAACGGTAGATCTACACTGCAGTTTCATAAAAGTGAGAAATGTCCAAACGAAACACGCATTTTGAGCATCCAAAAGAGACTTATTTCAAAGTAACATTCTATTTTTTAAAGTTGATGTCTCTGTTGGACAGTTATTCTTAAAATGTCGAACTTATTTACGGTCTTAATTTGAAAAACAAACCTCCTAACAAAGTATCTCTAACAGATTTTATTTAAAAACTGATGTAAATTATTTTTTTAAATGATTACAAAATAATGCAAATAAAATAAATAGTGTAAAGTATTCGTTTCATAAGACGTTTTATAGTGCACTTGTCCTTTAGAAAACTACCGTCTACACGGGTCGTGGGACGTGTGCGCTAATAAGTATCTTATGAAACTAATACTTTATTATACTTTTTTTAACTCGCCGCTTTCAAAATCACGTTTTGCGAACATAACAGTTGATCGCGAACGTAATGTTTCGCGGACGCGTGGTTCCAAAACCTACAAAATACACTAGCTCTCTTAGACACTCTACAACTAATTTGACTGGATAATAACAAAATATAGTTTAAAAATGCCATTTTATCCGTTTGGATATTAGCAATTACAATAGAACGATTAGTAATCGCTAATAATTCAACTGACAAATATGCGAGCGCCATCTATTGGCGACAAAGGAATGCTATTGCCTACTTCGTTTTAGGTTTACTTTGAATTCGAAACAGTATTAAAGACTTTGGTAAATTCTGTATTTTATTGTTAATGTTCGTTTCAAAAACTACGCGAAAGCATCTTCGACGTATTCACGTATTCGCGTAAATGAATCACTCGTTTCTTTGTCACTCGGGCTTCAAAAAAATGCGCTTGTACGCGAATAATGGCTTTGCATACTCGATTCGTAAACAACTATTTCTCTTGCAAATGAGAATTTGTAACAGGAGTGACCATTATAAAGCAAATGTATGTACTATTGATTTCATAATGATCTAATCTAGGACATTAAGGCTAATATGATGGTATTTTATTCTTTTTTCAGTGTAAATGTTTAGAATAACATAATAAAAACTAGCATTATATTAGCCTTACTGTCCTAGATCATTATTAAATCAATAGCAGATGTGTTTTCATATTGTAATAATAATAATGACTTCATTGACACAAAGCAAATACCATACACAATTCTCAAGATTGTAACATGTGAAACATAGATATTTAAACTAGCAATATAATCAGATCTCATCTAATTAACGTAATTTCAAGGTAAAATCGTAAAATGTCATATATTTATCGATCCGTTACTCCAATCTCCCTTTGCTTTTTGCTAAATAATACTATCTAATACATTTTTTTAATTTCCTTAAAGACATAGCCTTTAGCTCCAAAGGTAATTTATTGTATATTGACACAGTCTTACAAAAGAAGGAGTTCTGTGATTTACTGTAGTTCACCCACCCATCAGTTAGTCAAATCAATTTCTGATGTCGGGTGGTGTATCCCCACTATTCTTCTTAAAATACCTCTAAAATATTTGAACATCATCCCTAAACTTATTCCATGAATTAACTCCACACAAATTCTCGACTCTGGCCCAGTTTAATCAGCTTAACATTCTTGTAATATTTATTCTTTTACTACATCTTAAAATCATAAGCATAGCTTTTGTAATAATTTATTGTAGTCTGTTCTAGCAAGGTGTTGCACTGTTGCTGCTATAATAAAATATGGTAATATTATTGTATTATAAATTGTCTTTCTGTGTAGTAGACTAAGGTACGAAATACATCTGTATAAAACCCTATCTTTTGAGCTATCTTCTTACATCCATAGTTAACAGGTTTTCCAAATATTAATTCCCTATCTACCATTTCCACTGTCATTTCCTCCACAGTTATCAAAAAGTCATTAGTAAGTCACTTCTTTACAGTTTGTTTCTTGCCAATAATAGTAGTCTGTGTTTTATTAATATTTAACTTATTCATAGCATTTGCCAATACATATTACCTATAGTTCTTCATTAATAATTTTAAAAAGTTCTTTTCCAGCTATGCATATAACAGCATTATCCGCAAATAGATGAATTTTACAGATTTTGATAACTGTAAACAATGTCGTTAATAGGTATATATTATAAAAAGAATTGTTCCAATATGCTCCCTAGAGGGACTCCCCATCTAGTCTCTAACTCTTCAGATATTAATTTATTACACCTAACATTCTGCTTTCTAAAAGATAACTACTGAACCAGTGTAATACTTTCCCTAGTTTCATAGCGTTTCATACTTATGAAACTTCTTAACAGCACCAACCAATCCAGTGAAAAATACAATTTCTTTTTGCAAGTGTAATAAATATAAATATTATGAAAGTTATATAAATATTTAAACGTCACAATAGTTCCTTCCACACGTGGTCCTGTTATCTAATAAATATAAATATAACACAAATATTATAAGTTGACAAAATGTGTTTCTTAATAGGTTAATTAAGAGGTAATAAATAATTAATAAAACAAGTCATTTACAATTAAATGTTTATTTCATCTACTACTTTTACTATTTTTCTACATTTCATACTACATGTTTTTTATTATTTTTTCAACGTCATTTTTAAGGTTCTCGTTCTTTTCGATTGTAAAGCAAACCAAAACGCCGCTGATTACGTAGATAACATATCCTTACAATTCTTCGATTAAAGTAAGCCCCAACTCCCAGCATATTCTCATTTGAATTCAGAAAAAATCCAGCTCGAAACCGTCGTCTGTTAAAAAAGCCCCCAAAATTAATACCATTTGAAGGATTTATAAAAAAGCCAAATCTATGACGTCGATTGAAAGCACCTCGTAGCTCAGCACCATTTTCGTTGCAGTTTCTTACACCCAAAATAAACCTTTGCTGATTGAATCTACACCTCAATTGAAAACCGTTTTCGATTGTATTTAGATAAAATCGAAATCGATTTCGATTAAAACGAACTCTCAACTGAAAGAAATTATTTTCGTGAAAATTTAGATAAGATGAAATTTCATATCGGTTCAAGTTTACTCTCCAAACAAGTCTTCCGTTATTATTATTTGAATTTATGAAATATAGAATGCATCGATTTTCGTTTATTTGAAGTCTAAATATAAATCCTCTGTTTGAAGAAATTATATTTAGTAGAAAATTGCTTTGAAAGATGACGCTGTTGATATCGAGAGTCCATAGGGTTTGTGGTGAAAACGAAAATGGGAATTGACTTATCAATCGATAAAAAACTATACAGAGGCCTAAGAAAGCTCAAATTAATAAAGTTGGTTACTACTTGATTAGTTTCATTCCTGGGTGTTTCTATAAAAGAAAAAAGTGAAAGAAAAAGTGAATGACAAGATTGCGTAATATTCCTTACCTCTTAGTGGCGCAACACGAAATTGGCCAAACAATCTAAAATTTTCAGTTTCCACATCCATTCCAATTGTAAACAGTCTCAAACCATGTTGGAAACTTAGGGCTATAAAATGTTGGTTGTATACGACAGCCAAAGAAAGTTGATGGATGTTGCTGATTAGACCGACGCGGAGTCTGTTGCCCAATTGGGTAAAATTCGATGCAATATTAGGTATAATATTAAATTCATGGAGAAATCTCAAGATCGACAACAGGTCTTGAACATAAAAAAAAACTGATTGGATTCTGGACCCAGCATAGTCGATAGGCGTTGCAGCAAATTAGGCGTGGTTTTATTGCTCAATTCTCCCATTGTGTGTATATAATAACAATCCTAAAACAAATTTTTAATTGTATTGGTGTTTTAATGTTTAAAATAACAGGTTGATAATAAATAATTCTCAATAAATAAATGAACATTGAGTTAATGTATTGTGTAATTAACACCGGATAACAAATGCCTGATAACTGTTGCATCATCAGACTACTAAAATTTACGCGATTTATTGCATTATTTTACAAAAACAAATTATATTTGAGAAAAGCAGTATTTATTATCACCAGTAGTATAATTTAAATGATAATTTCAAACGTGACGCATTATTAATGGAATATCAAAATTATTTATTGTAACTGTAATTGCGTTAAAATAAATGGAATTTTTTATTTTTTAAACATACGTACCCCAAAAAATCTCCCAACAACAATCAAAATAATAAACAAAACACTAAAGTGCGAACAAAATAAAATTAAAACCACTTCTCTTTATTGTAGTCAATTAGCGAATGATTAGTTTAACGGAATTATATTCAGTACATACCCAATGACGATCAACTGCAGATTAGATTGCGCAGGACGAGGGAGTCGCTTAAATTGTGAATACTTGGCTATTTATAACAATAAGGAAAATCCAGCTGAATTGCAGAAGCGACTGTCGATGTTGTTTAAACTGGCGAAATTCTGATTATGGCTGATTAATTTTATCAATTCTAAGCGTTGCTATATTTACCTTTCTTGTTTACAATTAAATACACGTAACTGGACTAAAATGCCCCTATATTCCCTGTATTATATAAATTACTAATTTTTATGCTCATATGAAATTTATATAACATATTACATAAAATATTAAATATTAATTAACTTGTGTTGTAAACAGAATCAGAAGAGTGTTTTTGATTGTAAGCTTTATGCAAAAACAACAAGCCACTATTTCGAAAAATATTCTATTATAATAATATACAGATTATTTAGGTAATATTTATATATTTATAACGTGCAAATTTCAATATTACTAACAGTTGTTTAATTTTGTGAAAACGGAGACTATAATAAAAATTAAACATAGTGCAATGTGATGAAATCGTTCTAAATGCACACATGAAACTTAAGTTTATTGTGAAATGTATAATAATAATAAATAAAAATAAAATAATTAGTAAACTTTTCCCAAGATTTATTAAACTTTATGTATCTGAAAATTGTTTCGATACTAAGTTTCATTATCAAACAGTTTGCTAAGATTATTACTAGAAATTGGTAAGTAGCTAGAATACATACTAAAACCAAAATATCTAACACTTCCGGTAAAAGAGAAATACTAAGCTCAATTTATTCGCACATTAAAGCGCATGTTTGTGTTTTTTTGTATATTCCAAAAGCTTCTAAAATATCTAATTGGCACTTGTTGTTATAAAACTGTGTAAGACTGATGCTGTTTTGGGGTGTTATTGTGTTGTGTTCCAAAAGGTGTTTGGTGCAATTAGATTTTTCCGTGTGTTTATTTCTGTAACAGCGCACGTGTTCTTTGTATCTTGTGTCGAAATTTTGAAGGATTTTCCCAATGTATACCGAGTTACAAAAAGAACAACCGTAAATGGCGGATTTCATATCTGTGTTATGTCTTTAACTTTAAATGAAAATGAATTAAATTGAATGAAAAGTATTCAATGATTAAATTCAAATCCAAATAATAGATTCAGTTAATATAAAGGTACTTGAGTAATTTAAAAAAGGTCACTCTTAAATTTCTACAGGTAAACCCCTTCATTCCATATTGAATAAAAATAAGAGGAAGCTAAAAAAAATAAAATCGATGTCTAGAGATTTTATTTTTTTTATTATACTAGGAAAACAGATAATATCAAGAAGAAGAAAATTTGAAATATATTAAAACCTTGTGAAACATTTAGGTATTAATTAATTAAAAACATAAAATATAAACTTTGATGTTAACCTACAAAAGCGATGAAATGGGTTAACGACAAAGTTTATATTGTGCTGATTTTTAATTGTATATCAAGTCCTATGTACTTGATGCTATTACACTGGCCGGCACAAAAGTCCCCCCCTTAAAAAATGTGACTTCTGTATGTATTTCGGTTCCCCATGCCAATCACTTTCTGTAAACATTTGTACAGACATTGGGTTGCAACGTGTCGTTAAAAATGCATATCCTGCATTCCTATTTGAATTTATGTTCAGTAAAACTAGGAGCTGCTTTGGATGAACCTGGAGAAACGTTTCATCAGAATATTGCCCAATATTTAGATAAATGTTTTGTACACTTCTTATTATGTAACGCCATTGGAACATGTTATTTATATTTTACGGTTTTGAGTAAAGCTATTTGCGCATTTAAATATATTTAAATAATGAATGAGATAAATCAACTTTTTCGAGATCCTGAGTTCACATTCAAACTGAACGCTGTGGGAAAAAAGAGCCTGGGATGACTTTGAAAACACTCATAGATACTTTCTTGGAAACAAAATCGTGAGATCGTGGAGGAGTTACTTTCTTCATACCACGCCATGGAGTTCAATATGTCTTTGAAATTGCATTTCCTGCGTAGCCCTTTGAATTTCTTTCCTGAAAGTATGGCAGCTGTCTCTGACGAACGAAAGATTCCATCAAGATATTTCAGGAATGGAGGAGACGTACAGTGGGAAATGGAATTAAAATTTCTTGGCTGATTTTTGCTGGACACTGATGCGAGAAACATCATCCGAGCAGTACAAGAGACAGAGGACGACATAGTAGGCTTCACATCATTTTCTTAAATGCGTAAATTTCATATCAGACCATATTTTTATATTTTAGTAGTGCCATTATTATTTGAAAAATATATAGTTTGTCGTTTTAAGCAAGAAGATGCACTTTTTACTTAAAAACCCTTCTCCCCACAAATTGCTACGTGATCGAAAGGTTTCGCTAACATATTCGAATTCAGCATACCCAAATTTGTATAGATTACCATTTTGCTAGGGAGAAGAACAACCCAAGTAGCATATTTAGTCATCGCTAAATACGTACCATCAAATACCGGTGGAACTATTAAGTTTTTCCACTAGCCACAAGCATGTAATTGCTACGGTTTTGTAACGTGCCTGAAACCAAAATCGGGAACAATTTTTAGGTAGCAGATACATTGCAGTAACCTCTCTGGAACTTGTCCAGCTGCGTAGCGTGAACGTTCTTTTCTGTTTAACAGATCGTGTCGCGAGGTTGCTCTCTGTTACTCTCGCAACTTAGCAAATATTCTATCATTTTCTATGTTAATGCTGAGATCGTGTCATAAAATAGATTACTATTTTATTTGTAATACGTACTTAATAATACAAAGAGCAGTGAAATTATTTTTTCTACTCATGACATTGAAATCACTCATTTTGCAATCGATAACAATGGTTGAAATCGCATTTCAACCTCTAGAGGTTGAAATTATCGGACTACCGCGATTTCGAATTTCAAACTGTTCGACATTCAATTGCTGACAAGAGAAATGTCACTTTAATGTCATGTTTTGTCACTTAAATGTAATATTTTTTTCTAAAGTGCATTAATTTACTAAAAATTCGAAGAAAAAAAATTTCAACGTCTCGAGTTACTTTTTTTCCAAAAAACCACTCTCAACGTTGAAATTTTATTTCAACCACTTGTCCCATGATATATTATTGTCATTCCAGTTTACCAAAATTATAAACCATTGCCACTTTTCTGTTAAATGGGGTGATGATCGAAAAATAGTAATATATTCTTTAAATATATTTTTTCATAAAAAAGGTTTTTAATAAAATAGACAAAAATATTTATAAGTTGATAACACATGATAGAAACCATGGTTATATTATTCATAAGGCACAATTTGGCACCGATTTGTTATTTTTATTGAAGGTTGTATAGTAAAACATCTATTAACAATAATAACAATTTGCAAATAGATTAATGGCCTCCTAAATTTTACAAGTACATATGGAAATGGAGTAGTTTACGAAAAATCACTTTAAAGTGATTCTCCTGGGTAGCAAAAACGTAAGGTTTACTTTCAATACTACTGTAAGGTTCCGTGACTTTAACGGGCTAAGCAATGATTTCAAACTGGTGGCAGAAACTTTCAGTACGACTTTAAAGCAATTATACTAACAATGGAAGCTTACAGCTGACGTGTCGCTCATTTCAAAGATTCTTTTTTTGAATAAAAGTAAATCATAAGTGAATTAATAGTTAATCAAAAATAAGGAAATACGTGTTTCTACATTTAATCCCATACGGCTTATTTAAAAAAATAATAAATTAACAAGACGCAACGTATTTACTTGGAATAAAAACGTTACTCGTAACAGACAGGGTGCCCGCGTGGTTAGCGTAGTACCTTTATACACGGTCGGCCTAATGTTCGATTCCCAATAGCTCCGTTACTTTTTTTAATTAGTTTTTTTAGTAAAAATGCATCCCTGTTTACACTTGGGCTTTTCTTAGACTTTTAAATAATTGAATAAAGATTATTACGATTATTAAATCGTGTATTGCCTAAATCGTAATTGTAACTCTCTCTAATTATTAAGCAGAAAATTGGAACAAGAACCTATGAAGAATATACAGTTAAGAGTTACCATAAATTTAATAAAATTATTTATTTATAACTATATATTCAAATAATTGACATAAGGTTTAGTATATATTGTTTTTTAAATTATTCCTAAAAAATGAATCAAAAACTATAAACCTGCGAATTTACATTTTGAAATCGGCGACACGTCAACTGTAAGGTCCCCGTGGCAATACCCCGATCCGCATACTTTAAAAGTCACTCAGAAGTAATGTAACTACATAGTTCCAATAAAAAGTAGACAAAACTACATAATTACTAAAATAATCCGAACTGAAGTAATTAAACCTATAAAGTCATAAATTTAGTTGTAGTTACGTAACAACTACTCAATCAAAGTTCCGATCTCAGTTAGTGCTACTTAGATGCTGCTTGGGAAAGTTCTTTTTGCCAACCAGTGTTATTTTTCTACTTTTATTAATTATTTTATTTCATAATTATGTAGTTTCACGAAGTAAGACTTGAGGTAGTAAACTCTACTAACATTGCTTTCAGCATGCGCAGGAATTCCATTTTCTCATATCTCTGAGACTAATACTTGTACAGTTGTGCTGCGTATGATCACTAATCTCATAGCTGCAAAGTTTAACAAAATGATTAAGCAAAATATTAAATATTGGCACGTAATAATTAACATGACTAAGAATTAGCAAAGTGTAAGAAATATAAACAATGTTAAAAGGTCAACTCTCTATTAAATAAATGTAAGCATGCTTACAATAACACTGAAAAACTCGAATTGCTACCTTATTGAGTTTCAAATTGAAACTGAAAGTACGCTTGCAGTAGCTCGGTTTAAATATTAGTAAATAAATTAAAGTTTTGACAGTAATAAGAATTAATCCTAAAAGACAGACATATATTTGCATTGGTTGCATAAGTATCGGCAATCCAAGCTAATGTTAATATACAGGAAACTGATATTTTCCTACTTGATTATGAATTGATGCTATAAAAATACAGATTCTCTTCGTAAGTGCAATAAAAACGGTCACGATTAAATTTATAATTTAATTGAGCAATATGCTTTTTAACTCTTCGTACTCTACCAACATAAGCAACTGATAAATACTCCAAATTGATTGTTTACTCTTACCAAAGCATTAAGTATACATGATTAGAAATTACATATGAGTTTACATTAACAAAAGATTTTCTATTTCATATTAAAAAGCCCAATCTTTTAGATAATATTATGAAAAAGCATTTACCAAAGTTTAAATGAAGATTATTTCTTATTATTGTTTATTATGCTGATATTATAAGGAAAATGAAAACTAGCAGAGGCCCTAGGTGGGAACCTTGCGGTACTCCTCAAGTTATATTAATTCTTCTAGCATTTATTGATTCCAACCTCTTACGGTCTATTTTCTATGTAAGATTCAATACATTTACTGACTAAATTATCATAGACTTTGAAATTCTCCGATTTATCATTTAAGTGCCGTGATGTGATTCTCTTTCGAAGACCTTGAAGATTTCAAAGTGTACACGGTATAAACCCGACTTTCCCCTTCATTGCCATTGGGAAAGTCGTGTTGAGTAGGATTTAATTTATATTTTACTAGTCGGACAAATAGTGCAATTGGATAATAATTGAGGGATTGCCGCCTTTTTATTACATGAATCTTGATGTGCAACATTAGCTTCAGATACATTTAGCTGCAATTCGCGACACATCTCCATTGCAATTTTTTTGCATTCCTAGTTGTTCCATTTGTTCAAGACTAATAATTCGCTTAAGTATATTCGCTATTCACTGCCTTTTACTTATTAAAAAAGGTATCTTATTGTTTACAATGTGCAATTAACCCAACCCTGAGATATTACTTTCAACCAGAATAAACGTATTTATATCTGCTAATAAATCTATTGTAACGTTCTTTTTCAAATAATAACAAAAGTGCTGGTTAAATCGTCTATTCACCAAGAAATATTTATTTACAAACACTAATGAATACACTATAAAATTAACGCTATGATTATAAACCATTAAAACTATTATTTACAGACTATGAATTTCTAATACAACATTTATCTTCACATTTACTATTTATTTCGTGAAACACAGTTAATGACTCGCTGTTGATTGATCCTCTTTTATCCGCGAAGTCGATTTTATACCCTCATATAATCGTACCAGAAGCCGCTGGAACCTACTATGTATTTCTAGAAGGCACTAGATAAACCGCGTCTGGTTTACATGCTTAGTGTGATGCGTCATTCTCTCGAATGCTGTAGAATATTCCATTTGTTGTGTGAAGAAGAGGTTCTTTCTTTTTCTCTCTTGTTACACTATGTATTATATTTCCATTAATTGCACCACCAACTTAACCAAATTGAATTCAGTAAGTAGAAATATTCTCAGGTTGGTAAGATTATTCCATAATTAGTAATTGCGTTTAAAGCTTGCAATAAATTTTTAAATATTTAAAAAAATGAAAAATATCTACTACATTTGAACAGACAGTTCCATCAAGACGCAGCGTTGTAAAATTGTACAGTGTTTATAATGGCAATTTAATTATATGGGACTTTGTCCGAAGATGCATAACAAAAAATGTAATAACATTTCTTTTTATGATAAATTGTTTACGCTTAAAATCGGATTAATTTTATCTTTAAAAATTTAATTTACTTAAATAAGAAATGTGACAACCCTGCGATGTGTGTAATACAATATTCTCCCGAAAACAGTTAATCTTCAGCCTTATGCAAACCACGCGTATGCAAACTTGGCATTTTATTTTAAGTACTTAAGTACTTAATATATAAACACAACTAACTAGAATATTTGGTAAGCAGAGTTGTTTACGGGATGACCACAAGTTACAACAGGATGATAATAGTCAATATGTCAGCCTCTACGTTACAAAATAGAAGTAATAACTACAATCTGTTTGGAATGCATGCCCATATTTCCATCAATGTTTTATTTTAGGACAGAATGCGACATTTCTGCAACTGAATTAATTTATAGACACATTTTAACATATTTTATATATACTAGTTCTATTTAGTTGTAACTCTAGAAAATATTTACTAGCTATGCAATAATAAATTTTATATAATTTAACTCCGTTTAATTGTAAATTCAATCCAACACGAACTTAGCGAATTAGTTTTATAGCGTTCCATAAATTTATCTTTACCTCCACAAGTTGCCGGCATGTTTTATGGGATAACAATCTAAATTCCTTGTTCCTGACATTTTAGCACCACCAATAAATTATAAAATTTGTTTCTTATGGCATCTAACAACAAATTACGTTGTACACGATTGAATTTATTATTAGAAATAGAAAACTGACGATACGGGAAAATCGATTTTTATTTCCTTTGTGTTTGTTTTTAATAAATAAAATAAATTGGTAAGTATTCCCGTCTCGTAACCAAGGAATTACTGGTTGTTACTGTTGTTACAGGAAAGAAAACTTACATAGCTTATTGTTGGTAGTACAAAAGTTCACAAACCGTAAATAAAGGAAATGTTATACCTAGGTGCAACTGGAAAAAGAAGAAACTTTTCTTGAATGAGTTATGTCGTGCATTTCTACACGCAAATGCTTTTTTCGATCAAATGCATGTAGTAAAAAATTCTCATTGTGCAATGCAGATCTCAACCATTTTGTTATTTTTGCGCAGTCGTTAAGTTAAACCAAATCTTCTAATTACGTTGATCTATATTTTAGTTATTTATTTTATTATTTTAGTTAGTTAATTACTGGATTTTCTTGAACTATATCGCCGTTAAATCGAACTAATATTTATTATATTCTAAGAACAAGCGTCACAGTACAACGACCTAATATGTGCTCGAGAGAGTTACAGTTACTATAAAATCAATTTCTAAAATTGAACGACGTTGTATTTTGAAATAACACAATATTTGATGTTTATACCGACAAGCACGTCATCAACTCACACAGCGCAAATTATATAATTAAATAATTTGGAGGCCAAAATTTAATAGAAGTATTTATTGATAAATACACAAATAAGTCTAAGTCGACAAATTTGACTCTACGTTTGTGCAGACACTACACTTATCGCTGGCTCGGTGGTCTTGAACGTTGCTGCTCGATGTCGGACTATTTCTAACAAGGTTACCGCTGGAACCTGCCTTTATAGCTGCTGTTTCTTGAGCGTGGGTTTGTTTGATGCTTCTGCCCTTGCTTCGACTTTCATACGATTTTCAGGAACGTCCGTGGGCGCAAGTAGAAATGCATAGCGTACGTGACTTGATAAACGTGGCTATATTTAGATTGTGCTCAGGGTCGGAAGACCTTGGCACTCCAGAACGGACTTAAGAGTTACATTAAATGAAATATTCTTCACAACAAATTGCAGTATCTTCGACTGCATAAAATATTTATAGGTAGTTTAAGTAAAAAGTGACTTAATGTAATAGAAATTAGAGCTATATGTAACTCGCAGAGGTCGACATTGTGTTTCCAGTTCAAAAAATGACGCTTAAGGCTGTATTAGTGTAATTTTTACTAACTTTAATTTAATAGGTAATATACCTTTTCTACTGTTTTCGTATTACAAAGCATCTTCATAAGCGAACACATACTTTCATGATTCTTGTTTCTATTTCAGCAAAAAATCGATTTAGACACTGTAGCAACTGTGATAACTTTTCTAATTAATTTGTTAAGAGACTAATGGTCGGTTTCACAGAGCTTGATTAACTTAGCCATGATTAAATTTGAAATTTGGAAATATAATTGGATCAAACCTCAGATCTCTTAAATCTCAGCCAATTCAACTTCTGAATTTCGAAATTAATCACAGTTGTTAAGTTAATCAGAATTTAATCAAGATTTGTGAAACCGGCCATAAGTGTGATTTTTTAATTAATGCTTATTTATATAAATTTAGTTTTCTGCCTTGGAAAGAGCGTCGATTTTTCAATTTCCTTCAATAAAATATTTTTTATGAAAATCTTTTTCTTAATAATTAATAAATTATTAAATTTTATTTTTTTTTCTTAAACTTTTTTTCGTTTAAATTAACTAATCCATTCATTATTAATTAAATAAATATATAGGTATTTAATATATTTAAAACCTTTTCAATTATAATTAACCTTGAATTCTTGACAAGTGAAAATTTATTGTGGCAGTTCAGAAATACTTGTATATCAGAAATAGGAATAAGTACTAGATTTACCCGTTTGACATGAAAAAAATTATTAAATTGATTTTTATTTTCATTGATATGGATATTTACTTAGAAGTTTGACAACATTCTCTGATATTAAGGTAAGTACAATAATTCTGCCCTCACCTCGTTAGTATTAAAAGCATCCTGTGCGCTTTGTATGCATAGTGCATCGTGTTTATTAAGTTTATTTACAAATGCTTTAATAATATCAAAACAAGTTGCATAATATTCTGCTGCAGAAAGCCAAGTACCCCACCTTGTTATTACAGGCTCAGGTGGGAGAGACACTTCTTGATCAGTTTCCCTAAATATTTGTATGCGATGTGGAGCTTTACAAACAATTTTTTTACATCTGAAATTATAGAGTTTACGTTAGGATATATTTCCCGCACTTTTTCCGCAATTCTATGCATTGCATGGGCAAGACAAGTTAAGTGGATCATTTTTTCGTACAGAACTTGTAAGCCTGCTCCAGCCTTGATCATGTACTTTGTGATACTGTCTGCCGTCCGGCCACAAAATAGCCATCGAATCATTAAACAATTTTGCCACAGAACAATGATTGGTGCTCTTGAAAACGTCCATTGCTAATAGATAGGATTTGGGATTGTTCTCCGAATTTAAAACGCCAATTATAACGTTAGCCACGTATCTGAAAACAAAAATTTGATTTTTATTTTATCGAACTACATAATTAGTCGGTTAGAAACAATTAGCGCAAAACAGTTATTTAAAAAAAATTTAAAATTTTTTCTATGAACAGGAAGTTGTCAAAGGGTCTTGCAGGATGTAAGTATTTAAATTTTAGTTGAAACTTTTTCTTTCTTAGAAAATATTAACAAGTACACAGATGGTTAAGACAGTAAAATATTTTAAAGCCTAGTATTTAACAATAAGCTTAAATTATGGGTTTCCCCTAGACTCAACTAAGCCGCCCTTGGTTGGTTGTCTGAAATGCTAAAATTATTTAAAAAATATTAGAAATTTCATAATTAAAGCATGTAAAACGCTCAAAAAGTGGTAAAATATGCACAGTCGTTCAAAAATGCTAAAATATGCATGCATTTATAAAAAAACACCTAAATATGCATTTATATGCACTTTCAAATTGACATATGTGATTCATATGTGACTTAAGGTAGAAAGTCACCCAAATCTAAAGTCAAGCTAGCTGCTGTATATGAATAAAATTAACAAATTTTCATTCACATATGAACATTATAGAAAATTAAAAAATTATTTATTTGTTGTTTAGCACACAAAAATTGTCATTTTAAATCAGAAAACAAATTAATAATGATAACATCGTTGTTCGCTTTACTAACGTAGTATACATTGATGCGTAAGATTTGGCAACGCAATGTACGATCAGTATTTGACGTAAAACCAAAGTGAGGTTAGAGTTTCGTAAAAATTATTGACTGCTGCATGTTAAATAGTTTTATGCGGTGTTATGAATATGATTGTGACCAAAAATTATTTTTTGATGACTACATAAAAGAACAAGTGTGTTGTATAGCTTCAATTTGGTCGATTCGCTGCCCTTCTTTCCAAGTTGTCAAATACGTTCACAGATCAGAAACATACTCCAGCAAAACAACGTTGAAGCAAGCAGGGGATATTATATAGAAGTAGCGAGAAAAAGTTGCTAGAAAGCTTTGCTTCAAAAGCGGGAACTAACAATAAAAAGGCCGTTGTAAGTTTATCACTGTTTTTCAATATTGTAGTACAGAACTACGATCCTTTTTATACACATATAAACGGTTAATAATGAACTGCATATTTACTCACTTATTAATCAAAAATTAGACTGATTTGTCCACTCAAAGTGTCTCTTTAATATAGAGCACGCACTCAGTAGTCCGCGACCACATCGCCGAACCACGTCTGGGATCACGTACAAGTAATGAGAAAAATCAATGTTAATACAATTTTCATTTTCTTTCATTCAATTTTATTTATTATATTTGATTTCATCTATTTAATTTATTTTCGTATATCATTATTTTCAAGTAATATAAAAATACCAACATAAATTCATCTAACATATCAAATTTGAATTTCCGCGCGAAGCAACGTTGCCAGATCATATAATAGGGTTTTGCATGTGCAGGGACTTCAGTCATCAGTTTCCGGTTACAGCTGGAATACAAGTTTATAATCGAAATATCTCAATAACTAAGAGGTAAACTGCAGTTTTTTTAACGTCAATATAAAATACAATTTCTAAACTATTGTTACATAGTTTTTCATATACATGGTGAGTTGTTTAAATATAAAACTTTCAAGTTGTTCTTGGGCATACTGTGTAAACCCATATGCATCAATGTATTTGACTGCAACTTTGTTAATCGTTTTCTCGGTATATACGTGGTGAAATGCCGTATTTTGGGTATCAATCGAAAGAGCAACATTGAATTTACCAAATATACTTAAATTATGTAATTCTTGAGTTGTAAGGTTTGGGTGACTTTCTGCTTTAAACATGTAGAAATATAACTCTGCATATGTTTGCTATAAGCAGAAAAAACATGCAAATGCATATAAATCCTATACCTAGTGATAACTTATCATCGCACTATATTTTTTAGGGTCTATATTAGGGTGACAAATAATATTGTAGAGTAGGTAATTATGTGAGACGGCCAAAATAATTACAATTTTTCTATACGTATCTGTCATACTATTGTTGTCTCAAGACGCGAGGAAGATGTGCGTGGATGAGAGAGAGAGAAAATATAATAATAAATTGAATATCCCAATAATTCTATTACAAAAGTAAGGTTACATAACTATATAAAACTATTATTAATTAAATACAGTGTGTAAATAAGGTAAGGAATAAATTCATGTTTTGTATTATTATCACTGTTTGGAAGAAAAGCTCGAACACGTCAATTTTATTTTTTTCCTGCGGATTTTATGGACGTTATAAATTAATCTATTATCTTATCATTAATATTTCAAGCCTTATTATTCTAGAAACTAGTGTTAATCTGACACCTGGATGATAACTCGACAAATAAAGGAGTTATGACAATTTTAGTTAGAAGCTGTAGTGTCGGGTAGCAGAATTTTCAAAAATTTATATTTTCAAAAACTTCTACTTGTCTATTCAAAAATCTAGAAAAAATAATTTATTGTCATTTCATATATATTTATGCAAAGAAAAAATTTGAACAAGCTCTGAGACTTGAAGCATATGGCTCTAGGTAATTTGACCTGAAATTAGTCTGTTAGCATTGCACACGATAGCACCTACAGAATTAACTAATTCGCTGATGAAGAACTTTTTTACTACTTAGTTTTTGTTCCGTTGTTACAGTATAAAAACTTCGAAGGCACTTATTTTATATCTATTATTTCCTATAATTCAACTAATATTTTTAAGGATTTGTGGTCTTGTTTTGTTTCATAGAATAGTCGATTACAATATCTCACTTTTCTTTTTTTATTTTTATTGTCTATGTTTATATACAGCCTTGGTAGTGTAATACCTGGCGTGCCGGACTTTCCCCCAAGCGGCCCGCGATCGACTCCCGGCGCCGGCAGATCTGGTTAAGGTTTTCTGCAGTTTTCCTTAGCTGCACTCTAAAAAATTACCGGTGAATTATACCCTAAAAAATGGAGGCAACTATGTTACCTCCATTTTTTGGGGTAAATTTACTTCAAAGTGTAATTTTCATAGGAAGTGGGGAAATTTCAACATTAGGTTAAATTTGCATTGTAATGTTTCCTTTTTAAGTAAATTTACAGATTAAAATTACAATCTCAATGTAATTTTACATTTTAACATTAAAACACCTGTGTAAAGTTACATGGCAAAGTTAATATTTCATGGCAATAGTACTTTTCAGGGTTAAAATACAAATGTGAAAATACTTCTTGAATGTAACGATGACTTGCGAAAGTACTTGCAAATTCAATCGTTCCTCTGAATATTACTTACATAGGTAAAGGAATTGTATGAAACAAAATAAAATCAAAGTAATTTTTATTGAACGTATGTACTTATATAAAATATAAGACATTAACAGAACTTCTTTTCAGGGGCTTTCGGAAATATTTGGTCTCTCAAAGACATTCAGATAAAGTTTCGATTCCACCTAGAAAATTAAAAAATTATAAATTATATAAACAATTATACACGAGTACCTTTCTCAATTACAGTTATGCTAGTTTATTTCGAATTCTTCAATTTTTGATTCATCCTAGAAAAACATTAAATTAAATATTTTTATTTTATTGGTTTAAATTTGTAATTTTAACATATAGGTACTTACCGATTATTATTTTTTAACTTCTACTATAAAATAAAATTCTTCCCATCTTCGGTCATACGTGTAAATATTTGCCTTTGATAAATGCGCACTACAGTACAACGAAAAACAAAATATTAATGAGCAACAGAATGAACACTTCGTTCGATATCGATAGAGTACGTCTCGCCGAAATCATAAAAGAATGGTACACACCATTCCGACCATTCCCCAAAAAGCCTATTTGGACTGTTCATAATGGATTCCTGAATTCTTTCACGAAACGAAGGTCACAAACAAGTGCGATCAGCGAAATATTAATTAAGGGTAAATATTAAGGGTAAAATTACACTATTCTTGTTCAAGTTCATCTTATCTTTAATATTACACTAAAAATGAATTAAGTTATTGAGCAATTATACATTTGTAAGGAAAAAATTGTCTGAGTTATGTAAATTTATATTATGGATAGTGATTTTAACCAGTTCAATGTAGTAGAATTACTTATATTTGTATAATTTTACATAATTACAGGGCATTTTACCACAAATAGTAAAACTACTAAATGTATAGGTAAAATTAATTTTAGGGTAAAAATACCGCAAATAATAGCGAAAAGTTACCTCTTTCCCAAGGTAATTTTACCTCATTTTTTACAGTGTGTGACATAAATGTGGTATATGCGCTGTTCCATCTGTAAATCGGCTGCAGCCGCACATTGGGTCTACATAATAATAATAATAATAATCGCCCCCTCCCTCCCGCACAAGCTTATAGCTTCTGGGGCCTTGGTTTAGGTTATGGGTTGTAGTAGTTATTATTATTATTATTATATATT
Source organism: Agrypnus murinus (assembly GCA_929113105.1). NCBI lineage: Eukaryota > Metazoa > Arthropoda > Insecta > Coleoptera > Elateridae > Agrypnus > Agrypnus murinus. The sequence goes on from OV816025.1 coordinate 213,518,053, forward strand.
TTTTTATATAATAATTAAAATTAATTTGAATGCTGCGTTAATACTGGAGTTTTCTTAAGTGGAGTTAATAGTTAATATTTGGGGATACTGAATTTGATTAAATAGTAATTGTTCATTGTGAACGAAAATTTTTTGAAAATAGCAGTTAACTTAAGCTGATTCTGAAAGGTTACTTGGTATAGTCTTTAATATTTTTACTATTCAATTCTCATATTTTTTTGTCATTAGCTTTTAAAATGTTGATTGTGAGGTAGTGCTTTGATTTCGTCAGAAGATCATAGAACTTCTTAAGGCTGTTTTACCCGATTCTGAAGATAGGGAAACGCAATGTAAACTTACTCGGTTTTTATTCAATAACCGCTCAATATTTTTTGATCGGGTTTTTACCAAAAATTTACCTACAATGTAGTGTATGATGTAATGTTTTTAAAAAATAATTTTTAACGTTTGAAACCATAAAAAACTTAATTTGCAATAGGATCGCTTACTATGCTTTTATTCATTTATTTATCAACGTATATTTTTTTAAACATTTTTCCCGTAATCTGTGCGTCAAATGCTATGATGTAATGTAAAGATTTTTTTTAGAAACGAAAATTTCAACTTTAAATTAAGTTTTTTATGGTTTCAAACGTTAAAAATTATTTTTTAAAAACATTACATCATACACTACATTGTAGGTAAATTTTTGGTAAAAACCCGATCAAAAAATATTGAGCGGTTATTGAATAAAAACCGAGTAAAGTTTACATTGCGTTTCCCTATCTTCAGAATCGGGTAAAACAGCCTTAAGAAACGCTCATACAACAGAAAAGGAAACAACGTAGCAACTGCTACGGAAGGGAATCGTCAGTGGAGCACGTTCTGATCACGTTCATTGCATTTACAACATTTGCAAAACTAATTTCTTTATGCGGTTGCGAATACGAACACTAATGTTTAAATGTGCGCATATTTAAGAATGCGAATTGGACTGTTCATGACATAACTGTATAAAATATATGTAACAAACTGTTGTGGGTCAGCAATTGTTTACACTACTTAATTACAAATCCGCTTTCAAAATCAAAGATGCACATTAAATTGATTATAACTATCGGTACCTACCTTTATAATTTTCTTGTTTTTTTTAATCCGTATTTTCAATAGTATTGTGTAGTATTTACAATTTAATCAGCGCTCTTGCTAGAAGGAAGGTGTATTAATTTAATAACGGGAGACTCTCTCTATCCACCAAATGCAAAGTGGTAGGATGTTGTAAATCATCGTATCCTCAACAAACGATCGATATTAGTATATCTCAACAGCATAGTAATTTACAAGCAATTTCCAGTAAATTTCACATGCATAGCTATATATACTAACTGTATATACGTAAAGCGTCTATATAGGAATAATAAATGAGCTTTTATTAGATGCATATCTTGACATATTCAAATAGAGAGCGAGAGATGATCATTACTGTGGTTTTATGAGAAATGTAGGAAAATAACATCCATTCATTCGCTCCGTGTAAGTATACACTAACTCTTTACTTAATGCAAGAGCCAACATAACTGAATGTGTTATTAAAAATTATAACCTCCGTTAATTACATGCGCATCATTGTATATCAACATATACGTTTCATTTACTCTTGTAAAAAGAAATAAAAAAAAGTTTAATGAAAATGTATATGAAACTATTATTTCCGGATATGAACATGTCCATAAAAGAAAACCCTCGAAAAATAGTGCTGTTAATATTTTATATGCTATTTTAAGTATATCATTATGCGAGTCTTCATACCTAGTGAGTGAATATTGCAACTTTTATTCTATTTAAAATTAGTTTTTCATCCTCATCTATTACTAACAGCAGTAAGAAGGTTTATGAAATCATGCGCGCTTAATCTTTGTAATTATTTTGATTCATGTATAAAGCTAAAATTGGCTGGTCTGGTTGATGATAATTATACAGCAATTATAAGATACTTTTAGTACAGTAAAACTAGATCCAAACCCAAACATCCAAAAAAAAAGTTCTACTTCGCGCCAAATTGTTCTATACCCTCCTCGTAGTAAGTGATAAAAAGTTGCACGGCCCAGAGCGTCGGGTTTGAGGAGGATGGTGGTGAAAAGGGGGTAAAATGGTATGTCTCAGCAGTTTTTAGCAAATATCTCGAAAACTATGAGGTCTAGCGCAAACTTCACTCTGTACAAAATTAATCTATATTAAATTCCGAACAAAAATTGTTCTGCGCATTTTTGTGCTGAAGGCAATGGTTTCCGAGATATGGAAGGGGTGGAAATATCATTATGGAATGCAGATACAAAAGCAACTGGACATACAAGAGAACTTACAACTTGGCTCGAGCGTCCTTGGGAGGGCAGATGGTCTGGCCGGCTCCTCCTCTTTATTACCACTCTTACCTCACCGCCTTCGGTCCCCTATCTTCTCGAACCAAGCCTTTCAACTCGTCCTGGATCTTCAACCCCCTCCCCCAAACCCGACGCTCTGGGTCGTGCAACTTTTTAGCACTTACTACGAGGAGGATGTAGAACAATTTGGCGCGGAGTAGAACTTCTTTTTTGGATGTTTGGGTTTGGCCAATTTTTGAGATAGTTTTACTGTACTTGCTACATTTGAATATTAAAATTTGTATAGTTACTGATGAAATGTTGATGAATTGTTTTGTAAACCGTTTGGAATGCACTTTAAAATTAGATAAGAAGCTGATGCAAGATTTATAATAAATCACAAAACGCTTGGGCGGTCCCACTGAGAATAGGTTCAGACGACATAACATGTAGGAATTACTTGCAACGATCCAGCTAACCTTCAATGACCTACAGAAGAGTGAAATAGAGCTGTGTCGTGCCGCATGCAAAATAGAAAGCTACTTTGCTTATAGCTCGGATAAGTCTTTGCACATTATTATAGCATTTATATGATATAATTTTGAATTTAACTAAATAAACAACCGCTCAATTGCAGGTTATTTTTGGCCACAATAAACAAGTAGTTTCATTCCAAAACACAAATCACTAGAATTTATATCGTACGACGTATAATTTTTATAATCAACGTTGTTTTGTACTAGACTAACTTTTTATACTAAAACTACTAAATATTATCTTAAGTAAATACAAAATAATGAATTATTGAAGCTAAATAATAACGTAATTAGTCAAAATTGAATTCAATATATTTTTATTTAATTGATCATTAAGCATTTAAATAAGAAGGATAAGAATCTTCCAAAACTAGTCATCTAAAAATTTTAAAATAAATGTCTGTTAACAAATAAGTAACAAATAACGCAATAAGAAATAATAAATCACTTTGTTTAGCAATACTTAATACCAAATCACTTTCTTTTAGAAATAGGTACAGTAAGTAGATTCTTGATATATTTATGGCCGATTTTATCAATTTCTCAGGTTACCATTTTTCATGGTAGAACGATATTCTTTTTTACTTTTACAAAAGAGTGGAAAAAAGGCCTTTTTTCTCCAACCGCACTAATACGACACTATAATATCAAGTTGTTTTGTATAAAAAGTAGGAAATTTAGAAATTATTACTGCTCACCATAGCAGCTATACAAAAGACGGAGACTCTTTTACTACGGTAACTAAAATATTTCTTTCTATACCAATAAAGGGAAATAAATAGAAATTTTCAAATAAATAATACTCCAAATTATTTATCTTTTCTTTGATAATTAAAATTAATTTCTTAAAACGTAAAAAATTTACATTTCTATTAAATTAGTTGCTGCTCGTAATGACATCACGAAAACGAAAACCATTCCTAACCTCTTCTTATTTCCTGTGATGACGTATCCTTGTCACAGAGATATTAAAATTGCCAGACTTACTTATTCGCCCCAATAGCATTTTTTGTACTAATTAAACAATAATTATTTTGGTGGAGGTGGACACATCGCGTACGCAATTTACTTGCTGCGAAGTAACTTACTGCCAGTATCTCCACCTATTTTTACGATTTTTTAAAACTAATTGTTTTATTTAGTCATTTCCATAGATACGCTACCATTCTATGTTATTTACAATTTTTTAAACTATCTGTTGATTTTTTAAAGCAATGGAATTTGTAATTTCATATTTTTACGATTGCACAAAAACTGTTGTGTATACCTTGTGTGCGAAATTCTTTAGCATTCTCGACATTGTCCTTATTATTCTGTCGGTACGTTAAAAAAGGATTTTGCGGCCTTTGTAGACAAATAACTATTTGTGTTTGCGTTTCTGCAGATGTTAATCGCATTCTAATCATACTTTATTGTAACGGAACTCTTAAATTATGAGATTGACCTTTAGTAATAAACAGGCCCAACCACCAGGTTGCTTAATGAGTACTTAAGTGCACAATTTCGTGTAGTCGAATGTATAGGTATAAAATTGTATTAGGTATAATTCTTATCTATACATTCGACTACATGAAATTGTGAACTAACTACCCATTAATCAACCTGGTGGTTGGGCTTGGTAATAAATAATACACTGACTTTTGTTATTATTATGTTTATTTCATTTGGTATATATCCAGGTGTTTTACAGTTATGCACCGGACTTGACCACCGCATTTCTGATGGCAATTGGAAGAAAAAAATCTTAATAGAGTTTTTAATTAGAGAAAGAAGCGCTAGCTTTAAAATTTTAAAGCCACACAAACATGATGAGATTACATTTCTCTGCGTATTTTTGCGGCCTTACCAGTCCAAACCTGCCAATTTTAAGCGTCCACTTGCGTTACACTGTACTATTGCAGATAAAATTTCTTTGGTTTGTTGACATTGTGGTTTTATGCTGAACTAAAATGCAGAGCAAGATGACAAATTGTAAACAATCAAAGTTGTATATTTAATTTTTATATCCATCTGTTTGTAACGGGATTTTATTTAGTTTCCTCTAAACGTGACTTTACATATCTGGTACTGTAAGATTACCAAAATTGTACATTGGCGATTTGTTACCCACAAATTTGGGGATTGCGTATTGGGAAACGATAACAACTTTTAACCGCAGTTAAATCTGTCAGCTGCCAGCTAACTAGTGTGAGGTCGTGGGCCTTACAAGAGGTCTTCTGTAACGGGCGCCAAGAATCGTCTAAAATAGCTCCAAATCTGAAAAGAACAACACATCTGCGACTACTACCAATGTGGTCGACTTTTCCCAATATTGATTCCTCGATGGCTGTAAATATAAACCCCAAATACCACACTTATAAATAATAAGTCTTCAAGTAAGAAATACAATACTTTATTATCAATTAAACAAATTATCATGTAACTCAATCAGATGTAATAGTGTAGTAGTCAATCAAGGTGAAATAACCTTGGCAAAAATTAAATGTAGGTTATTGATTTCTATATACATTGAATACATTCAGTACATGAGAATTCAGGCGAGCGGGATTACTTACTCTAAATCTGACTAAAAAGTCTCCAAAATGTAATGGTCACAGTAAATTAACACGAATACCTGTGATATAGATTGCGCAATCTTGAACCTCAGTTTTTAATTATTTAACCATACCATTACGGAGCAAAGTCATACGTATTCACTCGCAAATATTCCTAACAATGTAAACTGTTAAAATAATATATACAAGTATACAGTAATGCTTTATATTTACAATAAAGGATTGTCAGCCGTTAATGCTGTTATATAAAGTTGCTACAATATAAGCGACTCACTATACAGGTGTGTTTTCTTCAAATCTGCATAGGAACGTCACCAACAAGGCCGAACGTAACGTCAACCAAGCAGACAACCAAGTAACGGTACATGAGCAAGTAGCTGACTGTAAAGGTCTTTTAACAACCCATATATACAGTGAAGTTAAGGTAAAATAAAGGAAAAGAGAAAAAGATCTGTAACAAACAAAATCAATTACCAGAATGCACCAAGCAAACATTTAATAAGTACCTTAGATAAAAGGTGGCCTAATGAAATAATGCCTGCCAAAATAATTACAATATAAGAGACTGAATGTAAAGAAAAGTTAAAAACTATGAACTTGCACGAAAACGTGCTTCTAACCTCCAAAAGAAGTAGCGGTAAATCCCTTACAGTTACCAATAAAATTGCAAATCAACACCAAGAATTAATTATAAATTTGCACAAATGCAATTCCCATTTCACAACATAAAGGGAAAATCAATTTAACGGCGATACTACTAAAATATTCTTTTAAAGAATTTGCTTTACAAAAGAAGCGACAAAGTGTAAGTTCTCTTATCGGCAGGAAGTTAGTTGCGAACAAAATAGCAATTAAAAGGAGAGAAAATACGAAAATCCCCAAACGCTATACAACCTAACACAAAAGCATAACTATACAGGGTGCTAGCAAATTAACATGTAACAAATTTTGTTCATTAACATTTCGACAGAGTAAAACGTGATAAAAAACAAGAGTATATATAATCCTTAATTTACATTTACGAATTTTAATACTGTGATGCTATGCGGGGATCGCCCGGACTATGACATGATGCGTTGTTTTGACTGTATTAATTAAACATTTTAATAATGAAAGCTCCAGATTTTTAATGCCCGGTGAATTTTAGTTCGTCCGTGTCATTGTTTACAAATTTACAAAGACTTGACCTATACCAATAGCCTTTTCATAATTATAGCGTTCTGGTAATTATCATCCAACTCACTGACCTCATAAGATTGTATTGTAAAATGATCAGATTGTAGGTTGCAAGATCAGCAACGTAAATGTAACAAAACATAAAACATCTTTTATTTTATTTATTTTGAAAATCATAACAAACCCTACAAGTTAAAAAATTTAAAAAATATTTCTTTTTCTAATTTTTTCAACTTTTAAAACTTTTTTTGGAACTGGACACATGTTTACCCTGTTTTAGGGGTCAAATATAAACTTTTCATATAGGCGACTGTGATATTCGAAAGTAGAGGTTTCAAGCTTTAAAATGCGCCCCCGCTGGCCTTGCTAAAGTTGCCCCAATTTTTGGATCTAGTGGGTGGTTGAGTTCAGAAAGAATGATATTACATACAGGGTGGAATTAAAGTATGGAATATTAAAAAAAAAAGCGAACTCAACCGGTTTTTTAAAAACGCTGAAACACGTCGATTTTCTTTTTTAAAAATACACATTCACATGTGCGATTCACCTTCTGACTTTCATTTGTTTCTAAGTTATGACGTCATCACAAAAAAATTTAAATGACAATATAGATTTTTAATAGTGGAATCCGATAGTGATTTTTCTTCCCTTTATGATCATGCAAATAAATCATCAGGTTGCATAACAAAGATTCTGAGAAAAATCCATCTGAACATTTAATGTTATTGATATTATGGTATCAATATATCAATATATCAGATTGATTTTTCTCACAATTTTTGTTATGCAACCTTATTTTCATGATCATAAAGGGAAGAAAAATCACTGCCGGATTCCACTATTAAAAATCTATATTGTCATTTAAATTTTTTGTGATGACGTCATAACTTAGAAACAAATAAAAGTCGGAAGGTGAATCGCACATATTAATGTGTATTTTTGAAAAACAAAATCGACGTGTTTCAGCGTTTTTAAAAAAACCGGTTAAGTTCGCTTTTCTTTAATATTCCATACTTTAATCCCACACTGTATATTAATTCTTATGAAAATTCTCTAAACACTGTGTACACTGCACAAAATTATTTTATTAAAAATAAAACATAATTCTCTCGATCATTAATTCCAGTAACTACATTTATATTGTTATGGTGAATTTTACTGCTGCTTTTTAAATATTTGGCGTTGTTTTTTTAGAATTTTAATGGATGTTGAGTTTTATGAATTTAAAACATGTTATATTACATAACTAAAAACATTTATTCGGTGATTTTTACGAAATGAAAATAATTTTGATAATTTAAATTCTCAACATGATTTCCCAATCAAACCATTAATACGCATTTTTCATTCAAGGTGCCCTTCCATTAAAATGCAAAACAGAATTTCTTTAATTGAGTATATCTTTACAGATAATCCAACATATTTGTTAATTAATAATAACCTTTCGTTCTCGACCTTTTTGCTTATTATAAATAAACAATAATATAGTATGTTATTAACAACACTGCGTTTATTTTATGATGAGCACTTAATAAATGATCATGCGAAAGTTTTCAATTATCAGTTTATTTTTGTCTTTGCTTGTAATTCAGGTAAGTTATAAAATAAGCCATCTGATTAGATTTTAATTACTAATTAAAATGTCTTATTTGTTTTAGGTTTTATCGAAAAAACATTTTCGAACACCACCTTTAGGGAATTTAGATGAATCATGTGTAAGACGTCTGGATTTAGATACAAATATAGTTCTTCAATCATTCGACTCCAATTTCATGATAAAAGGGAGGAAATTACAAATTGAACCATACTTGAACTGTGTTTGGAAAAACCAAGGTTATTTAAATGAGGATGATAGTTTTAATAATAACAGAATTAGAATGTGGGTGACGAACACTTTTGTGAAAAATCTCAATGCACGTTATGTAGATTCGCTAGATATGGTTAACGTTGAGAGAAATGTAGACTTCTTCATGACATTCTGTAGTTTTAGAGCTAATATTATGCATAATAATCCAGTTGAAATGTACAATTGCTTAGTGCAGCACATGTTAATCTATATTAATCTGGAGTAGTTCTATAACGAGATTACTGTACTTACATAGAGGGATAATTAGCGGTAACTATTTTATTAAAATATAAGCTTAGAGTTAGTTGGATTAAACTGTGATATGTTAACGTTTTTTTGTAACTTATCTAGATTATACAGTAATAAATCATATTAAGTTTTAATTGGATTTATTTTATAACAATGAAGTGAGTTTTTATCTTTAAAGCAAAAATAGCATTATGGACCAATAAATTCGAATATCTACTAAGAAAATCAATACCTAGTAGCTTAATTAGTTAAAATGAAGGCACGCGCTTGTTATTACATCCCCTATAAGCTAGAAGTAAATAGATGATAAAGACAAAGATGACATATTCCTTTGTGTATTTCTTTATACTGACTATCAAACTATCATTATACTAAACTAATCAAAATGAAGATAAATGAAATACTTGTAAATGTTTGTAAATTCTAAGGATTAACTTTCATTTCATTTGCTATAATGCAAATCCACAACAAACATTGCACATCATAAGATTTGCCTAGCGTTGTAAATTAAAGAACGTTCTGAAAATGCTGATGAGAATATTCGCGAACATTTGTACATAGAAACCCCGTATCAAAAGAACGTTCTCTTCGCGAGCCTAATCGAGCACGTTTGCACTCTGACAAATGTAGTCCGTAATACTGATAACCAGCGATTAGAGACTGAGTGCTTGACAATGAAAAAAATAGTTTATCCAAAATCGTGAATAATTAGTGAATTACTATGGTGATTTGAAGCATGGAATGTTGAACATTACCCACTAGTGAGAGGAGAAAAATTAAGACACACGGAACAATTATCAAATTGTAATATTTTTAATAAAATAATGTTCTCAACACTAAAAACACTTCAAATTATTTATTTTTGTAACAACATTAACATTTATGTTAAAACATAATCCCGCAGCTCTGTTGCAATACATTTTGGTCAAAAATTTATAAATTTTATTTTAATGTTTTTAATTTAATTACACGCGATTTTGGATAAAATATTATATTACACGCGTGTGGAATTGCTTCTTAGGCACTTAAGAAAATTACCCCTCGCTCTGCGAGCTCGGGGGTACACTTTTTCTTGCGTGCCTAATCTCGCACATTCCACACTTGTATAATAAATATCTAATATTACGACACGAGACCGGTAAGTGTTTTATAACAGATTTTTAACAGAGAACAATTTTTGATATCTGTTGTAAGCACTTAAGGACGTTGACTGCGAAACGTCATTGTGGACATACTGCAAAATATAGGAAATTTACGTTTATAATTTTGTAATGTCAAATTTTATGCGTTAGCTGTCGCCAAATTACAAAAGTAAGGTTAGATATGTCTTGCGGTATGTTTTATGTTCACAATGAATGCTATTTTAATCATTTTATACTTATTTATCTTCATTACACATACGCATTAACATCATCCAGACACGTTATGAATTAGAACAGTTCTTTATTGTCATAGCAACCGGCAACAAATCGGTAACATCAACTGCCTGTGACAAATAACAAATCGGAGAACACATAAAAACAAGTCGGTTGCGCAAAAAAGTTACTTAAACCAATAAACTAGTTATTTGTAAAATGGCTCTGTTTATTGATATAATAATTCTACATTCATTGTAATAACATTGATTAGTTAGTTCTCTCCATGAAAAGTTTTATTAAATATTATACAAATCAAATTATGATAACGATGAAGTCTTCATACTCCCAACAATCGGCGATGGTATTGCTATCCACGTAGAAAATCTTAATTATAAATTACAACGTGGATCGACGTGCATCTATCGTTTTGCTTTGCCTCAGCTAGTGACCAACGCCTGAAAACTTTCATTTAATTTTTTTTAAATATTTTTAACGTTTTATTACGAAAATATTTTATTTGTAATTTGAGGCTTTCCAATCGATAATGTCTGTTCTCAACTTGTAAAATTTGCTTCAAATGGTTTCGGCAACCGGCGTTGACGTTGCGTGTTATAGTGACCACATGTGATTGTTTTCGGGTAATAATTTTTTGGTTGTGCAAAATCAAATAACATTGGAACCGCTGGGAAAAAAGTATGTAAAGAGGGACTTACAGATGACAAAGTTATGCGAGTTTAAAGTGCTTGCGCTTAATTTGTACAAAGTTTTTTTAACTCACTGTCTATATCAGCAAACACATTTGCATCTTAATGCATACAATAATTGGTAAGTACAAATTATGTTATTTATAGATAGGATTGGAGTCGTAGTTATAAGTTAGGTAAATTTAAGTAATGAATAATGTAGATTAGACAAAGAGTAAGTGCCTTTAATGTAAAGTTACATGACTTCGTAATATGGTGAAGGCTAATACGAAAGAAGCTGGAATTCGGAATATGGTGGAGGTTATTAAACACGAAGCACGCCAAGCTTCGTAACAGTATAAATTATTTTAAATTTATGGTTTTAAAAATCTAAAAATTAAAAGAAAATATCAAGTTAAAGCTTTAGTATAAAAAAGGATCCTGCAAATCAGTGTTGTAGTAAACGCAAACTATGGCGGAATGCTGGGTTTGTTTATGCACCCGAACAATTCGAACATTAAACAAACACTCAATTATGGATGATGGAAGTGATAAATGTAAACAGTTGCAAAATTTAACATGCGGCGAACTATGATGGCGATCTCAGTGTGCTTTTCCGATAGTTTTAAAAATCTAAAAATCCTAATAAAAAATTTAAAAAAAATTAAAAGTAAGTAATGTTGGTTAATCTACAACGTGTAAGCCTCAACATAAGAAATGCTCTTGCAAATAGGTCTTGCACAACTTGTAAACGAAGTGAAAGAAAAAGGAGCCTTGTGTTTTAAGTATTCACTCAGGCCAAAGCAAACTCCGATCTTGTTAATTTTTTTACATTTTAATTTCCGTATATTCTGAGCGCCTAGGGATACCCTGTATAATGTGTAGGTAATAATTTAATAAATGTAAAAAAATTGAATTCGAAGTGTTTGAAACGTTTATTTAATCCGTTAGTGTTACCAACCTTGCATTTTAAATTGCTTTACTAACAAAGTATTTATAGTTCTAATAACAAATAAATTAACAACAAACATATTGAGCTAGGTAAGATACTCCTTACATACGTTGACATTTCTACATATTTTGATTAAATTGCCTTATCAAAATAATAAGGTATTTTTTATTAATTATTTTGGTTATAAGAGTGAATAAGCTGATCAATTGTGCAATCTACGCCCGCTCAAATAAGCCGCAGGCCCAAGCGAGAGCACGCGACCCTTCCCTGACTGATATTTAGCGTGCGTCGCTCCGTTTTACTTGTACCATTTTCCCTACGCTCCGCGAACACCTATATAAAGAGGTGCGCAAGCCGGTTTATTCAGTAGCCAAGTTAGACGAGCAGACTGACTCCAGGGAATATAATAATCAATCTTCTTACCGACATTTTGATTCCCTTCCCGCCGGCTCTCTTCTTTTACTCCTTACTCTTTTCTGAGACATCCTGTGCATAGCTTGGGGGTCTCTTCCTTTCATCCCTCACTCCGTTCCGATATCTCGCTGTGCGTAACCTGGGGGTCTCTTCCTTTTACTCCTTACCCTTTTGCGAGACCTCACTGTGCGTAGCCTGGGGGTCTCTTCCTTTCATCCCTTACTCTATTCCAATACCTCACTTTGCATAGTCTGGGGATCTCCTCCCGCTCTCCTTTTTCCATTCCGTCCGCCATTACCCGACACCCTGTTTTCCGACCCCGTACCCCGATGCCGTTCGGTTGCTTGCTGCTTGCTACGTTAAAATAACTGGCGCCCGAGAGTTACCGCCGATCACCGAAAACTTCAGCGTCCTTTGTAAGCAAGCTGGTGTTCAGGGCAGAGACTCCTACAAATTTGGCGCCCGGAGAAGGACGCCCACCGAAGTCAACGCCTGGGCCAGCACCCTTACAAAGGTTTGTGTTAACTTACAAAGAAAATGAAAGACAGACCTTTCAGGGCCATTCTCCCATTGGGCTCTTATTGATGTGAGTCCGACATTGTGCACGTAGCTAAAAACTGGAAAAAACAAAAATAGTTTCAGTATTAGCACAGTGGGTTGAGTGATCACTTCTGAATCGAACGAGTCCGGTTCGATTGCTGGCAGGACCGAACTAAAAACTTTAAGAAATACAGAATACAGATGGTCCAGCGAGTCATGGCTGGTTGGTCATGATTCATCGCATTTGGCTCAAGCAATTCCGGGGTTTCAGGTAGTCTGTTGAATCAGTTATAGATGACAAAAACGCGATTTCGGTAGTTCAAAGTCTATATTAAACTGGAATTCCTATCTGTCTAGAACACAAAAGACCACTTACCTAGACAAAGGTACAGCGACTAGCAAAAGACGCTTCGAGGCCGTTATAAGCTGACAGATATAAGAAAAAACGAAAAATCAAGTAATTGTCATGTACATAATTGTTTTAACGAATGTATCAATAATTGAAGTTAACCTCTAATTAAATTTAAGTAAATCCTAACCTGCTCATAAGCAAATCAAACTAACTAGGTACTTCAAAACCTCACTTTAAAATATGCAATACGTGTAGCACAAACATGTACAAAAACTCTTCTCACTCCGTATGACTAACAGTTCCAAAGAAAGTACGCAATCTATTTCCTTAGAAGATTTAATGTATATTTTAAATTTTAAATGCAAAACTCGTATTACTTTACCATAGCAAACAAAAAAATGTTATAAAGTACAATGTATAAATAATTGATTAGTTTCGAAACTAATGACTGACACTCAGGTGCATTCAGCATCAAAAAGTTCTGCGGATAGCAAATTCTGTCTAAATTTTAAACATCAGCTAGCATCGGAGTGTTCTGAATAAGTAAAGGAAATATCGATTAGATACAGATACCAAATAACTTTTTTCTTATTCTAGTCAGACGAAAGTAATAACTAAAATTCAGTCCTGCAAGTGTAAAGTTTAGTATTATAAAGTGAAGAGAAAGAAAACATATTTTAAACCTATATTCATATGTGAAATAAATAAAGATTAGTAAACGTTTCACAGTTTTATTAAAATACAACCTGACAATGTTGTTTTGACAGCTATGCTGTCATTATCAAAGGTAATATAATTATAAACAAACACGTCGCTAAGGTAGATACAAAAATAGGTAACTAGATAAAATAATAATAATAATAATCAGAATTAAATATCTAATACTTCCAGTAACGGAGAATTACTGAGCTCAAGTTGTTCATTCATTAAAGGTACCCTGAGTTTGTGTTTGTATATCTCAAAGGCTTCTAAAATGTCTAATTTGCGTTTGTTATTACAAAAATGTAGGAATTTAATATTATATTGAGGAGTCATTGTGTGATTTTGTTCTAAAAGGTGTTTGGCGTAATTAGATTTTTAAACACCTTTTACAACAAAATCACACAATGACTCCTCAAAATAATATTAAATTCCTACATTTTTGTAATAACAAACGCAAATTAGACATTTTAGAAGCTTTTGAGATATACAAACACAAACTCAGGGTACCTTTAATGAATGAACAACTTGAGCTCAGTAATTCTCGGTTACTGGAAGTATTAGATATTTAATTCTGATTATTATTATTATTATTTTATCAAGTTACCTATTTTTGTATCTACCTTAGCGACGTGTTTGTTTATAATTATCTTACCTTTGATAATGACAGCATAGCTGTCGAAACAATATTGTCAGGTTGTATTTTAATAAAACTGTGAAACGTTTACTAATCTTTATTTATTTCATGATTATGGAGTTCCACAAAGTAAGGCTGGAAACAATAAACAAAAATATATTCATATGTATTTACCTTGGCCTTGTAAAAGATATATTTCACTGCATTAGTTTTATAAAACTCACTGAAACAGACTGACCAAACAACAACAATTAAAAACGTCTAATAATCAACAATTTCTTATGTAAAAACATTTTGTCGGCTATATCTTTTAACGATCTAACAGGTGTTAATAGACCATATCACTCACATTATACTATAACCTACAGAAACACAAAGGCTATTTTTATATAAAGAAACACTTAACCAACCAAAATGTAGCTGTGCTGGAAGTATCAGCTTGATCCAAATAACACTGCTTTAGTTTTTGCCAGCTAGCCCCCAATAAGTCGGAGAGGGGCGGGGTAATACAAAATATAAAAGATAAAAAAAACAAGCGCCACTTCGTTTAAAAACAATGCTTATTACTAAAGCTTCAAGCTTATCAGACAAACGAAGAAATAGATCTACTAAAATATGGGCAACTTCCAATATTTTGGTCGTACCGTACATATATACTTACAAATGACGAACTGGAAAGTAATATTAAAATCATACAAATAAATAAATAATAAATAAATAAAACGCACGTAGTGAAATGTAAAGTTCTAAGTAGGGCTTTATTTTACTTGCAACTATTTTCTATTGTGCAGATAGAAAAAAATGTAATGTTTCAATGAAAAAAAAAAGGTGAATGGTGATTTGTATCACAGTTGGTTGTACTTAAAACTACCCTACAACAATTCCACTATTCGAGATCTCGTTTTATCCTTAAAATTAACATGCATGCATAAATTGTAAACACATTGAATAAATATATACATATACATAAATAAAATGACACATAATACATACAAATTTAGACAAACATCCCACCATTCGAAGACCCACGGCTGTATGTTTAAAGCCTTGCTTAGGGGGTTTTCGTTTCACCCTTCGATATTTGGTTGTTTTGCTCCGACCCGGTATATGTATAGATGTAGGTACGGACACAAAGGGGAAGAACCTTCCAATTAAAATACACGGTCAGACGGGCAGGAACAAGAATACACCAACGAACAACAAAACCCAAAACAAAAAGACCTTTCTATAAACTGAAAGGTCTTTTACAATACAATTCCCTCAAGGTGACGGCTAGGGAAATAATAGTACCTAAAATGGTTTGTACCAGAACGTAATCCGTCCAATTTGACGATTGATCGCATATAAATAATCAAGCGATCGTTCTGTTGAATGTGAGATTTATTCCGCTAAAGCGAATTAATATTTAAAACCAATTTCTTGATATCTCATACATCCAACTTCTAGTACCAAAAAACCAGCCATTTCGTTACTTCACTCTACTATTGAGCAGGGAGCTCAAACGCGCAGGAGCGACTTCACGATAAACCGAAAGAAAGGGAAAACCAGTGACAACCAAACAACGGAGAAGCTTGGTTTTAAACAGTGACCATCAAACAAATAATGGGTTGTGAATTTCAACGTTATAATACTTAGCCAATAACAACGTTTGATTTCCTTTACGACCGGTTAAAACTACTTTATACTAAAAAGGTTCCTAGTAGTGTTTAATATCTGAAAAATACTGGCAATTGTCTCACGTATTGTATCACCGAAAGAAATACAATAACTGCTGTGTGACATTTTTAGCATTTTTAAGCTTTGTTTCCAGTGTCGTGGTTACGCGTCTCACTACGCGGGAAAGCCTGAAAGGCGATATAAAGATCGGAATATATCGATCGGAATCGATGAGAACTGTCGGTCATTTCCGATAAGACTTGACTAAAATTTTGTTACGAAGTTACTGAATTTTAGTTAACTGTTTTGGTTATGAGAGTTAATGTATACTTATCTTCTGTACAATCTGGGATCGCTCGGATAAGCGACCGACTCAAGCGAGAGCACGCGTCCCTTGCCTAACCGATATTTGGCGTGCGCCGCTCCGTTTCACTCATACGATTCCCCCCACGTTCCGAGAGCACCTATATAAGGAAGGTGCGAAACCCATTTTATTCAGTCCGCTCTCAGGACTCTAAGCCACCAGGACCAACCAGTTAGCAGACCTAGCCAGCAGCCAAGTCATCCCAGCAGTCCGAACCGTTTTGGAAATATAAGAGTAAGTCCGGTTACTGTAGTTCAGATTCCTTTTCCGCACCGATCTCGTCCGTTTATACCGTACATCCTGTCCGAGACTTCACTTTGAGTATTCCGGGGAGTTTCATTTCCGATAAGACTTGACTTAATTTTGTAACGAAGTTACTGAATTTTAGTTAATCATTTTGGTTTTTATAGTGAATACACTTATCTTCTGTGCAATCTGAGACCGCTCGGATAAGCGACTGACTCAAGCGAGAGCACGCGTCCCATGCTTAACCGATATTTCACGTGCGCCGCTCCATTTCACTCCTACCACTTCCCCCATGTTCCGAGAGCACCTACTTTTTTATGTTATCTGAAATGCGTTTAATTGTTGTAACTTATTGACCGAAAACACATACTAAAATATATACCATCTATTTACAATCTAACTTAGATGAATCCGAACTGAGTCTATTATCTTACATTTAATAGATGTAGTTTAAACATGCTGCTTAATTGGTCTATAAAGCTATATATTTTAGACATGTATTAGACATTATCTAGAATTTTCAAAAATTTGTCAATTATTAATTGTCAATTATCAATTATTAAAATTGATAAAGTCTACCCTTGCTTAAAAATAAATAATGATAATCTTTATTTTTCAATTTTATTTTTTTAATGTTATCTAAAGTAAGAATTTTGACACTCCAATCGCCTCCAGTAAAAATAACAGAAATAATATTTCTGTTGGCGGAAGTCTTTTCAAACTTTAATTATCTTTAACATTTTCAATTAACCTTGCCTGAGGGACGTTTGGAGATTAGTATTTTTCCTGGAAAAGATCAGGGTTTTCCGACCCCGGCTCCTCGGCATTTGTCTGTCGGTACCTGTTTGTATTTTTACTTGTATTCATATTGAAATAACAATAACATTCTAATAATAAACATAATCAGAAAGGACATCTCCTTTCTCAATAAACCCCCAATATTGCAACCCTGCACCCACGTGATGGCCATTCGGCCTGTTCGTGAACTTTGCATGGGGGCAGGGGGTAGTTATTGTTGAATTACCGTTATTGTTCGGTACTCAGTTCGTTTGTAGAACTACCAGAAGTATCTCTGCTGCTTTGGGTATCTAGTTTTTTGCATTTATAATATAACAGCAAAAAGTTATTGTTGTAAACTTGCTCAGGTAAGTGTTATTATTGTATCAATAATATTTACTTTTTGAACACCCTCTCTATATTTGAGATTGTAAAAAATTCTTATTTTATACTCGAATAAGAAATATTTAATTTACAGAAAAACATACTGATGGCTATAATAGGAGGTGGAACCGTGAGACGACACCCCAACGACACCAAAGAAATCAAATATAATTTGATGTATTTTATAAGTATTGAGTACTGTTAAGATTCCATTTGACTTTTTTAATAAAAATTATACAGATTATTGTACGTATTATTTTTAACATGATGTCTGATATACCGTCTATACAAATGCAAATTTGTAGTCTATTAGAACATCTAAAAATAGTATAAGTTAGACGTCGGATATTCCGTCTACGCAAATGCAAATTTGTAGTCTATTACAATATCTAAAAGTACACTGAGAAAAAAAATTCGTTGTACCAAACAAAAAAAAACTTTCATTTAACATTTTTCTAACTTTAAATACGGCCAACTAGTTTAGTGCATTGAAGGAACATTATAAAAGCATTAAGTTTTG
The DNA here is from genome assembly GCA_929113105.1 of Agrypnus murinus. Taxonomy (NCBI): domain Eukaryota; kingdom Metazoa; phylum Arthropoda; class Insecta; order Coleoptera; family Elateridae; genus Agrypnus; species Agrypnus murinus. The sequence continues at coordinate 213,536,336 of OV816025.1, forward strand.
TTGGTTCACATAATGCATGGAAACAATTAAAACAAGGTATCCTTTTGCATTGTAGAAAATAAAATAAAACTTTATATCAATGCATTCACCTGTGTTGAACCAACCGAACACGATGTAAATACAAAAACGCATGGGTGTTGAATTAAATATTCCTAGTGTTGAATTAAGAAATTAAATTGTTGAATGATAGGGGGATGGGGGATGTAAAAACCGTATCAAACAATATCAATAAAATACAAAAAGTGTATTACACATAAACATAAAAACAATCAGTTTAAAACTAGAATATCGCTCAACGCTGCCAAGGAATTGCAAAAAAGCATATAGCAATATGCAGCTACTACTAATAGAATGTTACTTTAGTTACGTTTATTAATATTACAGAATAAAGGAGAACTAAAAAATCCATTTAACATTTTTGTATCATTACAGGCGAAAAGTAATTAGAATTAGTATATTAATCGTAAATAGTAAAAGCTTGTGATGTTACTTACCTGACAATTGTTGTACACAAATGCAAAACACCTACAACTATTATAGGATACACCACATTGTACGTCAACTATTTACTCACAGGCGCCATTAAATTCAGCACCAAGTCAGCAAAAATTCATTCTTCTCAATTTTTCTTTCGGTTTAACAAACATAAATTTTAACAGTAGTAACCATAAGGGTTCAAATAACATATATCGATGTTAAATCAACTCCTTAATTTTGTCGATTCTATGCACTCTGTCTCACTCTGTTTAAACTTTTTATATTTTGCACTAACATGTTTTAGTTTTATCTGTACGCATTTAATACATTACTACAAATAGCAAAATTTCATTTCTTCAACATTTCAGTGTCTTTTAAAGCTGAAGATCTATTATTGTTTGATTCAAAGCAAATAAACTGTCAGTTCAAACAATTTAAACACATTCCTTGAGCGAAGTGATTTTCTATACAACAAATATCTTTGTATGGTCTTTGATTAAAGCTTGAAATTACTTGAGTCAAGCGAAATTAGTGTAACAAATATTATAGGTTGACGAAACAACCTCCAATTTCTTAAAATAAATAAATGTCTTGTTGTGTGAAAACAAAATTTGTCAACTCAATCAAAAATAATTCAACATTTGGAAATCTGTTGTTTTAACAACACCTTTTTTCTCAGTGTAGTATAGCTTAGACATCAGATATAGGTCCTAAGCAGCTGCAGATTTGCAGTCTTATTAGAACATCTAAAAATAGTATAATTTAGACGTAGTATATACAATCTAAGTTTCGGACATTTAGTGGTCTACAATGCATCTAGAAAATACAGTCGATAGACATATATGCTAGATGTTAAGTAAATGTTTATTAGATGACACTGTGTTCCTTGGGCAGCCAGCAGCCAAGCCAGCCCAGCAGTCCGAACAGTTTTGGGAATATAAGAGTAAGTCCTGTTACTGTAGTTCCAATTCCTTTTCCGCACCGATCTCGTCCGTTTATACCGTACATCCTGTCCGAGATTTCACTTTGAGTATTCCGGGGAGTTTCATTTCCGATAAGACCTGACTTAATTTTGTAACGAAGTTACTGAATTTTAGTTAATCATTTTGGTTTTGATAGTGAATAGAGATACACTTATCTTCTGTGCAATCTGAGAGCGCTCGGATAAGCGACTGACTCAAGCGAGAGCACGCGTCCCATGCTTAACCGATATTTCACGTGCGCCGCTCGATTTCACTCCTACCACTTCCCCCATGTTCCGAGAGCACTTACATATGGAAGGTGCGAAACCCATTTTATTCAGTCCGCTCCCAGGACTTGAAGCCACCAGGACCAACCCAGCCAGCAGCCAAGCCAGCCCAGCAGTCCGAAACGTTTTGGGAATATAAGAGTAGTTCCTCTTACTGTAGTTCCGATTCCTTTTCCGCCCCGTTCTCGTCCGTTTATACCGTACATCCTGTCCGAGACTTCACTGCGAGTATTCCGGGAAGTTTCATTCCGTATATCCTGTCCGCTCTTTCTGAGGCATCACTGCAAGTATTCCGGGAGGTCTCGTCCCTTCCATTCCTTACCCGACCCGTCCGTTACAATCCCACCCAACACCGTACCCGCACGCTTGGTTTGATTTTGCTACGATGTATTGTACCCCGCTTGCCTGGATCGCCGTTGTTAACCGTAAGCTTACGTAGGGTAGTAGGTAGTAAGGTTTGTATGAATTAGAGGCAATAATAATAAATTGTTTTCTGTTTCTTGTTTCATCCTGACTGTGCTGTCCCCTACAACTCCAGCAGTTCCCTGGATTACTTTTCTCCACTAGTAGTTACCCGGATCCGTGGAGCATGCCATGTTAAAACAACTGGCGCCCGAAGGTTACCACCGATCACCGAAAACCACCCAGCGCCACTTCGTAAGCGAACAAATCCGGCGTCCGAACAGAGACGCCTACCGAGGCGTCAAAACCCCGTCCACCCCCTTATAATTTCAAAGAATAATTCAATTGTAAATATAACACGTAACCGCGATATTCCTGAGGCTTTGTTTTTTTTTGATAGTTAATTCGTGCTAGTTAAATTAAAATTCTTGCCTTAACTGAGCCGTAGTTATTTAGAAGAAAAGTATTAACACAATTTAAGAATAATTTATTAGATTATAAATGAGATGGATTAAATCTAGTTCAAACTGTCAATATCATTTTAGTTGATTGACCCTTATCCCATTTCATTTACAAAACATATGCCATCTATTACATCGCATTGCAAATTACTCACTGGACCATGCGACACAGAATGTATGTAATTCCGTACTAATTGTGAGTTAGTTTCGAGAATTTAGGGAATTTCGTAGTGGCTGTGTTTATGTGGTTACTGTAAATCTTATAAACACATATTTCAAGCTACAAGTTTTAGTCATATTGTGTATAAAATATGGTGGTATTTTACTACTAACTAACAAACATAATAGAAACAAGAAATTTAAAAAAGCTAAAAAGTTCAAGAACTCTTACGCTTTACAGGCAAACGATTTAATTTTGAGATCTATTACTGCACTTATGGTCTGTGATGGATATAAAGAGATCTTATTTGACCCGCGGCAAAGAATAATTGCATTCTCTTGTTGTAAATGGAAAAGTAATTACATTTGGGAATTATTAGCTCTATTTCTCAATTCGTTGGGATAGATTAATGCACGCACTGGACCAGCACTTCATACATTTTCTTTCTACTTTCCATGAGATCAACTACTTATTAACAGTATTAAATTATTTAAACGGTAAATTTGTGTTATTAGAGATAGACCAATAAAATACAGTATTTTTATATTTGTACACTTAATATACAGGGTGTCATGAGTCAGAACGCATTAGTTTTAAAGGGTGATAGAAAACATCAAATGGAACAAAAAAAGTCTTAATAATTTTTTTTCTATGTTAATAGGCTTTCGAGTAATTTAGAAAGAACCATTGCCATATCTGGCAACCTCGCTTAAGTATAATCGCAGCTGAGTCTTGACATTGTTTTAGAAAATCAAACAAACAAACTGTTGATGACAGCCGTTGTTTAAAAATAATAAACATCCGAAGCAGATTAGTCGGGTGACTAATTCTAGGAAAATTGTAATCGGCACCGTAAACAAAATTTGTACGTTGTACGTTAAAATCACGCTGATTCATAACAAACCAACTGTAACAATAAGACAATAGTTGATCTACATTTTATATTAATTAATTTCCGGAATATTTTCAAAATTTATTGACGTATTTGTTTTTTTAATAAAAAATACTATCTTATGTAAAAGAAATTAAGGCACCTAATTACCATAAATTTTTCTTAATAGCAACATTGTGCTTGCAATTAAAACTAGTCTTTGGCAGACTAACCATTAATTTTTATCTCATAAGTCTTAAACTAATAAATTATCTGCTAGAGTCCATCCATTGATGTTATCTAGGTTTTTCTGGACTATTTGCTCATCACTCACTCGCGCACTATGCTCTGCTTTAACACTTTACACAAGATCAGACGGTTTTTTCCGCTTCAATCTTCGGACACGGTGTTGGTAGTACAACAGTTGAAGAGCCTCTGAGTTGACGTGGAGGAGGAGTCTAGCTCCATGCTTGCCAGCAAACCTTTTTATTTCTTCCTTAACGGTTGGAATCTGAAGATCTGTATGAATGTCTGTATTACGAACATATCAGGGGGCATTCACTATGTTTCTTAATACTTTATTCTGAAATGTTTGAATACACTTGTTAGAATCACTGGCACAGCCCCATAGCTGGATACCATAGAGCCATATTGGTTTCAAGATCTGATTGTAAATCAGCAATTTGTTGGAGATTGAGAGTTTGGAGTTCCTTCCAATCAACCAATAGTGTTGTCTATATTTTAATCCTAATTCCGCTCTTTTCTTCTTAACATGTTCCTTCCACCTGAATTTAGCGTCCAGATTCATGCCAAGATATTTGGCATTCATCGACTACTGTACAATTTTTCCATTAATATCTAGTAGTTGTGGTTCTGTTAGTTTTTTGTTGGTGTAATTTACCCGAATAGATTTGAGCTCGTTGAGCTTAATTTTGTGACATTAGACCGGCTTCCTGTAATTGCATTTTTAGATTACTAATAGTTTCCTGTTCTGACGTTTGCATTATAGGTATTTTTATAGGTGTTGAACTAACACTAACAATATTAAATTTAACATTATTCGTTTTCAAAAGGACTTATGTCCATGTCTAATATTACGTGTTATTATCACAATCAAACACACGCGTCATGTTTTTCTGACCCACTTAATTTATTGCACTATCAACACTCTGTTATATTGTTTACAAACGGAGTACAGTTGCAAAGAACCTTACTCAACGAATGTTAAACAACTAATACCATAAAACTAAAGATTTTTTTAATGTAGCCAAAACGAGGTGTCAACAAAATCCCTTAACCTAATTATCTAATTTAAATTAGATAAATCTCTTTAAAATTCTCTTATAAAATCGTTAAAAACTGTTATTAGATAAACAAAGTGCTTTATTGACAAATTATTATTTCAAAGTTCAAAAAACTACCATCTTAGTATTATCTCACTCTAATAAAATAAAAGGGTATTATTTACACAGTTGCGATCAGGCATTGACCCAAATATTCTTCATTAAATCATTAAATTGCAAAGTTCTAAACAAAACCAGCACAAAACGTGCTTTATTTCAATGTCAAGAAACTTCCACATCAGCATTTTGTGCGAATGTGAAGTAAATTTTATTACAAACTTTACAGGGTTGTCACGTTTCTTAATTGAGTAAACTGAATTTGTAATTGTAAAAAGAATTCAATTTTACGCGGAAACGACATACGATAGGATAAAACGATAGGATAAAGCCCCTTACTTAAAGTACTATTATTAACGCGGCAAAATGATGTTAAAGTTTCCAACTTTCTTATTTTTGTCTGAAAAAGTAGTACGTTCTAGAACAAAGTTGTATCAGACTTTTTTGTTCCTTTTGGTGTCGTCCATCACCCCTTAAAATTAATGGTTTCTAACTCATGACACCCTGTATAATGTATTAAATGTTAAATTGGTGAACCGATCAGAATACCATCTGCAACGATTGTGTTTGTGTTTTAGGTTATGCATATTTTTTAAATGCATACAAGATACAAATAAGTACTTAGTTATTGGTGATTTTGTGTATTTATCTAGATTATCATTTTTTACTATTATATTGTATAATATTGGTATTATTAAATAATATATATGAATCATTAACGTTTGTTCTCATTAGTCGTTTTCTTTTGTACTATATTGTGATTAAATCACGGGGCAAGTTGAATTGCCTAAAGTATGTTTGTTTCGTGTAGTAGTGTGTGCTCTATAACTAGATGGCGTCCTCAGTAGTTTCAGTATAGTGATTACATCTAGTCACCTAGACCGCGCTAGTGGATCAGAGTACCGCAAAACGCCGCCATATTGGGGCAGAGAAGGATGATCTTTATTCATGAACAAATTAAAACCACATTTTACGTATTTGACATATTAGAGGCTTGAACTTTCAGAATCAGAAAAACCTTTTAAAGTAAACGTGGATGTGATTAAATTCAATACAAATAAAAATAATGAATAATTTAGTGCTTCTTTTGCCTCAATATGGCGGCGTTTTGCGGTACTCTGATCGACTACTGCGGCCTAGGTAACTAGATGTAATGACTCTATTTCAGTAAAGATTCTTTATAATAATAATAAAAGGTTATATTGTAATGGGTAGATTTTCTGATTGTCCTGTTTTTGATATACATTCTGTATTATGGCTTCATACTATTAGGTCTTGTATTTAGTATACAGATTGTTTAGCAACTCAATTAATATTTCTTCTTCGAGTCTTATAATTTTAAATAGTGTCATCTATTATGGACGACTCAACTACTCAAATATCTTTTCAACATTCCCAATACGGGCATAGTTCTTATCTACTGTTTTGATTTGATAATCAGCAGCAAAATCCCCTTTCTGTGTATTCGCAGAGTCTGCATGCAATTACGCATTAAACAGTAGCGTGCTCTCACCATATGATTCTCCCTGTGGAAAATCCCTTTTTATTTATAATTGGTTTTGATATTAACGACTTCTTTGGTTTTTAATGATAATTTTCCAAAAAATATTCTTTTTTATTGTATAGGTGAAATTTTAAATTTTCGAAATAATGATTCGTCGTTATTGAACGTAAAAACAACCAAAGTACGTTTGGTTAATAATATAAATTATTTTCATTAATGATGTGATCATCAAGTTCTGGATTTAGTTTTGGACTTTGGATTTTGGTCGTGAGTTGTAAGCTTTGGTTTATGATTTCTTTGGGTTTTCTGGATATTCGGAATTTTGTTGACGGTATTGAAGACGTGTTTTTCGCTTGTTGACCGAATGGCGGACGCTGTTTTCTGCCAACTCAGCTCATTTGTCTAAATCAATTATGCGGCCCATCTCCATAGTTCAATAAACACATACCAACACTTGTCAACTTACCCACGACGGCATTAAATTGAGAAAAGATAACTATTTGTTTTTGCTAACCTTTTAGGTTACAAATTGACTACTAATCTGGGGTCTTTAAAGTATTTAATTTTGAATAACGTGTATGTGGTTACAATATTTATTAGAGAGGGACTGTATTGCCTAGCATTTGTTTCTGGGGGATTATAGAATTGTACTATGCGACGGCTTCATCAAGGTTATCGAAACGCCTAGCAATCAATAGCTGTCAAAATATTTGAAATTTTAAAAGAAGTGTGGTGAAAAAGGTTCAATTTAAAGTATTCAAACATTCATTATTTCAAAGTAACAAAGCAAAATTGCTGAAAAATGTCAGTGTGAGCGACGAAAGACAAAAAAATACTGTTATGAGATGCCATGACATAGAAGTTTCTGTTTTTCAACTGCCGAAACACAGAAAGTAGCATGATCTTTTTATACAATGGATGATTGTTATAGAAAACCAAAAATAATAATATACAAAAAATAAAATAATGCTAATATTAATTTAATTAAAAATATTATTAAAATGTATCGTCTTCTGAAATTGTATTTACCTATGCGCTAGCTGAAAGTCCCACCTGTTAACTTTGAATTCTCAATTTAACACATCTAGTTCTTTTCGTCGTCATTATCTGCAAGTATAGCGTTCACTTCTGTGATCTCTTATGGATCTCCCAGGGCATTTCTCGATCTTGAATGCATCGTCCTTTCTCGGCAGTATGTCATTATCGCGTTTGATATCTAAAACCATTTTCTACGTCGGCTTCTCGAAATGACTGATTCCGTTATCACTGGTAACACAGACTGAACTTCCTTTCTGCTACCGACTGGTACAGTTGTTTTTTACTACCAACTGAGTGGACTTACTAATTGAACCTATTGTAGATTGATTTTTATGTCTAATGAAAGCTGACTAGAAACAATTTTTAGGTAAACCCGACCTTTAACAAGTAAATTTACATTAGATTATTACATAAATAAAGGTTGACTAACAACTTAAAGTAAAGTCAACGAAATCGTTACAGTTAATTATGAAACAAGCACAAAAACAATTTTTATTTCCCCCTTCTATGTAAATGACACTTTACAACCCTTTATGTAACTAAGTAAATGAGTAATTACTGCCACATCCCTGTACAACTTTACGGGATTCTAAAAGAGGCCTGTAAAGTTTTACAATGCTCATCAACAAAAAACGAATGTGTTGCTTAACCACAACACCATGGCAACGCCTAGCTATAAATTATACTACTGCCTTTGATTCCAAAATGTCTTTTTATAAAAAATATACAATTGATAAAAAAATGCTGGTGAAGGTGGAAATAAAAGTTTATAGGCGACACGCTTTGCAATTAATCGTTACTGGGCTCGCTGGATTATGGAGGCTCGCTCCTTCGTCGCTCGCCCCACAAACTTTCCAGCTCGCCCGTAAAGATTAATTTACAAAGCTTGGCACGTAAATAACTATTAACAATTCACAAAATTTAATTGTAAATAGATTTTTGAGTTTTTTGTAGATTTTCTATAGTATGAGCAAGAAGTAATTCCATCAACGGTGCCTTTAGAGTTTTGAACAGAAAATTATACAAATTAATCCAAATAGGTCCTTTGACAGTGACAGCTGTTATAATTTTCTCGTGTTATAATACACATGAGTGAAAAATTTCAAAGGCACCTTTGATGGAGTTACTTTTTGCTCATACTATATATATAGTCCAGTCAATTTAGAACAAATTTTCATGAATAGCGGAAAGTTGAGGAAAGTCCGTCGATTTTTGCATAGGACTTCCTGAAGGGCTGTTAAATAACCCCCTAAAAGTCACCGTCTGTTGGTGGCGAGCTCGAAGAGATAATGAGGGTAAACCACGCCCCCTAACGGTTTTTGTCGTTTTTCTCGGAAACTATTAGGTTTATCGAGATGAAGGAGGTTAAGTAAATTAAAGTTTATTTAAATCCCTACCAGAAATGTCCAAATGTTTTTTCGTACCTCACCTTCCTTTTGTGTTATCGAAGAAAGAAGACATGTCATACATAAATAAGTAATTTGCTCCAGTAAATTTGCTCAAGGAACTTTCGGACGTAACGTTTTGTGGTCTCATATTCGTCATGAAATAGATAAGAAACACTCGTTGAGAGCCGGACGTGATCGTGGTCCAGTCGTATTTTACCTTAGCATCTCTTCGGTAAAACCCATCAGGCGATATTATCGTTATCCTTGGTGCCAATCGGATGAAAGTTTCGTATTGGCAAATTAATTCTTAGGAGAGTACACTGTGCTAGTCAATTTTTGTATCTAACTAACTAATCTAAGGTACAGGGTGTTTTGCTTTTTTAGAAATCCTTAGAAATATTTATGTAGGTATAATTTTGTTGTAAACTAGCAACCAAGATACTAACGCAGAATGTTTTGTATCTTAAAACGTCTGTTAACAGATAATTATAAAGATTTTGCTCCATATTTAGCATACATGCAACGTACTGTATGAATATTAAATTGTAAATGTGGACAATACTAAGATCTTAGAAATAAAGGAAATTAGAAGAATTTCTGAATTACTGAATTGGATTGATGAATTACAGCAAAATTTACGTGGTTAAAAAAGTAAACATTAAAAACTCCTAGTGTTCTAGTGATTGTTAGAAAAATGTTTTCAGTCCTTTACTGATATTAAAACGAGTAGATACGTTTTTTAACGAAATATATTCTTTGGAATATATACGAGCTCATATATTCTATATACTCGATTTAATTGCCAAAAGGCAATTATATACTAAGTATTTGAAAAGTAAAATCTTAACGTCCTAAAACCATTCTAGTACTAAAGTTTAATACAATTTCTCCTTATGCCACTCCAGGTCAATGGTTTTGCGAAGCCAAGAACTATATATGTCTTAATCTATATCCAAGGCCATTTTTCTTATGATTGTATTTGATTAATGCTATAGGTTGTTCTATTGAATATTCTAATATTGCCATTAAACGCTTTTGTTAACTTACGCTTTGTATATTATATTATTCCGATTTTTCAAACGAACGCTCGTCAACTTTAAAATGGTATCTGAAACTTGACTTTAAAATCCTTTCCGTACCTGATATAAATGGTAGGGGAGCGAACTGAATTTGAGTGTCGTCATATGAGCAATGGAGGCTCTTCACCAAGCAAAAGGTAATCCCCCTTCAAATATCTTCCATTTGAGGAAGATAAAATGAACTAAATACAAAAGCATTATAATTTCTATTTTTAAATTACTTCATTATTACGAAAACAGTTCATTTGAATATGAAATAATTATTATTAAACTTGAGTCCTGATAGGCAAAGTTTTCTTTAAGTGAATAATGGTATTAATGGGTACAAACGCAACGTATTTCCATACTACAAAGTTGCTGATTTCTAATCGTGTTTAAACTAACCAAAGTAATTAATCAAACAACCTACTGACCCAGTTTTCAAATTAACCTCTAATGCTTTTGCCAAAACTTTAGAACGAAATGAACTTTATGAAGGCGTTAGAAATATCCATTCTTAGTTCGTATTCGAAATTATATTAATCCTATTCACGTGTCCAAAAATCCGGAAATAATTTGTCAAATTAAAGAACAATAAAAAAATACAACGTTTTCCCTTTTAGATGTCATTTATTTCTGAAACAACTTAACTAAAAACCCCGCTATTGATAAGATTTATATTATTTCCTTCATAAATATTAATAAGCAAGGATATTAGATTTATTAATATTAACGAAATGAAAATTTCTGTATGATAATCTCATATTCTTTTAGTTATCCACAACATTCACGTAAGGAAAAGTACAAAGCCACACTTAATATGTACCAAAGTTCAAGGGAATAGTACCAATATGTTTCCTGTTAAGCTCAGCGTGCTAGAAAAGGAGATGCAGAGAAGTGAAAAGCCGAACTTCTCTAACTTGTACATTAAACAACCTGCCACCTGCATAAAATATTACCGCAAACTTTTGCAATGCTACAAACATTGATATGCAGGAGAAACGTGTAATTACTTCGCACAGGTACCCAGGAAACAGCAGCTAGACAAGCAACTCGCAATTAAAACACAGTAATAGAGTTAAATTATAGCTATGCTTATTTGGAGAAGAAGATTTCGATTAAAGCAGTCACTACTATTATTTGCTGCTACTACCACCACATGTTAATAGGAACTACAGTAATACAGTAATCGTCCAGGTGGTTGCGTGCTACGCAAAAAGGGGGAATGGACGCAATGCTCGATTCTACTGACATTTAGCATTGCTTGTGATAAATTTTATTCCTGCAAATTTAATCAGGTGGTGACAGAACGATTGAAGTGATAATTTAGACCTAGATTAATTATGCATTTATATACGAAGGTTAATAGGTAACTTTTAAGAGACAATAATAAAATAATAAATAAAGATAAACCAATAAGTTCATTAGATTTTCTAAGGTTTAATCTTTATCTTAATCAATTCATTTCGCCCGTTTAAGTAAGTACTACAGCTAATATTAAGTGCAAATGCTTAGCAGCATAGGGTAGAAGGTAAATAAATACATAGTCGGATTTTAATCCATAGGTCGCTGATACAAATTTGGCTCGAAGGACCACGAAATTTTCACCACCGGATATATTGGATGGTGACTTTTGTTCTGTGTTTTTGTACCAACTGCCCGCGTATGGTCTGGTACGCCGTTGTGAATTAAGACTTACTACGGCGGTCCAGAATTATTTTATTGAACGAAACATGTCCTTATATACAAAATAAAATCGCAAAGTTAATAAAAATTGTAACAATATAATAAAATGTAACAAGTAAACTAACTGAAAAAATGCATTTTGACAATAAAGTATTAATAATGTACGTAAGTATGATTTAGATACCCAAGTCTGCATTTTTCGCATCGATCTTAACATGATATTTTTGCAAATAAGCAAAAAACTGCAACACTTGGATTGCAATAATGCAGACGTTTTGATATGATACGACTATATTTTGAAAAATGGTTTAATGTTTATGTTTTTAACAAATTGCTTTAAATTAATAAAGGAAAGACGTTTTCAGTCTGCTTAAAATGTCTAAGATTAATTTGTTGTAAATATTTTGCTTTTAGCAGATTGATTATTATTGTTTAGGAAATTGTGTTTTAATCTGACATTAAACAATTTTATTAAGCTAACTTACACTCACACATGCTAAAAGATTATTCAAAAAGTTACCGGGCTTGCCACTGAGCCATTGTTTGATGAGCGAAAGAATTGAACTGGCTAACCTGTTTAGTTGCTGGAATTAATAATTTTTGGAATATTTCATTTTATAGCTAATTCGCACTTTCTGAAACTTTTAAACATCCATCAACATTTCATAAGTTTTTTAAAAACTTCCGATTCTTGAAGTATTTAGAATTGAAATGTAGAGATGACACTTATATAAGAAAGAAACAAATGTAGTCCTCAAAAACGTGAGTATGGCGCCATTTATTGACCTGCGACACAGCCGACTAATAATTACTAGAAAATGACTTACTACAACGTATTCCTGCTAGCATGGATTCCCATATAGGAAATAACAAAGGACCCGCGGTTGGCTCAAGCTTCGGACGATGCTTATCAATACTGAGTCTTGGCCCAAGGTATATAACCAATATTGGGCCACTCTTAAAATTAATGTGGTATCATGGCTGACAATCATTGATAGTGTAGGTTCGGAATCCAACGGTAGCTCCGGGTTATTACTGACCTTTGAGTATGAGACCAACCTAATATTTAATATTGTACTATAACTTATTAAGACTTGTATGAAATAACTTTGATGAAGAAAACAAATTAACACGAAAATTCTAAATCATTACAATTCTTTTACTTCTTTCAATTATTAGTAACATAACAACGTAACTTAAAAAATTTGTGACACAAGAACACATCTGAGACTGATTTTATATGAAATTAATAATAGTTTAATTTTTACTACTAAAAATTGTATTTATTCTTATTAGCGTAGCTGTCTTTAAATAAACACTTTTTATTTCATTGACATTATTTTATTAATAATATTTCAAAACGGTTAAACGCTCATGGTAGGCGGATGAACACTGACTAATAAGTCGGTAAAGGCTTCCCGTTGCAGCTGCCGCGTTACTGACTTTCATGTCTGTGCTTGTTTCGAAGAAACGAAGCGTGCAAAAATTTCAAAGCTGAATTTATATTTAGTAATAATAATTATAATCTATGTAGGTATTTTAGTTTAATTTTTCTCATATTCTTCTCTTAATTAATTACTAGCTGATATAATAAAGTCAGAAAACTTCACAATCTTGATTTGGTAGAATATGGCAAGATTGGCCCAAACTTGGTTCAAGGGTACGAAACCAAGCCTAAAAACACTAGAATTGGTTGAGTCTTGGGCAAACAGTAAGAAACCGAGACTAGGGCGCTGAAAGTTGGCTCTGACTTGGACAGAGATTAGAGAACTTAGAATTGGTACCTAGACGTTGGTTGACCCTTGGGCCGCGACAAAGCAGCCGAGGCGTGGTATCTGAAGGTTGGCCTAGGCTTGGACCAATGTTGAAATAACGACATTTGGTTATCCAATATTCAGCCAAGCTGGGGCCTGTTGTCAAGACTGGCAGTTCTTATATGGGTACTTACTTATTTTTCTAATATTCAAATGATGATTATATATAAGTTGAACGAAAAATGTGTTACTTAATTTTATTTTTAATTATAGTCTTTCTTTTGTTTCAGGTTAGTTTCAAATGTAAAGATATTTGGTACAGTTAACAGAACAGGTGAGTTCGAATAAAAAGGGTTTATTTGGGCATAGTCGTGCAACGCAACCAGTAATAATCTTTAAAAGTGCTTCTCCTATTAATAATATTATTTAATACCAAGCGCTTTTTCAAAGACTAGTTTACCCTGTGTTCTCAGTGCTTACCATATAGCGTTTTTAGAAAATAAATATTGATGCACACCTAAAACTTTTCGAATATAACTACATAACTTCACAACAAACTTTTAAATAATTTTGGTACTCAATGAAACAATTTTCTGCCAACCCGTTGCACGCCTTTCTTTCTTTAATTATTTTCTTACTTGGGATTTTCTGCGTTTCCACTAGACTCTGTGTGTAACGTACAAAATTTGCCAAAAGCTAAATACAGTTACAGCGCCATGATTGAAATCTAAATGTGTAACAAGCAAAGATTTTTCAGCTCACGACTGGGCGTAGAGGTTTAATACTTATATGAGCTTCAAATTTGCTAACAATAATAATATAATATTTATTCTGAATAATAATTATACAGAATCACAAGAAGATGATTTAGCATAAGATGTTCTTCCATCATCTGAGCTGATCTCTAAGTCGGTAAAAGACAAGTTCTTATTAAAATCATTATTGGAAATGAAAAAATTGGTATAAAACCATACAATAGTTATTTATGGTACAAGTGAGTTAAGTAAGATATTATCTACGAATGAAAAATTTACTTTAATTTTCTTAAGTGGATAATATCCTTAACTCACGTGTGCCATACAACATTTTATCCAACACCTCTTTATTTAAGTTTAAATAACGAATTTGCAATGTATAGTTAGTCTGTAGTTTTGACGGTAATAAATTTAAAGCTCTAGCGCAATGACTGGATTTTAATAATATTATGCAATGTAAGCTGGTGATTGGTTGCTACCTATAATAGCAGCCAATCACCATTCTAAAGTGGCTAACAATGTTTTTCTAACCACAAGTAAGTAAACATCAACTTTAATGGCTTACAAACGTCAAGATTTAGCCCTCTTTATTTAGAGGTGTTGGATAATAGTTATTTATGGTACAAATGAGTTAAGTAAGATATTATCCACGAACAAAGAATTTAACCTCGAAGGCCGGTAGGCCCCAGAGGGTTAATTTTTCTGAGTGGATAATATCCTTAACTCACCTGCGCCATACAAAATTTTATCCAACACCTCTTTATTTAACTTTAAATATCGAATTTGCAATTTAATATTAGTCTGTATTTTTGACAGTAGTAAATTTAATACTCTAGCGCGATCACTGGATTTTAATAATATGCATAATAATAATAATTATGCAATGTAAGCTGGTGATTGGTTGCTACCTATAATAGCAGCCAATCACCATTCTAATGCAAGTATAACAATGTTTTTCTACCCACAAGTCAGTAAACATCAACTTTAATTGCTTGCAAACATCAAGTTTTAGCCCTCTTTATTTAGAGGTGTTGGATAAAAATAATTAACGTACATCCATTTTATAAAAAAAAATCAAGAATAAATTAATTAAAACGTTTTATTTAAATGTGGTTGATGGAAGACACAGAATAAAAGTATTATTTCTTAAGGAAATAGATGTTATAAACAAAAATATAAATGTTTCAAAGACCTTAGAATGTAATATCACAAAGATTAGACTTAGTTTACTAATTTTAAATTATTAACCATTTCAGAACTGAATGTTTATACAAATTTATATACTATGTGTATTACAAAGATTAAGCTATATTAAAGCTAAATTGAAATTCTGTAATTGTTGCAAACCAATTGTTTTAGATTTATTATAGAGTAAAGGTTGAAACAACTTAAGGACTGTCACTTACAATTTTATGATTCAGCAAATAACAATAACAGATTGAATAAATCCTAAAAACAAATTCCTGTTTAGTGTTGCTGTAGCTGTTCAATACTTTAATGTGTTTTCCCAAATCCTTTATGATTCCATTCAAAGGTGAAAACCCGGTCAATCCATCTTGCAAGCAATCCAATCACAATATACTCAAGTGGACGATCTGAAAACGCTAGGAGTAAAATAAATCCCAAAGAAAAACTCTTTAATAAACAAATTTAAATTATTTATTATGTAAAGCGGAAAAAAGATAACTAGAGAAATACCCTACCTTGACAAGTTTTACTTCACTCAGTTCCCAAGGCCGTAACTACACTGCGTAACCTGCTTGCAAAAATCTGGGTAATGACGTTCTCACGTGCAGAGTTGCCAGTTTTTTTAAGCATGTTTACCAAATCATTTTGGAAAAATCGTCAAATAACGCCAAATATAAATTTTTTTATATGATGCTATAACAATCATTATAAATATTAAACATTTTCTTAAGGATATTAAATATTACAATGATACGTAAGATGGAGTATTCAGATTACAGCAACAGGAAACGGTACAAAATGTAACAATTGAAAAATGTACCATAAATCAGAAGAATAAATTTTACAATACAGACCAAAATGTAGCTAAGGCTCACATTGTTGTTTTTCAGAGTTTAATAATAACTGATAAGAGTAAAATCTGAAAATAAAATTTTTTATTTAATATTTAAATTTACTATACTTAATTTATTTAAATTTATGTTCGTTTTTTATTATTATTAAGAGCGTTTTTCCAAATGCTCAGCAAAGTTACAGTTTTTGTTATGCACAGAATGATATTTTGTGGATTTGCACTAAGGCACGAATACTTTCACATCTAACAAATTTTCACTCAATAAATAAATTATTTGTTAAAGTTTTAGTATGTAGGAATTTTGATTGTTTCTAACTGTATATTGGGGTTTTTCGTGACAGACTGATCATTGAGTTAGGAATTAAGATACGCTCAATTAGCGCATCACTTGCTTATATAAGTGCTGCTCATTCTCACTGGTGGGGGCAAGATTGCTATCCACTCAATACTAGCTCCCTCATTACCTCATCATTCTTGTCAGGCAGAAATCTTATAGTAAGAATTAACTCGTTCAGTACCACCATCCGACAGACAAAATCTGGTATACCACCAGGTCTGATAATGGACACAACAGATTTGTGTCTGACATGGCAAGCATACCTAACCAGGCCACATAACGATACAGTGATAGTTACACAAAATGAAAACATACATATATGGGTGCAGGAAGTTAGCCGCACATTTTTTGAAACTAGGATTCTTAATACACCAATATTTAGCGCTCAAGTTCATTTACCAATGCCGTTAAAGTTTTTAAGAAATGTTGCCTTTCAGAGAAAAAAAAATGTTTCTTTTATTACCGTGAAGTTGGCCGCACTTTTCTTCCGAAATATTCTATTCCTAAGATCATTATTTAGCACTGAATTTGCACCAATTAACGCCCACAAAAAAGAGACCTGCCCTGCTTGTTAAAAATGTTAAAATCTTTAATTTAATACGTAATTAAGAAATTAATTAAAAGAGAAGTTAGCCGCACATTTTTATAGAACAAAACGATTTATCAATCAAAAATGAGTGGCTAATTAGCGCTTAATTAGTGCCGTATATAAAAGCTTTTTACCAAGTTTTCAAAATAAGTTACACTTTCTCCTTAATAATCTACATATTGTCATGATATCATGCAAAAGAGAATTAACTTGCACTATAATAATAATAAGCATATATACGCAATTTTTACACTACCCGATTGAATTGTTGCATAACCTCATTTTTAAAATAATTCTTTTTTATAATATTTCCTTTTAGGAATATAAATCTAGTTAATTAAAATTAACATGCACACTAGAACACATTAAACAGATAAAGGATATGTGGAAACACAGATTTTCTTAGAAAATAGACAATTTTTCTTTTAACTTAACGATTTAGGTTATGATTAGGTTAGTTATGACATTTTTTAATTTAATAAAGTTTAGTTGATTTTCAACGTAAGGAATCATATGGCACAGGCAAAATATGTTAAATTGGGAATGTGAGCTTACCTTGAAATATAGTTAAAACATTAATTTCAATGTTAACGAGATATATTCATTTTGCAGTGTTATTGAATTTCATAACTTTAAAGCTATTTGCTAGATTGTTCTAGTGAAATTATATAGAGTAGCATGATCAACACGCAATTGATACACTGTCTAATGTAAAGGCTGGTTTTTGTTGAAAGCATAACATAAAAACATGTTGAGCTGCGCCTTTCTAATATTCAATTAAATTAAGTAAGATGGCTTGTAAGTCAAAGCTTTTGGCATCTAGAAAAATTCAGATAAGGTTATTAAGGATTTAATGTTTAGATTTGTGAAGGAAGGAATGTATAAAATGGTGTATTTACGTAATTAAGTCATTTTTTAGTTGCAAGGAATTGGCTGTCATCTTATCGACATTATGTTGTAAAGTTAATTCTATTTTTTCGACCTAAGTGTTGTATATCATGAATTCAGAATTTTATTTTCTGTAAGTTTATCTAATTAGTTTTTGTTTTAAATTTTAAATTTTAATTTAAATATAATTTTCGTAATTTTTATTTAACCTTGGCAATGGAAATTACTAAAGGAAGTGTCACATGTTTATACTTACCTGTTTAATTAAAAACAGATCCTTTTGTCAAACCATAACCATAATAATTTGGTTTTGAATTGCATGTATATTATATTCGATTAATGTTATTGGAATTTCAATTGACATTTGGAGATGTCAAACAATATGGTATTAATTAGGTATGTGAGAATAACATATGATTTTGTTAAGCAAATTAAATCTGAATAGAGGTGAATTCATGTGTCGCCAAATATGAAAACGAAAAGTGAGTTTTTAAATAAACAAATTATTTAATTTGATTCGGATATCTACAGTTTTGGTTATAATAGAAATCAGATTTGTGTCTTAGATAATTTTATCAAATTTAAATAATATTCTTAGAGTTATTGCAAAGAAATAATAAATAAAAAGATTATCCATTTAAATTTTTTATTTGTTCTTGAACCAAAGTTTAAGTAAGTTTACTATTATTAGTAATTTATTATTTTAATTCTTAATTATTTACAAAATTTTATATGGGTATCAATTTAGTCCTTTTTTGCGTGTTTAATGTTGTTATAAATTAAAAAAAAAATTAAAAAAGTGGGGACAGGTTTATGTATTTGTTTATAAAGTATTCGATATTACAATTAAGGAGAACTGTACTATGTCGAGCGTGCTCAAAAGTACGAAACTGTAACATAATTATGTTAATTCCTTACTTCAGGCGCGCTCGGGCCTTTATAAATTGGCAAACCTTAGGTCTAAAAAGGGTTCATTTTGAGATGGCGCTATTTGGGGTCATATTAGCGTTGTCGATGGCGTTTGAATATCCTTCAAATTTTTCAAAAGCTGTGACAGGTCAAAAAGAAGTACAGTCTGGGTTAGCGCTAATTGGCTCTAGATTAGCGCCGTCGATTGCATATAGATATCCTTCAAATTCTTCAAAAGGCGAGACAGGTCAAAAAGAGGTAGATTTTGGGACGGCACTAATAGTTGCCATATTAG
Organism: Agrypnus murinus; assembly: GCA_929113105.1. NCBI lineage: Eukaryota > Metazoa > Arthropoda > Insecta > Coleoptera > Elateridae > Agrypnus > Agrypnus murinus. Next base: position 213,555,598 of record OV816025.1, read on the forward strand.
CGCCGACGATTGCGTATGAATATTCTTCAAATTTTTCAAAAGTTGAGACAGGTCAGAAAAAAGGTACACTTTTGGACGGCGCTAATTGAGACCATATTAGCGCCGTCGATTGCGTATGGATATTCTTCAAATTATTCAAAAGGTGAGACAGGTCAAAAAGAGTTACATTTTGCGACGGCGCTAAATGGGGCCCATATTAGTGCCGTCGATTTCTTATGGATATTGCTCAAATAAATAAGCACTTCAAGTACCATTATCTTGATTGACGCTGGTGTCATTGTCCAGTCTTCATGAAAGTTTATATATATATATGCAGAGAGAGTATTAAACAGAAAGTTTAAATTATTTTGGAAACTTGATAGAAAGCTTTTATATGCGGCACTAATTAAGCGCTAACTAATCACTCATTTTTGTTTGATAAGCCATGTTTTTCTACAAAAATGTGAGGCTATGAGTTCAAACGTTAGTGCGTTAAAATAAACGCCAATAAATGTGAATGTAAATTTGAAATTCTTCTGTGTTGTTCTTGTTCATTATTTATGTAATAAATAATCCAGAAAGTTTACCGATTTAGCTTTGGTTTTTCGTGTCACTGAGTAATAACAGTGATTCGTCAATGTTCACTTATCGTTATTGATACAATATAGCATAACAGTTAGACCGGTTACTGCTGTGGGAAGTATTGATAGAGTGATTTTTTTGAGGATGACAATAATAACATTACATAATGTGTTTTTTTTATAAATAATCTTCTTTCGCAAACAAAATCTGTTCACAGTTATACAATGTGCCTTATGTATCTTATATTAGTGAGACCATTTACAGAATAACTGAGATAAATAGTACCGTATTGCTTCTAGTAATATATTTCGAAATCACTTTTCAAGATCTCAAACCGTTTACTTACTGCTGTTTGAATTTAATAAAAAAGTAAATAAAGTCCTTTAGCGTTCTAAGGAAGGCTAATACATTTCCAGAGAAAATATCCGGTTCTTGAAGTTCAAGAAAGTGGGACGATGAGAAAACAATAATTTATCCTAACACCACTCCTTGAATCACGAGCACAACCAATTACTACTATCTTTTTCACTCTCCATCATCCTGTATGAAATTGATAAGTCATTATGTTTTAATTGAAGATCTGGAGCTTCTTTTTAGCAAATAAAAAATATATCGTGAGATAGACCTCTTTTCAGTGTGGTAAAGAGTGTGGAATCCAATCAATTACGGGCCAATAAACCCTGCAGTTGGCGGCATGCCAACACCAGAAAACTTGGGGTGGACAGACTTGGAAACGAAGGTCCTCCGTTTCTTATGCTATGCTGAAACTTCAAGTAGCTCTGCTGAACCAGTTTATAAGAAAATATTGTATCTCTTTATTGACACTTCCGAATTAGAAATGATAATCTCCACTCAACCGGATTTTCTTTTTTCTATTTTCTTTTCACATCTGCATACACGCAACTTTGCCGTCTAATTCAGTTTTAATAATGACCACAATTCGTTTTCGATGGTGCATTGTTCTCCAATAATTCAAAATTAATGACCACATCGTGTTTTATATACGCGGAAACTTTATATAAAATTCTGCTACTAATGCGAAACGAACTGGTTGTGTTCTTACGTTACGCGTTAAAAGTAGCATGGGAATATATAAAATATTCAGTAAGCTTCTCAGGAGGTATATTATTATTAAAGAATTTTTTATGTATCTTCTTATTCCTGAAAGAATTTTTTCTTCTCTTAAATCCTTCATTGTTGAATTATTTATAAAAGAAATCGGGAAAAAATTATTTTAGGTTAGCTTAATGTCCGAAAGCTTTTTTGTCTCAAACTTACAAAGTTCATTTATTAATGATTAATATTTAAAGAGATTTTAATTAAAATTTGCAAACTTTTAAATACAAATTTAATTTTTGCATTAACTGGATGATTTTTACATCTAAAATAGTCAAATAGACTTGTCGTTTCTACATAAAAAAATTAATTAATGCCAACATTACGAGTCCCGACACATATTAATTCGTCTATTTTCATTTTTGTTAAAAGTCATCCCGTAATTTTTACTCCGAAGTTTTCTTCTGGTATAGAAAGTGACTCTTTCTTGTTGTCAGAAGTGAAGTACTGCATCTGCATCTACACCATGCGACGTTTCATAAAATTGTATCAAGGGGTTTTCTTACACTACTTCTTACAAAGGTTTTTGGGTACTTTTGTCAATCTTGAGGCAGTGTAAGGAAACTTCTCTACAGAATTTCATGAAAATTGGCCATAGAGTAGTTACAAGAGTAATAATTCATACTTCTAACAACAAGAAACAGCTACTTCGTAGTCGTAGACCAGAAGGAGATTCTCGAGGTAAAAATGTCGGGGCGTCGGTTGGTTTAATAATGATTAAATAAATATGAAATAAATAAAGATTATTAAAAGTTTCACAGTTTTATTAAAATACAACCTGACAATATTGTTTCGACAGCTATGCTGTCATTATCAAAGGTAATATAATTATAAACAAACACGTCACTATGGTAGATACAAAATAGGTAACTAGATAAAATAATAATAATAAACATAATTAAATATCTAATACTTCCAGTAACGGAGAATTACTGAGCTCAAGTTGTTCATTCATTAAAGGTACCCTGAGTTTGTGTTTGTATATCTCAAAGGCTTCTACAATGTCTAATTTGCGTTTGTTATTACAAAAATGTAGGAATTTAATATTATTTTGAGGAGTCATTGTGTGATTTTGTTCTAAAAGGTGTTTGGCGTAATTCGATTTTTCAGGATGTTTATTTTTGTAATGACGTACGTGTTCTTTATATCTTATGTCAAAATTTCGAAGTGTTTGTCCAATATATACCGAACTACAAAAAGAAGACACAAATTACATATCTATACCATATTTTGGCAAAATATCAGAAAAGATTGCACATATACTAAGAAAAACCAACAATTATAAAATAACATTTAAAACCAACACTAACACTTTTTCATTTTTATTTAATGCTAAAGACAGAACACATGATATCATGAAATCGGGCATTTACCGTTTAAATTGTTCTTTTTGTAGTTCGGTATATATTGGACAAACACTTCGAAATTTTGACATAAGATATAAAGAACACGTACGTCATTACAAAAATAAACATCCTGAAAAATCGAATTACGCCAAACACCTTTTAGAACAAAATCACACAATGACTCCTCAAAATAATATTAAATTCCTACATTTTTGTAATAACAAACGCAAATTAGACATTTTAGAAGCCTTTGAGATATACAAACACAAACTTAGGGTACCTTTAATGAATGAACAACTTGAGCTCAGTAATTCTCCGTTACTGGAAGTATTAGATATTTAATTCTGATTATTATTATTATTTTATCTAGTTACCTATTTTGTATCTACCTTAGCGACGTGTTTGTTTATAATTATATTACCTTTGATAATGACAGCATAGCTGTCGAAACAATATTGTCAGGTTGTATTTTAATAAAACTGTGAAACTTTTAATAATCTTTATTTATTTCATATTAATATGTTATTATAAATTATTATAAAATGTTATTGTAAATTTTATCTTGGTACGATTTGAAAATGTATTGACAATTAAGTCGTTAAACTGTACTAAAGGATATCAGGTGTTTCACATCACCATATAAGGTAACATTTTGCCAATATTACTCGATAACAAGTACTACATCAGCTATAAGACTTTTGGTGTAAAGAATAATTCAAATCTCCTCAACTTATCTGCCAATCAGATTGATTTTTGCCAAATCACGTTCTTCCTTCCGACGTCACTTTAAAGATTATTTTAAGATGAACGATGAATTACTAGCCTCTATTTTGTGAATTGTAAAATAGTTGTTTTTTTCAAGGTTTTGCAGCGTTAAATGTCACGATTTAATTGAATTTTACTCTATTGTCAATTTTTTGGTAATTTTCGATTATGTTGAATATGGCATCGCAATCTAATTTAAATTCGTTTATTAAAGGTTCTTCACTTGACGTTTTGTTCCAACTCTAATATTTTGATTATGAAATCGTTCCCTTGAATAAATTGAGGTCGGCTCGTTTGAAAGTTGAATTGGCATTCTTTTTCGATATACTGGAAATCTAAAAGGCTCTAAACATAAAATTGAAGTAATTCAACCATATTTGAATTGTTTTTAGTAACTGTTCAAGTAATTATTATTGTAAGTGTCACAAACGGGATTATTTGCAATTAAATAATTCATACATTGCATGGTGAATTCCTCATGCATAGCGCAAAAGATGTCAAGGTTACGCGCATATCTGATATAACATCCCACGTTACCGGTCCGTCTGCAGCAACTACCTACGCTATTCAAGCAGCTGCTGCCGCTTCACCCACGACCATGGCCAAGTTGCATTTCAAGTAATGCACTTATCTACCAAGGTTATTCGCGTCTATGCTGAGCAATTCACATCATTCGACCAACTGCAACAGATACCAACGCGCATGCACGCGTATGCATTTCATTAAAAGTAATTTATACAGTATGCATATCCTTGGAAATAGTTTATTCATTTATACAGTATGCATTTATATTTGCATCTTATTATGCATTTATATATTCATCTTATTATCTGTAATTTATTTATTTATACAATAAGGCTTCCCTAATATTCATGCGGATACGGTATATAAACAGCTTGCTTCGAGCTTAAAATTCAGTCAGTGTCATGACTCGAACAAGCCAACATCTCGAAGCAAGCTGGTGAGTACCTTTTTTATTATTTATTGTAAGGGTTCGGAATCTGATGTACAGGGACATTGATTGCTGGAGCCCTTACTGCTTAGTTATTAGGGGGTTGTTCCAGTATCCCTATGCTTAGTTGTAGTATTCTAGGGACTCGGATTTCCTAGTACTTAGTTTGTAGACTTAGTGCTAGTACGGGGTGGTCCCGATCGCCCTTATGTTTATTGTTAGTTTTAGGAAGACTTATACGTCCTCACATCTATATTTGTAAATCCTATGTATTGGAACTTATTGTTTGGTGTACGATTAATTGTGGTCTGCATTTACTTTCCATTTCTACCTCCGACTACGACCCCTCAGTCACGAAAACCCCACGATTGACTGAACAATAAAAACGCGATAGTCTAAATTGTTTGAACTGTTATTGTGCAAAACATTAAGATTAGTTTGCTATAATTAAAGAAATAAAAGTTTAATTTAGTATAAATTAATTTAATAGTTTTGATGTCTTGAAGATTTTGAAACAAAAAAATAATTTAGTAATTTAAAAAAAATAATTAATTTAGTGGTTTTGAAAACTTCAAGATTTTGAAACAGAAAAGAAAAATGAAAAATGCTTCTTTAATTTACTGTAACTAACAAGTTTACGTCATCGATCGATCTTACTAATTTATGTATTCTCATAATTTTTATATATTTCAGTCTGGATATTCTTCCGTTAGTGTACTTGTTGTCTATTTGCAACCTTAATTTATTTAACTTGTTAAGGGCTCTATTGTCAGTAATTATCCCTTAAGCCTTGGTGTGTTTTCATTTGTTATTTGGTTATGTCCTAATTTATTTTGGAGCAAATTCTAAACTTTCCTCTTTATTAATATTTTTGTTATCTTAATGTAAACATAGCAGTCATTTCACCCTGTTAATCTTTTGGTAGTAGGCTTTTCAACCTAGTTTTAAGAGTAAATCTTTATCTGTTTATAATAACAGTTAAGACATTTTAAAATTTCAACTTTTATTGAAATTTGCAAATTGGCAATTGTTGATTTTTTTTACTTAGTGGTATTGCTTAATTTTACTTGTAGGCTTAATTTGAACATTTAAATAAGGAAGTTTCGTAATGTTTAACTATTCAGATTTAATAATAGTTTTTTCCACTAATTAATCTTGGAAATACATAGCTACTAAGCTATAAAAAACACCTGTGAAAATGAATTTATTTATCGTACATAGTTCTATTTGGAAACAACTTTTTATCGCTTCGTGCTGTAGTGCAAACGCATAGATTAATTAAAGGAGGCACAGTTAAAAAAATTACAAGGGTAAAGAAAAAGGAGGTAGATCGAAAAAGAAGCAGCACCTCCGCCAAATTGTCACGTGGAGGTTGTCGTGACTAAGGACGTAGTTAAAGGTAGAGACAGAATGAAACGCAAAGTTCAATTTAACAATATAATGGGCAACAAGATTAATAACTAACTAACTAACACACTAATACTAAGCTTAGGATGACCAGGTAAACAGTACCCATGGGTATCAGTTTCTAGGTCTCCTAAACAAGCAGTAGGGGAACCAGGTAAACAGTATATACCAATACCAGTTAAAAGAATATTAAAGTTACTTATCAGGTTGACCACGAGATTATAGTTGGATGAGTTCAGGAACTGAACTGTGTCTCGTGGCAAACCTGTTTACACACGGTATTTCTATTTATATCACGGAAGTCGTGAATGTGGAGGTAGCAATCTAGCAATGTCAGCGATTTGACAGCGCACACAGGGCTGGAAACCGATTTTAGCCGGTCAAAATTATTTTATAGGCTTAACTGAAAGCAAATGACTGAACTTACTTACTTAGTATAAAAATAATAAAATAATAAAAAAAATAAAAAACAAATCCTTTTAGCCGCTAGAACTGGATCAGTTTGATACTTTTTCCTTGAAAAAGTTATTTACATAATTATGTTATTAAAGAATATGGTAAAGACGTAAAATAAATAGCATTTACAAAATTTTTCTTTATTTTAAGAAATATTACACAACTTAAAATGCTTCTTTAATATCTAAATGAAATAACGTGGAAAAATTATATTGCTAATCGTTTAATAACTATCCATTTTCATTTCGATTGTATTTCAGTTTATACAACATTATGCATGTTGATTTTTAAATATGTTATTCATTATACTATAGCAAAAAAATATTAAAAATACAAAAACCTGCAAGATTTCTAAGTTATAAACCACAAAATAAAACATTTATTATTCGGAAAGTAAAACTCGCCGTTTTCTATATTAGATGGGTATCAACTTACCTTTTTATAAGACTTTTTAGCACTTTTATTCTGTTTTTATAAATTATTGAAATCAATAAAAAAAACAGTTCCACAAAAAAATACCTTCACGTTAACGAACAAACTAAAAACACATCTACACAGATTGGCGCCTTCAGAAGTCTTTAACTGACCTGCACTTTACCGGAATTGTCGGTTTTTTTATGGTTATTATTTGCTGTAATGGTAATACGGCAGATAGTTACGAGTTCACTAAGCGTTCTACTAAAATATTAATTCTTAGAATACCTTTGATTTTAACATTGGTTTTTGGAGTTTCGACCGGCTAGAATCGGGTTACAGCCCTGTGTGCGGCGTGTGCAGCAATGTAGGCGTAGCTTGTGGTAAGGTTACACGTGTTGCCAGTACCTCTTTCTCTAGCAGTTGGTTGAAACTGGATGCAGGTGTTTATTGCAGCTGTGTCCTTTCTCGAACACCGAATGCAGGTGGCTTGCTTGTGATATTAATAGCAATCAGCTTTACATAAGGTTGCGAAGATGTGTATAACATTGGAGAAAATTGATTCCTAACTGATTAAATTAACAAAAACCGCCAAACTGTCACAAACCTAATTAAGACTTAATTACACCCTAAACTATACAAATTCCAGCTATGCTTCAACATCGAAGTTACGTTATAACACATAGCAATTTCCTTACATAAATTTACAATTATAAATTGACGGTCACTTCGACCTTGTGGAAAAATGATGCCAAATCATCTTAAAGCTTAGTAAAACATTAAACCAAACAAAATTCAAACCGTTCTGCTCCAGGGTACACTACTTCAGGTGTCCGAATTAAAACAATGGGCAAAAACATAAAATATTACATGAATTTCCAAAATTATTTTGGATCGACATCTCCAAATCAAAAAATCAAAATTCAACCATATACAAAGACAGGTAAGTTAATTATCGCATAATAGAGTTTAAGATAAAAATTTAATTTATCAATTTTCAATAAAACATCCACTCGAAACTGTGATAGCTTCCTGGTAAATGAAGAAGACTACCTACGATATCTATATCGATAGTATTTAAATCTAAAATAAAGATAAATCATCCAAGAAAAGCTGAAATGATTTCCTAATCTTGTAACCTAAGCTACCTAAAGCATGTTTTATAATATAACAACTAAATTGACTCATATTTCTTCTCTATAATTTAATAATTTTTACTAAAGTAAAGTTATGTATGCTTTAAAAGATCGTACTGCCTTTATCCTGCTTTATATTAATAATTTTATGCATAGTTTGGCATGTAAATCTTTAAATATATAAAACTAGTGTCCTAGCATGTCTACAGTTATCTTTATTGCATGTGTACTTTAAATAATAGTTATTTACATTACAAGCTGCGAAAGTTTACTTTTAGGTGCAAGGTGTTTTTGATTGGCCGAGGCGAAGCAACATAACTTTTTATTGTTCTTTTTAAATTGTTTTTATTTGCTTAAATTCCATGCCAATAACGCACTGAATAATTCATAAAATATCAATAACAAAATGAAATTGTTGTAATGTCTGCTAAAAAATACCTACATTTTTCAACCTAATGGGCTTTGAAAAACACTTTATAAATAATTCAGTACGTTATTGGTATTAAATTAAAGCAGTTAAACCAATAATTTAAAAAGTACAATAATAAGGATCGGCAATTTTAATTCAATAGGCAATTTTTTTACATTACCTTACGTTGTACAAATAACTTTTGTCATTTAGCCATGTTATAATACGTATTAGGTGTCATTAAGTAGATGTTGCCAAGAGGTAATAGTATACACAGACGTACGGACTGATTCATTTTTTTCGGGAACTTTACTAACGTATTTTACTGATCAAACTAATTAAAAAAGTTCAAAATCAAATCCATCAACTTTGATACATTTCTTACGCCGAATCAATGAATCGATGAGCTGGATATTTGCAGTGGATTTTGCGTCATATCATTACAATTCAATTAGTAAATTTTATTGATCTTTAGTGTTAACTGGCGTCGCGTACACTTTATCTATTATTATTATTATTATTATTATTATTATTATTATTTTTACTTCATCTCAGTCGGTATTCTTCGCTGACTGGCACTTTTGTCTACAACCGAGAATACTCCGTATTCTTTGGGTCGGTGAGCTACGCTATTACTCTTCGTATAACGTGTGCTGTACCTAATATAGCTGTTGTTTGTATTTGTTGTATGTTGTGTTTTCCCTTATCTTATCTAAATTTCCTTTTAGATGTTTGGAGATTGTGCCGGTCGCACCCACCACTACAGGTATTATGGTAGTTCGCATAATAGTAATTATACTAATAGTAATAATAATAATAATTATTATTATTTGTATTTTTTTTTCACGGCTCTGGCCGGTATATAGGTTAGGTTTGATGCGCAAAGGTACTCAAGACCAAACCTTGGTCTTCAGAGTTACCTTGTTTGTGAGATTTATTATTTTTATTTTCTTTATACAGAGCTTGTTGTACAAAATAATATATATATTCATGGAAAACAAATTTTTTTTATAAATGTTACATTAATACTTTTCGGACTATATGTGCTGTTCCTAAAATAGCCGTCTTTTGCAACTGATAAGGGTTTGCAACTGATCTATATTTAAGGGTTTTTTCGGCTTCTTTTGTTATTATGTTTCTGTCTGCCGGTATTGATATTTCTATTATGTATGTCGTGTTTCTGTCTTTTATTAATATGTCTGGTTTTTTTGCTGGTACAGCTCGGTCTGTTTATAACTTGTTGGTCGTACAATATTGTTACCGTGTCCGTTTCATTTACTGTGACTCTTTGAGGCGTGTGGTCGTACCAGTTTTTGGTATTAGTTTGACAGTTATAGTAGCCGCATAGTTGAAAATGTATCGCAGCACATAGTTTGTTATGTCGCTCTAAGCATTCCCTTTCTGCTAATGTGGGGCACCCTGATGTTATATGTTCCAGTGTTTCTTCAAATCTCTGACATATTCTGCATTTGCTATCTTGTCTAGTCCGAAAAATCCTGGTTTCCATATATCTGGTTTTTAGCCATAGGAGATTTTTTTGTCAATTGGTTTACCAATTGTCCATGCATCACTTTATTTTTCCAGGTTGTCTCTATTTTCTTCCTTAGTTGTAGCCTAATTTGGGTTGGTGTGATATTTAATTCTTCATCCTCTTTGTCGGGTATAGCTTTTTTTGCGATTTTTATAGCCTTTTTTTATGATAGATCTTTGAGCAGGCTTACTCCTTTCATGTATTAGGATGTAGCAAGTACATGATCTTTTTCGGATTTGTTTTCAAGGTACTGTGCAATGTTGTATATAGATACTTCAAACACAGCTTCTAATTGTCTAAGTCCTATTCCGCCGTTTTCTCTTTTTACATATAGTCTATCCACGTCCGCTCGTGGATGTAGCATTCCATGTAGGGTTAAGAGCTTTCTGGTCTTCCGGTCTAGTTTCTTTATTTCCGCCTGTGTCCACTCTATTACACCAAAGCTGTATTCCAGCACAGGTACAGCGAGCGCGTTTATAGCTGTTATTTTGTTTCTGGAATGCAGTTCGGATCGTAAAACTTTTCTCACTCTAGCGACATATTCGTGTTTTAATTCTTCTTTCATCTCCGGATGTCCTACAGCCGTTCCTTCCTTTATCCCCAGATATTTGTAAGTTTCTCCATATTCTAAGGACTTTATTGGTCGTTCTTCACCTATTTCTATAGTTTGCATATGTTGGAATTGACCTCTTTTAAAAGTTACTACTGCACATTTGTCAAGGCCGAAGCTCATACGTATATCGTTGCTAAACTCTTTTACCTTATTTAGTATAGTACGTAGTTGGTTTTGACTAGCACAAAAGATCTTTAGGTCATCCCTTATTATTATTATTATTTTTTTTAACACAGGTTTTTCTGGTAGTATTTTAAACATAAGCCGGGTTTTAGCCAAGGCTTATATTGTTGGTTTATTGATTAAGGACCCTTCTTACTGTGCGTGCGGTGCCTAAAATCACAGATTTTTGAGTTGTGTATACTAGACTAGGTGGTAAGTCTAGTTTTTTAAGATTGTTTTTAAATTCTTTATGTATTAACCCAACTGCTGATAATATGAAAGGATATATTTCTACCTTTGTGAGTTGGTACATATCTCGCAGTTCATAGGCTAGGTCTAAATACTTACTTATCTTTTCTCTATATGTTTTTTCCATATTATCATCTAATGGCACTGCTATGTCTATAATTTCAGCTGTTTTTTCGGTTTTGTTTATAACCAGTATATCCGGTCTATTGTGTGGAATCAACCGGTCTGTTCTTATTAATATATCCTAAAGAACTTTAGTTGTGTCATTTTCTTTTATAGGTGCTGGTGAGTATTTGTATATCGGCTGATTAGTTTTAATTAAGTTTTTATTAATGCAGATGCTTTGACGAATAGCTTTGGCAACGTTGTTGTGTCTGTCGAAGTAATCTCTTGGTGCTAAGCAGGTACATCCAGCAATAATGTGCTGTATTGATTCGTTTGTACTATTACACATTCGACATTTATCATTGGGCACATTGATTTTCATAATATATTTTAGGTAATTTCTCGTCTGCATAACCTGATCTTGTATAGCCGTTAACACAGCTTCTGTTTCTAAATGCAGGTCTCCATATCTTAAATATGTTACAGAAGCGTCGCTGTCGACATTATCACCAAACAGTGCTACCGGGTATCTGCCATGTAGTGCCTTATATAGCCAGTCTTCCTATTTAGCTCCATTCTGACTTGTAGGTCCAATTTCTGTAAGTCTGTCTTTGATCACTTCAAAATTCCAAAAGTGTACGTCATAACTGGTACAGCCCATTTATTAAGTAGCGTGGTTAGTATCACATTTATTCTATTGATAAAAGTGTTTGTAATACTTTTCCGCATTTCTGAATCTCTGATATTTAATATTTGTTGCATACCAAGATATTTGTATGCTTCTCCAAATTCCAATTCTTTTATTTCTGTCCCGTCCAGTAGCTTTATGTTGTGTTCTAGGTCTGTTACCTTTTCACCTCTTCAATGAAGAACTGCGCATTTATCTAGACCAAACTGCATATTTATTGATGAACTAAATGCTTTTAGAAGTTCTAACTGGCTTCTTAGTTGGCCAGGTCCATTCGCATATAGCTTAAGGTCATCCATGTAGAAAAGATGCGTAATCTTGACAGGCTGCTTTTTTACATTTATTCCATATTTGGAGTTCTTGAGCATGTAGCTAAGCGGATTTAAAGCAAGACAAAACCATAAAGGGCTTAAGCTGTCTCCTTGAAAAATTCCGCGTTTTATTGGAATTTCTTCTGTGGTATATTTTGTTTCTCCCACATTTACAACGACGTTGGTCTTCCACGATTTGATCATATGTGTTAATGTACTTGTTACTGATTCATGTACTTTGTATATTTTATTATTATTATTATTTTTATTATTATTATTATTTATTATTATTATTATGAATTAAAATCTGATGATCTTGAGATCCAGTCACTGGTCCTAAACAACCAATCGAACGTTGAAGGTAGTTTTTTTATCTAACCATTCCCATACTGGATCTCCTCGTTTACGATCTGTTCATTATCTACATTCATTATTATAACCTTGGTAGCGGATTTTCTGCCGTGCTGGACTTTCACCCAAGCGGGCCAGGTTCGACTCCTGGTACTGGCAGATCTAGTTAAGGTTTTCTGTAGTTTTTTCTTAGATGTGACACAAATGTGGGATTTGCGCTGTTTCCATCTGTAAGTCGGCTGTAGCCGCACGTTGGGTCTCCGTAATTCGGTCTTCAGGTTCATAGCTGCTGGGACCTGGTTTCTAGCTATGAGTTGTTGCAATTATTATTATTATTATTATTTATAATTGTGTTTTTTAATTGTTCTATTTAAAGCTTCAAATTTCTGTATCTTGAAAATGTTGCCTTTTCAGATTATGTTTATATAAACTTTTTTCATTGATTTGGTCAGTAGAATACGATGGTGTTCCTTGTATATTAGTAACGGCAATGCCTACTTATAATAACTTCACAGCACCGCGTAATGCCTAAAAAAATCCTTTAAGAAAATTAGAATAATAAACATTGGTTTGACAACCATCCATCTTTTGTTGTTACTTTTGGCGGTTCAGAAAGCTCGAAGATGCTAGTTAAAATTTTATTCTTTCTTAGTTTCGTGGAAGTTTGGAGAAAATTGCCGGAATCTAAAATCATGAAATCTAGAAATCGTTTAGGGATTATTTGGAACGGCCCGAGAATTCTACATTTTCTAAGGTAATTCGTCCACATTAGACCGCCGAAGTAAATCTTTGGTAAATATCCAAACATTATTTTTTCTTAAATCTAGATTTTAGATTATCAAATCAGCTCTCCACACAAGCATATTCTTTTAAATGTGAAACCTTCGTTTCTTTCCAAATCATCAATTAAGGATGTTCGTTAACCCATACTATCTACAATTACTCAATCAACTAAATAGCTACTGATTTCCGACACAAATACGCTCAGCATATGGTCACGTTCTTACGGTCTCTCTTAGAAAAAGTCATTTTTAATGAAATTCTTAATGTAAGTAATTGAAATTGAAGTACTGAGTTTCTTTTCGCTTCTTATCTCTAGGAGTTCTAGACTTAGAAATTTTTCTGAGAGTTGGATAACATAATTGTACTCGCAGACAAATATGTTGACAATATAAGGAATATAAAAAGGAACTGAGAACAAACTGAAGACGGATCTAATAGCTGACTGACTAAATCAATTCTGTTAATTCCGCAAAGAAGATAATGTTAATTAACAAGTCCATTTACAAAAAGGGTTTAGGTTAATAAAACAGAGAGCTGGGTTACAAACACGGTGAGAAATGTTATCAGAAAATAGGCTGAACTTTATTAATATACCAAACGCAGTCCCTGAAAATGATATATTTATAACTTATACAACGAAAGGGATTCCCTACATCAAATATTAATATCTGCGTTCGGGTTACAGCCGCAACAAAGGCACAAAAACAGAGAATCACAAATAAATACCGGTGGAGAGATACTGGGGATCGACAAATATTTATTTCCAATATTTACTCCGGCCGGATTCGTGTAAATACTTTAAAAGCTAAGAGCTTCAAATTTTATTATTTTTCCGTTGACAACTCTGCTGAAAATGCAACTTCAGCTTTTTAGCACACACGAAGACATCTTGACAAAGAAATACTCTGCGCCACTTTGCAACGAGACGACGACATTACTCGGCTCGTCCTGCGAAGTAAAGAGATTTATCGAGATGAATCCCAGAAAGCGCTTAAACGTCGATATGCTGATAGATACAAACGGGTTCTCATATACATTGCTTTAAGAACGAAGATGTGTAAAAAAGGTCCATCTTTTAACTGAAGCCCTGGGAAATGGTCCTTGGGTCTTTTTTCTCTGCTGTCCTTCGGATTGCTCGTGAAACTTAATGTGCCAGTTGATAGTTCAGGATGGCGGTTTTTCCGAAGTTCAAAGATCTGACCCGAAAGAAATAGTCGATTTATTCCAGAGGTACATAAAAAATTCAAATGTTGATAGTTTCAGGGGAAAAACCTCAATGTTCTAACTAAAAGGTGCCTGCATTATATATTTAAAGAGTACAATAACATTCAAGTCTTCTTTTCTCTTTGTTTATATTCGACCGCAAATCAAAGAGAATTAATTAGAAATCGATCACAATTTATCACGTTAATATTATTTACTGTAACGATTTTAATCGTAAAAATAAACGGTTTTAGCACAAACAAATCATGTGTTAAAATCAATCAATCACATTTTCAATTCTGAATTTATTATCAGAAAATGGTACGGACATTATAGAGGGGGCCACCCAAATTATTTGTTGTTATTGTTTTAAAAGTAACGATTGGAATCTACAATTCGGGAAAAAATTTTATCTGAGTTACGTTAAGTTCTTAGTCTCTTATTGTCATTTTTTTATTTTTGTTAAATCGACCACAAACAATTGTTTTCGCGCTACGCTATAACGGATGAGTATTGATTTTCAATTTCGTTTATTAATTCAAATTCAACAGTATGAAACATAAGAGCATTTCGAGACAGTACACATTAACTTATTTAGGAATACTATTCTAAATACATTTTTGCTGTTTTCTAAATCGAGAATCAATTTGTTTTATTCATTTCGTAAAGAAATTTTAAAAATAATTATTTACAAAGCAACTTACTGGAGATATGTTTTGCCTATAGTCTATTTATTGTTGTATGGCACTAATGTAAAGAATATGTAAAGACTAAGGTAAAAGACTAATAAACGCAATAACCAAAAACGCAATTACTGTTACATATTAAAGAAGCTGGGCCCTGAACAGCTGTAGTTGAACTCTGAATCTTTTTATAAAAACGGAATGTTTGGACGTTGCAATTACTTCCACATATGAACTTGTGGACTTTGTTATTATTTATATTTTAATTATTCAGTTACTACTGTGCGATGATCAGAACTAATATCAAAAAAAAATCAAAATAAATCCACATTTATTACTGACTTTCCTAAGAAGATTATGGAGGTTATCTTGTCATTATTAGAACACAAAACTTTCAAATTCTAATATAACACTCAAATAAGACACAAATTCCCGATTTTTCCAAGAAACCTTTTTGTGTAACCTACTGTTACACCATTTATTCCCTTGGCGAGTTAAATTAACCTATCATGATCAAACAAAGAAATGTCAGCGGATTGTCAAAACTTTTAATTTCACATAAGGGTTTAAACAACAAACCCAAGTAAATGATACCGTAACCAAAGCTTTTTTAAAACTAATCCAAAGATTTCAAGGTAATGGGTATTACCCGCTCGCTCCAGAGCTTACCTATTACCGCGTATATAGTGTATATTTTCATACCTCTCCAAACATACCGCCGAAAAGCTGAAATGTACGAATCCATTATAGGATTTAAAAATTTTATTCCAGAACTATTTGCCCAAACAAGCGTTAAGAATTACATCATAGGTACCAGTAATAAGTTTAGACAAATATCTCTCTCATTTTTATTAACAGATGCAAAAGTTATAAAATTTAAAGATTTTAAACTATTAATAACGTCTCGAGAAGTAATAAATTATGGTTCTGAGAATATTTTGTTTCCTTGTGATCCATTTAATGTTGAAGAAGTTCTAGCACTCTACTTGTCAAAACAAAAATCTTCTACATTATTTTATGCTATGTTTAAATTTTAAATTGAAGTGAAGTAAGAATTCAACTTAATGAGCCAGTTACATTAAAGCTTTATCGTTGAGTTTAGTGTTTGAAATATCTCTATGGTGGTTCCCAAATGTATAGGCCCAATTTTTTAGATGTTTCTGATTAATGACCCGATTAAGAATCAAAATAGGTAGATCTCCTAAGAAGCTTCTAGGTAGCATGTCCTCTTCAGTTCTGTGTTGAATACTCTAAAGATGACTTGTTACTGGTCAATAACATGGCTAGAAATCAATATGGTAATAGTCTCCTCGAAAACTTCTGGGTAAGATGTCCTGTCTGGTTGTTTATTAATATTTTATATGGCGGTTTTAAAATTTATATTTCCAGTGATTCAGAAGAATACTTTTTTTGCTGATCGATAACCTAGTTAACAATCAATATACGGAGATATTCTAATAAACTTTTGGACAAGATGTCCTGCCTTTTCATTGGTAAACAATTTATTGGCTTGGTGTTTAAACAGATTACACTTCCTTTCTTTTTGATCAGCTCCTCTGTTGCATCCGGACATAGTTTTACAAGCGTAAATTTGATTCGGGACAAACAGACCGAACAGAACTGTTTTCTAACAAGCAGAAAGTATATTCATTTTATTTTCCTTTTAGCATATCCGCTTTATGGTTATCACTGATAATATTTAATAATTTGCCGGAAATATAATGGCAGTGTCTAAAGAGTGGTTTCTGGGTCAACATGATTCTCTATTTAAGTTCTGATTTCCTTATCGCGAACCGGCTGTATAGGATAATCGTTTTGCAGAAAAAAAAACTTTTACACTCACTTCCATTCCTGTTTTACCCTTGTCGGCTGAAACCTCGGTTTTTTCATCTGTTTGTTATCAATTTATACTGCGTGTATACACTGTCATTCTGATACTAAATGTAATAAATACTTTAAGATAGAAAAAAATTATTTCTAATTGTGTACGTCTCTCATACTTTACACAGTCGAAAGTGCCTTTAAAATCTCTTAAAAGCATCTTAAAGGAAACCTACCCTTTACGACGAGCTAGCTGGACCACAACTTCCGATATCTTTTGTTACCTACGGCTAATAAATTAGTATATGATAACGGATGCCTACATTCGGGAATTATAATTAAATACTTTTAGAAAATTCTTCTGCAAGTTTAAGATTAGTATTCTGTTACATCTATGATCAGTAATTACAGTCAGCCTACGTATCTTTTTGAATTTCAAAGGTATCTTAATTGCAATCAGATTCAACTATTCTATTCTATGCAAATGTGAACAAAATGCCAAATAATTGTTCTATTAATTTATTATTGATATTATCACTGCTGGAGGTAACTCTTTCCTTCACTAAACGTTTCGATGTTTTCTTCCGTAGTGCACTTATTAAGAAACCAATTTTAAAAAGGAAATACTCTAAGCTTTCGATTTGTACCGAGTAATTCCCAGGAGTGTAATCAATTTTTAATAAATTTCCTTTCTAAGCGGAAAATTTACAGAAAATACACAAAGTAACAGATATAACTACGATACAATAAAACGAATCAACATAAATGGACATGTTAAAACTCTATTTCTGTGCAAAAATATCAAAATATGCAAAATGGGCGTTTTAAAATTGGTGTCATTTAATAACAGCCGTTCTGATTTCTGCATGAACAAAAGCCCCTTAGTGGCGTATCCAAACGTAATGATCCAAATTAGAGGTATGCATGCATTTTGCATAAAATGCTGCGAGCTTTACTTTATGGTTGAATAAGCTCCATGTGTTAAAATAGACAAAATGGCCAACCAATCTACCTTGATAAACCGAAATCTACCTATGTACGTCACAATCGGACAGTTTATTCTAAATAATTTATTTGATACAAAAGTATTCCATTAATGTAAGTACATTTAATAACTGTCTAGACAGTTAGAGCCATACTTTACCATATTCCATCGGATTTAATATTTCACTGAAACATTACATAGACGAATTAGTTTCTGAATTTACGATTACTTTATAGTATTAAACAATAAAACAACAAAATGTATTTGTAAGTTGAAAATATACCGTGAGCTATACTTTTAAGGCCAACTCAAAAATACAATTAGAACATAAATTTCCTAGCCAAGTGATAAATGAGTGTAGGGAATGCGAACAACTGCAACCAATCCGGTGCCTGGAGAAATGAGATCTTGAATATGCCACAAAGTTAACTAAATTAATTTTCAAAACCGAAACTTGCACAAGTGGCCCGTATAAAATACCACTTACACAAAATTTAATTATCACAGGCATTTTTGGGGGAACAAATAATTAGCAACAATAGACTTCTAATTTTTGCGCAGTTGAAGTTAGTGAACATTTAATGATTAATTAATTTACTTAAAAAAACTCAAACTCAATAGTAATAATAATTGCGCAGTTGAAGTGGTGAACATTTAATGATTAATAAATTTACTTAAAAAAAACTCAAACTCAATAGTAATAATAATAAATATCAAAAATATTTATTTTAATATTTACATATGAAGCATACACTATCCACTAAAGCACTTTAGTGTGTTTTGGCCGCAATCACTTATGAGACAGTACTACTTAATAACTAATGCAACTAATAGTTGCACACATTTCTATAAAAGTGATTTTATTATCATTAGTAGCAGGTTTTTTGAGTAATAAATCATCCTTTTCTACAAATTTAGTTTTATATTTACATTGTTACGACTACCAGTGTTATACTGGTAGTCGATAGGTCATGTCAGAGGCGCTAGCGCGAGTTACATATATCTTTTATTTCCATACTTCAATTCACTTTAATACTTAAACTGCACGTCTATTTTATGCAGTTTAATATATTGTAATTTATTCTAATCATAGTCCAATTAATGTAAATGTTATTTAAATTAAGTCAGTTCTAGAGTGCCAAGGTCCCCTTGAAGACGAGCACAAGCTAAATATAGCAACTTTATCAGGCCATGTTTGCTATGCATTTCTTCCAAGAATCGTGGGAGCCAAAGTAAGGACGATGTCAAACAAAGAAACTCGCATCCAGCCACACCCTAGAGGCACAACCTATAAATACAGCATCGAGCTGCAACCTTGTCAGAGTTAATCCATCGAGAAAGTTCAGTAACATACTTCATCACTGAGCAACGAAAGTATAGCGAAGAAATCATCTTGTGAAACCGTAGAATTCAAATTTGTCGACTTAGACATATTTGTGTATTTACTAATAAATACTTTATTAAATTCTGGTTTCCAACTCTTTTTAAACTTAACTCGCGACCTGAAAACTCTGACATTCAGGGACTGGAATACCGTATTCTTTGGAATGTAGGCTCCTCCGCAGCAATCCCATACGCTAAATAAAAACAAATTACATTTATGTTGAATTTTATTTATATTTTATTGATTCCTTGTTAAGTTTCATTTGTTATTTCTTCGGATAATTATTCGTTCGGATTAAAATCTTTTTCTCGCTACTATATTAATGTAAAATGCTTTGTGCTTCTATGGAGATTTTCAAGATGTTTAGATTGCTGCACCGTCTTGCTGTTAGATGCTATTGTATATTCTTTCTTCACCTCAACTTCTTTTTAATTTGTTTCTCTCTTATTGCTATTTATTTTGGTATAACATTCTTCTGTAACGAAGTAGACCTTGTAGATAATTGTTAGATATATGTTCATTCGCCAGTAATTCCTGCCTAATAACAATGATTTAATTCTCTCTTACTCAGTTTTTCGTGTCTGATACCCCTTAATCTATATAAGACAAACTCCTTTAAAATCAATAGTTTGATTCATTGTTTGGTGATTTTTAGGCGTTGTAAGTGGATAACTTTAATTCTGTTATTTTCTTTGACTATCGTTAAACAGTTTTTTCTTGCATAATTCTACCATAGAAAAGTCAATTATATATTTTAATCAGTTCTTTTTCGCTAAATACTTAGTTGACTTCAATGCTAATTTATTTTCTTGATAGATTTTTGTGTTTTGAAAATTATTATGCGGCTTATTTGATGTTAAACCAATACAGAGCTTCACCTGCAATGAATTTTGCAATACAGATGTATCGTGTATGTGAGTGGGATTTGATGAACATGTTTTTATTACTAACACTACGATTATTAAAACTATTGAATTTGGTACAAACTCCTTTGTCATAGAACACAACTTTTGGAAATATGGAAGTATCTGGAAATATGGAAGTTTCTTGTCATGACCTTAATTTAAATAATTCTAATTTTTGTTAGTATTTTAGCAACCTTTTAAATATATTGTGATGGTTTTTATTTAGGAGTTTTCGTAAGTGTCGATGTGCAGGTTTTGCTATGTTTGTAAATACCTTTGTATAAATTTAAAAGATTAAATTAAGATTAAAGATGAAATAGTTTAATTAGGATGGCGAGAAAATAGTATTGAACACTAAAGAAGAAGTTAACAAGGAAATGAACAGAAGCAAGAAAACAATGTAGCATGACGCAAGATAAAAGAAAATAACGTAGTAAGTGTTTATAACAAAGGTACAGATAATGAGTATGTTTTCATAATAGTAGATACAATTGTAGCATTTTTGCAAAATGCCTGCATAAACTTTGTGAAGTATTTACTTTACTTTGCAAATAATAACTTTAGCTAGAACGAAATATGATTGCATTATTAAAACCAAGTCAATTTAATATAATTATACAAATAAAAGGAAATATAAATATAGAAAATACAAAACTTGCGTTATAGAAATTACACATGCCAAAATTTAGAGATGTCATTCTTTCGGTGACAGATAAAACAGATTTCTGTTGTAAAAGAGATATATCAACGGTGTATTTGTAGAATTTCTTAATTAAGAGGTAGCACTTAAATTTCATATACAAGTGATTGTGGAGAAAGAATCCTCATTTTATAATGAATGTTAATTATAATTAATTACTATAACTAATAGCTTATTAGGTTGTAATAATTAATTATAACTTAACCACAGGAGTATGAGTATACTTGTTCGTGGTGTATGGTTTTTAAGCTTTACAGGTAGGAGGTAGGTGTTTACGAAATTGCCGGGACCGACTGCTTAATAGCTTAATATGCCCTCCGATAGCACGGTATTTACAATCAAACATAGACATAGTCTTTCTCTTTTATAAAGATAATTTACAATTAATTAAGGTTAATAATTAAAATGTCTTTATTGAATGTATTTATCGAGTCTCATTAATAAAATAATCTTGAAATAAGCCAAAGTAAATTTTATTAATTTTTACATTACAGACTTATAATTTACTAATAAAACTTAACAATACAGAATAATTTGGCATCTCATCTGTTATAGCATAAAAACAAATATTCCAATTTAAAGTTTATCATTAACCATTTAAAATAAATAATCTAATAAAGTAGGTACTTTATTTAATTTTTATAGAATACAATATCATATTATTGCTTCAATGAATAATTGTTTTAAAACAGGATAACTTGGCATCCAACGTGTTATAATTTAAAAATAATATTTCAATTTAAAGTGCAGTACAAGTTTATGATCCCATAAAGTGGGTTATTTTAAATAATTAGTTCATTACAATATGTATTATTTATTTAGATCGTTTACCACGTAATTAATACTTAGTAACTAGATGACACTTAAAGTAAAGACAAAGTTTTACATTTAATTGTTTTTTAAGATATTATTTTATTGACTTGAATGTCATTTTTTACTGTATCAGTTAGTCGAATAGTAATTAAAAAAGCCTTTTTGTATTTTTAGAAATCTCGGGAATTATTGATATGATTTTTACTAACTAATATATGTTCTTATTTCTTGAAGTTGATCATTCTGTTGAATATAAGAATACAAGTATCTGTATTTTACTTTATTTGGATATCCGTTTATGCTTGCGTGTTTTACTATTTATATATTTGTTTAGGATCCGCTTTTTATGTTTCTCTCGTCGAAGAAAAACCCCGTCGTGCAACTCTATCTCGTGTATTTGAATCGCTGACTCTGCAACTTTCACATTCACCTACTCTCTGCTTAGAGTAGGTTGCTCAAGCAACCTTGCTACGTATACATATATAATTTACCTACGTCAGCTTACTATAAATGTACATTTATAGTAAAATGTAGAAACCGTTTAAACAGGCTCGACACAAGCCGTTAGTTCACTCCTCGAACTCATCCAACAATATTTAGTGTCCTGGTCATTAGTCTGGTAAATATCTTGATAATTCTATTTGCTTGTAGTAAATGTAGTCTTTTGTCTATTATTTTTGTAATTGGAACTGTTGCCTATGAAGAAGATTCACCATGAGCATCTAATTTTGTTTTGATTTCGTTAGTATTTAAGTCTTTCAAAACAAAATACTTAATTAGTGAACGGAACTTGTTCCGGAACGTTTCGTACGAAACTTAAAGAACAAATAAGAATTTTAAAAATTTAACACAATCAAAAACGTCAAAATGGTCGCAAATGGTGGTCTTAAATTGGGAAACTTTATTTTTTGCGAATATTCCTGTGGAGCCAGTGGGGACGTTTCAGTAAACAAGGCAATTTTACAATCGTTTCCATTTTATATAATCATGAAAATATATTTTTATAAGATATTCAAAAAATGATTTCATACTAGTTATGTTTCGAGGTCACTGCGATTATGATACCCAGAAAGCTCAGAAATCTAGGAAAGAAATATCGTCAAACATATAATAATAGCCAGTTCCTATGTCTACCAAAAATATCTCAAAAACTAGAAGACTTAGGAAGCTGAAATATTACAGGTAGGTGAGCCATAACCCAAAGGGGTGCATGAGTATATCTTTAATCCGAAAAACCCAAGGAGGATGAAAGGGGAAGCATTTCTTAAAAAATCATTATAGCTATATATCTCTTGAATGACATAAGCTACAATCTTCAAATTTTCCCATAATATACTTGAAACTATTAATGAAATACATAAATTACCGGGAGTAAGAAAACATTTCAGGGGGTACAGAGTTTTCCGAAAAAATAATTGTAAGATATACATATCATATATGCCATCCGGACTTTTTGTAGATCTTATTGAGACTTACAATTCGTTCGCTTATAGTTTGCTTCTATCTGTTACCATATTCGCAGCGTAAGGGATTTTGTGGTTGTTTTGTCAACTTTATTGATTGTTTCTTTTACATTTTGTTCATTATTCGACTCTCTAAAAACCTTTTGGACAATCTTTAGATATAACTAAACATTCTCCAAGAAACTATCGAACAAGCTATCGAACGGTGAAAACTGCATTAAGAGATATTCAATGATTCTCGAAATTCAACAGCTTTTACGGAAACATAAGTTAATTGTAATTATTTGAGTGCGCGTAACCCTAGGGATGTTGCGGGATATGTGATATGCACGCTGATTGCCGGTGGCGGCGTTAACAACAGCTCTTCAATTACTCCTAATAAACAAGTACAGATTAGCCAGGTCAGTGCCTTGCATGTTTCTAACGGGAGATTATTTAAATAAACTACATATGCCACCATAACAGCCATTAAACAAGGGAAGAAATTTAAAACCACCTTTACTAATACGTTGGTTCTGACTACCTATGTACATTTAACCTTTCGGAGCTGACTTGAGAATATCTTTTCAATATGCGTTATATTGGGGCTATTCCGCATTTACGGGCACCTTTAAGTGAGAACTGATAAATAATGAGAATGCACCAGGGTTAAAATGGCAATAAATTCTGATTCTTATAAAAACAGAAAACACATATAATGCATTCATCGCATGCCGATATTACTATAACAGCATAAACAAAGTGTCTTTAATTCGCCCATCATAAAGCCCTCATAAATCTTGGATACGACAAATTCTACCGAGAGATTGAAGAAGAAATCTTCGAGCATAATAATTTAAGATGCTCGGAACTGCATAATGCATACGTATGTCTGCCCATCCAGGCTTTGTCTCTACCTAAGAAGATTACAACCTAATACAGGGGTGTATTGAGGTGACCAAACGTCAATTTTTGAGCCAAACGGAGAGTGATTGTGGTTTGGTTAGTTGCGTGAGAGGTTGCTGTGTGGGAACCGGATTCAAATTCCGCCCAATATCTCGGCGAATTTAAAAAAAATCGTTTTTTTAGAAATGCGGTGGCAAACCAGCGAGGTATAAAAAACACAAGGAAAAATGTTAAAATTACAACCATAGCTGTGAAGTTTTAGTATAGTATAAACAAAGGATAGTCGAAAATTTCAAGGAACTCAAAAAAGATAATAAATTATATAAAATACACATTGATATATGTACTTAGTAACCGTGTCAGCGTAACTGTTATGAACATTAGATCAAATCATCATGGATGAGTTATTGATGACGCAATAACTAATACGTTTACTAAAAAGTTAGTATGGGAAAAGTATTGCTCAACATTGGTAATATGTCGATGTATGTGAAAATTCAAGAAATATAATGACTTACAATAACACAAAATAATTCACGAGTCGAAATTGGTATAATCTCGTTAGGAAACGAAATTATGAATTCTCTTTAGTGAATAACTGTAGGTTGGTTACGTATGTAGGCAATCCATTGAACGTCAAAACGGGTTGTAAAAAGTTGGAGAATAATATTGTTTCGTGTGAACTAAAGAAACTGTAGAGTGAACAAAATATGATGACTTTTTAAATTAATGCAGATTATAAAAAAGAAAACAAATTCTAATTAGAAAATGTACGTCCATAATAAGGATGCCAAATCTTAGTAATTGTTGGAGGCGGTGTTTGATTAAAAATAAGTGTCTACAGCGATGGCAGGTCAACACGTATCTCAATTACTCTGTACGATAAGTTCTTACTGATGTAAGAACTTCAAAGGAAAAATATGAATAAACGATGTTGTCTACATAAACACGTATGAAGGACAAGATAGCATCCAAGCCTCCACCAATATGTCACGATTGGCGGATGTCGTGACTAGGGACGTACTTAAGTGTAAAAGACAGAATGAAACGCAAAGTTAAGCGAAATAATCATGTAATAACTACAAACTAATATGTTAACATGCTTAAATATTAACTTACTTAATAGTTAGTTAATTCTAGTTACAATTAGAACTTGTAAAGTTAGAACAGTAGGCAATACAATTCACTACTGGAAAACCGTTATTCAACCCTCACAATAATTTTCTGTTCAAAATATTTACTTTATATTAATATGTCTCTGATCATACTTTGATAGATTTTTGCACTTGAAGTTTTCAAAGTTTTAAACAAACTTCATAAGAAGATATTATCCTAGAAGCCATTTTCTAAGATCCATCTATCTAAAGCAATGAAATGTAATGTCATTAAGAAATTAGCACGTAGAAACTCTGAAAATAATTAAGTCGAATAAAAACAGAAACACTAAATAATATGTCTACGTCTGGTGCATTTATTTGTAGGTGGAGCGTTTATAACTAAGTATAAATTTTCAAAGAAAGACTGCTCTCTCTAGAAAACAATTTTCTCGCAATATCCGTAAACTTTTTTCCAATAAAACTTAGTCTATTTCAATATAGATCAATCATTTTTGCGGGGGAATACATCAGTGACAGTTACTGTAATAAAGTTTAAAATGAAGAATATTAAAGCGTGTCAAAATGAAAACTCCACGTCGCATTTGTCAGAACGGAGCCGTAAGGAGAGAACAAGAAAAAAAGGTACGAATGTTGTTATATAGACATAGAAGTTTTATTAAAAATGAATCTCTCGAGTTCATATTTTCAATTTAAATTTAATGTTACTTGATGAGTTTCCCTCACCTTCACTCAAAGCTATATTTAATGAAATGAAGTTTGTAAGACGCAGTTTAATTTACTTATAATTTATTACAAGGTTTCCTCACAAAGCACCCGTAATTTAATGTATTTCCAATTACGTCTAATAAAGGTTTCCATATTAAACTTCACTTACACACGCACGTTTCGCATTTTTTTCCAATTTTCAACTTCCTCTAGGAACAAAAACCTTAATCATTAGAGGATATTTCATTTTAGGCAAGATAAAGCACGGAGGAAGGATAATGTCTTGGACTTTCTTTTAGTTTATTAAGTTATGTAAAACGGCAATTTTATAGCTTGGATGTTAAAACAAAAACAGGAAAATGTAATGGCCTATAATTAATGGTTGGTAATTAACCTCGTATATTTTCATTTAAAGCTAATGGTTTTTTGGTGGATGTATTTTCGACATTAGGTGTATTTTGAGTTTGTGACACACATACACAGTACAAGCACTAATGGATTGAGAACAAATTGAAATTAGAAATAAAAGAAAACAACATTATAATTAACAAACCAACTTTTATATTTTTTATATCAAATATTGTTTCAATATTTCAAATATTGATAGTTTTACTAAAATGGAGTCTACAGCTAAATTGACTAGTCATAACTAAAACTAAAAATGGGCTTAGCCTATATTGTTTTCTATTGCAATTACATCAACCCTATTTCTATTTATGTTAATGGCTCAAGACAAAATTAGGAGACATTATGAAATTTTGTTGACATGTTATCACAGAATACTAAAACCTGAACAAACATTTTCAATCGTTGCCGGGATTTATTGTTACCAGTCTACAATTGTAGTTAATCGTCACAACAGAAACTATCAAAACCAAAATAAGTGATCAAAGTCTTTTACCAATAACTTGTCTAAGAAGGTCTATAAAGAAAAATCATTGAAATAGGTCTAATATACTTGTAAAATAAATTTGGTAGGCCCTGCGTTAATGTCTGTTCGTAGCTCAGTTACTAAGAGCGGGGTGACCATAAACCAAAATCACTTTCGCCTCAGTTTCGATTTCAGATGGAAGGTGACCTTTTAGCATCTTTCTTTAAACTAAAACTTAAGACGGCAATTCTTCTCTTCGAAAATGTTTATATTCGTAAAAAGTCGTTTCAAAATTGTAATTCTGATCTGCAATATTGCATACAACTAAAAAACAGGATGCCATTTAAAATGTGTTGAATGATTAAGTAAAAATGATGATCTTGTATTGACAACTTGAATTGGCACCTACTTATTTAACGAAGTTATTAAATTTTGCGAAATTGGACCTCTGACGACAATCTACGAATTAGTAAAGGCGTAGGATGGTTAAGTATCCGTCCTGTTGAAAGTATATTGTCTGATTTTGTTAAGCAACTTCATACCTAATATGTGTCCGGGTGAGATTTTCTTCTATAAAAGAATCGGTCAATAATACAATGTATCAACATCCCTATCCACACATCTACCGTTTGAGGTCATTGATGGTTCACCTTTCACAAAAAATAGAATTTTCTTGAGACCACATCCCGATGGTTAGCTTATTGGCGTTATCCGTCAAAATTTCGCAAAATCTTGCCCGGCTTTTGTAGGCAGGATCTTATATATGTCCTAATGTAACCTTCTAATTATTTTGTAAATTCTTGGCTATTTGTGGATCTTTTTTGTATATATATATATATATATATATATATATATATATATATATATATATATATATATATATATATATATAAAACTTCAAAATATTATACTTAAGTTACGGTAATGCTCAAAATTGCAACAGCTTGAGATCTTATCTTACCAAATTTAAATTTCAAGTCGTAGGTATTGTTTCCAATAGCTTCAAATTGTTAAAGAATAGATAAAGGTTTTTAAGTCACAATAAAATGCATATATTTGGGTGCCATCTGATTATGAAAGTTTGATAATGTATAGCCTACAGAATTACAAAGGCTACTTTTATATATATATAAATACCAAACCTACCAAAATATAGCTGTGCTGGAAGTATCAGCTTGACCTAAAATAACACCACTTTAGTTTTTGCCGGCTAAGCCCAATAAGTCGGAGATGGGCAGGGTAATACAAGATAAAAAAACAAGCGCCACTTCGTTTTAAAACTATCCTCACTACTAAAGCTTCAAACTTATTAGATAAACGAAGAAATAGATCTTTTACTAACATATAGACAACTTCCACAATTTTGGTCGTACGGTGCATATACTTACAGGTTATAAGCTGGAAAGCAAATATTAAAATCACACAATAAATAAATAGAAATAAATAAAACACAAACATGTAGTGAAATGTAAACTTCCTAAGTAGGGATTTATTGTTTAATGCAAATTGTAACTATTATTGTAATATGTATATTGAAATTATACTGAGTAAGGATTTTAATGCCTAGTAAAATAAACAGAATGGTGATTTGTATCACAGCTGGTTGTAAATCTTAAAAACTACCCTATGACAATTTCACTACTCGAGATCCCGTGTTAACTAGTTCTTAAAACTAACATGCATGAATAAATAAATTGTATAAACGTTTTATAAATATATATAAACATAGATAAAATGACACCATATACATATACATACAGTTTCAAACAAACATCCCACCATTCGATACTCGGATGATACGGTACGGTTTAAAAGCCTTGCTTAGGGTTTTTCATTTCACCCTCCGGTATATTACATACAACCCTGTACTTGTGTATGCAGGTACGAACCCAAAGGGGAAGACCTTCAACTTAAACCCAATCCAAAATCAAAGGGGCAGGAATAGAAAAAAGACAACGAGCAACAAAACCCAAAAAAGACCTAAAAATAAATCACCCTGTATATGGTATTAATTTTAAATATTTGATTCGAATTTTACCTTTCGATAAACTGAAAGGTCTTTTATTATACGATTCCGTCAAGGTAACTGATAGGGAAAATGTAACTTAAATTAGAAAAAGATTTTTTGAGATTTTAGCACATTGTGGAAAATAAAAAAAGGTTTACCTAAATGGTTGACACTAGAATCTACTCCGTCTAATTGACGATTGATCACATATAAACAATCAAATGATCATTTTGTTGAATGCGAGATTTTCTCCGCTAAAGCGAATTATATCAAAACCAATTTTCTAATTCATCTCACACATTCAACTTCTAATGCCAGCCACTATTTTGTTATATCCACTCCACTATTGAGAATGCGCTGGACCGCGCAGGTACGACTTTACGATAAACAGAGGGAAAGGGAAACCCAGTGACAACCAAACTAACGGAGAAGCTTGGTTTTAAACAGTGACCATCAAACAATCAATGGGTTGTGAATTTCAACGTTATAAATGATAGTAATTAAACTAATGACCTGATGCCATTAACCAGAAACTGGAGTCAGATCAGATAAATTTAATTCAACTTGTTAGTCATATTCGGTGATGTCAAAGTTAGGTTGGATAAAATATAAATGAAACCTTTCATAATTATATGGGTCGACATTATTTAGTTTAATTAAGTTTAAAAATTATGTTTATTCATAAACCAAAAAGTTAGAAAAGATAACAACTAGTCAAAGAAAGCATTAAGTGAAGACACAATACCCTCCAAAAGAATTCTTATCAAATGAAAACGTTTTCATACAACAAAATAACAAAAATAGTCGGTACATAAGCATACAACTTACACAATGTTCACAAGATTCAAAAAATCGATAGTTCACAATACCTTTATCAAATTGTTTGATTCACAAAACTAAATCAGAACAAGCTTACACTATATTGCCCTTTACCAACACAGGTATAAACAACTATCACTGAACTATAGAAACTGGAAACTTTATAAAGTTCTGCAATCTTTAATAACCCAAAACTGCGAAAATTAAACTTCACAATACTGCACAACAAAGAGGTATTTATTGGTGAAATTCAGTCTTTCAAATAACCAATACAACCAAACAATTTAGATGCATTTACTTATTTAAATTATCTTGTAGGAAGAAGAAACTGCCTTTATTAACAGTCACATCCACTAAAACGTACGATTTAAGTTTTATTTAAGTTTAACATTATCCGATTTCAAATTATATCCGGACAAGATTTTATAAAAACTTAATTTATTGAGAATTCAACTAGACGACGATATTGCAAAACTAAATTGCTACCACCAAAACACTGATTACAATCTATTATTTTTATCGGGAAACTGTACGATTTTAAACTTTAGATTTCGGTAAGAATTGATTCTCCATAATCACTGTATTTACTGTACGTTAACATTAACCAAAACGCCGCAAAAATATTCTGAAAATGCCCTCGGAAATTAACTTTAAAAATACTGGTTTATGGCACGGGGGCCGAAACCCCGCCCTGATACGTAAAGACGTTTCGCCCTGTGTGTATTCTCTGCTTGCTTCTTTAAACCCTGTCTGTCAAAGCTAAAGATATTTTGACGGTAGACGGAATTTTAAGAGGGGTACACCTTCAAATAGACCAATAAGGGAATGACGTGACTTTTTTAAGCCAACCAAAAATTAATATTTTTACACAAAGAAAATTCGGAGCCCGAGAAATTTCACAGCAAGATTTGCAGACATGATATCTTTCGAAGCGCAGAGGTGTTTATTTAAAATTTACCAATAAGCACGTACAAGGAAATCATAAATTAAGGCAGGAGAGGTTTTAATGGTATTTTTTCATAGAATTTCAACTTGTTTAGATGGGAATATTTGCAGATTCTCTTTCACATTGACGAGAATAGCTGACAATTTAAATTTTAAAAGACTAGTCTATTCGAAAATATTATTTTTCCCACGAACAATATAAAATGGTAGATGCTAACACGTGTGCAAACAGTACCTTTATTTGAAATGAGATAAGACTTTTTTGAGATGACCTTTAATATTTTATGGGGTTTATTTTATGCAGTATACCAACGGTGATTTTATATTGAAAGAAAATATATGAATACACAGGACCGCATTTAGAGTTTTTTGTTAAATATGCGTACTAAATTGCATTATTTGAAAATCAGCAAAAACGTAACGTTACATAGTAGCATTGTGGCACCTTAGATCAAATTGATTATCTAATACGAATTAGCAATATTGCAAATCAGAATTACAATCTTGCCATTACCTCCTTTTAAAACTGATATTTATGAAGTTATATAGTGGTATTGCTATTTACTTTTATAAATACTATGGAATAGTGTTGCTATATAACGTGCCTAAATCCCGTAGTGAGCACAGATTACGACCGAAGTGAGTCCCCGGATAAAGCTTAAAAAAATGGGTTGCTGTATACATATACGTACTGAACGTTTCAAGATTTGTATATGTTAGTCTTCTGTACAATCGCTTAGTTGTTGAATATTGTAATTTAAATATTGAAAACAATTTACCATCCTTTTCCCTCGCCGAAGGCACAATTAATAAAAATGGGAACTTACGGTCCGGCTGTTATGTTGGTACAATTTTAAATTATATTATCGAAAAACCGTTCAAAAGATGAAAGACCAAAAATTGAGGTTAGATTTTGTTTCTATAATATTTTTAAAATACTTCTGGAGACTTTCAAGTTTTATAACAACACTTTCTGTAATGCTATATCATTTAGGTGTTGTAATCACGCTATATAGTGTTACTTAAATTTAAATAAGATAACTATGGATGTTATTAGTTTCCAGTGTTTATAAGAGTATGATACTATGAAAGAGACATTTTACAGAGGCATTATTTAAGACGTAATATTTAACTTCTTATAATAGATTTGAGCTCAAAAATAGTATTCGTTCAACGCAGTCTTATCGGCTAAAAGAATTCGTATACAATTTTCAAATCGGCAAATTAAAACTTATTATTACTAAATATTTCAAGGGTCTTTTAGTATTTTAAGGCAACTTGTTTATATTTGAGATAACAAAAATTCCAAAATAAAATTTTTGTCCAATACTATACGAAAATTTCAAGTAGGGAATTATGTAAATATTATACATCGATTATTTTTATTTTATTAAACGAGCAAAATAAAATGCCAACTTATAATTTTAATAAGTGAGACAATATAAATTATCCAAATAAGCGTTCAAGAGAACAAAAGATTATTGTGATTGTAAAAATTGAACAAGTAATAAAAACTTGGTAACCGAAATATTACCAACACCATTATTTGCAAAGTTTATAAGAGTAACCGCAACAGATATAAAACTACATTTTATACATTTTACATTTAGTGGTAACAAAAACGTTTCTATTAACAATTTCTACAAACTCTAAAGTTACAAACTGTTGCTAAACAAAGGCGTTCGAAGCCCGAAGAGTACCCTTACTAAATTATATAAATTAAAGCTGTATAAACTTAGTGATCGGAAGTTTATGTTATTTTTGTACAAATACAAATGTTTACTGGGGAAGAATTATATTTTTCACGATTTCAAGATTTATTTAATTTTCGGAGCCGCCTTTGATTAAAGCAGCAACATTTTGTTGAAATAAACCCTGCTTCTTAATTTTATTGATTATGTTTGATTTTTTGATGATTTAACTTGATAGAAAATGAGTGTACTATTTCTTGTGATTAACTTGTCAGAAAAGTACGATTATCCAATTTATAAAGCTACAATGTATACACACCGTTATACAAACATAATATCTAGGTAATAAATATCTTGAAACTAAAAATACGTTTTCTTAAAATGAACGTTCATGCTGGGGTCAAAATGACCCCAGGTGAGCAGTCAGTCATTTGAAAGCAGGCACGTTAGGAAGGTTAATGTGATGTTTTCATATGTACATATAATAATACTAGCATAACACTAAGCATCCGGACTATAAGAAAATTGTCTTATTATATAAAGGACCCCGCCCAAACAAGAGGTAAAGAGGTACAGTTAAAGTGGGAACGTTGTAGTTCATGATATTCTGATCAAACGTCCTTATGGACAGAAAGTCCGACAATGGCCAGTTTCTGAGTTATGAAGCTCCAGTCTACTGATCAAACGGCCAAGAGTACGAAGTAGAGTTTGGAGTTGTTTAGCGAAGTTATCCGAATGTGTTAACATACTCATACCTGGTCATTTCAGACTTTGTGCCCATGAGGACTTTTGATCAGGATGTCATGAACTGCGACATATATCAGTTTCAGCCCAATCTAACTACACCCTGTTTTTCTATTTTGTCAGGGTCCTTTTATAAAATGGGCCGCAATATGCGCATCAAGCTCCATTTTCTAGATTAACATCTAGAGTTCTTCCCTGAAAATCTTCGGTGATCTCTGTAAAGAACAAGTGGAATGCTTTCACCAAGACATATAAGAGATGGAGAGGCGGTATCAAGGCCGCTAGAATGTTAATCTGATGCCCGACTACTGTTGGTCATTGAAACGAGATATACCAGTCGCAACCCATAAGAAAGTCATTTCAAACCGTAGTTTTAAAGGAAGACGCACGACATACCATGCAAAAAAGTCTTATCATGATCAAAAGATGTAATTCCTAATATAAATTATCTAAATAGGTTTTTGAACAAATATTTTTGAAATTAAGTTAGTTGTTTCTTTCTGGGAGAGCATATAAATCTGTTTTTCGATTTTGTAGAAAAATCTCATGTGATTCAGAATTCAGAACATGTAGTATATACATATAAGAACAGCTATCAAAATGAAAACAATGTTCACAAAGTTTTCATATATAGGCCTGTGTAAATAACCTGACAAAACGCACATTAATTAATCTTCAAAGTTTTAAATAACATGGAAAACTTCATACCTAAAATCTGGAAATGCTGCGACTACGTCTAACATATTGATATTGACATTTTTAACAGTCTATAATTTTTGAGGTTATGGTTTAGTTCGTGTTTTTGTCAAGTCCTTTATAATCTCCATTCTTCTTATTAAAATAATAATAGTTCTATTAAAACTCTATTTTTCATCATCTTGCAGATATGATGATTGTGGTATGATTAATTGCAGTTTAAATAAACGTAATAATATTTTCACCCAATCTTGACTATGGTAGAATGATAATCTTTCAAAAACCCAAGAGGGAAAGCAACTCACGCATTTAAAATTGATATTGGGTAAAACACGATATGGAATTTTATTATAGAAATTGAAGGTTGTGGTGTTGCACGTTCACCGAAAAGAAAATATAAAATTCTTAAAAATCTACAAGTACAAGTTTGAAGATTTTGAAAAAATGGGAACTCAACGATATGTGCATACACTGTCATCTAGTACATAAGTACTGAAATAAACTTTATATATTTATCAATAAATATTTTGAAAATTAAACAGTATTTTTTCAAAATTCCCGCAGTTTTAAGTTTTAGTTGTGTACATGTAAATTTAATCAAAGCTCCATCTACTTTATTCTTATTTGATTTTTACTATAGCGATACTCTGATTTTTGAGAAATTTCTACAAAGATTACGAGTACGCTATTGCTAGGAAATTGTATGTACGAGGAGTTCACCCCGAGTGCAATTTCCGTCTGTTACAATGCACGAATAAAGTCTTTATACAGAATTATAAGAAGTCGAGGTATCACGCAGTAGTCAGCTTGGCAATTTACCTAGTTTCAGTATGTATTTTGATGTAACAGACGAATTTTCGTGGAAATCAAGCACCTACTACATAGTTTTAATGGAACCTCCTATTACATGTACTACATACTACGTGCATACATATGTACAAGTACATGTATACAATTGTACATATCATTCTAGTTTGCAACTATTCGTAACTACACATCAAAGATTTAATTAAAAATTAATTTTTGACTCAGAATTAAATGACGTTTCTAATAAAAAAAATAGCAAAATGACAAAAATAAATCTCCAGGAAATGCAATTGTCAACATTTTAAAGCTGCTTTATGTCTTTGAAATACGGCGAACGTCTGTATTGCTTTGATGTACTTTTCAATCGTTACTTACACAACTGTCTCTTCCCTATATTGTGGATTGCATCAATGCACTCGAGGACTTAAAAAATTATTTTGACTTTTCTTTAAAAACCCAAGAAGTATTTCTATATATGTGAATTACGTAAGTATGTGTTTGTTTTATGCATAACCTTTAACACAAGACCTTTGGTATAGAACTAAACTAATCGTGATTTCATTACATGGACAACCAGACCTGCTTTTTAATAAAATTAAATTTACTTTTACAGTAACTATTGATCTAAACTGTTTTTAAATCACAACCGAAATGCATTACAAATTCAACAGAGCTTCACATTGCAAGCTTTTTACCCAGCATCCGTTATTATTCGTAATAATTTCATAAATAACTGGTAGTTTAAAGAAAATTTGAAAAGATTTCGCTTAAGAATTTTACACAGTTACACACAGAAAAATGCCACTAAAAATCTTTTAGAAATAATATTTTACGAATATAGCCTACTACCTTACTTTACCAAGAATAGCAAGCAGATGCACTCAGCTGTCGACACTTTTATCTTTTTCAGTCAGTATCGAATACACACGCACGATCAGTTTGCCGAAATGTGTCGATGTGTTTTCGTCATCTTAAAAAACGAGCAGATATGTACTCCGTACTGTTACATTATTGTAGCAAGTAAAGTTTTCTAATGCCAAAAACTGAAAACCTGTTAGGTAGTTGAAGAAAGAAAATAGAATTGTTTGTAGCAATAAAATTTATTTGTGCTTTTTGACAATTCGTTTTTATTAACTTAAATAGGTACATAATTTAGCAATATGTAGCAGGATGTAATAAAAAATATTATACCACCAAATGGTCAACATTTAAAAATGCAATCTTCTATTGAATGCTATACAAAAAAATGTTTAGAAAAGCATGTCTTGTTACATTTTAGGTGAATTTTCCTATTTGCCTAAATAAAAAGGCTCCTAGCTAACACTAACCTTGACGCAACTTAAAAATGCAATTTAAATTAAATGATTTGCGGTAATAAGCAATAGGTTGTAAACTGCTTGAAACGGCCTGCAACTAAAGATAAAATTTTTTTATAACACACAATGTAAACACATTTTTAATTAATAACATTACTTTGGAAAGAAATTTCGTAACTTTTTTTTCAGTGTGAACTAAGTAAGCCGTTTAATATTTCATATAATTCCGACCAATTGAATAACTGTATACAGTCTCCTTTATTTGAATATCTAATAAATATTTATAGAATTATTAGGTGGAATAATCCATTATTTTTACTATTATTTGTTAACAACTCAATTTTAAGAAATTGGTACATGTACGAAAGTGAATTCTTAAGTACGATAGTATTTTTATGAAAACATTTATGAAATTATCCAAAGAAAATCTGAGAAAACTAA
The DNA here is from genome assembly GCA_929113105.1 of Agrypnus murinus. Classification (NCBI taxonomy): domain Eukaryota; kingdom Metazoa; phylum Arthropoda; class Insecta; order Coleoptera; family Elateridae; genus Agrypnus; species Agrypnus murinus. Next base: position 213,591,956 of record OV816025.1, read on the forward strand.
AGGAAGTATTGACCGAAGTCTTTACACAACCTTTGGCTGCCATTTATTACGACGGGGGCCACTAAAAAATCCAAAACTAATTCATATGTTCACTGCAGATGCTATGCTGCAACTGCTGCTTAATGGGCTGCCAGTAGGCTGGGAAAAACCTTGGTTGAATCGGCGACTGAAAATATTAGAAACAGTGCACCTGCTGGTTATTGTTATGCTGTGGCCTTATGATACGATTCTGCTTTAGTTTCATATGCTTGATCAGGGAAGCTACATTCATTAAAATGCTATAATAATAGATCTAAAAAACCAGTAATAAGAAAAATATAAGTCAATAGAAACCTAAGTAATCATTCATACAGTTGAGCAAATTAAGCTAACTAGTTAACATAACATGCTGTTGCTTTGCTGTTGCTTTCTAAAGTTGTAAATTCAAATGACATTTAGCCATATGTGCAAATAGCATTTCTTTGTTTTGTTAATCTCATCCTTGAGACCAATTCATATAAAAATAAATCTACAAAAATGTTCTCTTAGATCGGACTATAATAACACATCACACACCACAAATGCTCGAAAGGAAGTGCTTTAAGCAAGCATCTTTGTTTTGGATTTTTCTAGACCCATGCTTAGTTAGCCGCCAACAAATATTCTTTTATAATATCAATCTAGTCTACGTAAAACAGCAATGTTTGTGTAAATCGTTCCTTTTGTGTTAATCCCGGAGTCTCTTATTACTTTCTTTAGGGTGAGGTTAAAAAGAAAGCACGATGGTGCATCACCTTGTCTGCAGTCTGTCCGTGCTATAAAGAGGCTTAGTAGTTCCCTGAACTAACTAATAACTGATCCCCTTTCTTGTGAAAAGTATAAATAATTCCGCGGTGACTATACACGGAAATAAAAATGAAGAAATAAGCCTTGTCAGTTCTTACATAAGTCTTCTCTCTTTTTAAACCGAGCTGCTGCGGCGAGTCAGTTCTCATTGGACTCGAAGCTAACTCTCAGTAAATCCGGTCCAAATGTACGTCGTCTTTACCTTACTGTAAGCATGTTTTTTTGTAACTGTATCTTGTCCCTTAGACGCTGCCAATATAGATAAATTTCCATAGATATATGATTAAGATTTTAGTATAAACTTATATAAACCCTCTTCATAGACTGACGAAACAACTTCTAATTTTGCACACGCCACCACATAGCTCTACTTTGTATTTTGATAAAGGTTAATAATCCGTGTACTAGTGTATAGATGGAATAGAACTAGTGTATAGAATATAGATCAACATCATGCTCCAAGCACCTGATCGCATATTAGAACGACTTCTGGCTAAGTGTTTCTTTTTAGCGTGCCGTGCTCTGTTGCAGAGCGTTGGCATTTCCCTCCTATACTTCTGTTGTACGTGTTCAGTGATCACAAGTATTGGGGACCTACAGCTTTAGGTGGACACCGAACCACCCCAAGTGTACATAGTACTTGGATTTTTTATTAATTTCAGGGAAATTTCCTGGGCAAAGTATACCTCGGTGGTTTGCCATTGCCTTCCGAGGGAGAAGCAATTTTAAAAATCCGGTGATATATTGGCCGGGGTTCGAACCCGGGTTCCTTGGTCGGTAGTGTTTACGCCTTAATAATATATTTTATTTGGTGCAACCTTTTTCAGTTTAAATAAATGCTTTAATAATTTAGTATTTACAGAGTTCTTTATTGCTTTAGTTATTTCTGTCCTCCCAAGTCCTTTTTGTAGTATATATTTCGCACTAACGCAATGTTTTAACTAACCACATCATTATACTACAATTTACGACATGAATAAAAAATAAATAAAGACTCTTGCTACCGAAAGTAATAAATCCTAAAGTAACTATATATTTAAAGACGGCAGAGTACACATACTTATGTCCGTAAATCCTGAAGCACTTTTTTATAGAACATGCAAACTCTTAAATATATCGTTTTCGCTCTTCGCTGATGATAAAAATTTAAAATTCATTAGTTTACGGTGCCTCAAACTACGTAGTATATTTTAAATATTGTATCGTCTAGACAACCCGTGTTGGTCCATAACATTTTAAAATTTTATAGTTATTAACTCTCTCTTCCTATATGCATTTTTTCTGATAACTAGAAACAGAAATTATCTAAAATTTTAATAGTTTCAATTACAACATTGTATTTAGTGTGATAAATTGTAAATTATTAGTAATTTTTAGCGTTTATTAAATTTGATTTACTCGATAATCACTGACGTTTATTAATCAAATTACATCCTAGGGTTAAATTGTATGTAGCGTTTCAAGTTTTAATAACCCAATTTGAGATTAACAGTAAAATAATATTTGCAAACGTAAAATGTATATATTATGAAAACCAATAACTACATTTCATCAAATTAAATTATTTCCTGTCGGTAACATAGCTTCAACTAGTTTTGTTTTTTCAAGCAGATAGAAAAATTAATTTTACCAAATCTATTGCAAAGTTGTGTATGTTACACCTCATCATCGTAACTGCCCTCTTCCGCAAATAAGAGCAACGAAATAAAGAAATCAGATACAAATAACTATTGATTGACATACAACAACTATCCATTGTTTAATTGTTACGTGATGATTTCGTTATTTTAGTTGCCGTTCTGGCTGCAAAAATTTTAGTGATTCTGATTTCCTTCCCTAGCAGGTATATCGTAATATTTGTGGCGTGTTGATACATTTGTTTTGACTCTTTTGGAGGTTATGAAACACGTTTTTCCACCCCGCAAGCGAGATTTCTAAACCTAATGGACTTTCTTATGGATCTACATTGTAGCGCCGTGATTGGCTGTTTACGTTCCCACTAGTGGACGGCCTTCGGCGCTTCGAGAAGTTTCATTACCTGCTTGCCTTCATCTTTACAATATAAAAGTCACAATAATTGGTGTCTAGTATTTATTAAATACTGTCGTGTTGTTGCGCTATGATTGTTGTGTGTTAATGATAGTGTTAATCGTACGTAATAATAATGGTACGTGATTTCCAGTTTTATGCTTTGCTAGATGCTACCGCTTGTGCTTTATATATTTCTGTGGATTATAATTAGTTTTTTGGATTAAATGGGTATTTATTGAGTAATTAGATGACTACTTTATCTGTAGATGCATTTAAATGGTTTTTCTCCAATTCTCCGAAAATATGTATCATGATTTCTTTTTAATTTAATTTTTTATTCAACTTAATTAATCGTCAGATTTGAATTAAGAAACTTGTTACTAGTTTGAAACAATTCGATAGATTTAATAGTTTCCTGTACATATTATCTCACACACGAACTATAATTTATTTTAAAGAGCTTTACATTAGATTTCCTTCTTTTTTAATTTAAAATCCTTAATAATGTACTGATGACATTTATATTTTTTGATATATTCTGCAAGTTTAAAGGCTTTTTCCTTGCAAGCAGTGGTGATTAACTTTGAAAATTATTTAAAATATTGATATTTATGTCACATTTAATATTAAAATTAGTTCTATTTACATAATAAATTTCTAAAAATGTGAATGGCCACAATCTTCATAATCATTTGAAAGAGATGATGGGTTCTGATAATTCTTGCAAAAAGTTTAGTCGACCCTGCTGTTTAAATTATTGTGACACAGTATTCGACAGCACGAAATCGATTATATTATTTATTTAAAATATCAAAGCTTCTTTTAATAGTTAAACCTTTAAACATCTATCGTTTTAATTAATTCTAATTAATTAAAACGACTTATTAATTAAACTATTATTAAGTCACAAAAAGGATTAATATGCACTCTACTATAAAACAACATTGAATTTATCTAAACACGTCAGTTGTTATGATAGTTTTCATTTCATATTTGTGCGCCACAGAAGCTGACCAATCACGGCGCCACAATACACGTCCGTAAGAGAGTCCATTAGGTTTAGAAATTTCGCACCCCGCAAGGATGTATTACTTGCCTGACTGACACTACATCTCCAATTTTGCCATTTCCACGAGGCCAACTTTTAGCTTGGCCTTTTTTTGGGATTTGGTTTCTTTAAAGCCTTTAAAAAGTTTATTGTACTATTGCTGACGTTACTAACATGTTGAGTATTTCACTCGATTCGTACTTTGAATTGATCATTTGCATTGTGGGAAGTAAACATCTGTAACCGTGAGTACTACATCTAAAAGTCAGCAATATTGAGCTACAGGACAGACTACTTGTAGTGAATTACTTTCGTAATTTATTATAACTAGAGCATTTATTTATATTACTTGGTAATTATTATTGTACCACATTAACTAAGTGACTTATAGTTTACCTAAAATTTTATTTTTAAATGTTTTTCCAACTACTAAATTAAATATACGTAACTAGTTAGAATTACCACGCGTATAAACACGTCTACCTGGTAATTGTATCAAGTATTGAACAATTTTATACTTTTCTGGTATCATTTCGGGCCAATCTTCTTGTAGCCAGTAGTCGCGTTAGTCTTTTATTGAGTTTTACCGATTAATTTATTATTGATAAAAAGTTAATAATTATTTCAACGATTAGGTTGATTGAGTTATAATTACTTTGTTAAGTCAGCGACTGATTGCTACCGTTAAATAACTTTAAATAATAAATAAAACTGAGGAACAAAATAAGTTTCACAATATTTCTATATCTGACAATTGTTAATATTATATTTACCTATGATAATGATAAGTATCCTGGTATCGGAACAATTTGTAGGCATAGAAATCTAAATAAATATTTTAAACTTTAATAAACTATTTTATTTTTGTTTCGTTCCATAATACTGTATTGTATTCTAACCATACACAAGTAACTAATATACCTCAGTATATGCATTTTGGCAATCTTTGTATTTTCTAGCCACACCTACATAACGCCTGTTCTAAATTAATCATAAATTAATTAAAAATTGGAAGTACGGTTACCCGAATATGCGACTGGGCAATATCATTTTCTAGCCGTACCTATATAACGTCGTATAAATACAAACTTTTATATATTTTATATACTATTTTATTTTTTATACAACATTTTATAATACAAAAATAATAGTATATTAAAGAACGAGTTTCATAAGGCAAGATTTATTGCACGAATCCAAATTTAGAAAACGAGCCGCTTGCGGCGAGTTTTCTAATGGACGATTGCAATAATGACTTATGAAACGAGTTTTTTATGCTATTTTTTCTATTTTGCGTCTTTTATTCCCTTTTTAAATAAAAAAATTGCAATTCCAAAATTTAGGGATTTTTGTGGTAGTTGACAACACTGATGACATTTGAAAATTCATTGATTGGCACAGAAAATTGAGTGAAGTTTGTGTCAATTTTCTGTCTTTTTCAATTATTTTTCAATGCTACCAACTTTGAAAAAGTTGGGCTATTAAAGCATTCAAATGAGCTATTAGTTTTGGTTGCTTTAACAGCTTTGTTATAGACGCAAAATAAAAAAAGATATTATATACGTTTTACTATTCTATGATATTTCAATAATAATTTGAACTACTCGTCAATCAAATATTAATTAAAACGTACTGCTGCGTTTTCAAAAATCTGCAAATACTCCTGACACTGCTCATTTAGAAAAGATGCTGAAAATATATTTTTCATTAGATTTTTTTTTGACGATCTTCTTGTCCAAGCATTTCTTGCATGTACAAAATTACCCTTATTTCGAGTTTTGTTTGAAACGTTGAAACTGATACCTTCCAAGCCAAATCTTCAATTCTACTACAATTGTCTGGGTTTCTCATTTTCATATTTCGTTTCAGAAATTTTGTTCCGAAGTTTTTCTTCCATATATACGAAGCATTTTTGTTACAGCCCGTATCGAAAACATACAATAACATATATTTTATAATTGTTTTGAAAGATTTTAATTTTAAATCACTAACTAAATCGCTAGATTAATCCATTTTATTTTGTTGATTAGGTTGTTATTACTCTACAACATTGAGCCCTAATAATAATTGAAGTAATAATAATTGTCATCTTTTCAAATTCTTAATCTCGTTCTTTAATGTATGCAAGTATACACACCTATACATTTGTTATTTTCTTCGTGTACAGTATGTAACATATACGCTTTCTTCATCTTCTCCACTTTTATTATTAGCCTGACTGATCTAATGCCTCTTTTGCATTTTGTCAATTTAGTTATATCTTCTCTTAATGTTCCAATTCTTCTTTCTATACTGGTTCTCTAGTCGTTAGAAGTTTCATTATTCGCTGTTCCTGTTATTTAACTGCTATCAGTGCTGAGTAACATATTAAAATATGGAGATTCGATCTTCGTTATAAAATGGGATAGTGTGCTGTTTGTGCTATAGCACACAGTTTTTATGTTGTACTTTGTTTTGGTACAGATGGTCATTTTTAGAATTGATTTCTTAATACAATACCCTTACATTCTTCAATTTACCATCTCTTTCTCTTTTTCCTCTCGTCTCTCTATAGCTTGTATGTATTTTACTTATATCATTGTCGGAGACATGTGTTAAATTATATTCTCCTTTTTGTAGACTATAACGTTTGATCATAATTGCTCTAATATAGTATTTGGAAGCAATTTTCGGTAATCTGCAGCTCTTCGTTTAGCTACTGCAACGTTTGAATATCTTCATGTAACCGGTTCATGCGTCTTTCTTCTACAAAACGTGAAACAGTCTATAAAATTTAATTAAGAAAAAATTACTACGTGCATCTCTGGGAATCGAACCCAGAACCGTTTGCTATCTAGGCAGAAGCTTTATCGTTGAGCTATCTAGGTGGTTAACCAACTGTTTAAGCTAATTAGTTTTGAATATTGGTTCCTCCAAAGAGAGAAGTAAACTAGGACAGTTGTTTAAATATTACGATTTGGTAGACGTATATAATATGATCGCCTTTACAAAACATCACTGTTCATTATCAAATTAATGTTAAATCTCAGATAGTTCTGCAGATCGTTATTATTAAACCTAAGATTTATTGTCAAATTTGGCAATTTTCAATGTCGTGTTTAAAGTTCCTTGAAATAATTTTGTTTAATTCTTTTTGTTAACTTCAAGCTTTTTCGTTTTTAAAATTTCAAACAATCCCTAACGTCTAAATTTTTCCATTTCTGTTCCTAGTTTTGAATTATCAGAATCTTAAAGACTATAGCCTCAACAACTCCTAGCTTGGATTTTTTTTCGCAATTTAGAGTTTGAGTTTGTATGATCTTCAGTTTCAAGCCTTAGGAACTTTAAAGGTGGTAATGGGCGTTCTTCAGAAGTATACTTTATAATTTCCAATTTATGAATATAAGCACTAGAACTTGTAACGTGAATATTTCGTTTATTCATATTGCATTGGAAGTATATTAAGAACGAACTAATAGCTTTTCATAGGTCAGTATTTCTGGTAAATTAACCTCAAATCGATAGGATAAAGAAAGAAAATGGGATCAAAACAGGGATAAAACGTAAACGGGGCATCTATTGTTATTTAGTTAAAACCATAATACATGTCGAAATAATGTCGACTATTTTAGGCGAGGTATTGATAATCGCCTCTAACAATCCAGAAGCGACATCAATGACAACAAAGGTACTCGTCGCCCTTGAAAAGGTTTTATATGAACTTTATTGTGCTTTTTTAAAGACTTATTGATTTATAGACTTTTGTAAATTTTCCAAATTAAGGATTATAAATTTTATAAATTTATAACTAGATTACTAACAATAGCTCTTTTAGGATTTATTTATAAAGGTTACTGTGATGCCTTGCTTACTAATGTAGATATAAAATATTTATATTTACATGATAGCAATATGCATTGAAAAATATCATCGTTGCTAATAAAGTAATTCACTGTGTTCACACTAAGTCACTTGTTTTTTATTTTGTTAAGTATTAATAAAATTTGTATTGCCGAGAATTTTATAAGTGATATAAAAACTTCGCTATTTTTAATGTTGCAATACTATTAGAAATGCACACCTTTAACCTGTACCAAGTTATGCAATTATTTTAGATTTAGGGATAAAAAAAATTAGAATCATAAACATATCATATTTAGGTAGCACTGCACGCATGCACGGGTACGAACGTACGCGATAGCCTTTTCAATGAACTCTACAACTGATATAACGAATTTATATTAGAACTTAGTGATGAGTAGCGTTAGCCTATGTTCAACGAACCATTCGAAATGACAAATTATTTATAGAATTATTAAAACACCTTCAGTAATACTTGGTGAAAGCTTTGTACGCTCACCCCTCGGCAGCGTAATTATTATCCTAGATTATAAAGCCATTAGCAGTGATTGGTGATATTATATACTAATATATGTGGGCACACATGGAGAGTTGGTGTAGAGTGTTAAAGTCAGCTAAACGTTCTAGTACCTTTATATATGGTAATAAGTATTATAGTTATTGCATTAAAATGTTCTAAACATAACGTAGTGTTAGAATTTCAGGATCCAGTTTAATACATTGTAAAATGTATTTATTAAAAATAATCTTAGTACGGCCCTGTATATATGAATATATTTTTGTCAGTTTAAAATTGCAGATTTTATTCCGATCATAATAATGTTTTTTGTTAGTTTAGATGCAGCTGTAAAAGGTTTTCTTACGCAGATAAGTTAGTTTTTAGTAACAAAATATCAAGATGAAAATTATTTTATAGATAAAAAGACACGTATAAGTGCATTTAAACCAAATTTATGTTTCCGCGTCGTGCTTATTTCATGTTTGCTAAATAGATTCTTCAGAAATCTACAGATAAAAGCAAGTCTGGTCTGTTTTTTATTGGACCTCCCGTGAGAAGTTTATTTCGTTTATTTAGTCGTCTTTTAGTTAATAAGATTTTGTATGTATCTCTTATCATATTAATAATATATGGTTCCAGTGTTTTTTTTATAAAAACAAGAATTTTTGATCTACGAATAAATGAGAATTAAAACTAGACATGGTTGTGATAATGTTGGCTCAATCATTTGTTAAAGTTATTCTGTTACATTAACCTGCTTTAACGTCAACCTGACTAATTAAGATTAGTTTATTCAATTCAATCAATTTAATCGAAATCTTTTTTCACTTGTGGATTTAGATGATTTAGAGTAATGACTTCAAGTGAATGGCGCCCATATTTCTTATTATTTCAATAAACCTTATCTTTTCTTTGCAATCTATGAGTTTGAGAAACCAATACCTAACCTGAATGATAATTTGTCAACAAAAAAAGATCTCCGCCGGTGCAAGTACATTAAGTTCATGGTTATCAGTAAGTAAATATTTTGTGTTTAAAAAGCTCTGTTACAACTTAATCTAACCCCTTTCCAATACAATAACTCTACGTAATATTATATATAAAGATACCATAATTATAACAATATCACCCCTGCGGCCATTACTATATCATATATTTATATATTAGTATATAATCACATATTTGTGAACCCTGCATTCATATGGGGCGTGATGTACATACTAAACTTGTGCACATGACTTCATGTGTTTAAAATTACTGCAGTAAACAGATCTTACGTAACCATTTAGGCGTAAGGAAATTCTCGCAATTTAACAAATATACTTTAAGGGAGAGCATACTGTGGCATTTCAATCTTAATCGAAGCCACATACGGCACAGTAGGTCTTTGCACTGGACTTAATTGTGTCAGAGTTAAGTAATCTCTAGATGTCGGACAAAAGTAGATGGTAGTAAAATTAAGCACAACAATACGCCTATAAGATGCTCTTGAAAAGTTTCAACAACACCAATGCCCAACAAGCCAGCGCAATTTAGTAGTAACTGAGGAAATTGGAAAAAAATTGGAAAGGCCAATACGATAATAAAGATGTAAGGTTAGTACTTAACTAATAAAATAATTAAAATACCTAAGTATAACAAAACATAGTTCTTAACAAAAAAACAATATTTACGAAAAGAATAAATAAATAAACGAAATAATAAACAAATAATTATTAAATACCAATTGTAACATGCTCAAATTCTTAATTTTATAATAATGCAACTTTAAATGCACTTTAAACTTTAAACAGCAGATAATCTTAGTACGGTCCTGTGCAGTTCAATATATCTTAGTTGAGTTAAGAATCTGTAGACTTTACCTTATTTTAAATAATGCTTTTTTATGTATTAAAAATCACTTTTATATGTTTACACAAAACAAAATCCCTTCTGGAACAAAATACAGACGATATTACGAAGTAAGCAAAGTTTTCTTTGGTGTGAAAAGTCCCCTCAAGACGTTCCAATAGTTCTACAAGTTATTTAGTACAAAAGAACCTTGATAAAACTTAATTTATAAATATTTTAAACTAATACCACCTTTCTTACAAAGGATTTCAGTTTCTAAAATGCATTTAGTTTTATTTATAGCTTCCTGTTCATGTTTATCGACTTTGTGCATAAGCAAATTCTCCCGAATACAGACGAAAAAATATATAGTTGATAAGCACGTGTTAAGTATCAAATTACACCCTAAGATGCAGATTTTAAATGGGTAAATCCCCGTGAATTCAAATAAATTTGTTTTAGAAAAATGTGACGCGGTCACTTCTTATTGGATTCAAAAGTCACGCTATTTCGCTACAGGTTAGTTTAAAAAGTTCCCGTTTAAGTTTAATTGTTATGATATAAAATTCAGATCCTTTATATTAATTGAGTTTAGTTTTTAACAAGACGGTCAAGGACAAACATCAGAGAGGATAGTGGCTCGAGGCTCCTCCGGGCGCTTCGCCTCCCAAGGACATTTTAAAAGGGTCGTTACAGTGAATGTATGCCCTTATTATTAAGTATTTAGTTCGGAATTAGTGAATTCGATACAATATTTCGTACTACCGGTTATGCCTCAATTTAAGTTTAGTGTTATATCGTACCGATTTCATTGTATGGAAATTAATCCAATACAAGGATTATTTCGTAAGTTTAGTTAGTTTAGTGAAGAAAAATAATACCGTCTCGTTATATCGGAAAATTAAGTATAATTCCGTATTAATGATTAAAGATTTGTTATGCGGCCTTCAAGTATGCAAAGTTAAAGTACCGTTACCATAATTATATTTCCGTTACTATAATTCATGAAGATTTTGTTCCGTTTTGGAATTTATTACAAATAATTATGTTAAAGTTCGATGAATCTCGTTAAGACAAAATAGTTCAGAAATTAAAATAATAATGTGTTCCCGCAACGTCCAGGTCAGCAGTTTGTTATTGTGTTTTTGTGTAAGGTTATTATTGTTTTTATAATGTATTGTGTTTAAAGTTTTCCATTTGTGCAAGGAATTTTTGAACTTTGTTTGATTAATGAAAATGTTTTAAGGTATTGATTCTTTAATTAAGTTTTTTATGTAAAATTTATTTGGGACTCCGAAATTAATTAACTTCTAGGAATGATGACTTTTTGATTTTGATGTGCTTTGTATTTTCTTTTTTTATTTTTCTTTTATGTTTTTAATACGTGACCGGAAAAATACCCACAGGAAAAAAGCCCACATGAAAAATACTCACAGAAAAATGCCCACAAGTATAAATGCTCACAGAAAGAAAGCCCACACGAAAATATGCCCACATAGAAAAAAGCTCACATGGAAAAATGCTCACAGGAAGAAAGCACACACGGAAATATGCTCACATTGAAAAATGCTCACATTTGAATTTGAAAACTTTAAAATTAATTTTTCGGAAAACTTCGTTTTTGACCTATACTTGTCAAGGTAAATTAGCTCTACTGCCTCCCCTTTACCTAGCATTTAAACGATATCAGTTATTTCTGAATCACCTGTATAAATTTTTTAATGTATCACTACGCTTAACTTTTTAAAGTGTAGTCCGATTTTGATGATTTATTAAACATTTGGTTAGAATATGTTTTAATATTTATTTAAAAAACGCAAGTAGGTGTACGATGTTCAAATCGATTAATTATTGATTGATTAATGTAAGCAAATTTCTACGTGAATTTTTTATCAGTGGGCTTATTTCAATGTGAGCATATTTCCGTGTGGGCTTTTTTCCTGTTAGCATTTATACCTGTGAGCATTTTTCTGTGAGTATTTTTCATGTGGGCTTTTTTCCTGTGAGTATTTTTCCTTGAACCGTTTTAATATACAGATTTAAAATTTATTTATTGATTGATATAGTTAGGCTCAACGAACTGCTGATGTTTTTTGGGTTACATGTCTAAATATCACAGTCATAATATCACACGACAATATATCATAGTCAAAATACCACATGCTAATATATCACATGCAAAAATATCCTAAGGACAGAATATCTTATGAAAAAATATCCTAATACAAAATATCACTATTATGTTTAAAATATAATAATAATTTATTTTACTCAGTAAAAAACCTCTATCGACATTTAAATACACATATACAAATAATTGCATTTACGTTCTTATTTACAACTGTAATTATAGTATGCGTACAAACCATATTTCCTTAAACCTAACCTAACATTGTAGTTAAATATATCCCTCGATATTAAATACAGTATCACAGTAGTTCTTACTAACTTTAAGATATTTTTTCATGTGATATTTCCTATTATATTAATACATACTATAATATTTTATTAAAAATAAAATTTTCTCTTTATGCTTTAAAATAAATTATTTAAACATATAAAATTAAATCTTGGGTATAGCAGTAAATTGAGAGCCACATAATTTCACACCCTAAAAAACACCCTTAGACAATTGTTTCGCCTTCACTTTGGGCTCCTCAGCAGAGACTGAAACCTTTTACAAATATAGGTTCCGGTTTGAAAATTCGAAATCAAGGTTTCGGTTCCGATTCCAATTTTTATTTTCTAAACATTAAGGTTCCGGTTCCAGGATTTTTTTAGGTTCCATAAGGGTTCCGGAAGCAAAAGTAACATGCATCGACTGTCAGTTATCAATGTCATATTTGTTTGTAGATATTTGGAGCTATATACCAACATAAAATGTGATCACATTTTATGTTGGTATATAGCTCCAAATATCTACAAACAAATATGACCTTGATAACTGACAGTCGATGCATGTTAGGTTAAAGTATTGCTTATAATATAGGTGATAATTGATAAATATATTTGCTCTTCGGTATTCCAACTCTTTTTACTCGGGAAACTCTAGTGCTATAGTTACAATTATTTACAACAATGGAAACTGAGCTCTTGGAGTAAACAGATGTGAAGTACCGAACGTGGTTATTATTGTAGATTCTTTTCAAGATGAAATTTGTTTGGAAATATTCAGGGCTACCAATATAAAATGTGACGTAACACTTTTCTAGTCAATTCACACACTGCTATTGGTCAATTAGTAGTGGAAATGGATCTAGTATCAACATGAACTTAGTAAGAAATCGTTATGGTAGCGCTATTGGGAGAATATTGAACTACTTTTTTTATTTACCAGTAGAACCGAAATGTGAAACCGAAAAATACCGGTTCTTGTCTTAACATTAACACGAATTTTAGTAAGGGTTCCGATTCCGGTTTCAGTTCCATAAAAGTCATCGGTTCCGGTTCCGATTCCGGTTCTTTTGGGTTCCTGTTCCAGTCCCTGCTCCTCAGTATGGGAGGCATTGTCTGAAACCCTGAACCTCTGTACCTGTTGCTTCTCTATATGTAAATCTCGAATTTACATTAATAGTAACAACTACAATTGGAGACATCTATATAATGTTGTCCTAAAGCAATTCCATGTATACCCGGAAGTAAATATTATTAGGTAATTATTCGATATACCGACCCCGATCGTTCATTCATACATACCGAAATACCAAGCGCTACGGATTTTCGTTGAAAAGACGTCATAAAAACAGGTAAAAATTATAAAATCTTCCTCTCATATGACACAAACACCATTTTTACGCCATTTTCACGTAAATACAGCCAACCCTTTTACTAACTGTAACCTAACATCATAACATTCTAACCTCAAAATAGCGATTTTAACATTGTTTTTCTTATTATTTTTATTTTGTTATTTGTTCTCTGAGTTATACTCTACAACTCAGTGTCATTGGTTTACCTGGGTTCAGAAGGGTCCGTATATCGAATAATTAATTATTATTAAATATAAAATTTTACTAAAAATAAAATTTTATTAAAACTATTAGCATATCTCGTCATGTGATATTTTGTTCTTGAGATATTTTTTATTATGATATTTTATTCTTGGGATATTTTTTATTATGATATTTTGTTTTGTGATATTTTAAACGTGATATTTCGTCGGATGATATTACGTCTGTGATATTTAGGCGTGACACCGTTTTTTGTCAATTAAGATTTTTTATTGTTTAATAAGTGTTTGATTAACCTAACGTCAAATTTAAATGGGAAGTTATTCCCTAACTGATGACTTCTCGAATTTTTCTAAATCTAACACCCTCAGTTTTGGTGGCGCCCTACATGTTTTTATTTGTTCCTGGCTCCATTAATTAATTAGAAGCTTTTGGGGTTAACACCCACACCTGTATTTATATCTGCATAATTAGAGATCTCAGCCGGTGCATATAGTACAGTAAGTATTTAGTGATTTGAGTTTTTATTAAGGCTACAGTGACATCCTTCGCGCGGCATATAGTTTGTTTTGTTTATAGTATTTATCTCGTTTCACAATGTAACAACTCAAAATTATTAAATCAACTAAGAAATGAATTAAAAATCCAGTGTCCTAAATTTTTTGCCCAAATAAACTGTGTTACTTTTGCAATGTTTACGTTTTTTTCTTTCACTGTTAACTTTTGTACGGAATTTCGAGATGTATGGAATATATGGGATATATGGAATATACAGAATAAACGGCATATACGGAATATACGGATTATACGAAATATACGGAATACACGGATTATACGGAATATACTGAATATACGGAATATATACGGAACAGATGCGGAACACATACGGAACATATACGGAACACATACGCATCACATACGGAACACATACGGAAGGCATACGGAACACATACGGAACGCATGCGGAATACATACGGAACACATACACATATGGAACACATATGAAATATATATGGAGTATATTTAATATACGGAAAACATATAGCATACGGAATATACAAAATATACGGAATATACAAAATATACGGAATATATTAAATATATGAAATATATGGAATAAATGGAATATATGAAGTACCGGGTGATTTTTTAAATTTCTGATCTAGAAAGCCATGACATAATTTTAAAACAAAAGATGCGGAAAACGTAGGGCGTAGTTTGAATCGTTCGATTTGTCACAACTGTCAGATTTCAAAAATGTTGACATAAACATAACCTACTTTAACAGTTGTTGTAAATTTTGAATAAATATTGTGTTAACAATGTAAATTGTTATAATTGTGAATAAATCTTGCTATTTCTTAAATCCAAGGAATAAAAATTGAAGCGAGTTGTAACCATAACCTAAACTTCTCAAGTCAATAATCACATCGAAATTGCACTTAAACTCGCAATAAAATGCACACTTTGGTAAAAGCATGTTTCGCAAATGATCACTGTTTAAATATTTATCAATTTGTTTAATAAATGTAAAAGTAAGTAGTCAATTTGTCACATAAATGACATTTGGAATAGCAGTGTGATCAACGCTACGCCCTACGTTTCGGTGACCTTCGATACGGCGTAAAAATCACGACTTACTAGATCAGAAATTTAAAAAATCACCCGGTATATGTATTATATGGAATGTATGGAATATATAGAATGATGGAATTGGAATATATGAAATAATGGGATTTATGAAATAATGAAATTTATGAAATATATTGAATATATGAGAAGAAATACCATTATCGTGAGCCACAAGAGAACTTCGTAGTAAATGTTTTGGCGTATCCTCGCCGAACTATTATGGTGCTGAGCTCGTGCTTTTAGCCATAAGTTGTGGGTCGAAGTGAAGGCATTATGCATAATGGTACCAAAAACCTGCCACTTTGGATACTGTACTATCAGTAATATTTACTCTCGTGTTGATAAAATATCTATTGCAATTAAAAACATAAATGTAAATCATAATGTGCATTTATTAACCAAAGTATAAAGTAAACAAATACAGTAGTGTGTAGTACAACAAAAAGATTACAGCTCCTAATTTTAACACACTATTTGGTTAAAAGTCTCTAATTGAGTCTGATCTGTGCAGGTGAAGATATAGGCGCTTATTAAGTAAAATCGGAAATACGATAAAACCTATATTATTGTGGGATTTCCATTTAATGAAGTAGGTAACCGCTATTTAAAAAACAAATAAAAACGTGGTAAAGTGAATTCTAAAGCGGACTTCGTCCTCTAATTGCCACCTAACTCGACGTAAAAACATCTTTTTCCAGATTGACAGATTTCATCAGTAACTGTCCGTTATTAAGGTAAATTAAAAATACACAATTATTAACAATCTTCAAGTAAATCAAAGATTTGAACAGAAGTTGAAAATATAAAGTGTTCCAAAAATTACTGTACAACTACAACGTGCCACGTTACAGCTATTTCTACAGCATATGCTGGAAATGTGGGAAATGAAAATGAAAACATGTTGATTTTTCTGGATATTCTTTAAGATTTTACTGTAATTTTGGTGTATGGTTTAAGTTGTTTCTTTCGCCTGCACGGACTATTTGCAAAAGTTTATATGTGTAAGTTAAACAATGTTAAAACTACCTGGTTAATCGATGTCGCTTAATTATAATTTATGTAATTTCGAAAGTCGTATAGTTACTTCTTCTTGTTGCTTCTTGTTGCAATGTCATTGTGTTCAGAAGAATATAAAAAAGCCATTGATCGGATTGAACCTTTTCTAAAACAATAAAACATACATTGTGTTCATCCATCATATATAATAATATATTTTACGGGTTATTTTTGCTACTTCAAAGCTACAGCTTAAAAGGTAAATAATTTCTGGATTCCTTCCAACAAATAGAGTTTCTTTGACAAATCTGAGGTATTTTCTTTTTGTAGTGACATCTGCATCGACAGTTTACACGCTGTTTATACATTATAAAAAGATCGTACAATTGCATTTATTTTATTCGATATCGCACAGTTTTATCTAAAGGTGCCTACATTTTCCTTAAGCTTTATAAAACGTGGAGAAACATTCATCTCCCCTATGCTACGTAAGAAACATATTGGGATTACTTAGCGTTTTTATCTAAGTCAAGAAGCTCATTTTCTCGATAACTTTCCGAACTTTTTGACTCGATTGGTAACAGAATGAGGGTGTATCTTAACCAAGATGAATCGATAGTGTCAAACGATGTTATCTACCGGTGTTTGCCCTTGTTACCGGTGGTGGCACACACACACACACATACACCAGGGTAACTTGTAGGGAGGAAACTTGACATCTACACTGATGGGGATAGGATGGATCACTTTCAACCGTGTCGTATGTTAAACTGATGATCAAACTGAAACCTCTAATTAATCAGGTTGTTTACAGATAATTACTAACATATGCATTGCTTAATCGAGCTTCAGGTTAAGTAAACATTTAATGGGGAAACACCTTAGTAGTACATCAAAAGTTAACTAACATAGCTAATTATTAAATGAACCAACTAGTTTAAGTTGCGTGATACATTTTCTATTCTTGTTAGTGTTTGCTATAGAAGTAAGAGACCGACAATAAAATATCTAGGAATCTTATACATCCTTATAAACAATAAGGACATGAGATTTGAGAAACAGTAATCATTAATAGAAAATCTATATAGAATATGATATACTTGATGCCATTCAATCGTCTTCCACGTCCACATATGATAAAATAAATTAATCTTTTGGAGATTTATTTTCAACCTCATCCAAAAGCCAATCATGTTTTGATGCGGTAGAGAGCATTCCTGTTTTCAATATAACCAATAAATCCTTCAATTAGCGGTGTTCTAGTTTTTATTCTGAACGAATGTGTGCCATCTGTAGTTCGCACAGAGAACATCTGTGCACCGACCTAACAAGCCAGGCAGATAATTGGAAAAGCCTCGAGAAATAAAACGATTCGGCCGCGTGAAAACACCAGATCCAATAATCCCAGATTTAGTTGGCGTTGAAATAATGGAATGCTCTCTTCTATGATGCGACGACCTCTATTCACCTCGTGCAACCCCTGCTTGCTACCACACTTAACCTATATGACCTATTAGAGAAAATCTCTCATCGAATGACACATAGAAATTATAATAATAATGTGAAGCGGTTTGTTTTATACGCGGGGGCCCTCTACTGGATACATTAGCTTAAAACGGTTCCATTAGTGGTTTTTCCGCGAGATAATTGCAGTTTGTTTTTATTTCGGTGGCTTTAGAATGAGAGAATTGAGATTGGCTTGGCTGCAAATGGTATTTTTTTAGATTTTCGTCCACAAAACGTTATAGTTAGTGGTCGTAAATAAAAGGGTGAGTTAAGTGAGAGTGTTTTTTTGGTTAAAATAACAAAAACAATATTTAAAAATGCTCAATCCTTTAATGATTTTAATAGGATTTGATTATTGTAGATTTTGGGGAACAATGATAAATAATAATCTGAACGTACTTCATTATAAGTTACAGGTTTCTGTTTTAGTTCAGGTTTACATTTATGAAGTAGATCTATTGTTTATTATGTAAGACCCCACTAAAGACTATTGCAATAGAATATCAATAAGTTTAAATCTTGCCACGGCATTCTCTGATTCAAATTGTGAAAGGGAGGTTAGAAATGTTATTGGGCGCCACTGGATCAATTTAAAAAATGAATAACTGGAATAACAGTTAATAATAACCAATTAATAGATTACTGAAGTATTAATTGGTAATTTAGACTTTTAAATTCAGAAGAAAACCAATATCATACGCACCATAAATATTACTAAATAACACAAACATAATTTTATTTATTTTATTTCAAAAAAATGAGTTAGTTTGTCGGTTTTATATAATAGAATTGATAAAAAGCATTTCTCATCATTTCTATTTTCCTTATTTGCTAATCGAGATTAAATTTGACCATTAAAAAGGGAAATTAATCTCACAAATAAAATAGCTTAAGTTAGCTGTAAGTTGTCCGTCGCAAGCAACATAGGTCTTTCCATTCAAACCGTTTAGCTTCCCCACCCTTGCAAGGTATTTTTTATCAAATGTTTGTAAATCTGAGAATAACAATTTTTTATTCACTTCACCAAGACACTTCCCAGTTCATTGAAAAATGTCGAAACATGAGACAGAATCGGTTATATTTAAAATCCAAGGAACAAGACGGGATCGATAAATCTAAACTATAATATGTGATTCTACTTGATAACTAACAATTACACAAAATCAAAGGTTTGCTGCCATACAAACCACTCAAAATAACAATTCTTTTAAACTTTTGCAAAGCATGGTTACCAATGGAAATAAAATAAAAAGAGAGGGAATCATGTAATTTTCATCCCACAGGTTGTGAGTCACTGCTTTAAAATGATACTGTTAATCATGTTAATAGACTTAAATGCAACCAAATCGTTACATTTTACTTTAAGATTATCACAGAAACATCTTATTTCATAATTTAAAAAAATAAACGCATCGCCAAGATGCACTTCCAGCAGAGCAACCCATTCCAACGACGCTGTGGTTTAACTAGACGCTTGAGTTAGCAACACATTAACCAACAAAAACCAAGAGGATTGGAGAACAATTTGAATGAGTTTTAGTTTGCCTTATAAGAGCACGTAATACCTAATACGATATTGCAACATTTGAAATCTTTAGATGGCGTTGTAGTTAGTTCAATAAAACGATAATAACTCTCTACAAATTAGAATAAGGAGATCTAAAACAAGTTTATATAAAAAAATATAATTACTAAATACGAAGATTATTCATACTTAAAGTAGTTCAAAAATAAAGGAGATGATTTATGGGTCCTGGTTTGCCAGGTAATGGGGTAGTCGCAATTATTATTATTATATTATATATATTATAAGCATACGAATAAGGATAGTTTTGAACGGAGTATCTATTGATACGGAAGATCGACACAAATGGATTTTAATTACAGCCTGAGTAAAATTAATTATATTTCAATGTTTGTCATTAAGCACTATGGTACGATAGAATTAAAAAAAGACTGTTTTAAAACAAATTTTAACTTAAAAGGTTTATTTTCTAGTTTGACGATTACATTTGAGGCAAGTGTTAGACAGGTGTTAGTAGAAATACATGCTATATGCTTATTTTGATTGTTAAAATTACATTTCATGCAAAATTATTTCACTTTCTGATCTGTTCATTATATGACCTAAAACTTTGAAAATAATTTTCGAACTGGGTTTTCTTAATGGAACAATTTTATTCATTTTATATTAGCATAAATTTACATATTTAAATTAAAGGATACTATTTAACTTTGTATTTAATTTTATTATTTTTTTTAAATGTTTGTGCGATGATCAGGGACGAACCCATGGGGGGATGGGAGCGGAAACTCCCCCCCTCAAAGTTGATAATTTTGAGCGAGAGTTGGCAATTTCACAATTTGAGAAAAATGAGAAGATAAGAAAATGTGTCCAAAACAATTTATTTTTTTTAATTTAATTTAATTGCCATGCATACACGTTGGAGAGTTTTAAATAAAAATAAGATTTGCGTAAAATACTAATTTTGCTTCATATAATGTTAGGTACAAATAAAAATATTTTCGTACTAGTAGTTGGTATTTTCATCGTAATAAGTTGGCAATTTTAGGGTTACCCCCCTCCAAAAAAACTCTTTAGGATCGTCCCTGGCGATGATTGAAGGCATTGGATTTTTCTTTATTTATTCTATCGGTCATTAGGTCAGATCTTGGTAAAATGTATATAATTAAACAAAACGGGATATTACGAGCAGTTTTGTATCAGCAAAAAATACTTACCTTATATAATTTGCAAGTACAGGTGATTTTTCTCATACGTTTTATGGTATTGTTGGTTAAAGTATAGTTTCAATTTATTTCAATGACGTTGTTGGAAGTTTTGTTGAAGCTTCATTAAACAACTGGAAAGTAAAATAAATTTGCTTGAAATGTAACTTTAGAAATCAAAATAATCATATAGCATGTATTTCTAGTAACACCATAGCCTGAATAAAGTCAATCTCATATTCTTCGTTTGACTTAATAGTAATCAGCATACCTGTAACATGTTGTGTATGTCAGAAAAAATAAGATCAACCAGAAGAAATAATTCAGTTTCAATGGTTTCATTTATACTAATATTCATTGTATTATATACAAGTATTTAAGACATGTTCTAAAATCAAGGCTAGTTATTAATTAAAATCAATTATTTTATAGGTGAATAATCAACTTTCAATAAGCACTTCAGCAACCAAAACTACTGTCTTATAAAGGGTTAGAATTTTATTTAACTAAATTTATTTTTTTAAATATTGAGATGATATCATCTAATCAAAAATTTGTTTAGTTTGTAACACATTAGGAACAGTTAATAGGCTACGATAGGCTCTGGAAGCTTTCAAATAGTCAAATAGCACTTATACGTAATATTCATGCAATAGAAAAAATATATACTCATGCTAGGATACTAGTTTTATTCATGCTTGAGGATACATGCTCGATTACAAATAATTTTATCAAGGTAAAATAGGAAAATAGGAGTACGGTTGTCTTAATACAATTTAACCTCACTTTATAAAAGGTTTATAAGTATAAAAAGGCATATCAATCAGTTAGAATATTTTTGCAGTAGAATACGGTTTATGTAACCCATGTTACATGTTCAGGATAGTTTATCCATTTTTTGAGGATTTTATCTTTCTTTATGTGGGGTTTGACGATAATTAACGTAGAAGAGCATTTTCTTGATCCTACTAAGCTGAACCAGTTTCGGGAAAATATTTCACTGGAAATATGTAAAACAGATCATTATTGTAATGTCTATAACAGTACATTTAACTTACAAACTGCTGTATTTGAAAAATTTGTTTTAATCTTTGTGAAGGTATTGGCTTTGCTGATATGCTTCAATTTTTCCAAATATTGATTTTATTATAACATTTTACACCGTTGTATGAATGCAGGCAGTTGGAGTACTGTATTCTGGACAAGAGTGAGTTTAGTTTGATTTCATTTATGTTATAAATTTTTGACGGTTGGTCGTTTTCGTTGATTTTCTCAGTTATCGTTTATTTTAGACCATAAGTGTGTTATATGGTTTTTATATTTATATTTTAGTTTATATTTACGATTAGTGCTAGTTATGAACACATGTTTTTCGTTAGTGACGTCATGATAAAATGTTTTGTTTTTTGTTTTGAAAATTTGTGTTATGTTTCGATTGTTTTGGTGAAACCTATATAAACTCCGGGGACAAAAACAATTTCACTCCATACTCGACTCCAGACCAAAAACCTGCTAAATAAAGTAAGGTTAAGTGATAACCACATGGTTTTTGTAAACAAACGACAATTTTTAACAAAGTATTTATGGAATTGAATAGTTACCTGAATATTTAAATCAAAGAAGTTTTATTTTCGTTCTTCGGCAATTATATGGAATTGTAAACGATTTATTTAAATTAAATCAAGAAGATATGTGGATATTAAAGAACAGCTGTTGAATTGAAGCTGTCTGTATTACCATAGATAATACAATAGAAAATACATTTGAGTGGATTCGTTGACGTTTATATACAACGTAAATCGAAAATAAAAGGATTTGGTTCACATTAGGAACAACAAAATTATAAAGACAATTTTTTTTAATAAATTCAGAATTTATTAGAATTTATTTTTCTTATATGAGAGTGTTTTCAATAATAAAGTTGTAACATTTAAACAATTTCAATTTGTTTATTCACAAAAATAATTAATTTTTCGTTAGATAAATTTATATGGCAATTGTAAATATCTTTCTTATCTGATAAACTTATTTGATGTCAGTTTGTTCAAATGGAGACCAGTTGCAACTCCCATGCCAGGTTGGTAACTAATATTTAACACATTTGAGCAATCTCAAGGAAGATTTTCCATTTTTTAACTTTTCTGTTTAAATATTTTTTTTATTTTCTCTTTTGAAATAGATTTTCTATTTATCATAATAAAAATAAAGATCTGTGTTTCAATTTATCTATGCGTTTATTTATTTGATGTTTATGCAAGCATCCATTTAGTTTCTTCACATACAGAGTTTAAGTTTGCTGTTTGTCCAGTTCCAGAAGTCCATTGGTAGTAAGTTTATTTTTCCAGGTACAAGAATTAATAAGATCAATGTAAATTTTCATCTCATGCTCTATCGAATTTAACCTGAATCAGCCTATTTGGGTAAAAGGAAATTTGGGTGTTATTTAAAATTTCTTTATTAAAGCTAGCCAAAGTAATTTTAACACCATTAATTTATTTAATTGTTTTATTTAAATAATAACATCTTAAAATTTTAAAAATAATTACATATTTTTCTATTAATCATACGTTATTTTCTAATTTGGAAACAGTAAATAATTAATTACTCAAATTATAATTGCACTACCCGCTTATATAAGAATTTATCGAATGCAATTTATAAATAAGTATCTGTAATGTTTCTAATCTAAAAGTTTGAACTGTTTATAAACAATGGGCTTGCTGAATCTGCAACTGTCGAATTTGCTTCTTACTCTACTGTTTTGTACATATAAATTTAAGTATAAATAATTCTGAATTTTTCTCAAACAAGCGGTTATGAATAAGATAAATTGAGCAAGAGTACAAATCCAATAAACTAGTATATCAGATATTGGAAGAAATACAAGCTGTAATAGAGTGAATATACAGAGACAATATTATTCTACTACTTGATATGGCTAAATTGCCTACTTTAAGTTAAATGCTATTTAAATACTTTTTTAAAATTGTTTAAGTTAGCAATTACGTAGAGCCATTTAAGAGTATTAATGAAATTAATACTTTCCAAAGTAGTTTTCATAAAGTTTGTTCAGTAAATTAAAATTTTTTTACTTTTGTTTCAGGTTAGTCTCAACTGTCTTAAATGTTACATCTCGAAGTTTGTTCAAGAAGGGTAAGATATTTCTTGGTTTATTTTTTATTATTTTTCCCTACAAGCACGGCGCAACAAAAAACAAGACAATTTTGTGCAAAAAAATATTACACAGCGCTCGTTGAAGTAAACATGTAATCTTACTACTTTATCATTTTCTTCAAATTTGTAAAACAGCTTTATTTAATATGGGCACTTTCTAAAATTGTTTTTATACCCGATTTAAAGTTCCACATTGAATTATCTAAACATCTCTTATGTAAATATATGTAATATAAAATAATATATACTTAGAAGCATTTATTTTTTATGCAACACCGAAATTCATCACATTAATCTTTTTCGCTTGGGGTGTTGGAAAATGTAGGCAGATATGGCATTTTCATTAGCAAAAAGCTTTTTTTTAGATGAGGAAAGGTCATGGTGTGGTGTTGTAGAAACATGGAATATTTGTATTACAAAACACGTACAATATTTTATCTTATCCCCCTCTAGAAAAAAAGAAAAATTCTAAACACACACTCACACACTCCCATCTTCTCTACATCCTAGAAGGTCGATTTGTCAAGGAAAAGTAACTGGTTATACCTTTCCTGCGGGGGTTGCATTAGTTCGATTACATCAATACACAAGATTAATGTTTTCATATGTATATAATGGCGAGTATTTTTCACGTTAAAAGAAAAATCCCCGACTACTGTGGGATACACTTTTGTGTAAAAATATAAATGTTCCCGGGAAAACTGGAATTTAATAAATCTCGTTTTATTTAATCTATTCGGGTTGTTTTTGTTATTCGAAATTCAATGCTTGCTGAGTATTACAATAAAAGTAAAATGAAACATTAAATAAATTCTTTACTGATAGCTAGAAATTTATCCCCATCAACCAACAACGTAATTTCTACTGTTTCTTTTTGTATTGGAGCTTCCATCATAAGTCAGATCTAACATCATACTTAACTGATAGATGTATTTTTTTGTAGTTAAAATTGATATAAATTGACTTGGATTCATTTAACACGTTGACTGCCATGCAAATTCAATGACCCAGTCGGCAGCATCACGTTATAATGACGGCTTTATTTAGTCAGTTGTAACATCAAAATCACCTTATATTCGATGTTGTAATGACGAGAAGATCACGTGTTAATGGCACAGCCCCAAGACGTCATATTCGGACTTACTGGGATGAGAATTATTCAGAATATAAATTGGCGTTTTCTACGATGACGCTACGGCTTATATTTGACGTGAAATGTGAAAGAAATAAAAATATTTATGATTCAATGGAATCTTTATTCAAAATTTAACAGAAAGCATTAAACATATAGCAATCAGCAAACTGTCTAGGATTAAGATATGATAATTAAGGAATGTTCCAACAGAAAATAAACGTAACCTAAAAACTTGTTCTCATAGGCGCCCGGAAGGGGGCAAGGAGGGGCACTTGCCCCCCCCTGGAAGTTGAACAATTTAGATTTTATTGAAATTTTTGCATAATATGCCGTTTTTTTCTAGGCTTGCCCCCCCCCCTAGCAAGTCGTTTATTCTAGGCTTGCCCCCCACTAGTATGCCGTTCATTCAAGGCTTGCCCCTCCCTGGACAAATTTCTGCGGGCGCCTATGCTTGTTCTGTTAATTATAAAGATTAAGGTGTTTGCTTTTTCTTTAATGAAAACCACCCAGGATCTATTTGTGCCTGAATGTATACGTACTTGCGCAACAACACAATGTACTGTCGAGGTAAAATTGTTGGAATCTTTTTTTTAACCTTAACTTGTGAGACAAAGTTTATAAAAACACTTATATCGTTTTTTTATTTTAAATTTATATTTTGCTGCTAAATATGCAGTAAGGTAATGTAAATATAAAGATTTCTGAAATAATTAGAATGTTTTATAATTTTATAATTATACCCTACATTTTATAATTTTTCAAAAAATTCTGGGATCTTTAAACATCGAATTAAAGTTTCATAAATTTCTGCAGAACTCCTGAAATACTTTATTTTGCTACCCTGTGTGTATTTATTTATTATGCAAAAACTATTGCACTATAAAGAACTTCTACGTTTAATACCACTATTAGAGTAAAACCAGTATTAATATTACTTAGAAGCAGTGGCGTAACTACCGCCCCCGCAGACCCTGCGACGCGGGGGGGCGCAACCCTCCCAAGGGCGCTGCTTTCGTGAGATTGTATTTCGTTTGGAAATGTATGTATGTTAAAACAATAAGCGTTGGAAGTAAAAAAAAACATTCTGCGGACTATTATGTGACAATGGATGATTATTACCTAATTATTGCAAATTTTATTTTAACAAAAGTTACCTAGGTAAGTATAATTGTATACAAAGTCACAGAGAGTAAAAAAAGTATCAAATAATAGCTTTTTAATTTCAGGAGTTATAAATAAATGTTAAATACAAAAGTTTTTTCGTTTATCCCGATGCTTTTTGAAAAATCATAATGAAGAGTTAAAATTAGAAATAAATATTTTAGAAAAAACTGAAATTAGATTTTCAAATTAAGCTCCATTGACTGCAATGGACAATGACCTACTCGGTATTTAACGTTTATTACAGTTATTAGCTATTTCTAACATGCCTTCTGGTATTCTGCACACTTCAGCAGTTTAACAACTGTTGAAATAGCAACTGCAAAGGATAGAATAACTTCTATCCTTCAAATCACCTAAATTACGTGGTATCCCTTTGTATACGTTATTCTTTACGTGATTCTACGGAAAAACCTAGTGGTGACAAATCTGGAGATCGGGCAGGCCACTTCATAGGTCTCCTTTTACCAATCCATCTATTATTCAAGTACGCTTTAACATGTACTGCAAAATTCGGGGGTGCTCCGTCTTGTTGGAAGATAATGCTTCTGTCAATACCTCCATTTTCACCGGGAAATATTGTAGTAATTGTGAGTGTAACATGATTTCGAAGTAACTCAAGGTATCCATTAGTGCTAAGAGTCTCGTCAAGAAAAAAAGGTTCTATGATATGCTCTCCTATAATGCCTGTTCATGCATTGACTTTTTGCGAATATTGTGTGTTCTTCTTCCACCCAGTGTGGATTTGCGTACGACCAATACCCACAATTTCGTCGATTTATCGCATTGTTCAGCATAAATGTTACTTCAACGCAGAACACAATACTAAAAAGCAAAATCTTTCATCGTCTGCACATTAACTGCAGATTAACTGGAGTATGTAGAGACGAAATTTTGCTTTACTTAAAATTCTATGATGAATAGATGTATGACTAATTTCTAAATTTTTTTGTTGTTTCTCTTGTAGAAACCTTTGGCGCTTCCTCGATTGTTAATAAAACAACCAACGTTTTATCAGCACTTATTGCTGATTTGGGCCTGCCAATTTTTTGCATATCTTTAACACCACCATCACCAGTTTCACGAAATTTTTTAACTAGTTGAGATATCGCGCCTTGAGAAACAGGAGTATCTGGGTAGATGTAATTAATTAAATTGCATACTTCACTTTAAATCCTATTCGTAGCCTGATACGCATCATTATTAAAATCTCAATGAGTTGCTTCTCAATTCTTTACAATAACTTTAAGTAACTTAACAAACAACTGTAACTTAACTGTAACAATAAATAAGCCTTATTACTAGAATAATTTTACTACAAGCCAGTTCTCATTATTAATTGATTCATTCTCGAATTATTTATATTATTTCTCGTATTCTAGTTTAAAGTTTAAATAGAAAAAAAATAAACTGTTTCCAAAAAAAATAAGGATGTCATTTAAAAAAACAAAGTTAGTTGTTATAGCAACACAACAAAAGAAGATACAAACAAATCAAAAACGTCATAATATCTATCGGGATAAATTAAAAAACTTTTCCGTGCACTTAATGGGAAAGAGCCACTTTGTTAGAAAACAGTAAAGAAAAGTACCACCTTTCCGCTTAGCAACACTTTTCTACTTAGCAACCACTTATCCAGTGGTTGTCATGATAAACATTAAGCTTACTACTTTGACCAAAATTATTTTAGAAATATTTTTTAAACACTTATTTTTAAGATTTGCCTATATTTCGTCGCTCGCTTCTATCGCTCGAGAATTAAACATTTACACTCGCTAGAAAAAATCTCACTTTTCTTAACTTGTAAAACAATCTACTGCTGTATTTAACGTGTGTTTCTAACTATTAAAATAAAAAGTTACAGCCATTATTTTATACTTTTGTTACACCCTGTACATAAGGGGCGCAAACGTAGTTCTCGCAGAGGCGCGCAATCTTACGTAGTTACGCCACTGCTTAGAAGGTTTTGTATTTTGTAAATTACACAAAAATTGCCAATGTTATCTTTAAAACAGTGAATATGACGTCATATTTAACATATGGTGTAGACTTTGTATATGTATTTGGTATCACTCTGCGTTTCACCTTAATTAAAATTTCTATATTTTTCAGTGCCATCTAGTTCGAACAATTTAACTACACCAATACAGACTTTTTTTTTCGTTCTTCCCAATACGGGCATAGCGGTTGTCCGCTGCTTTGTTTCGTTAAAAAACATGAATTTTTTGTCTCAATTTTTGCGGGAAAACATAGTTGTAACTAGTCTATAAAAAATGGCGTGAGTTACCATGTAACTTCCACGTCATCCGTCTTAACACCGACGTCAGTAAGAAGCGTCTCTCTTCTCGTGAAAACTTTCAAGTTACCATCTCATATTTGGTGGCGACTTAAATTGTGATTTTATATTGTAAATTCCTCTTTCGATGGAAAATTAGTATACCTTTAGGTGCATAAATTTTTTTTTTAAATTTAAAAATATTGCTTCGTTGTTTTATAACTTAAAACTAAGGAAAATGCAACCTTCTTTTGTTGTGAATATTGAACGTAGTCCACCATCTTGGAACTCTATTATTTGCAGGTACAATCGTTTATTAACATAATTCTCTTTTACTAATGACCTGATCATTAAATTGATATAACTCCCTTGGTAAAACATAATTATTCTTTTTAAGGTCTTTGATTTTTCCGGAAAATCCGAGTTTCCTGATATAGTTTTTGGTTTGATGCCTGTTTTTGTGGTGATAAGTGTATTCTTAGACGTACGTAATAAAATTTAGCTTTAAATAATTATAGAATAATAAATTGTAAAAGACGTGCTTAGATA
Source organism: Agrypnus murinus (assembly GCA_929113105.1). Classification (NCBI taxonomy): domain Eukaryota; kingdom Metazoa; phylum Arthropoda; class Insecta; order Coleoptera; family Elateridae; genus Agrypnus; species Agrypnus murinus. Next base: position 213,621,137 of record OV816025.1, read on the forward strand.
GCTTTATCTTCAGTTGCACAATACCTGGGCTAGTGGGTAAGGTCCTTGGGGAGGTTTTGTAACGGGTACATTTTCCAACAGCATTTTGTACGCAGAATTTAGCATTTATTCTTATTAAAAATCTTAAGTTCGGTCCTGTGGGCTTCGTTTTGTTTAAATCAGCATTTCATCATGTAAATAATTCCTACTGAAAGCACTTTTAAGAAAAGATTGTTTCATATTTGCTGTAATTAAAGAATGTAGCGTCATAATGATGTTGTTTTTTCGTATCCTGCTAAATTGCATTTTAAAATAATATCAATTATTTTAGAGAGAGACCTTGCTAAGAAACTGTGAGAAGTACTTGATCATCAATTTTATAGAAATATTTTGTTAACATTCTGAGTATACAGGATTCGAAAATGAAGTTTCCTTTGTTCGTAAATTGCGTTTTAAATTTTAAGTCTGTTTATAGCGTAGGAATCTTGTCTACAAGGCAGATGCTGTAGCATTCCACACTAGATTGGCGCGCAATTTTAAGTGCTACTTTTACACTTAGAGTCGAGAATCCTATAGAAGGCCAAATAAAAGCGCCCTTGCCGCATAAAAACAGATGTATCCACGTGTAACTACGGGATCCGAGTTCATAAAAAGCCTTCGCTGGTTTTGACGCGGGAGACTCGCCACTGCACCCTGATTGCATGCGGTCGACATTATGTTAGAGACTCGACACTGCACCCTGATTGCATGCGGTGATATTGTGTTAAAGATGCCGTTTAGCTTAAGTGCTATGAGATTTGAAAGATAATCCTAAATACAGTACAGTACAGTTTTAATGCTATTTTGTGTAGAGTGCAAGTTTTAAAAGAATTTCAGTCTCGTTAATTCGTGTTAGAAGAATTTTTATAATTTTGTAACGCGGGTAAATAAATGTGTTTCACGCTATAGTGAAGAACTATAAAACAACCAACAATTATTTTGCTTCGTTTGGGTTTAAGACCAGTGCAGTTTTTTTTAAAGCAAAACCATTTAAAGCGATCTCGAATTTAACGATCGACTCTAGTGCTTTTATAAATTAAAACCCCGCTTAAAGAATTTAAACGCATTTGGTGCTACACGTGATTAAAAAACAACCTAAGTTTCTGAAACATTATCGTTATTTTCCAAGTGAAAACCCCGTTTGTTCATGAAATCATATGGGCGAATGACAATAACTAAATATTATCGCATTTTTGGTACGGAGAATCAACACTTCAATACAACGCCGAGTTCAACGACAATTTCCCCAAATGAAAGGCCGCATTTCCAATTTCTACTGGACTATACGTATGGTATTCCACAAATTTGAGGGATAATATTCAAGGTACTGTAGTTTTAAGGATTTGTTTATAATTCAGTTAATTAAGAATCTCACAGTTAAGAATTTTTTCTTAGGGGAGAGATCTCTTCGTTATTAAAAAAAAATCTTTAAACTTTAATTTAATTACAAATCATTTATATTGATACTGTCGAATTGATTTAATTTGTCTAATCTCATTTAGATATTTGTTTATAAATTTTGTCCAGAAAAAGACCAGTCAATACAAATTTTAAGATTTGAATTAATGTGTTTGAACAAATTTTGTGTTCGATCCAATAAACTTTTTGGTTATTTCCGTTATCTAATGAAAAGTTCTAGATGAATTTTTATTGATTTATTCTGGTTTAGTTATAATCTAATGAACTTAGATTGGAATTGTAATAAATGTATGAGGTGTGTTTTATTTCTTATATATATGCAAAGTTATGTCGTTACCATTTTTCTGATAAAATAAATGTTATTAATTCAAAACTAAGGATCTAGAAAACTGAAACATATTAGTTATGAATGCTCTGCTTCATTTTACTTCAAAATTTTAAATTAACAAAATTTTTTGATTCAACTAAATATTTTATTCATTTTCTGGTTAATGAATTTAATCATTTTTAATGCTTATTCAATTTACATCTTTGATTAGTTATTTATAATTAATAACTTAAGCTTCATAACCAGATGGCGCCCTTTTAAGTTTTTATTTGTGTTTGAACCTTCATCTATTCCTTTTCACAATTTATACAGCTGTGGAACCAATACCTACGACTTGACTAATTAATTTGTAAGAGAGAGTTTAAATCTCAAGCTGTGGCAGACATTTGAGTTTTTAGTTACAGTAAGTATAAAGCATTTTTATAGTTTCGTGTGTGATTTTTTATGGATGTTTCACTGACGGTCCAACGTGGGCCAGAATTTAGTTTGTTTCACTGTCGCCCAATCGCGGGGCCTTTTTGTTGTCGTACTTTTGTGCAGAAAATTATGAAAGTTTCAATTTTTACCTAGGTCATGTTTCTAGTATTGATCGCTCAAACGCTTCACTTACTCACTACCATGTTGCAGTTTTTACGCTGCCGAAGCATCTGAGTCATTGCAGCGATAAGATCATCGCCACCCTATCCTGAGCAGTTATCCTGAACGTCTCCTATCCGTCACCTTCAGACGCGCAAACACCACAATCGAAGTATGTACGCCAAGGTAGTTATAATAACACCACTTCACCAAATGCTTTTGAAGCAACCTAGTCGTTTTACTAAATTACTTCAGTCTCCGCAAACAAGATAATATATTTATTTATGTAATATGCAGAAGGATTTCATACGTTATTTTGTGCGTCAGCACACATATCGGAAACACTTGGGCTTGATTTGGGAATATAAAGGCGTTTACAGAAAGTTATGAGGAGCTTGTAGTATAATTCGGGAAGCAATATTTAATGGGAGCATACAATAAATACATGGCGTATGCCGATGACGCCGACCTGATCTGAAGAAGCGAGCGCCTCCTCAAAGAACTTTCAACAACTAGAAGCCGAGTCAGGTCTAAAAGTAAATGAAGAAGGTAGTAAATGTAGAACCTGGTCTTTAATAAGCGTCGCTTTAAAATAGTTTTTGAAGTACTTCGGCTCGCTAACAGCAGAACAATAAGAATAATATAACGAAAAATTCAGAGCTGAGTAATGCTGACAACGTATGTTGCTTCTGCTTACAATATTTCTTGATGTTTACCCAATGTTTGTCCTGCAGAACAAAAACGTCGCTAAACAGGCTATTATGTAGGATGCGACATCTGGGCGCTGGATGCGATCAGGCAAGGAACAATCCATCTCAATTTCTGACAATGTAACACCCTCGCGACCGAAATGAAGAGAGCCAGACTGTGATAGGTCAGATATCAGATAAAGAGATGTAGAAAAACGCTATCGATAGAGTCCAGAGGTACCAAGCAGACCAGACAGAAAAATATGGCTGGACGACGTCGAGGAAGACCTACGGCAAACTATGGAGACGCCAAGCTCGTGAAAGGGACGAGTGGGGAGGCATAATTGAAACTTCTGCAAGTATACACTTGATAAAGTTCATCTCGTATTGTCACAAGCAGTAGCGGAATGATCCTTAAAACCATCGTATAATTGTCTCACTAATTACAAATGGGCTAGAGTAACGGTGGTCTAAGGAGAGGGGATTCAAAAGAATGATGATCCGTCACAATCCATACTATCCAAATCAGTAAGAATGAGTTTGCCAGAGCCTTTGTATTCGTAGGAAACATTATTTTGAAAAGCAAATTTAATATTTTAAATACATTATTTAAGGGAAGAATCTTCCAATTAGTTTATAATAATCATTAATATTAGATGTATACAGGATTTTATTTTTATATGTATGACGTATGTACATATATTCTAATATTGAGTATTTTCCACATTAAAATAAAAATCCTCGGCTGGTATTGGGTATCCTTCATAAAAATAAATTTTTCCAGTAAAACTGGAATTTTATAAATCTGCTTTTATTTAATCTGTTCGTGTTGTTTTTATTTGCGATTCGATGCTCGCTGAGTATTAGAATAAACGTAAAATGGAAAACATTAAATGAATTCCTTTCGGCATGGAAAGAGAAACCAATATAGCACGTGTTTAAATTAAATTTTCTTCCACTTTATTAGGTAGTTTATGGTTCATAACCGCAGATACTAGCAACCGAAGAATTTTAAATATTAAAATTAATGTTCGTTAGAGCTGAAATTGGTGTATTAAATTTTAGATTTTTACTCGTAAAGATGAGATTAGATATTCATTATATCTGCAATGTGCTAGGTTAGTAACTATATGCACAATATTATGGCTGGAGGTTTTTCCCATTTTATTAACCGAGGGAGATTATATTTATTAAAAGCATCCAGATTTCTGCGGTTACGTTATCATGCTTGCCTTCATTAAAATTTAAAATTAATTTAAAGCCTAAAGAGCGTGTCTTAACAGCTTCCTTAATTTCTTTTATAATACTACGGAGTCTGCAGAGACTATTTCTATAAAAGTTCTACTAATAAGCCTTCTATTAATATGTATATAAAGTTTAATTCGCAGATCAATTTTTAAGCTCTTTTCTAAAACACCTAATCTAATTTTAATTAATTTTACTTTCGTATCGTCTTATGTTTTTGCAATGACACTGTCAGGTAGTAATTTATTAAACTTCTACATCCCTTATATATTATTAAAACTTTAGAGGTAATTACAATATTCAATTAATATTACATTTACCAAACTAATTTGATATTTTAAATATTTAATTCATTTTGGATCTTAAACAAACATAACCAAAAAACTCATTTATACTGTTACAAATAAAATTTGCATTATATAAATTATCAAATTGTTAAAACGTCTATTTGCACGCAGGATTTATACATAAATCACAAACACCTGTACGTAAGGTACTCTGGTATACGAACATGCTAGCTTTCAATAAGATACAGAAGAGTGAAATAGAGCTATGTGGTGCCCTGTTCAAAATAAGAACTTGAATTTTAGCATTTACAAATATACGACATAGCTGACTAACGCACCCTACATAAGCCGTGTACGTATTTAAACTGAGCTGCTGCGAGCATACATTCAGTTTCCAAGTAAAGCTCGAAGATAAGTCGCGTCCCTGAAGCTCTGGCCCTAATAGAATTCTGCACGTGATCATAAGCTCTTGTTATTATAATGCTTATTTTGTAACTGTTTTTATTTCTTATTTTATCCTTTCCTAGCCCTATTAATTAAATGCGACACAACAAGTATAATAGGAAACATAGTACAACATACAACACAGGTCACTGCATTATTAATTGCAAATAGTTTATGTGTAAAATTTTCCAGTCGTTACTCCTTTATTGCTTGGCTACGCGACCTATGGTTTCACAAACAGCTTACCATGCTACACTACTCCCTCGACATATTATGTGTTTATATTGTGACGGGGCCCCGTCAGCAATATAATCTGTCTTACTCTTTCTTGTATTGTGTAGCAAGTCGAAACGCTGAACACAGATTGGCCGAATCCAAAACGTTGAATGGTAAAATGGCCGAATAGTTAAAATGCCAAAAGATAAATTTGTCCGAAAAAATGCCGTTTCCTTGTACCGGTTTCGCCCACCGCAGGTCCACGCTTCGGGATTTGGTCGACATCCGACTTTGGAGACTGTAGTGATGACTAGGGGATGATGTAGTCTTGATGTTATACGTCTTGTGACTTAAGAAGAGGTAGTGAGTTTGGAGGTTAGGCAGTTATGGTATCGTAAAAGGTTGCACGAACACGAGATTTGGTCTAATGTCTGGAGTTGTCTGTTGTCAATAAGGCATTAGGACGTCTGAAAGGCCTGATTAGGTTAGATTCATTTTAACTTGGCCACATTAACTTCAGACCTTTTGACAATTCGTCGTTTAGCCTTTGGCCAATTTGTTTTCGACGTTTTGACCTACACTTTTGTATCTACCACAGTTATTAGAAATTGTTTTCTTCCTGTAACTTCTGTAAATTCTCAGCTAGTTTCTGAACTATTCTCAACTAATTTCAGAATATTTTAATCATTCTGAAATGTAACAACTGAAGTTTCAGCTTAAGGTAGAATAGTTGAACAGTAGCTTGAAGATTATATCAGTAGAAGAATAACATCTTATTTAATTGCCGATGAGTTTTCCACAGAATAGACATAAACGTTGAAACTGAATGTTTGAGATGTTATTTAAAAAATGTTGATGTATCAGCTTTAGGATTGCAACAAATGACATGGACATACAAATTTTCGACTGCAGAGATTGACTTAAGTCAATCTCTATAGTCGAATTATGTTTACATGTAAATGATTGTTATACAACATGCAAATTTCCTGTATATATATTTAGTTATTACAGTTGTTTACAGTAAGATTAAAACCCATCTGTTTAATGAATATTTGAATACATGTGTGTGAAATTACTATCTTACACGACGATATAAGTTAAATATTTTATTAATGAAAAATATTTTAACAATAATCATAATTATTGTCTAAGCCCTAATAGGTAATAGTATTGGACGAACTGTCACACATTTGAATCCTGGCGTGTGCTGCATCATTTTGTTTCGTGTGGTTTCAAGAGTCATTTGACACCGTCCCCACCTTACGCTACCTCAAGTTGACGACATGGTACACTCTTGATCTCCCGCTTGTGTTATATCGTTTTTCTCGCCCTCCTTTCTTCGCTGTAAAACTCTATATATCTATCAAAATAGAACTATAAGGGTCAAAACCTTTACTTGTGTTCAATAGATCAGTCGACTTGGATTGGTCTCAGGAGTTATTTGATATCATTCTCACCCATCAGAACTCCAATTATTAAGAGTTAAGTTAAAGGTTTAGAGGCTAAGTCAGAGTTGAGATTAGAAATTAGCTTAGAAGTAAGGTTAGAGGTTAGGTCAGTAGTTAGACAAAGATTAGCTTTAGAAGTTAGGTTAGCATTAGGTAAGAGATTATATAAGAAGTTAGGTAAGACATGAGGTTAGAGGTTGGGTTAGAAGTTACATTAGAGTTCAGATTAAAGGTATTCATCAATTGTTTTTTCCTTGTTATGAGTTTTCAAGATCGACAACCTGTGATTGGGCTTCAAAAGATGTTCCCTGTTCCCAACAATTTTGTAGTTTATGTGTACCAAAGTACTCAGAATTTTGAAATAATCAATCCTTACACGTACGATAACATTGTGGCCATTTATGAATGAATAAAATCAGCACCAGGCGGATTCTTAATCTTCTTTCATATCTGCAAAAGAAACATCATATTGATTGAGCTGTGAGCTGAGTATTTTCGGTACCGTGTGGACACATTCTAAAGAATCGGTTAAAAGCGATGGTTCCTTATTAGGAAGTCCTCTTTCACAAAAAGAATTAATAGAATGGCAAGACTAAGACCAAGCGAAGATGTTTCCAGAAAGCGAAAGTATAGCGGATCCGAAAAATCTCCAGGCCAGCATTTCTAGGAACTGTGAAGGTTAGCTACTGATGGATTTAGAAAATTTAACACCATCGCTAATGCTCAGTATTATGTCACTTTCTAAATGTATTAACAATGCTGGAGTCGCGAAAGATGGATTAGGGGCTGCAACTCCGAACAACGTGTGACGTACGCGACACACTACAGTTCTTCCTTTTTCATAGGCAACTATTTTGAAACTATCTACCCGAATATTCTATTTCTGTTTTCTAACCTATCTAGGCCGGAAATAACTTATAACATGGAGTGCTCATTTCTATCCCATTACCATTGTAGTACATGTTCGGATTATAAGTAGCACTTTTCTAATTCTGTGGCGATGAAAGAGGCTCTGAGTAGACTTAGTGCATACAAATAGTTTTGTAATAAATATCGAGGGTATATTTTTTTGCGGGCATATTGAATACAATTTAAAGGGACAAATTTTTTAACTTTTTGTTTTCCTGAAAATGATATGATCAAAAAGCATACCTTTGAAACGAATAATTTTTTGGAATAGGAATCTAACAGTAAACATAACCACGAAATATATTTTTTTAAATAATAATCAGGAAATTGCTCATAACTTGATGAAAGTGAGCGTATAACATTTAGAGGATATAAATTGAAATGTAGAAATTGAGAAAAATGTTTCAAAATAAGTCAATTTTAAGTTAACACAGTAACACGCGGTTTGGATACTTGCATGGTAAAATGAGTTTAAAAAGCATTTTGTTCACGACTATGTTGTGATATAGCCATTGTAGCTGTCTATGTTCAATTATAATTATATACATTATGTACTAACAGCGGTGAACACTGTTAGTACATGATTGGCTGCCAGCGGTGATTAATGATTAATCAGATAGGGTTACGAAATCAAAATAGAATTTTTCTTAAAATGGGTTAATTAGGCTTATATACAGATGCGTAAATGAATAAATAAATGCATAAAATCAATTCACAAATAATAAATGAATAAACAAACACAAACAATAAATGTCTTTGTTTAATAATGCCCTCAAAACTATTTCGATACGTAAAAGTATTCATACGTAATCCTAAATATTTCAAGACTACTTAGATAATTTCAGTTATTTAGAAAAGTAGTAGTTACTGCGAAACCATGTATTTCAGTAGTACTGTGATCGTTCAAAGCTTATGAAAAAAAAAAATATATATATATATATATATATATATATATATATATATATATATATATATATATATATATAATATTTTGAATGCAAATTCATAGAGAAAAATTTATCGACTCTGCTGGGACTCGAAACCAGGACCCTCCACTGTCTAGGTGGTATCTCTACCAACTGAGCTACAGAGCACGACTATCAGCAAAGCGAGAAATCTTCCATATGAATTAGATAGTAGGCAAACATACAAAGTAACTAGATATTTTTTGAATACTATTAATGAAGATCAGCAATTCGCATGACAACAACATCAATATTCAAAGCATCTAGATTATAATGAATCATTCCGAAAGGAAATTAATTTATATAAATTTTTAGATGAAGTTAATTTTTATTAAGTTGCATAATGATTTTACATTAAATAATATTTTGAATGCAAATTCCTGGGTTCGAGTCCCAGCAGAGTCGATAAATTTTTCTCTATGAATTTGCATTCAAAATATTATTTAATGTAAAATCATTATGCAACTTAATAAAAATTAACTTCATCTAAAAAAATATATATATATATATATTTTCATAAGCTTTGAACGATCACAGTACTACTGAAATACATGGTTTCGCAGTAACTACTACTTTTCTAAATAACTGAAATTATCTAAGTAGTCTTGAAATATTTAGGATTACGTATGAATACTTTTACGTATCGAAATAGTTTTGAGGGCATTATTAAACAAAGACATTTATTGTTTGTGTTTGTTTATTCATTTATTATTTGTGAATTGATTTTATATATATTGATTATAGGGTGGTTATTTTTAACGACAACGACAGAAAGATGTTTGTGTGATTGTCGAGACCGACACCTTAACTTCTTCATCTGAGAGGATGGTGAAGTGTACTGAGGCTTTATCGACAAGAAAATTTCTCTCGCCTGTTCTGGGAATCGAACCCGGGCTGCCTGAGTAAGAGTTGGAGTCTTTACCGCGCGACCACCCACGTCACTTGAATAACGTAATAATAATTATTAACTTCACTCATTCCTCTCAAATAGGACAAGCCATAACAAACTTATCTTGTTTACGGTAACAAACACACCTTCACATTCTCTTAAATAACACTCTTCTGCTTATTATTCCATTTGCGTTGAAATTGCTTTTTCCTTCCAGAAAAGACACGTTTCCGAAGAAACACCAAGCCTAATTCCCTAGGTAATGAATTTAATAATAATCAAAATAATACTGAAACTAAACTCATAGTTCTTCCTTTTATTCCTAAACTTTCGCAAACAATTTCTAAACAATTAAAAAAATTTAAAATTAATATTACATATAAAAATCATAGTGCAATAGGTCAAAGAATTTTCAATAATTTAAAAGACAAAACATGTATAGAAGACGAAACTAATGTTGTTTATCAAATTGAATGTAATAATTGCAAAGCAAATTACATAGGTCAAACAAAACAAAATTTAAAAAACAGAATAAACCAACACAAAAATTCAATCAAAGTTAAAATATCAACACCAAATAAACCAAATACTGCTTTATCAGATCATGCAATAGACAACCTTCATAACTTTAAATTTAATAGCCCAAAAATTTTACAAAAAAGAAACTAATTTAAAAAAAAGATTAATACACGGAATGATTGCAATAAAAAAATCCAAATGCAATTAATTACAAAACTGACATTGAAAACCTAAATATTATTTACAATAACTTATTTTAATGCTTTTGATTTTTGTCATTTTAGATTGAAATGACAATTAAATTAATTTAACACTATGAAATATAAATTTTTTTTTACTATTTAAAATATTAAATAGTAATTAAATAATACATTTTGAATCGTTTTCATTCTAGAATAAAAATAAAATGAATTTGTCTAATATCAGTAAATTTGTAAAATGAGAATACTTATGAGAATTGAAAGTTAGAAATAATAATATTATTGACAGGATTTTGCGAGTGACATGCGCTCTTTAAATATTTTCTAATCTTTGACACTACATTTTATTATCAAATACACAATTCAGACATACAGACTTAATAAAAATATCACTCTTCATTCATATTAATTATAAATCCTATTAAATATTAAAAAAAAGAAATATCAAAATGTAGTTCAACATAAAAAATGGTGTGTAAATTCCACCACTTTTAATAAAGAATTGGTATATGTTTTAACAAAATTATTATCATGTAAGTATAACAGATTTAATTCTCTCACCATCCTATATTATTATTATAAACAAAGAATTCTTTTACAGGGATGTTATTAAATGTTTTTATTCTGAAGAAGAAACTAATTATTTTCGAAATGATCATAAATATAAATTCATGATGTCAAGATATCACATATCAAGATGTTTTTAATTTAAATACATCCAAAAAACAAAATACGACTAAAAAAGTTTTCCCAAACAATATTATAATTTTATGTAATTACTCTTTTTTATAAATAATATAACATAAACTTATTAAAAAATTTATTAAAAAGAAGTGGAATATTCCGAATCTGGAATAGATCCGGGGTTTTGTAGTCTGTTCATGTTTTCTCTTTTTTAATTAATGTCATTTATCATCCTTTTTCGTTTGCTTCTTTAATGAATTGTTTATTTTATAAATAAACAATTTTTTATAAATATTATATTTATAAAAATATAATGATATAAAGTTATTTCTTAATTTTGTAGTCATTGTTTAAATTATGTATATTTATGTTAAATAAAAATAAAAGTAAATGATTATGCATACTATACATTAGTATTTAATTGTAAGTTATTTCTTTAACATTATAAGAAAATTGATTATTTATGAAATATATTAAATATTCTATTAAAAAGAAATTACCCGAACCGGAAATAGAATGGGGGTTTTGAAATCGTAAATCTAGCGCGCCTTCAGGCTGGTCATACTGTCTGTTCATGTTCTTTGTTTCTTTAATGAATGTCATTTATCATCCTTTTTTTGTTTTTTTTTTATTATTAATTACTTTTTGATGATTTTTCATAATTACTAATGACAATACCTTCATTTATTTATTAATTGCTTACAGTATATTTACAATGACGCCACAAAGTAAGTTGCCTGGAAAATCTGATAATTCAGATTATCGATAACTTGTAATTCTGAGTATCGGCTTTTAAATTATTTTGATAATATTGTTTACAATAACCAACAAAACTCGATATAGCGCGATTCTATAAATAACAATAATTCGGAAAGAGTTTGGTTTCTATAATAACTATCCCTTGAATTTATACTACACCTAACCCAAAAAATGAAAAAACTAAACCGGAGTGAATTTAGCAGCCGCAGACTAGCAGTCGGAGTTGATTGTGAACGAGCCTTGCTCTCAAATTGTCAAATTTAGACAGTTTGAAATAAAAAAATAGACATTGCAATCTGTCAAAGTTTTAATAGTATATTAAAGAACGGGTTTCAAAAGGAAAAGTTTATTGTTCTAAAGGACGACTTATTTTTTCTATTTTACGTCATTTATGCCCTTTTTATATAAAAAAATCGAAATTTTTAAATTTAGGGATTTTTGTGGTAGTTGTCAACACTGATGTGACATTTGAAAATTCATTGATTGACACAAAAAATTGAGTGAAGTTTTTGTTAATTTTCTGTTTTTTCAATTATTTTTTCAATGCTACCAACTTCGAAAAAGTTGGGCTATTAAAGCACTCAAATGCACTCAAATTAACGCACTGTTTTGGGTGCTTTAACAGCTTTATTATATATAGACGTAAAATAGAAAAAAAGGTTTTTCACAACTCCAATTGTTAGTTATTAAACTACTCTTAATAAATAACCTTCTGATAACAATTAGTTTAATAATTAAGAATTGGAGTTGTGAAAAACCTTTTAAAACCTTGACAGATTGCAATGTCTATTTGTTTATTTCAAACTGTCTAAATTTGACAATTTGGGAGCAAGGCTCGTTCACTATCAACTCCGACTGCTAGTCTGCGGCTGCTAGATTCACTCCGGTTTAGTTTCTTCATTTTTTGGTTTTACATAGAGATAAACTCGTGTATATGTGTGGAGAACCCCTTCGCGAGCATTCAAGAGAGCCCTTTACGACATTTGCCGGTTTACTACATTGACGTTTCGATTTCATTTAAGTTGCATTGGAAAATGTTTATTATTGTAAATGAATATAATAAATAATGTTTCTGGGAATTCTTGACTGTCCTTACTTCCTACTTTCAAAAGTTGGCAACCCTAGGTACAAGCATGAATGATTCAAAATATTTTACTATAGTTACAGCATGTATTTGACGTTAGAAGGAAGTTTGAAAACTCAAACAATAACAAACACGAAACATAAATATTTGTGACGTTTGGAATAACAATTATATCCGGAGAAGTTTATAAAAGGAAATAATAATTATGAATTTTAATATTAATTATTAACAGAGAAAATACAAACTTTAAATTAATACTTCCAGTTCTAATCCAATACATCTTCAAAGTGCTTTAAATATATTTAATGACTATTCCATAATGTTTAGCTTATCTAAGTTTTGACGTATAAAGACTCGGTTATATGGAAGTAGTTTTAAGTTTTCAGAATCCTTTTCGAACTTGGGACGATAAAAATGGCCACATCGTTTTATAAAACCGGACATAACCATAAAAATAACACGATAGTCTCTGCCTAAAAAAAGTTGTCCCACATCCTCTAGGAGTAATCACCAGAGACGATAAGAAAAATCTAAGAAATCGTCAACAAAAAACCTCTTTGTGGAACCTTAGATCTTGGATATATATTTTTCCATTTCCCTTCAAGCCACTAAATACACAGATATCTATGAAAGTAAATCGAGACGAGGGAATATTTTTTATAGGTCTGTCTCTTTGGGAGATTATCAAGAGCTTTTGTATTATTTTATTTATATTCTTTGTGGATTTTCATTTTTTTGTCGTAAGATATGCAAATGTAATAAAAGATGTAGTAATAAAAATGTAAGGTATAAAAAATGTGTTTCTTATCAATTTTTCGGTAGGGCTACAACTATTTACTATTACAAATACAAAGCATGCGGGAATAGTGCATAAAAAATAGAACATACTGAATCAGGAGACACAATATTTTAGCTAATAAACATCTTCACCTTGGCGAATTTAAATAGGCGCTGTCTGGACATGGTCAGATGTTAGTAAGACATGTGAGATGGCAGCCGGAATACAGATACTACATATCATTAATTATATTAACTTCATTGAATAAAATTATTTATTTAAAGACTAAAGTGTCTACTTCCCACTAGTCGTGCTTAGCTTAAAATAGTTTTTGAGCCCTCCGTTATAAGAGATTTTGCAGTTTTAGCTACCCAATTAAATTAAATCTAGAGATTTTTTTTAATTGGAACATGAGCTGCCTATCTGTACCTATATTAAGTCATTTCTTCTCAAAAAGTATTTTTTCAAATATTTACCACATAAAGCGCCAGATAGTAGTACCATTCAAAGGAGACATTTTAGCCTTGGTATTTCACATAATTCTCACGCACTTTTCTTGGTGTTTTGTGGAGTTTCTGAGCTATAGACGTTTAAGAGTTGCCATCGTAAAATACTAACACTGCCTAACTTTAGAAAAACGTAACAGCAGAAAAAAGTTGATAACAAATAACTATAAACTCATCTAGAAAACGTTTTTAGACGTTATTAGAACTCGAAGTTCGTTGTGGAATGTTTTACGGTGCAGACTTTTGTGATTACACCCGTCACGCCGTTTCTTGAAATTAAGACAAATCTTAACTTCGAATTAAGTAAAATTAAATCTATTCGGCAAAAATTTGTTTATAGCAGATATTCATCTTAACTCTTAAATCTTAAAGCTTTAATGTTACACAGTAGTTGGATGTTATTCGTCTTAATTCAGTTAAGTATGTAAATGTAAAACGTAAATTCACGAAATCATCTTCAGTTAATTTTACTCAGATCGATTCAAGAGTTTTCTTGAATAATTAGTGTTGTAATTTTTATTTATCTAAAATTGTTTTTGTTCTACATTATACATTTGAAATGAGTCACAATTATGTAATTAGATTATTCATAGTGGTTAACAAATATAACATTTATTAAATAATGTAATATGATTGTTCTTGTCTAGTTGTCTTTATAGTATATTTCATAGTCGTTTTATACATAATAGCTTCCGTAATGACTCTAGTAAGGAGTAGTTAAACATAGATGTAACTAAAATTCATTCCGACTTGAAAGATAGCTTGGTAAAGTCATTGTGTCATGAGCAGTAGGAAAGTAAGATATGTTACTTTAATATTATTGCAAAAAAAGAGAGTAACTGCGTTACTAAAAGAAATCAAGGGAATAAACCAAGGGCTTTTAGATTCCAGACTTAAAAGAAGAATTGCAGCTAACCAGTACATGCATATATTTCATTATCTGAAATACAGGGCAATAAATGAATCGTTCCGATATCTATATGTTTGTCAATTCATTGTAATATGATTATTTTTGTGTAGTTGTCTTTATAGTATATTTCATAATCGTTTTATACATATAATATAGCTTCCGTAATGCTTTTAGTAAGGAGTTTTTAGTTTTAGATATAACTAAAATTCATGCTGACTAGAAAGATAGTCAGGTAAAGTCATAAAGACAAAACTCGGCAATCCCACAATATAAGTGTTTCAATGGCAAACAGAAGCTGAAGGTTATTAGTTTTAAAATTCCATTATTATTATTAAATTCCTTTCACAAATCTTCAACTAACGACACACTGGATTAATTACAGTACAGGAAGCTGTTTTAGGCTTTATATTACAGTCTTCCGTGTTAATAAAATCAACAGATAATCCAGTATGCCGTTAGTTAAAGGTTATTGAAGGAGATTCGACTTTAAATTGAAAATTAGAGTTTAGCAATTCATGTTAACGAATTTATAATATTATAAATTTGTGCTCCGAGCGCAATTTTTAGATGAGGGAACAAAAAGAAGTCGCTTGGGGCTAGATCTGGTGAGTAAGGAGGATGGTCAAGCAGTTCAAATCGTAATTCGTGGACTTTCGCCATGGCAACCGCGGAGGTGTGAGACGGCGCATTGTCTTGGTGAAACAGGATTTTCTTTTTCTGCAAATGTGGCCGTTTTTCCGCAATTTCTGCCTTCAGCTTGTTAAGTAATGATGCGTAGTATGCTCCTGTAATGGTTTTTCCTGTTTGAAGATAATCGATTAAGATAACTCCATGACTATCCCAAAAAACAGTCGCCATCACTTTCCCAGCCGACATAACAGTTTTTGCTTTTTTTGGAGCCGATTCCCCTTCGCACTCCACTATTTTGACTGTATTTTTGTTTCGGGCGTATAATGGTGTATCCAAGTTTCATCTACAGTAATTAATCGGCGCCAAAACTCTGATTTATTTCACCTAAACTGCGCCAACAGAGCGTTGGAAATGTTCATTCGAACACGTTTTTGGTCTAACGTGAGCAAACCGGCACCCAACGCGCGGACAGCTTTCTCATGCCTAAATCTTGATTCAATATGCGACAAACACGTTCTTTGGACATATTCATAGCCTCTGCTATCTCTCTCACTTTAATTCGACGGTCGTTTAGCACCATTTGGTGAACTTTAGCGATGTTATCGTCAGTGGTTGCAGTTTTTGGACGTCCCGAACGTTTATCGTCTCCCAAGCTGGTACGGCCACGTTTAAATTCAGCTGACCAAAATTTCACTGTGGTAAATGATGGCGCAGAGTCCCCATACACAGAGTACAACTCATCTTTGATTTGCGTAGGCGTATTGCCTTTCAAAAACAAATATATCATGACAGCTCGATACTCGATTTTTTCCATTTTCACAAAAACACTCACATCGACTCACTCAAACGATTGTCAAAAAACAACTGCACGTCCAAAATGGCTGAAATTTTAAGGTCGGAAACTTTTCAGACCATCCTCGTACTTGCTACCATAGCTCCATTACCTCCGTTGCACTCCCATAAGAGCTTGTGTGGAACCCCGACACTGCGAAATGCGGTAAAAGGGGAATGGATTATGTATGTATGTATGTATGTATTTTATTAAAGGCCTTTATAATTTCTTAAAAACAGTAAAAATAAATAAGTCTTTCTTCCTCGTTGTTTTCGTTTTACAAAATTTTGGGCGTTTTACGTAGGGACGCAGTTTTTGCGTGAAAACCCCTCTTTCAATTTCCTGATTTGGACGTGTTGGGTTGCATTTTTAGTGACGGATTATAGCGACCATTTCTGGTATTATTTTGGTTTATACTTCGTCGTTAACGGCTTAAATATCGTTAAAGGCTTTTGGGAAGCGACTTCACACGTAAAACTATAAAAAGAAATTTAAACAAGCCGTTAAGACCTAAGTGAGTAATGTTGTATGTTTATTTAATTAACTCGTTAGCTAGACATGTGTCTAGTATATAGGTTTGTCTGATTTTTAGGACATTTATATTTTTGTCGAAACTGTCTGGTGTCACAGTAGGGTTAAACGTTACCAGGGACGTCGCTAGAAGTAGAGTAAAAAATACCGGAAGGTCCAGCTTAACAACATAATAAGCTTATTAATTAATACAAAAGCATTAGAAGGGCACAGTAATAAATAACCCACCAAATCAACCATGGCAATGGTGAAGCTCTCTTAAGTAGACTATAAGTAAAATAGACTACATAGTAAAATATACTAAGTCACTTACTCCAAGATGGTTATTGGTTGAGCTCCCAAAGGACAACTGAGTTCGCTTGGAGCGAGGACCTTACGGTTACTTTATTTATACGTGCTGACCTAAACAATTTTGGAGATCGCAGCCTGCTGTTGATTGTGTTGACATGTGACAGAGGCGTGAGCAAGAGTTGTCATGTCAAAGATTTTTTTGCTCATGGCAAGGTCACACGCGTTGTAAGTAGATGTTTTTCTAGCAATTGATCAAGATGGGATGTAGGTGTTTTAGTAACAGACTCGCATTTCATACTGGATGTGTGTAACGTTGATGCATAGTTACGTTAGTTGAAATCTTTAGCAATAGTTGAATAACTTTAAGTTGAATTATTCCACCCGGGCACCATATTACTTTAAAAGATGATAGAGCATCAGCCTCAAACTCTGTGGTAATTCGTTTGTGACTATTTTTGTCCTTCGTCAAGAACTCAATGAAACTACACTGCAATGTTTCAGTCTCTCAAGACTCATTTTTTGCAAAAAACTCCATAATACAGAATCCAA
This sequence comes from Agrypnus murinus, assembly GCA_929113105.1. Taxonomy (NCBI): domain Eukaryota; kingdom Metazoa; phylum Arthropoda; class Insecta; order Coleoptera; family Elateridae; genus Agrypnus; species Agrypnus murinus. The sequence continues at coordinate 213,638,843 of OV816025.1, forward strand.
ATCAAACTTGGCAAAGTTAGACCTTGAAATTGATTGTTACTGTTTTATGTTACCACGCACATCAATTGTTTTCTTCTTCTTGGATTTCTAAATAACTCTCTAGAAATCTGTAGGTGATGTAATGCAAACGTTAACGAGTGAAGATTATACGACTTCAGTTAGTAGTAGAGAATCTTCTTCCAGTCTTTTCCAACTGTTTTTAATCGTATAAATCGAACTTACTTTTTAAATATTCTTTTTTGTATATGTAATTGAAGTGCGCCATGTGTTTATTAAAATATCTGGACTAATGATCAACTGTTATACAACGCCGTATTATACAAAAAATTAATTGACTATATTATAAATAACCGCTTGATTTGTTAGTTTTCTCCCAGAGTTCAGAAAGTGGTTTTATCATGCTACTATTTAGTAACATAAGGAAAAAGTAAATTGGACTGCACTCAAACAACATCCTATAGCAAAACACATTTTGATACATATTAAGTTTTCGATTAATTTTAACATATATACCTAAACAAGCTTCTAGTTACAAAGTAGCCTGACGTAAAACTTTGTATGCAACTCATACACTGACTTCTCCATCAACGATTACGTATGATTGATTAACTCACCCAATTTGTAGGCCTCGCTGGCAAATTTTCTTGCTCATAAACTAGACTCGTCTAATATAACTCTACGTTACATACTTACTTACGTAAATAATTATTTTTAGGTAGTTCCACGTTTTAGAGACACATATTTTCATTAAAAATTCCGATGAAGTCGTTAATATCAGACAAAATTCCATTAAAATAGCTTAATCCTAAAACCTAAACAAGGACTGACTGCTTACCTTCTTAAAAGCATCGCTTTTTTATTTGTGTCCTAATTCTGCAACGAATGCAAACTAAAGCAAAATCCCTGGATGCAAATCCATTCAATCACTAGCATTAATCCTAATTTAAATTGTTCAGATGCAGATCAGACTAAAAGTAGACGCAAAAAGGGATGGATATGTAAAAGTGAATTTAGCTAATCACGAGGGTTTCTTGATGCATGTATACCTTGGACTTTAGGGGTTTGAGACCGAGAGAACCGCAACCGCTAGGGTGATCAGTCTCAATTTGTTAAATTGATATCGACTGTTTCGGTTTCGGACGTTTATTAATGGTTATAAAGAATATGTTCGGCCTTCTAACTGATGATCGAGCTACTGTTTTGATACACACGGCTAATTTTCGTTATTCGAAACCGGTAAAAAAGAGAAGGAATAAAAAGAAAACGCGTCGGTAATAAAATTAATTTAGCTGGCTTATTTATAAGAGATTTTAAGCAAAAGAGGGCAAAACGCGGGCACCACGCAAATATAAAGTTAAATATTGAATGAAAAGTTAAGTATGTCGTTAAAGCTCGCTTGACAGTTGTAAACAAAGCAAAGAAATAAAATGACTCATGTACAATTTTATTACTTTGTTATTATCAGTAAGTTTATAGGTTTTATATAGCTAGAAGCTTTTGACTTACTCAGGCCTATAACTTTCGTTTTTGCCTCTGTTCTCTTAATGCCTTGATTTTTATAACTCCGAGATTACGTTTGCTTGATCGAAAATTGTTGTCATGTTCATCTTAAATTTGTTTTATTTCTTCTGACCCTTTTATTATGTGACCTTATTATCCTTTTATGCCATCTGAGAATTATCCTTGCAGTTTTATATAGGGTGCCATTTTAAAAGGCTTGAGTGGCAAATATCTTAACAATGTATATGTAGATATCAAGATCAGAAGAAAAGTTTTGAAACACACCATCAGAAGTCCGGAAAAAATAAGAAATCGTATATTTTTAGTGAAGTCATTTTTGGTAAAAAGGTATGGTTTTAGAGCAAAATTATATAAAATTTCTGTCTCTCTGTACTACTATCCTTTTTTTGGTTTGGGGATTCTGAAGGCAAAAATAGTTAACATTTCAATATGGTTAACATCATTCATTTTGTCATTTTTGAGAACTGCTATGTTCATAGCTGGTGATGCTAAGCAATTGTCAGACAGAAGGTTTTTTGTAAATGCACGTTTTTCTAAAAACATCTTAAAAAACCGGATTCTGGCCGCCATTTCTTAAAATAGCGGTTAATGTACAATTTTCACTGTGGGGGATTTATAGAATTTTAATCAGAAAGCTATAGAGAATATACGGACTATAAGCCATCCACGGATATATGCAAAACTAGTAAATCAGAAAAGAAACACATAATCTTACTAAATAATGAGGTTTACAGCCTCTCCTATGTTTGTGTGCCATGAACATTTGAGTAATAACAAACATATCATATTCAAAACATGTTCAAAACTGTCATTAAATAAAATTTATGTGATCTGAAGTTTGTTAAGTTAATTTACTTAATGAACTTCTATAAACTAATTAAAGCTTTACAGGCTGTATGTAAAGCCTCGCTTACTTGTAAGAATTTTCTTTTAATTTTGAATAATAGTTGGTCTTTTTGGCTAAAATTTATAGGAAAAATCTATCCTTCTTAATAAACACCACTTCGGCTGTTATCACCATTTTTCTAGGGAGGAAAATAACTGCAAATACTAAGTAAATGTTTATTCACCTGATTTAACATCACAGCAAAAGTGTTAAAATGTTACTCCTGTATCATTATTTTATTATTATTATTATTTATTATTAGTTCTTATTCTTTTTACTTTTATTCTATTGACGCACGAGTTGTTTGGAGCACGACTAGCGTAACAAGGATAGGAAGGGAACTTCTTCTTCTTCGAATGCATTCTCCATTATTGGAGGTCAGCGATTACAACATATTCTTCTCTATCTTCTGCTTTTCTAATGAACTCTTCGAAATTTAGTCCTTTCCGGTTCCTGATGTTCCGCATCCAAGACATTTTCTTTCTGCCTAGCTCACGTTTGCCTTGTATTTTGCCCTTAATAAACTGCGAAATACTATATTTTGTATTTCTAAGCAGATGTCCTAGATAAGAGGTTTTTCTAATTTTTATTATTTTAAAAAGTTCTCGATCTTTGTTTAGCCTGCGTAAGACTTCGTCGTTGCTTATGTGTGCCGTCCAAGGAATTATTAGAAGACGGCGATAGATACACATCTCGAACGCCTCTATTTATGCTTCTGATTTTTAGGGTCCATGTCTCAGCTCCGTAGAGTAGGACTGACCATACTAAACATTTTATTAATCTTAGTCTAAGATGTATGTCGAGATGAGGGTCACAAAGGTTTAGCGTTTCAAAACTACTTCTGGCTTGCTCTATTCTACATTTGATTTTCTCTCGGGATTTAGTTTACAATTTACCCAGCACCCTAAGTATTTGTATTTATTTACTTGTTCTAGTAAATTTCCATTTAATATGATAGGTAGGGGAACGTATTGTTTTTTTCTTTATTATCATTAGTTTTGTTTTTTTTTCTCATTTATGCACATTCCGAATTCTTCACATGTTTCGTTAAGTTTGTTTAAAGGGGGTGTAGCGCAAAAAATTAATTTTTTAATATCCTCTAGAATAAAAAATTCTAAGAATGAAAATGAAAACCGCACTTTTCTAGTGATAGTAGTTTCGTAGATATCGGCTTTTAAAGTATAGGAAGTTTAGTGTGTGACGTCACACCGACACCACTGCCTCGACTACTATCCATTTTTTCCTAGAGTCCTCTGACTTTGATACCTTATTGCTCCAGAACCACTGAACCAAATTAAATATTTTAAAAACGACCAAATAGCAAATTTATTTCTACATGCAACAGTAAAATATCATATTTCTAACTAATATACTTTTATTTTTATCGGACGATACATAATAAAAGGTACCTATTTTTAGGGATAATTTCATTGAAAGTTAAATAGTCTTTTTTTCAGATAGTATATCTCATATATCTACGAGATTTTTGTAGGGGTTAGGAAGAAGCCTTACGGTTGTTATCCTATTAATTTTCGGACAAAAAGTGTTTTATTTAAGGTTTATATGAAGAAATAGTGAACTATGCGTTCTTGTTTATTAATGGAGATAGCGTCAATTTTTTTCGTTAAATTAACACTTTTCGTATGTAGACATCATTTTCTTTAAAAAAATGTTCCGAGTTTTAACAATAAAAGTGCAATAACAAAAAAACCGTTTTTTTGTCGAAATCGCTTGTCATCAAAAATCGTTTGCTTGTTTCCGCATTCTTATTATTAAGATTAGGAACATTTTCAGTGATAAATGACGTTTGGCATTTCAAAAACAAATATGAAAATAAATCGTACAACTGAAATCCAACTAAACCAATTAACCAAAAGAAACGCGTTTGTTAAGATTTGGTTGCAACAGACAAAATTGCGACATGCTAAATGCCGCAACAATTATAGTATCGTTGTCTTTCTTCTTCCGTTTTACACTTTAAAAGTAAGCTGCGCCTATCATAAAGTATCTAAGTGTAAAACTACATTTACAAATGATTCGTGAAGAATAATGCACGTTTTCTTCACTTACTCCATTTTCAATAGCATTTTCCTTGCAGCAAATGCATCCCCTTACAATTGAAATAAGCATATAATTATTGCATTTGCACCAATTTACAATGTTTAATCTTGTAATATTCGACTAATCTTCATCTTCTCTTTTTTTGTATTCCTTTATTTGCCTTAATTGAGCCTGTGTATATTTTGGTTCAACCCTAAACGCCATTGTTAAAGAAATATGATTAACGCGAAGAGCGCCTGCATCTAAAATGCATGTAATACTATTGAGGTTTCACGGCTCCGTGTCGGTGTGACGTCACGAACGAACTCTGCCAAACTTCTCAACAACAGCCAAACAGCTCTATCTCGGTTATTAGTTATCTTAAAAATGTGCGGTTTTCACTGTTGTTCTTAGATTTTTTTATTCTAGAATTTATTTTTTTGCACTACACCCCCTTTAACATGTTTTGTAAACAGATATTTTACTCTGCTATAAGAACGGTGTCGTATGCGTATCTGATACTGTTTATCTGAACACCGTTGATTTTTATCCCTCCAGTAATCTGTCCAAGTGCTTTCCTGAATAAGAATTACGAATATAAATTAAATATCATAGGCAAAGAGTAGTATATTATAAGAGGCGAAACTTCGCGCGGCGTCTTTGATCTCACGTCATCAGTTTCAATGACCTTGGAACGCTTGGCCCTTTAACTCGGTTGTATAGAAGCGCGCGAAATTTAAATATCCACCACGTCTCAACTCAACCAGCTAGCGTCCAGGGTTGTTAATTTCGTATGTATACTAGTTGGGGAGTATATGAGGGATGATTTTAATAAAACTATAAACCAATTGTTGTCTTTATTCAATTTAATTCAAATCTTTATTGAATATAAAGTTTTACAAACATAAAAAGCTTATTACAAGTGATTGGTAGATACATATATGGTATTCTCTCTCAACAATATAAAATATTTAATAATCAACTAATGATAACATTTCGCATGAATTGCAGTTCATTATAGAATGATATTTAGTATGTATTTAGTATACAAACTATAAATTACGTATTGAATGGTTTTTCACCAGTGTGAGTTAACATGTCCTTTAAACAGTAAACATTTATAATCACATAGATTTCACTCAAATGGTTCTCACCAAAACATGTATGTTTTAAGACTTAAGAGTAACTTTTGAAAACATTTGTACACATTGTAAACATTGTCACACAAATTACATTCAAATGGTTTCTCGCCACTATGACTTAACAGGTGTGTTTTAAGATTAGATGACATATACTTTTGAGGTTAAAGAATTAAAAAAAATAATCTTAAACTAATACGGTACGTAAATAACACAATACTTCGTCTTTCGGAAAACGAAAGAAGTGAATGTCGTTGTCATCGAAATAAAATGTATTCCTACAGTTCTTGCAAACACCCGCGATGTTTACGTTTTTCTCCATTGATGTTTTGCTTCACTATAAATGTTCAATTGTTTGTTTATTTAACTTTCATAATCACCAAAAAACACACTACACATTAACTGTTTGTCGCAATATGGGTACACTTTCACGGAACACATACGAAATAACGAATTGACTTGACAGGTATAAAAGAATGAAAATAAGCATCCATCTTTGGCATTTCTGTGCTCCAGTCCAATGGCATCGCAACAAACTAAGAGCGAGCCGAAAGTAACCGAGAATCGGCGATGGGCCCTTTAAAGCGGTTGTTGTATTCTATCTCTCTCGGAATTGAGGCTTCTCTACCAACTTTCGCCTCTTATATGTACTCTTTGTCATAGGTGACAATACGCATCCTTGTCTAACCCCTTTGCAAATGTTTGTACTGTTGGATATTTGCTCGTCAATTCTAATTGAAGCGCTCTGGTTCCAGTACAAGTTTTTTATTAATCTGATATCTTTTCTGTCTAATCCGGTTATTTGTAAGGATTCTAACATCTTTGAATGACTGACTCGGTCAAACGCCTTTTCGAAATCTGCGAAACTCCTAATACTTGAACGCAAAAGAGAGCTTCTCTAGTTCCCATACTGATTCGGAAATAAAATTGATCTGGACCTATTTCTTCTTCGCATTTTCTGTACAGTTTATTATGGAGAACTTTTAATAAAACTTAAGAGCATTGCTCATAAGGCTTATTAGCCTGAAATCTCCACATTTTCGCGACTGTGTTTGTTTAGGTATGTGAATGAATATAGACTCAAGCCACCTCTTTAGGGATTTGACCTGTGTCATATATTTGATTATAGAAAGTAACTAACAGGCCAGTATTATCTTAGCTTATGAGTTTTAAAATCTCTGGATATATTTTATCTAGACCCGGACTTTTATTTGTTTTTAGTTGTTTTACTGCTAATTCTACTTCACTTCTTAGAATTGGTGGTCCCTCTAGGTTATTATTATTTATTGTATTATCTTCTCTATCTTCTGAATATAATCCAGTGATGTAATTTCCCCATTTTTTTAATTTGTCCTGTGTATTTTGAAGTAGTTGTCCTGATTCATCTACTAGTGGGTGTTGTGCGCGTTTTTTTGTTGGTGTATGTAAATTCCTTTAACCTTTTGTACATATTGAATGAGTCATGTTTAGTTTGTAGAGCTTCTATCTCCTGACATCTTTCGTTAAGCCAATTTTCTTTTGCCTCTTTGATTTTTTTGCGTATTTCACCATTTAACCGTTTGTATTCCGGTAAATTTTTATTTTTGTGTTTTCTCCTTTCATCCATCATTTCTAAAATATCTAGTGTCATCCACTCCTTTCTAGCTTTATGAGTTGTTCTTGGCATATGTTCTTCTGTGATGTTTGTTAATACATTTTTTATCTTTTCCCACGTAAAATTTGTGTATTTTCACCTTTGTATTTGTATTTTATCTTTTTCTAATAATTTTTAGTTTAATTTGGTTGTAATATTTTCGTCAACGGTTTTGTCTTTTAAAGTGTCTAAATTAGGATTCGCTTTTGATTTTGCCCGTCTTATACCTTTTATTTTTGCTACTACCGCATTATGATCGATGTTAGCATCTGCACTTGGATATGTTTTTACACTTTTTATTTTTTTCTTTTTTGCATTATCAATTTTACAGAATTTTGTAAATCCTGGCTGTTAAAAAGGTGGCATTATAGTCTAAGGATTTTTGCGTCTGATATAATAATGCTGTTAAATGACATTTGATGTCTTGGGTGGTTAAATCTATGATGTAAATTGTTGATAAGTAAGAACACTTACTTGCTTTATTATGTTTTATACTCACTCCCACTCTATGATACTGGGATCCCACTCTAAATACATTTCCCAATAAAAAACTTTTAATCTAAGATATCGCTATTAACCAAAAAGAATTAGACAAAACATTTGATAACACTTACGTGAAACATGTGTGACCTTAATCGTTTGTAATAGTTATTCTTAATATTTTTCATTTTACAGTAACCTCATAAATATATGCTCAATTTACTAAAACAAAAGCCCAATGATCACATGACACATAATACCACTAATACAGAAATCTGAAGGAAACGCTGCGGGAACAGCTGATTTTTGCACTATTTTACTTTAATGGGAATCTTGGAACTCTGCAATAAGAAATTCTCCATATCCTCAAAATGCACAAAGTCGCACAATGCAATCTCTTCGATTATTCAATTTCTAGATCGAGAGAAAACTGTTGAATCTTCACCAGATACTGGTCTATACATAGACTGACAACACAACACGGAAATGCAAATAAACACTTTCCACAAATCCTGATCTCTGACTAGTCCCACAATGTGGAATTGTACACAGACGAACAAAATTTATTTATAATAATTGTTTATTATTTATATTTGGTTACAATAATGTACACTGCTTATAATGAGGACTGGGAAGTACAATCAACTCAACTCAACTCAAATTAAGAACTAGAAAAAATAGAAAACTAGAGATGAGAGCCTGTTTGCAATTTTTAACTACTTTAAAACATTTCTTAAATGTTGCACTTTTCTAAATAAAACATGATTTTTCTGAAATATACTATTCTTGTATATAATTTAAATTGACTTCCAAGTACTTTTAGTCCAAAATTTATATAAATTAAATTTATATAAACTTAGCGATCGTAAGTTTGTAGCTACTATTATGTAAATAAAAAAAATTGATGTATATTGAAACGAAAGATCTATAATGTTAAAATATATAATATAATTTTAAACCAAGACATTTATATTTCTTAAATTCACACTCTGTATAAAGTGAAACTGTAAACAAACGGCTTGCAGTTAAATAACACAAAGGTGAATATTTTTCAAAATTATGCAAATGAAAACTCGTATAAGGGATAAAGTTCGGCGACCTATATGTGTATACATGTATATAGGCAGTAGAGGAAACCCATATACGCATGTGTTTTTTCAATCTCGTTTTCCACTCGATTGGTTAAGATCAATAGGGCCAATTTCAAAGTTAAAAGAGTTGTATCACACATATTGCACACCCTTATTTACCTGTATATAAAGTGAGAAGGTCACACTTAAAAAAGAGCCGACGAGTTTCGGTTTATATCTAAAATGGGAAAAATTCTGTTTAGAGCATTTCTCTTTCCAAGCGTGAAAAGCAAAAGATGTTTTTCTCCTTTTTAAGAAAAAAGAAACTGAATATATAAATTATGTATATATATTAAACAGAAAAACGGAAGTAGCAATTTGTAGAGCAAATCATAAAATAACTGCATGTTGTTGTTGATTTTAATTAGATAGCAATTAAAGTGAGCAACCGCTTCCAGTCATGCTATAGCTGATACACTTCTGAATTCTAAGGTTAGTGTAAAAGCGAGGATTAATAACTGTAGATAAGTTGTCAAGATTTGTTTTATTTGTAATTTATGCAGTTGCAATTCTCTGAATCTTAAACAGAAAAAACTACCGGAAGCAATTCAAGCATAAATTGTAACTGCATCAAGATGGATTGCATATAGCAATATCTAATTTAAAACTGGTTAACTTTTCGCGTTATACAAAGTTAGGAATCAAAAGCTTATGAATATAAAGTGTATTGATTACTTGCAAATTGCAATGAACTTTTGCAATTTCTCCATATTGGCTTTTTCTGAACAAAGAGGAAGATGATATGATAAATAAGTAAAGTACATATATTCTTAAATAGATACTCTTTTTTTTCTGTAGCCATAAGGCGTATTAAACTAGTAATTTAGTGTTATATACTTTGTAATGTTTTTCCTGCTTTCTGATTCTTGGGATGGCATCATCCATCTTGAGATGTTTACCATAACGACGTTAATTATTTTATATCTTTTCAAGAATATTGATGCTCGACTTATAATCTGTCATACTCTCAAAGTATTTATTCGGATATCGGAACGAACTGGACATTGAATCACACTTTTGAAAGCTTGACAGCAGAGTATTCATCTACCTTATACTTATCAAGCATTTATTTATTTGACTATTTATTACTGATTTCAGCTACGTTTGATTGGATTGACCATCAGAAATATTTTATGTCGTTCTAATACTCTAATCTCCAGTTGTTTTGCTCTAGAAAGGTTTCACGCCAGTTTGTGTTTGGGCATGTGCTTATGAAACTGCTTTTATTGCTATTTATTATTTTTTCGTCAAACAATTCATTAGTTTACAGTATATCGCTACTTAGTACTTTTCAATTAATTTTGTAGTTTTTCTTATTTATTGAATTATCGTTCCTAAAATTAATTTATGACGTTTAGTGAGATACTTTTTATGTTTCTTTGTTAATATTTGGGGGAGTAATAATTTTAATCTTTTCATTGCTTATCTATTTGTAAACGAAATATTCGCAACTTTGAGGTTGGAATTTGTAGTTTCATTTTCTCTTGTCGATTACAAAAAGATTTTATAGAAATTCTCATAATTTCAGGATATTTTGAAATTATTTTAATGATTTCAGTATTGAGTCGAGTTAAAAAACATTTACACGCAGTTATTTGAAGATTTTTTAAATTCTTTGTTCTACCTTGCAGAGATTCAATCTAACTAACAATAATATAATTGTTATCTGGGAAAATAATTGTGGGAAGCTAATAAATTCATAAATTCTCTGTTACTTACGTCTACTTTTTTCATCGTCTCTTTTCTTACAGCGTTTTTACTGTAGCAGACCTTTTTTTGTAACGGCCCATTTATCCGAACACTTCAGTTTAGTACCGGAACTCCCTTTTGTTCATATGCAATTTAAATATATACACTAACACTGGTCGTGCTCAATACATGCAGTCCAGATTTAGTTTGTCAAAAGCTCAAAGTCGTTATAAGACTGGAGAAAATTGTTTATGTCAGCCAATGGTGATTGTTTCTAACCCAACCATAACCTATAATTCTATCTTCTCTTAATTGCAGTTGAAGCTCATCCTCGAAAATCATAATAAGACATTTTGTTGCTAAGTCATAATATACAATTTTATTTTTAACGTTATTCACTTGTTAACATTTAAAACTGCAAATATTCCAAGCAGCCATATCTTTACAAGAAATTAAAATACAATTTGCTTCTAAAGTTAAATTTAGCTAGCTAAAGCTTCATTTTAGGAATAAAATACAAATACAGGTGGGCTTTACTGAAAAACTTAAAAATTACTAATCCTTAATAACGCGCTTATTTTAAATAAGGTAATTTTTATTTTTAAATTGGAGGGGATAAATGCCATGGATTGAGATATGTAAATTAAATTTTTTTAAATGTAAGGTGCATTTAATTTGTCAGCTTATTGACAAGCAAACCTTTATAGATTAATTAATTCATATTTTAAGCTGGTAGTAATAATAATAATAACTTTAGCTGGTTTAAGGAATGCTCAAATAAGAAACCACTTAAGATAATCTTTTAAACTGTCAATTATGTATTAAGTGATTAAAAGTAATTAAAATTATACATAATTGAGTATCTATACTTGTTGTTATACTAAACCTGTAATATTTATACTACCTATATGTACATTTATACTTCTACTTTACCTAGATGTACCTCCCTTTTTTATTATTACAGCAGTATTTCTTTAAGCATGTTTTTAGTTTATTGTTATCTTTTGCAAATTGACCTTTAGTTATTTAGATTCTAATTTTCAACTTAGTTCTCCACTATTGTTAGCAGATGTATTGGTATTATGTGCTATTTATTTTTTTTATCTATTTGTTATACCATTTATACCATTTGATTTGTAGATTGTTACTTGCATGAATATTCAAACTTTTGAAATTCTATATAAGTCGTCCCTTTAGAACTTAGAGCAGAACTAGCATATGTCCACTCTTTAGCAAAAACCGTTTTTGTAGCCTATGTGTTCTTTAACTAAGCCTGCATTTGGGTGTAGAAGTATTGTAAGTCACAAACAAACAGTTCATTTTTAAAACAACAGAATCAAAATATACTATAAACACCAAGCATGTCATGTTTAGGGCAGAACTAACCTATGTTTTCTTAGAATAGTCTGTCTTACTATGGTATGGACGTAAGCTACGTCTGACACAATAAATATTATAACGCGCATGTCACAATTAACAGGATCTAGACTTAGACTTGTTCTGTTCTGTGAATAATCAGTTATTTGCATTTAGTGATTGGACATAGGCTATTTCCAAACAACGAACTAACTTAAGTCCGCCTCCTACTATAGTATGTCCCTGATAGCAAGTAATTTAATGAATTAGATTTAATTGTCTTTACTGATATTTTTAAAAACCCTTTTGGAAGGGTAACATTTCAATGCGGTCACAAAATATTCTTAAGGAAAAATTTTATTTAAGAAAACCGTCTCCTATAAAATTTGCATATTGTGACTTACTCTAATTCTGCTCTAGGGGGGCGAAGGACAAGGAATAGCACGTACTTGAAATTAGCAATTACTAAATCCTGTAAAAGTTATCATAAATTTACTACTATTATTATATATAAGTGTATAGAAATAAAAATGCGTGTCATTATAAAACATTAAAATTATTGCATCAAACATATATACAATGAAATGAATGTGATGAACTAACAGAATATAATTTCATCATGTTAGATTCTAATCAGTGTAATAGGTAGTAAATTTTCAATGCATCGGAAACGTATTGATTTAACAGATTGAACATCAACAAATACTAATTGGTATCATTTTGAGGTTACCATTAGGTTTCCGGTCTTGATGGATCTGTCAGTGAATGCTATTTGATGATCTGTGATAGAACTGCCCGAAACACTATGCACTCGCTGTATCCGCATAAAATTGTAATGTACACTTCTAATCACAAACAAGCTCGAGTTGCAGTAGAGGGCAGACACGATTTTACAGCCAAACTTCGGAGAGCTTAATGGATTATTACTATATTTACGACTGAAACATGTAGAACAAAAGTTACAATGTAAGGGAAGTACTTGAAATTAAGTTATGTTTTTATTCTAAAATGTTGATTAAAAAATGAAAATAACATTTTCAATCTTGATGTATTTGATAACCAATTATACGTCAATATATACGTAATTGAAAAAAAATGTGTATTTAACTAAATCAATTCTAAGAGGAATATATTCAGGTTCTACATTTATTTAATGATATTAAAGGCTAGCTCTGAAAGTATTTCATCATTTCCCTTTAAGTGCAGCTAACGGGTACCAACGAAATACAAAACCAACCTTTCGTATTTTGGTATAGTTACCAACATCTACAATCTTAGAATCAGTATCCGTCAGCTTTAATATCAAACTCATGGTGCTTTCAGATCTCAGATGTTGATGTCAGTATATGATGTTGGGTGAAGTATTTCTTCTGTGAGGATGGTTTTGTTTAGAGTAGCTTAATAATAAGTAAATATGTGATGAGAATTATTAACAGACTGAAAAGACAATTCTTAGCGATATCCTTTTAAATAGATTGGATGCTGTTTTAGTTTATTATATGTATGTACATCTGTATTTGCATTTTGCATATTTGTACAACATTAAATTTAACAGCGCCAACTCCACCAACACTTAATTAACCACACCCTTAGCTGCTCTTATTTCTAAAGGGTTGTAATAAAGACCTGCACACCAAATTATTTCGCATAATTAAAAACGAAATAGGGTAGAAAAGTAAAAAGTAGTTCAATATCATAAAACAAGTCTCATATATTTTTACACGTTACCTGGGGAAGTAAAAACTTTTACAGCTTGAAACAGTCCCAAGCTCGATACGCAAATAAAACCGAAATAAATGGACCGTACTCAGGAAGATTTATTACCCTGGGCAGGTCGAGTAGTAAAACATTTATACTCCCTGTTTATATCATGAATTTGTAAACGTACACCCTCTATTTTCTGTGCTTGCGAGAGAAAAGGATTTCTAGATCCTGTAGGACTTTCAGGTTTTACGTGTACTCTAAATGCATTCGCTACGTATGAATGCAATTAAAATTTTACAACCAAAGTTGTAAACTTGTTGGATTATTTCGGACCAAAATGCTAGTAGTGTTCGCTTGTGTTATTTCAGCTTTGTTCTGATACTACTAATAAAATAGTTCGAGTATTTTATGTTCATCGAATAAAGAAATTACGTGGCTTTTTCGACCCTTTTTTTATAAACCATTATTAAATTTTCTACAATTTGTATAATTTATGACTTAAACACTCTTGTAATTTATTATAGAGTAGTAGTAGTAATCGCATAATTCCGTGACGAAAGTCATAACCGACATAATAAAGATATTGTGTTAAAAGATTATAACTAGTGTTCGGATGATAAGCACACTTTTAATGTTGTGCAACTTTTGATGTTTTTGATAAAAAATAAATAATGCCTTCTTATGACGCAATGCGATTTCTAAGCGTTAGGTTTCCGATATACTTGAACCAGATCTTTTCAAAAGCTATTTAGTTACTTAAATATTCATTTCTTAATCTATTACCTGTGTAGTTTTATTTGCTTAACTTCCAACTTAACGAACTTAAACTTCACAGTTAACTGCAAACAGCATTCTTACAAACACGTTAAATTAGTCATCAAGTTTCTGTTTTTGTAATAAATTTCCAGTAATTAATTCGAACCCTCTAGAACAACTTGAAAAAATCATCAAAATGCCCAATAAAAACTTTAATTGAAATAAAGACCTAACAAAAATCAATATTATAAAAATTTTGTTTACTAAATTAATATTTCATCCAAGGGGAAATCTTTGAAATAAGCAAAAGAATCTCGGATTACTTTCACATAACACTACACAAATGGGTTCGTAGTTATTTGCTCGCTTCAACTTTAGAGGTTCTGGCACCTTATCTTTTTTCGTACTTAAGAACGAATCTTGAGGAGCAGGCTTTCTAATTAACAATGAGATTTTTTTTAATTCCGAAATTTATTAGACAATGATTTTCCAAAGTTAATGCAACATTTATTTAAGAAAAATAGGAAAAATACTTTTTTTGGCAAAAACCTAAAACAATTCCAAAAACTAATTAAAAAAGGTATACAGGAAATTTCTCGTAAATATGTATGTTACAACAAAAGCTAGGTACACCGAACTTTTTGCCAAAAAGAATTTCTTGGAAAAGAAGTGTCTAATAAATTCCTAAAAATGAAATCTCTCTATTTTCAAAACTACAATAAAATTGTGAATTTAGGGCAATACTATTTTAAAAGTTGCATCCCTTCTCTGTATTTGTTATTGTAATACAAAATATGTTATGAAAACAAAACCACGTGTGAGGACGGATATGGATCGTGGTGTAACTAGTATGTCTGACTTACTTTTGTTTGTGTAGTTTTAAAGAGTAAAGACGTGTTATCCTCTGCGCTCATGCAAATTCAAGTGCAAGAAGAAAACTGCAACGACAAGGTCTAGATGGTTTATCATTAAACAAGAAAGTGATAGTGACATATAGTATATTATGGGACAAGTGGTTGAAATAAGACTTCAACGTTGAGAGTGGTTTTTTCAACGAGCGATAGCGAGTTGAAAAAAGCAACTCGAGACGTTGAAATTTTATCAGCCACCCGTTGCATATACTATTTTTCTCCGAATTTTTAGTAAATTAATACACTTTAGAAAAAATTACGACTCGCTCTCGCTCGTTGAAAAAAGTAACTCGAGACGTTGAAATTTTATCAGCCACGCGTTGCATATACTATTTTTTCTCCGAATTTTTAGTAAATTAATACACTTTAGAGACAATTATGACATTTAAGTGACGAAACATGACATTAAAGTGACATTTCTCTTGTCAGCAATTGAATGTCGAACAGTCTGAAATTCGAAATCCAGGTAGTCCGAAAATTTCAACCTCTAGCGGTTGAAATTCGATTTCAACCATCGTTATCAATTGCAAAATGAGTGATTTCAATGTCATGAGTAGAAAAGATATTTTATTGTAACACATGCAAAATGCACAACTATCCACATTCGTGCTTTTTGCTCAAGTAAATAACTATCCTGTATCCTATTTATCAAGAAAGTGCCGTACGCCCCTCAAACAAACATAATTAGCAATTATGAATATCTGCTACAGCCATAGCGGATAATACAGCAACTCAGCCTTATCCAGCAAAAACTTCCGTTCATCCATACAATCTAACTACAACTAGAATATAAATACCGAAGGGGCTAAACTCGATGAATAATGATGAATAAGATAAACTGGAACAGGGGCACCTACATCTAGAGAAGGGGTTCATCTCATCCTACAACTAACTAAGCTACTAAACCTTATCGTTTAAAATCGCTAAAAAAGTATTAACACTGATCAAGTTAAAATACACCATCATATTTCTGAACACTATAAGCAATAATAAAAAGCACTAACTGAAACAGACACCAAATTCTACACCTACCTATCCAAGCAAAGTCGACGGATTATAACGCAATTCACTGGACCGAATAGCAGTACTTGATTTCGTTGATTTAAAAAATGATATAATGTCAGACACAAGATTCAAAATCTGTGTTTTGAGTGCCAATAGCTTGGTCAATCCTGGTCAGAAAATACAAACCTCCATGATCTTGCATAATCTAGATATACCCCTTATTTCTGAAGCGCATCTGACTCACCGGAGTTTTAATAAAATACCCTACTACATAATTTACCACCTAACATGCATAATAATGAACTAAATGTTGAACAGCTAATAATCAAAAACAACATTAAACACGTTAAGATAGACACGTTAAAGCTAGTTTAAGAGACCTACAAGCAACAACAATACCAGTAGAAGACTGCCAAGGAAAACTAGCACTTATTGCAGTTTGAATTATAGTAAAAATCAATATAAAGCGTTCTTTACAACTTTGGGCATCGGTTTACTGCTAATAGCGGTGACTTCAGTTCGAAGCACATGTCTTTGGAGTTTCAAACTATTAAATTCACGAGATACTTACCACCAACTTACTGACTCACAGATCGAAATAAGGTTTAGGATCTGCTGGACTTCTACAGAACAAAGATCTCTTTCACAATTATCAAAAATAAACAAACAAAACAAAACCACCTAGCTTAAACACCAAAAATACAGATCGGGATATTTTTAGAAGCAATCTTGCAGTCAGATAAATTCACAAGTGATGATAAAACCGAATGTGGATATTGAAGAAGTGACAAGATATCTCACGGAAGCAACTCAAAAAGCCGTTTACTGCCCCGACTTGAATTAAAAAGTGGATATTTCCCAAAACAATGGAAGGTAGCTTAAATCACACCCATTCAAAATCCCGACAAAAATTTATCAGACGTAAAGATGGTGTCTTAGCAGCCCTCCATTTTGTGCTTTTATAATGTACTATGGAAAATGCTAACAACTAGTAGAACATTCGTGGTGAAACATGGAAAAGCCCGCTAATTTTTGGCTTGTATTCAATCAGGCGTACGACAAGATAATGCTCTTGGGCCTTTCCGATATATCCTGACACAGTGAACACAAGATATGTCAACAGCAATAAATACAACAACTAGTGATCTACTGCCTCTTATACGGTATTGGAGAATCTTCATCTAGGGATTGGATTTTCATGTGCGAGAAAAGGAAAAATAGCGAACAGCAATATAGCAATATATCTGAGAAAGATAGATAGTATGGCATACTTGCCAAGTCTTAAATATAGTAACTTTTTTGTATGCTAGGTTGGTGCTATTGCTTAAAATTTTTAAATATAATTGATGTTTGTCATTTTGACACAACAACCTAAATTGTTTATTTTATTAAATAGTTCAGTTCATTCTATTTTTTAAGATAATTTATCATTGTGTTTAAAGAATAAAATATTTTAATACCACAGCGGAATTATCTGTTGTTTTTCTTTAGTTACTAAGCTTGGAATTTTGCTGACTTTAAAAAGTTTCAAACAGCGTCCTATGTGAGCAGCCAATGTGGCGAAGTGGACGACCCTGGCGGAGCGAGCGAATGGCGGTGCGGACCAAGCGAATTGAGAGTGTCCTACGTAGCACATTTTTGTAATTGCGAGAGAATACATGCCGAGAATACATTTTTTAAATTATGCTACTGTAGAAATAAAAAAAATCCATTGTTGAAAAGGTTCTCAACAAATATTGTTTATTTGGAGAGGATTCCGCAGAATCTTTATTATGGAAAATGGCTTTTACTAGATTGTTCTGGAACAGTGTTGAAAGACAGTTTTTGATGTGTAGATCAAAAGTGTCACTGGGCACAATGTTCAAAAAATTATAGCCTGTGAATTACAGCCTTTTGAAGTTGAATAATGCAAAAATTATCAACTTCAAGTGGCCAATGTATAATTTGTTGGTGTTTACCAAAGTTTCAAGAATTTTGGCACAGGGCCATTTCTCAAAAGGATTCTTCCGGGTGCAAAACTTGTCAACTTCAAACTGCTCTAATTAGAAAACTATATTTTTTTCGTATTTTGCCCATTGACACTTTTGATCTACGCATCGAAACTATCTTTCACCAACGTTTCAGAGTAATCTGGTAAAAACCATTTTCCATAAGGATTTTGCTGGGTCCTTTGGAAAACCATTTATCTAAGATATTAACAAATTGTCCAAATTTATATCAGTATTATTAATTTTTTTATTAGTTAAAATTAAATTCAATCAAAACTTTACCTGCTATGCCGACGATTCAGATGCGACTAATGCGGTTAAGGCGAAAATATCAAATAATTTGATCGCGTCAACCGCCTGAAATCCGCATCTAGCGAAGTTACGGGTGACGTAAGTCTACGTAGGACACCTGCATTGTTTGCTTAATTTTGATAAATCCGCGCCGCTCGCTTCGCCCGCGCGTAGTCGCCCACGCAGGACAGCGTGTTATTATATCGATACTTTTAATATTTACACTACTATTATTTAAATAATGTCTTGTGTGGCAGACTGTAATATTTCATGGATGTTAATAAAAAATAACCATTTGGCTGGAAATTCCCAATAATATAACTGGATATACTGAAGTTTTAGGAAGTTAAATGCAGTAAAAGTCCTCACACATATAAACAATATAATGTGTCAGCAAGATAAAAATCACAATCTCGCATATATGATTCAGATTAATTGCTTACAGTTTCTTGTTTGAACTATCTGAAGAAACATCTATCAAGATGCTGCTAAGTTTTTAAATTACATACCTACATACTTATTATATTAATAAAATATATATTTTTGATATCTTGGAAAGTATCAAAGGTTTTTAAAATATTACTTCATTTAAAGAAAGTCCGCGTTTCACAAAAGGGTAGTAGTAATCAGATCTCATTTCGTCAACGGTCCTATTAATGTAATGTAATGTATTGTAAATTCAGTTACCAACCGAAGTTTATTAATAAGAATAAAAAGAAATAAATTTTAATGCGTGCAACAAAGCAACCATGAAATAGCAAATATTCAGTAACTATGTTTGCTTTGTTTTATTTATGAGATTAATATTCCCCCTTTTTTCTCCCTTAGAACGTAATAAAGTTAAAAGCGAAAGAAACAGCTTAGAATATGGCAAGTGTAACTTCAAGAATGAGAAGAGCCTTTCAGTTAAAACCTCTTAAGTTATTAAATTTTAAGACTTCAACCCTTAAACTCATTTCTATCTTCCTTACGGGTGGCGTGATTTTAATTATCCTGGCGCCGATTTTGTTTATCTCAGTGCAAAACCCTTTTAATTCTGATAAAGTTCATAAAATTTGTAATTCGTCTTAATTTTATTACTCCTAAGTTGTTTTGGGAATTTATTTTGCATAACAACGAAAATTGTTCATAAGTAAAACTGCTCCTAGTAGTATACAGAGCACGATAACAAAAATAATTTATGGTTTTTCTCTGTTTTCCAAAACTATAAATTTGTTTTCTTATTGTGCACACACATATTCATACATATATAGATTCGTTTCCTTTTAGAATCGCTTAAGTTTCCATTATCTTAACTTTTTACGCAAAGACATGTATCCTGCAACCTCCATTGGCTTGTCACATTGAATAAGTTTTGGCTAGTTTCCAAGTGTTATCTGCTATACCCCTGCTTTTATTGCTAGCTACTCGAAAACACTGATGCTAATATCGTGGAAACTTATTATTTTCATGTGTGTTTCTGTTTTAGTTTTATTTTGCGGTAGTCTATTTTGGTTTTTAGATAATAATGCGTTTGTCGTTCGCCGTTTACCAACTACAGTCGATTGCAGTTTCTCGCGCTTTTATTCCAGGCGGTCTAATTTAGACTTTTGACGGATTACATAATAGTGTGCTATTCCATTTATGTAATCAGGAAAGTTAGATGTGATATTGTACATTATGCACCATAGCACATGTACATGTATACCTACATTCAATCTGATATGTATCTTCCCTTATAGTTTATCAAACCATTCATGTACATAGTAGGTTAATTTTTACTTGTTAGAACACTTTACCTAGTATACGTTTCTTACAGATAGTTAAATGTTTCCTTAGAATTTCGTAGAATTTACTTCCTAAACTTCTTGTTGATTCCTATCGTTTATGTGCCTATAATACAATAACAGGCAGTCGTATAGAGTTAGCACTGTCAAAGGAATAGATAGATCTTGAGAACTACTGTGTTCCCCATTTCTTGTAGCCTAATACTTGGGCGACTATAATAGGCCGCTGTTGGAAATTTAAAATTTAAAATCAGTAATTGATGCCCAATATTTCCGTTTGAACATTCGGCCAATTAAGTCCGAATGTTCAAACTCTCTCTATGTTTACTGTCCCCTAAGGGACTCGAATTGAGATACGCTCAATTAGCGCGCAATTTAAGCAATGCTACCAGTAACTCACTGGTTAGCACTAATTAGCATTTTGTTTCTAATAATTCCAAATCTCAAAAGATATTTACTTGTAGAAATCTGAGTTGCATGTGTTCTCTAAACAAGAACCAAAGAATTACATTGTTTGCAATTAATCGTTTTTAAACACCCCCTCCCTCCTGGCAATCTTACCTGCTGCATTATTCCTGTGATACAAGACGCAAAGTAAATAATCAAATGTAAAAATCAATTTTATTCCTCTGCCTTTGCGAAAATATATTGTTTTGAAAACTGTTTTTCCTTGCAGGAATATTTATACTTTTACAAGAACAGTTAAAAGAAATAACAATTTTCGAAGCATGTGACCAGAAAATTTTAACAATGATAATAGTTCTCAAATTTTTTAAAACTAATGAAATAGAAGAAAAGCCTATGAAATTGTAAACAAATGATATATGACATTTTAAACCAATTTGTAAGGCGTAAGTCAACGTCGATGACAACTGTCAAATGCATAACTAAAATATCGATTTCATTTCAAATGCAGGATTCCACGCCACAACATCACATGGTGCAACACAGTAGTGCATGTATTTAATTTCTAACCCTTAAATGTTTATTTAAAGAATCCTATATTTTTAATAATAATAATAATAATAATAATGTAACAAGAGAGAAAAAGAAAGAACCCCTTCTCGAGCAGCGGATTGAGTATTCTGCGGCATTCGAGAGAATGACGCATAGCACCAACAATGTAAACGAGGCACTGTTTATCTAGCACCTTCCAGAAATACATGGTAGTTTCTACCGGCTTCTAGTACGATTGTAGGAGGGTATAAAAGCGACTCGCGGATAAAAGGGGATCAGTCAACAGCAAGTCATTAACTGTGTATTACAAAATAAATAGTGAATATAAATGTTGTATTAGAAACTCATAGTCTGTAAATAATAGTTTTAATGGTTTATAATCATAGCGTTAATTTATAGTGTATTCATTAGTGTATAGAAATAAATATTTGTTTGTGAATAGACGATTTAAACAGCACTTGTATTATTATTTGAAAAAGAACGTTACAGTGGTGTTACAGGTGTGAGGTTTTAAAATAAATAAAATCGCGTAATAATTAAATAAAGTGCTGTGAGATTAAATTTTTAGTGTTAAAAATAATTTCAACAAACAATTAAGATGGCGATGAAATTGTTGAAAGATCTGAAAGTAATAAACTTGAAACATGAACTGGAAGAACGAGATTTGGAAACAACTGGCCTTAAAAACGTGTTAATAAATCGGCTAAAAGAATGGCTTATAGAACAGCAAGAAGATCCTGAAAGTTTCCTCTTCGAAATACCTGGACCCGCAATTGATACTAGTTTGTTGTTAAGTAAAATGGAAGAAAGTTCTAGAAAAGCCGAAGAAAATTCTAGAAAGTCCGAAGAAAATGTTAGAATGCTAAAAGAAGAACTACTGGAAAAGTCCGAAGAGAATTCTAGAATTTTAAAACAAGAATTACTTGAAAATACTAAAGCACTGGAAGAAAATGTTAAAATGATGAAAGGAGAATTGTTGGAAAATGTCAAAGCGTTGGAAGATAAAGTTTTCGAAGAATTTTTGGAGAATGCCAGTGCGTTAGGACTATTGGAAGGTAGATTGGCGGAACAAGATAGGGTAATAAAGATGGTAGAAGAGAAAATAGCCCAAATTCAATTACCACCAACAACTAAGAAAGACGATATGATCGAAATGCTGGAAGATAGAATGAGGCAACTACGGTTTCCCTCAACTTCTGAGTTTAATGAAGTAAAGAAGCAAATTAAAGAAGAAAGGGGTCCTGCCGTAGGGATAAAAGTAAAACCACCCACGTTCGATGGAAAGATACCTTGGTCCACCTACTACAAACAATTTGAGGCGGCCGCTGGGGCCAACGGATGGACAGGCAAGGAAAAGGCCGTTTCTTTAACTGTGGCTTTGCGTGGAGACGCGTTGAACGTCCTGCAAACAATCCCAGCAGGACAGGAAAATGATTATCAATTGTTAGTGTCTAGATTGGAGATGAGATATGGAGACGCACATCTTCAACAAGTGTATCACGCGCAAGTGAAGAATCGTATCCAGAAGAATGGAGAAAGCCTGCAGGAGTTTGAAGCCGATGTTGCGCGGCTTGTCCGATTGGCGTACCCTACGGCACCCGATTCATTTTTGGGACAGCTCGCTGTGCAGACCTTCATTGATGGGTTAAGAGACGGGGAAACACAACAATCATTGAGGCTAGCACGACCAAGAACAACTGATGATGCGCTTGCTCACGCCTTAGAATTTGAAGCTGCAAAGCAAGCGTCCCGAGGTCATGTGCGTGTTCGGGCCGTTGTGGAGGAAGAAGAAGGTTCTAAAGATCACCTAGAGGAGTTAGTACTGAGAGTTCTTCGGAAGGAAGAAAGCCGTAAGAAGAATCATCAAGAAGTTCGAGGGCCTCGTTGTTGGAACTGCGGCGAACAAGGACATGTAGAACGCCGTTGTCCCAAAATAAGAAAAGTACAACCGTCGGAAAAGTTAAAAAGGGTTGGCAAGAGGGGGCGAACGTTGACTGCGAGTGAAGATGCCCCGGAGATCACGATCCATGCCGTAACATCAAAGAATAGTAATGGCAGTTTGTTTGTAGATGGAAAGATTGCTAACCGAACCGTTCCACTACTTATTGATACGGGGGCGACAAAATCCATCGTACGTCCTGATGTTCTACAATCAAGTATTAAATTGTTACCGACAACTACTCAACTCCGTACAGCAACAGGTGAAGTGATACCAACACGCGGAGTGGTGAAGATGAAGATTGGCATTGGAAGTGAAGAATGTGATCATGAGGTGCTGGTAGCCGATATCACTGATGACTTCATCCTGGGAATGGACCTCCTGAGAAAATTTGGTTTTACGTTGGATTTGAAAGAGGGTGTTTTGAAGGTCGGTAACGAAGAACTTCCTTTGCACCCACGAGAAGATCCGGTTGTAAGGGTTTTGTTGACTGAAGATGTGATATTGCCGGGTCAAAGCGAGATGGTTGTCGAGGCGGGTTTGGATGGAGATCTTCGGGTAGGGTGTGTGCGAATGATGGAGCCTGTTTGTGATAAGAAGATCCATAGTGGCATACTGGTGGGAAAAGCGCTGATCAAGGTTGGAAAGAGAGTACCGGTGAGAATTATGAACGTTAATGTGGATCCGGTGACATTGAAGAAGAGTACCCTTGTGGGACAGTGTGTGCCAGTATTCCGAGTAGCCAGGTGTATGGCTGATGTTCCAAAACCAGCGCCCAAAGACCATGGTGGAAAATTAGTGGGCATGGTTACTAGTTCGTGCGAAGACCTTAACAGAACAGAAGTGAAAGAGGTACAGGGTTTGGTTCACCGATACCAAGATATCTTCGCTCTTGACGATAGCCAGAAGGGACGAACAAATACAGCTATCCCTTACCACGCATCGACGACACGTTAGATACCCTGTCTGGTTCACGATGGTTTTCGACTTTGGACTTGAAGAGCGGTTACTGGCAAGTTGAAATGGAACCTGAAGACCGGGAGAAGACCGCGTTCACTATTGGTTCCGGACTATGGCAGTTTACAGTTATGCCTTTCGGTCTATGTAACGCTCCGGCCACCTTTGAGCGTCTAATGGAGACCATCCTGAGAGGGTTGTCGTGGAAGACCTGCCTGGTATACCTAGATGATGTGATTGTAGTCGGAAAATCATTCAACGAACATTTGAAAAATCTAGAGGAAGTGTTCCGAAGACTACGTGGAGCCAATCTGAAACTGAGTCCGAAAAAGTGCCACATATTCAGAAAGGAAGTGAAATATCTCGGGCACGTCGTATCACAAAATGGAGTGGCAGCCGACCCCGATAAGATTCGTGCAGTTCAAGAGTGGCCAACACCGAAAGATAAACACCAAGTTCGTAGTTTTCTTGGGTTATGTACCTACTACAGGCGTTTCGTTCCTGGGTTTGCCAATATAGCGAAACCTCTGACAAGGTTAACTGAAGATGGGCGCGAGTATGTTTGGAGCGGAGAGTGTGAAACAGCTTTCCAACAGCTGAAGCGTGCCCTGACAACCGCACCAATATTGAGCTATCCGCGGACAGAAGGGAAATTCATACTTGATACAGATGCAAGTAATCTGGCCATTGGGGGTGTACTTTCTCAGATACAGGATGGACAAGAAAAGGTCATCGGCTATTTTAGTAAGGTTTTGTCTAAAGCCGAAAAGAATTATTATGTGACCAGAAAAGAACTATTGGCCGTCGTGAAGTCCGTTGAGCACTTTTACAAATACTTGTACGGACGGAAGTTTTTATTGAGGACGGACCATGCAGCGTTGAAATGGCTTCTACAATTCCGTAATCCTGAAGGCCAGGTCGCAAGGTGGATCGAACGATTACAAGGATACGACTTTGACACCGAACATCGAGCGGGCACTAGTCATCGAAATGCCGATGCTCTTTCAAGAAGACCCTGTCCAACGGATTGCCGTCATTGCTCTCGTTTGGAAGAGAGGGTTTGCCAAGTATTAAGGACTACCATCGTCAACGACAATTGGTTGCCGGAAGAATTGCAACGACAGCAGGAGGCTGATCCCGAACTAAAAATGGTACTGGAATGGAAGCGCGTGGGAGAAAGGCCTGCCTGGGAGGCCGTCAGCCCTTTTAACAGAACGCTCAAAGCATATTGGGCCCAATGGGAGTCCTTGAAGGTGGAAGACGATCTCCTGAAGCGAGTACTGGAGAGTGAAGATGGCACCACCATTAGGTCTCAGTTCGTGGTTCCAAGAAGCCGAGTGGCTACAGTATTGCGACATCTCCATGACGGTGCCTCCGGAGGACACTTCGGTGTGAAAAAGACCTTGGAGAAAGTTAAGGAGCGTTTTTATTGGGTCAACTGTAAAGAAGACGTGAAGGAGTGGTGCCGGAAATGTGAACTATGTGCCACTGGCAACGGACCCTTGGGGAAACGAAGAGCACCTATGAGGCAGTACAATGTGGGTAGTCCTCTGGAGAGAATAGCTATAGACATTGCCGGACCATTTCCCGAAACTGACGATGGGAATAAATACATCTTAGTGGCAATGGACTATTTTACCAAATGGCCAGAAGCATATGCCCTACCAAACCAGGAAGCTGCGACTGTTGCTGACGTACTAGTCAAAGAGTTTTTCAGTCGCTTCGGAGTGCCCATGGAGCTGCATTCGGATCAAGGCCGCAATTTCGAGTCTGTACTCTTTGGAGAAGTCTGTCGATTGTTGGGCATTCGCAAGACTCGGACCACACCGTTACATCCGCAGTCCGATGGAATGGTAGAACGCATGAATCGAACAATGGGCAAATATTTGGCCAAGGTCGTCTCCGATCATCAACGAGACTGGGACCAATACCTGCATCTGTTTCTGATGGCTTATCGTGCATCGGTCCACGAAACAACCGGTCAGTCACCAGCGTCTGTGATGTTTGGACGCGAGTTACGGTTACCGTGTGATCTGGAATTTGGGTCTCCACCTATAGAGCAGGAGGTAGCCGGGAATGATTATGTCATCAACTTAAAGAAGAAGTTGGAGGATATTCACGACCGAACCCGAAATAATAGTCGAATCGCGAGTGACCGGATGAAGGCTACGTACGATGTGAGAGCCCAAGAAGGAGGGTTTCAACCTGGAGAGCTTGTCTGGTTATACAACCCGCAAAGGCGTCGTGGCTATTCTCCAAAGTTACAGCGAAATTGGGAGGGTCCATACCAGGTGAAGAAACGAATAAATGACTTGATTTATCGCATCCAGAAATTGCCAAGAGGGAAACCAAAGGTGGTACACTCCAATCGTCTGGCGCACTATGAGGGAAATAATGACGCAGTTCCGGAAGATGAGGCTGAGGTGGCTATCAATACCGTAAGGCCTGGAGATGATCAGCCAACCTTTAGAGAATTTATGGCTGCGTTTTCTGGAACTAGAAAAGCGCGATTCGGAGTCACGACTGAGATGCAACAAGATCTCTTCCGGGTCCCTGGTGATTATTCCATTGCCCACTGTGTCTCCGAGGATCTTCGTATGTCCAGGGGGATCGCAGTGGTGTTTAGAAATAAATTTGGACGGCTGAATGAACTTCGAGAACAAAATCCCTCTGTTGGTAAATCCTTACGCTTGACTGATCATGACCGATCCATTTACTACTTAGTAACCAAGCAGTTTTACTACCAGAAACCGAGTTACGCCGACTTGTGGAGGGCACTATGGAATTTGAGAATCGAGTTGTTTACCAGGGGAATTAACAAATTGGCAGTTCCCAAACTCGGCTGTGGGCGGGACCAGCTGGATTGGAGAATCGTTAGAAACATGCTGGAAGTTATCTTTAGAGGTACGGACGTCAAGATCTTCGTCTGCAGTTTTGACCCACAGCCCGCATCAAGGCCAACGAAGAGTGTAGACTGCTACTTCTACCGTAATGGAACGTGTAGTCGAGGTGAAGACTGTCGATATCGTCATGACCCGTTCTACAGGAACCAGATCATAAAACCTGTTCTGGGACAGAACAGACTTGAAGAGGGGGGCAGTGTAACAAGAGAGAAAAAGAAAGAACCCCTTCTCGAGCAGCGGATGGAGTATTCTGCGGCATTCGAGAGAATGACGCATAGCACCAACAATGTAAACGAGGCACTGTTTATCTAGCACCTTCCAGAAATACATGGTAGTTTCTACCGGCTTCTAGTACGATTGTAGGAGGGTATAAAAGCGACTCGCGGATAAAAGGGGATCAGTCAACAGCAAGTCATTAACTGTGTATTACAAAATAAATAGTGAATATAAATGTTGTATTAGAAACTCATAGTCTGTAAATAATAGTTTTAATGGTTTATAATCATAGCGTTAATTTATAGTGTATTCATTAGTGTATAGAAATAAATATTTGTTTGTGAATAGACGATTTAAACAGCACTTGTATTATTATTTGAAAAAGAACGTTACAATAATAATAATAATAATAATAATAATAATGCATGTAAAATGATTAAAATAAATAAACTAACTAATTAGCATTTTTCACTATTAACATTTATTTCATTTTGATGAATTGTACTTAATCAGTTTTTGTCTACTACGGTATCCTATTTCTCTAATTGATACCAAAATTAGCCCTAGTCATATCATCGCAATACATTATGCATGTTTGTCAGTTTAATCAATATCGCTTTTGTTTTAGGTACTTATGATGTTTCTTTACTAACTCAACGATTGTTTTCATTAAATATAGAATTTAAAGGTTTCTCTCCAACTGCACATATTGGTTGAATATTGAAATACTCTTAATTAATTCGTACATGTTTATCTTACTTTGAAAAGTCTTGCTTTTTGCCTTAAATAACGTAGATTCGTTAAAGTTTGTGAAAATAAAGTCTTTGATATTCTCATTTTCTCATTCTGTTTTCCTCTTTTATTTGAAGTATTTGTGCTCATTTTGGTTTATTGTGATAAGATTTTCTTTTAGTTAAGCACCAACTTAGTTAGTTCTGTATTTAATCATTTCCTTCAGCGTTCTCCGTTAATTGGTTTTTATCGGTTTTTGCATGTGCTGCCGCATTTTACTGGTTCAGATTTTCGTTTATGTTGCCATGGTCTGTTTTAGATGTCTTTTTTTAAGATTGGGAAATTTTGCAATAGAAAAGGGTTTTTGTGCTACTTTCCAGTTCCTATTTTTTTCCGTAAGCTGGAATATACGACGTAATGCAGCATTGAGACAAAGCGCACTTAGTCTCGAGTATCTTAATTTCATCGCTTCTATTTTTAAAGATTTAACACTAGGCTTTTGCATGATGAATATTTTTTGTTGTATTGAGAAACCTACGTTTTTTACGGGCGTACATACTAAATATTTAATTCAAATGGGAAATTTGTCACTCTGCTGATAGTTGCCCTATATAGGTAGGTCAGAGTTAGATAGGACCTGGGTTCGATTCCCAGCCGGGTGATACATTTTTCTTTATGAATTTGCGTAAATATAAATTAATGTAAAACATAAAAATAAGAAAATTAACCATTATCTAAAATTGTTTTTAATATTCAATACGTAAGTTTTTATTTACTTTGCTTATTCCAATTTAATACAATTAAGTTAAAATTTATTTAAAAAATGATTTTGATTTATTTAATTTCATAAGAACAGCTGATGTACTGCAATTAGAGGTTACATCGAGAATGTGTAGGTACTATAAATGCGGTACACCATGCGCAGGAGTTTCGTTCCGACATATGTCTAAGAGTTGTACTGTATATATTTTCACGAGATGAATTATAATGTTTGTAATTAAGTGGATAGCGAAATGATAACCCAGCCAAGTCTCTTAAGCATCCTTCACCTATACTACGAGTATTAATATATATATGCTCGTGACAAAAGCGTTTAGAAAAGTTTAAAATGTTTGCGTATTTTAAATATAAAGATGCAGAAACTACCATTTATAAATTAGCACGTGCAAAATTAAACCAAAATACATAACGCCTATGTACACACAAAAAATGAGGTTTCAACTTGAGTTGTTCCCAGACAACTCGAAAAGAAACGAAGAAAACTATTTCGTGGTACAGTAACCATAAACAAGATTCTATACTTAACCAAATAAAAAAATTCTATGTAACAAGAGGAAAAAGAAAATCAATTTCAGATCTCTTTGTAAAACCTGACAGATGCCTGTCACTCCAAAAGGACATTTAAAGAAGAAAAGATTTTCTCTCCACTATACAATAAACATGAAAGTTATGAATATAAGCAAATTATGGTTGATGCGAAACTTCATTTTTTAGAAAAATTTCAATAAATATCCACAGGAAAATTGTATTTCTTACTCAAATATTTTTTCAAGGCAATTTAAAGGTTTTCTATAAGGTCGTTTTTCAAGAAAGATTTAGGAGAACAGGGAAAACAAAACGCACGCAGCTACCCCTTGATATATTACTAAAAGATTACCTTTAAATTTTATTAACTTTAGCAAAAGTATACAAGATTTAACGTTCTTCTGAAAAAAGGATTTTTTTCCTTAAATCTCAGCAGGAGGGGAAAAATAAATCTCCAGAACCGGATTATTTCTATTTTCCAAAATTGCTTATTTTTATTTCTGTCATCTTTTAACAAGAAAGCAAACATTAAGACAGCAAGACAATCTTAAAAATTCACGGGCGCAATAAGAGAAAAATGTCGGAGACAGGAAAAAGTGACAATTTCTGGGATGGATATTCACCTACGTATATATTTTCATTCGGTGAAACGAATAGCAAATTCATGTCATTCAAAAGTACCCTGGGAGTTGATAGGGGAACGGGGGCCGGGGAGCTGGTGTCCTAAAAGCGCGTTCAACTTCAGCCCGCCGTCAAACGCAACCGCAGATAAATGAAGACGTGCGTAGCCTCCTTGATCCCGAACCGCCAGAAGCAAACACCAGCGTTACATGCGGGAAATGGGAAAATCGTTTTTGTAGGTTTGTTCACTCGCATCAAAATCTAATATTGGCCGCGTTTCTTTTGTTTTATAGGTTGTGGGGGGCCTAGTGAAATTGCGTATCCTGGTTTTTACAACGGAATAGACTATTTTGGACTTGTCTTCACGTTACAAAAAAAAATCTAACCTTAAAACATCTTTACTATATGTAGTTAAGCTTTAATATCAAACCATTTTGTTATGTTGCAATCCTGTTATGAGGATTTTATTAACGGACGAAAACTAATAAACAGTAAACCGTACAAGTCGTAGATTTTCGGCATGCTCTGAATAAATGACAATGATAAAGACGATGAAAATGCAAAAACCACCCACACAAGGATATAAAATATTCATTAAAGAACTTTGAAAGATTGTCAACGAAATACATGAATATTTCAGAGATGTATTTACCCCGGTAAAAGTTATTCTACAAGAAATGTCAATTTTGCATTAAATACCTATAAATCCCTAATTCCCACTAAAGTAAATTCAAAACAATGATTCTTTTTCTTACTTTCACTCATAAAATACCACTTTCTGTTAATAGTTATTTATGGTACAAGTGAGTTAAGTAAGATATTATCCACGAACGAAAAATTTAGGTTAATCTTTCTGAGTGGATAATATCCTTAACTCACGCGTGCCATACAAAATTTTATCCAACACCTGTTTATTTAAGTTTAAACATTGAATTTGAA
Organism: Agrypnus murinus; assembly: GCA_929113105.1. Taxonomy (NCBI): domain Eukaryota; kingdom Metazoa; phylum Arthropoda; class Insecta; order Coleoptera; family Elateridae; genus Agrypnus; species Agrypnus murinus. The sequence goes on from OV816025.1 coordinate 213,669,707, forward strand.
ATGTATAGTTAGTCTATAGTTTTGACAGTAATAAATTTTATCCAACACCTCTATATAAATACCATGTTTACTATGGTCATTTTAAATAAGGAAAGTGATTGTTAACTCTTGTGTCTTTACATTATAACATTGCCCCTAGCAACGTGGGTTATTTTTAAAAAACTCACTCCTTGAAAGATAACAACCAATCACCAGCTTACGTTACTTAATATTATTAAAATCCAGTCATCGTGCTAGAGTATTAAATTTATTACCGTCAAAACTACAGACTAACTATACATTGCAGATTCGGTGTTTAAACTTAAATAAAGAGGTGTTGGATAAAATTTTGTATGGCACGCGTGAGTTAAGGATATTATTCACTCAGAAAAATTAACCATGCAAATTTTATAAGCCCTACATAGTAAAGAGAGACCTCTGCATTTGTTGCAATTTCTAATGTCTTCTTTTTATAGTTCTATATTTCAATTGCCATTTTCTAGTTGTTCGAGTCGTTTATTGGTCTAATCTATGAATTAAACTTTATAGTTTCAAATAAGCTACCTATAAGGACAATACTGTCGAAATCCACCGAGGCGTAAAGATCGCACAAAAGCAATTGCAAGGGCACAATCAAGAACCTTTTTGATATAAAAGACTTAATTTATTATTCATTAATTTATTTTTAAATAAATAAATCTAAAATGTTTAATCCAAGACGCACGAAATCGGACATCCACTAGCAGCGCCCTCTCATTTTTTGGGACTATTCACGATTATAAAAGTTTGCACGTCTAATTTGTTATTAGGTTGCGTAGACAAACCCGTAATAATTGAAAACCGCATTTTTTTCTTATAAACCGCATATGTTTTAATAATAAAATGCAATAATAATAATAACCTATATTAGTATAATATTTTTATAATTAATGAAAATTCTACTATTTAAATGTTTCTTTCACTTAGCTACATATACTGTGTATTCATAAATAAGTATTTGTTGTTGGGATTTATTCCTGTAAATACTTTATATTAAATAAATAAATAAAACCATGGAAGGAAAACAAATTGTACAAATATTAACGATTACAACAATTATTATAACTAGGTATAGGATTTGTATGCACTTAAAAATGATGAAATATGCATGCACTTATGCACTATAAAAACGTGAAATATGCACTTAAAAATCATGAAATATGCGTTTATTAGAAATTTTTAATAAATATATGCACTTTCATTATTAAAAAAACACCTGTTTAGCGTTATTTACATTTTATTTACAGAAATTATTTTAATTAGACATCCTATGCAATAATTTAATTAATTATATTTTCTAAACATAGAGCGTTACAGTTCACAATGACGTACATTTTAAATTTTCAAAAGTAAACATATGCCTATTATCCCTAAATATTGTTTTATATTTTGAGAAACTCCGTTCCACATCGCAAGACGTAATTAGGGCATACTTAAAATTGTTTAATTCTACAAGCGAATAATGTTTTAGCTCGTCTAAAATGTCTTGGCCAGATAATGCATCGTTTATGCTTTTAATTAAGTGAAAACCAGGATTTTTGTCTATAACGGATTTAAATTTTTGTTTTATAGTCAAACCCTTTGGCCCTTTTACTTTATTCAGAGAAACACCTAACAATTTTACATGCTCAAGAGATTCATCTAATGAATTTCCCTGACTTTCTAATTTCTGAATTACTTTAGCTAAACGCACAAAATTTGTCAAAACAAACAATAATTCTGCCCTCACCTTCTTAGTATTAAAATACAAATGCTTTAATAATATCAAAATAAGTTGCATAATATTCTGCTGCAGAAAGCCAAGTACCCCACCTTGTTATTACAGGCTCAGGTGGGAGAGGCACTTCTTGAGCAATTTCCCTAAATATTTGTATGCGATATGGAGCTTTACAAACAATTTTTTTACATCTGAAATTATAGAGTTTACGTTAGGATATATTTCCCGCGCTTTTTCCGCAACTCTATGCATTGCATGGGCAAGACAAGTTAAGTGGATCATTTTTTCGTACAGAACTTGTAAGCCTGCTCCAGGCTTGATCATATACGGTGCCACGTCGGTGACGAACAGGAGTACTTTGTTGTACTGTATGCCGTCCGGCCACAAAACAGCCATCGAATCATTAAACGATTTTGCCACAGAACAATGATTGGTGCTCTTGAAAACGTCCATTACTAATAGATAGGATTTGGGATTGTTCTCCGAATTTAAAACGCCAATTATAACGTTAGCCACGTATCTGAAAACAAAAATTTTATTTTTATTTTATCGAACTACATAATTAGTCGGTTACAAACAATTAGCGCAAAACAGTTATTCAAAAAAATTATATTTTAATCAAGCAAAAATATTGTTGTGATTAAATATGTAACTAACAAAATAGAAAATAAAACATCCTTAAATTGCTCTGCTGTCTTTAATTAGTTAAATTTTACTAACAAAACGAAGGAAATGAAGTTTCTACGCACCTTCCAGTAGTGTCAGTAGATTCGTCAATGGAAACCCATATGTAGTTATTCGCTACATGTTTTCTAATTGATTTTATGGCCTCTTCGTATAAACGTGGTAAATAATTTTTCTTGAGTGTAGACTCGTCGGGTATTGGCATTTTTGAAATTTCTTCCAGAAAATTACGAAATGCTGAGTGATTAATTTTACTTAACGGGATATCTGCAGCCACTAATGCACTACATAGTTTTTTATTAAATTCGATCGATTTGCTGGACTCACCGCGCGAATTATTAAGGTACCCCGGTAACAATGTTTGTTTTTTTGATTTCAGGGAACACACTTTTGATGTCGAACCGTGTTCAGATGTTGTGTTATTTGAACGCGTTTCGTTGCAGTCACTTTATCGTCGCACACTGTACAATACAACACCTTATCGTCAGTTGTAAGAACACTGAATTCCTTAACATAACTTCGAAGTGTAACAGACACAGACCGTTTTTCTTTAACCATCTTTACACTCTAATATTTCAAACTGAAATGCAGTTTGCAATTTCTGTACTGTCTTAATTGAAAGATTACAAGATTAATAAACAAAAGTACAGGCAAATTTTTCTATGAACAGGAAGTTGTCAAAGGGTCTTTGGAATTTCCTAATACCTATTTATCACAATACCGCAGGATGTAAGTATTTAAATTTTAGTTGAAACTTTTTCTTTCTTAGAAAATATTAACAAGTACCCAGATGGTTAAGCCAGTAAAATATTTTAAAGCCTAGTATTTAACAATAAGCTTAAATTATGGGTTTCCCCTAGACTCAACTAAGCCGCCCTTGGTTGGTTGTCTGAAATGCTAAAATTATTTAAAAAAATATTAGAAATTTCATAATTAAAGCATGTAAAACGCTCAAAAAGTGGTAAAATATGCACACTCGTTCAAAAATGCTAAAATATGCATGCATTTATAAAAAACACCTAAATATGCATTTAAATGCCCTTTCAAATTGACATATGTGATTCATATGTGGCTTAAACATGTAGAAATATAACTCTGCATATGTTTGCTATAAGCAGAAAAAACATGCAAATGCATAGAAATCCTATACCTAATTATAACAAATATAACAATAATAACGATTGCTTATTTATAGCTGTTTCATATTGTTTGGACAAAACAAATCATGCAGAGATACATTTGCAAATTGTTATAAATGACTGGGGCAATTATTATGGTGGCGATCAAATTTATCGTGTTCCTATTAACACTGCTTTAGATTACAAAATCGTATGTACTTCGATAGTAAATACACACCAGTCATATTAAACTTTATTGTATAGATCAATTATTATTTACTAACTATATATTTAAAACACGACTCATTTTTGTTCCACTTCGTGTTCTACTTGTGTAGATTAGTCAACACTACTTACTTTTTATTTTTATTTAATTTTTATACTCCTAAAACCTTTTGTGATTTTTTCATTAGTTGCCCATAGTATGCCCAAGGCCGACTATCTACTTACAGTGCTTGCTTCGTCACGTTTTGAAACTAAACATCCTCCCTGTACCTGGTTACTATGCCAACAACAGTTCTCAGTCGAGTTCTGTGCAACATTTTCACGAAATTCGATATCTCTGTCACTCTGTGAGTGTGCATTCTTTTTAGATTGGGATACTTGACGAAAAAGCAGGAATGTCTACAAACTAATGTTTTATTTCTTTAGGAACATAGACAAGATGACCGACAAAGCTTAGATGATATATGAATTCAATGTAGAATTTTATAATAAGAATCGGTGGGTAAGTCGAGGGTGGAGTCTGAGGGGGCATTAGCCGAAGGGAGTAAGTCATAGAAGGTGATAAGTCGAGGGACAGAGTATACCGGGAGAGGGATGGTAAATCTGAGAAAGAGATCAGTTTGAGGGGTAAGTCGTAAAAATGAGTAAGACGGGATAACTAAGGGAGGAAGGTGGGATGAGTCGGGGGTGTTTGTTAAATAACGCGCTCAAAAGTTCGTCTGAGAATGGTAAGCTTAGTGTTTGTAGTATAATAAATAGTAATATATAATAATCACTCTTGGAAACCCGAAGGATTCTAATCACACGTTGTTAATAAAACCCTTCAATAAATTGGCCTTTGGGCTATCATGTCTTGACGAGATTTCCCTAGTTTCTAAATAATTGTATATGTAACAGATATGTATCATCTTTTACGAAGCCATATTTAATAAATATTGTTTAAACAAGGATATGGTGTAAACTGTGAAATTATTATGCATTAAAATTTTTTAAATACTAGTATTTAAGTAGGGAACGCTAATAATCTACTCACTCTAGTATACATCGTGAAGGTGAACAGTTCGCATTTAAAAATATAAAAATTTAGATTCTTATACTACAGGCATTCAAGACTAAATCATCGAAAAGAGCAGTTCTCTAGTAAAAATGTTAAATAAATAATTCAGTAAAATTAAAGAGAGCAGTCCTATATTTAGTTAATAGAGTATATATACTTGCTGAAAGTTTAAAAATAGCAAGTCATAAATAATTAAGAGAAATGTAAAAGTTAATATGTTATATTAATCTGCATAGCAGCAAATTAATTACAATGTACTATTGATTTCATAATGATCTAGGAGAGCAAGGCTAACATGATGCTATTTTTTTTTCTTTTAAAAATGCATAGGATAAAATAATAAAGATAGCCTCATATTAGTCTTGCTGACCTAGATCATTATGAAACCAATAGTACAATAAATCTTGGACCATATACAAAACAGTGTTTTAATTAAACCATGGAATAAAATAAGGGCAAAATTGTACCTAAAATTATAAAATAAACGCATAAGTGCAGAACTACACATTTGGAAACGTTCCATTGGATAGTGTATATTCTGGAAATGCTACATGGCTATGAAATATATGGCTATATGGAATATTGAAGCTACAAAGGCAGATATACTAAAATTGAAAGTTGAATAATTTTAGTAAAATTCTTTATTAAAGTGGAGTAGTACACAGTTAAATGCTGTGACAATCGTATGGAAGAATTTGTGTCGAAATAGAAAGAACTGATCTATTAAGAAACAAAGTAGGAAATCGTTTTTCTTCTATTTTATTTGAACATTAAAAATGAAAAACTTTGAACATTAAAGAAGAAAAATATGTTATTGTGGAGTGATAATTAATTCACAAATTTTGGTCAATTGAATTTATGTATTAAATTTCAAATTAATGGTTAAAATTTGTTTTTACTTCACAACCTAGAGAATCCAACGTCTCCCTGAGATTTTTTTCATGAGAAGTTCTTCTAGTTTAGTAATCTTTAATTACGTAACCTTAAAGTTAGATAACGATTTACTTATTACGAGTCACGCTTTATTAACCTCTATAGGAGTATTCTTAAATCATCTAAGAAATATAGAAAAGGGGGAATGGAAGTTTATTTCCAAAGATAATTAAATTCATTGGTAATTGAAAAATCTTATAAAAATTAATTTGTTTAAATTTAACAAGCTGGTGACATTTATTCACACAGTTTAGCAAAATATTTAAAATTATTTAGAAAAATCTTGAATAATTGCATTTTTATTAACTATTAACTATTAAATTTTAGCGCATATTTATTTGGTTTCTCCCAACATGGGACAATTTATCGCATATTTATTTATTGTCGCTGTCAACGTGGGGCGACTGATTGATTTTGACATATTAAAACATATTACAGTTTATTTATTTCACTTCCATTTTCTTAATGCGATTTCATCGCAATATATAACGATATTGAATTCTGCACCTGAAGTGATATCGTAGCCATTTACATATTTCTGTAGTTATGGATAGAATTTCCAGGAAACACCTACTTAATCTTTAAAATATCTCAAATTTATGCACAAATTTATTCTACAGAGCGTATTGTAACCTAGGAAATTTTTACTAGCACTTGTTGTCATCTTTTCAGGAGTTTTTATAAAATAAAAGTATAATAATAGTAATACGTATAGTATGTGTGCCTGCTACATAATGCTCCTTTGTCTTACATTTTATTTTACTGCTCAAATTTCTTACATTTTATTAAACAATTGCTCCTTCATTTATTTCATCTTTCAAAGTTTATTTACTTATTAATTAAACTTTGGATTTTAAGGGTGCTTTAACATTTCAAACTATAAAATGTTAGTTTCATAGTTTATATCTTCAATAAAACATTCTAAAAGGTGAAATTGTAAAGATTCGCATTTTACAGTTTTAACGTTTCATACTTCAAGTACTCAAAGTTTCTTAAAAGGCTAGATATTAGATTTTGTTGGTTCAATATTAGAGGTATGTAATAGAGTTTTAAAATCAATCCCAATTTTTATTTGGTTTTAACCATTCAAGCTTCGAATATGTACTAAAAGTTTTATATTCAGTTTTAAGCATTGATAGACTCGGAGACTAAGAGTTTTGATTCATAAAACTTTAGAACTTCAGAATTCAGAAATGCATAGTTTAAAACCAGAATTTCTAAAGAACAGAGAAACATAACATTTCTTTAACCATTCCGAAGTATCAAACGTGTTAAATTTCTAAAGCTCAATCAAATTTGAAGGTTTTGCAGCTACAACGACCATTAAAGATCGGTACTACAAAAGATGGAATTTTTCAGATTTTACAACTTTGAGGAATTTCCGAAATAGTAAAACCTGTTTAGAGTTTAAGATTCTCTCTCAGATTCTAACTGTCAAAACTTGGCTGCCCAGATCTTTATACACTAGCACATTCAGAAATCTGTAACCGGTGACTTTTCGAACATTCTAATTCGCGAAGAGTAAAAGTTTGAAAAGAGTCTTCACTATGTACCATGTTCAACTTTTGTTAAGGATCAAGGCCAAGTAGTAAAGTTGACTAAGAGAGATTATTTCTAGAAGTACTAGAAATTTTCAGTTTTTATAAACTTTTAATTCACTACTGTAATTATCAGAAGTTTTTACATCTACCAACAAATATGCGAATCCATCGCAAACATTAACCTTTAATTCAGATCAGAACTGAGTTAATCGAAAGATTTAATGCCATTTATTTAGTTCGTATTTGTAATAACACAAAAACCTGATTACTATGATCTAAGTGATATTCATAAATATGGTGTGTGTAACGTCCATTGTCTTTACGTTCTGTTTTTCCTAATGGCACGTTTTCCTAACTCCCTCATCGTCAGCTATTTTTATAGAGCGTTCCCAGTGTTGTCAGAGTTACTCCATTCGGAGTAGATTTCTTTCATATTAAACACGTTTACTGCTCTACTGCGTCAAACTCAATTTGTATTCCATTTTAATTTTTAGACTAAACAAACATAAAGAGAAAAACTAGCCAAACATAAAATTTCCAAAAATTATGAACGACTTTGGCTCGACCAAGTTTTGTGATGTAGTTGTGGCTTTGGTAACTAGACACCGAAGCATTCGGTGTCGGAATTCAAAAATTTGATATTTTTTTAAGAAGTCCATTTACATTCATAGAGAAGTAATAGAAAAGTTGGCAACGTTGGATAAAACTTAAAAACGATTTTTTGAATTTCTGTCCATAGTCATACTCAAGCATAAAAAATAAGTTACATTGATTCTTACCTTCGGTGTAGATTCAATTACTTACGTAAATGCTTTTTACTATGCTGATACCTACAGCTACTCCCCTTTTCTCAAAAAGTTTACTAATCATATTTCAACATCTGACAACGTTGAACGTTCGCACATGTGACTGTGTGAGATGCAAAATTAATTATGTCATGTTGTCTTTCGTTGGAAACAAGATAGCAGATTTGAATATATTATGGCCAAATAGCGTTTACTTAACCTAGATTAAACTATTTCAAAGATGTTTTGACAACATCTTGACATTATGTTAATTTCTTAATAGAAGAGATTTATTAAAGGTTTGTAAGTAGAAATTATACCAACATATTTTTGTTTGAAGATCCTTAACAAATTATGGAAGAAAAGCATAATAAAAGAGTAACAATTAATTATTAAAAGGAAATCATCTAAGGTCATTTAAGTTATGTTAATGTTTGAGTTACATTATGTAATGGGACTACTTTATGTTGCATAAGTTTTAGTAAATTAATTTCAGTTATTATCCTGGGACTCTTTTAACATCTTAAACATAATTACTAAGTTTCTTAATTACATCTTAGAGTGTAATATCTGAATTCAACACATGTGAGAGACTTAAAAAAGGAGAATTTTTACATCGCACGTTTTCCCGTGGTCTTTGTTTTTCACGGTGTGAAACCTTTCGTGGGAAAAATTGCAGGTGGGAGTAGTTCCACGAAAAAGAACTTTTAGCTGTAAAACCACAGTAATTTACTTGTTTAAGTTAGTTAGCGTGAAGGTCTTTAGAAAAGTTTCTATTTTTATTTTTATTTTTTTCTGATAAATCCTTTCCGTTCGGACCTTTCGTATGCTCTCACCAACGCTTGGCAAGACTCTCCCTGCTATATTCTGTTACTTTAATTAAAAGAAACTAACAAGGACAAAAAATGGCAGTCATTTAATTCTTTGGGCATAAATTATTTAATTAGATTGATGTTTCAGCGAGCTCATTTTATAATTCAGAAGTTTCCCGAAATATAATTTAATTGGATGTTTCTAACATACCAAGAAAAGAAAGTTTTTCCTTTTCAATTTGTTGGTCAATTAATTAGACGGAAAGGAGAAAATATATACACACTTGTGCTCACGCACGCACTACACGCACGTATATAATCTCCAGAAAATGTTAGCGACTCTAAGAGATTGCCGACTCTTGTTAAATTTGTGTCCCATTAACAGCCAACTCCATTGTCCCCTGTCTCATCAATTTCGCAAAGAACTGTCTTACACGTCGTTCCCAGTTCTGATTAGAACATCCATTTTCAATTGGGTTTTTTCTCCTTTTTTGCTTAAAACGAAAATACATGTGCTGTGCACTAACCAGTCCCATACGTGAGGTATCCACGGCAACAAGAGGAGCTCATCTTGCAACCTTAAGCGAAATCGCTACGACGCCACATCGTAGGTGGATTGGTGAACTAGAAGGTGGAGAAAGATGGAAAGAGTCGCGTTGGATGTCGAAAGAGAAAATCCTCTTTATTTTAGCTTGTTACGCCGCAGTTCAGGTAGCAAACTGACAAATAAATGAAAGCATTTATATTTTTTGCTTCTATTTCAGAAAGAGCATTTTAAGAAAACAATATTGAAAATAAAGTATCGTTTGTTGTTATTGGTTCTAAAGAATGACTCATTTTATCTAAGACTCTCTTGTTTTCTTTTATTCGAGGTATAAATTGTCCTCTTGGACTTCGTTGCTGTTTTCATATTCTTATCTACTTTTAAAATGGTAATTCTTAAAGTCTCATTTTTAACACTACTAAACAAAATGATTCGCACTCTACTGAAATAATATATTAAACGTTGCTTATTATAAAATGCTTTATTAGATTCTAGAAAAGAAAGATCAAATAGTAGAGAATAATTAGTTGACAAATACTTTAATGTAACAGTGTAGTGCTTTATCCTAAAAATGGACAAGACTTTATAACAGAGCTTTTTTTGTTACTCTAAAATTCCAAATACTAATTTAAAAGTCCCACAATAGACTGTCACTGTAATCTTAATAAAATAAAAGTCACTAAATACTTACTGTACAATATGCACCGGCTGAGATCTTTATTATGCAAATTTAAATTCAGGTGTGGGTGTTAACCCCAAAAGCTTCTAATTAATTAATGAATTCAGGAACAAATAAAAACATGTTGGGCGCCACCAACCTGACTGATGTTAAAGAATAAAACAAATCAGGAAGACCGAGACTGGAAATGATTTCCCATTTAAATTTGACGTTAAGTTAATCAAACATTTATCAAACAATAAAAAAATCTTAATTGAAGTAAAACATCAGAAGTTCGTTGAGCCTAACTATATCAATCAATAAATAAATTTTAAATCTGCATATTAAAACATAAAAGGAAAACAAAAAAGAAATACAGAACACATCAAAATCAAAAAGTTATCATTCCTAAAAGGTAATTAATTTCGGGATCCCAAATAAATTTTGCATAAAAACTTAATTAAAAAAATCAATACCTTAGAACATTTTTATTAGTCCAACAAAGTTAAAAAATTCCTTGCATAAATAACTTCAAATACAGTACTTTATAAAAACAATAATGACCATACACAAAAAATACAATAACAAACTGCTGACCTGGAAGTTGCGGGAACACATTAATGTCTTGAAGTTTGAACTATATTATCTTAACGAGATTCATTGAAATTTAACATAATTATTTGCAATATTTTCCACACAAAACAAATTCTCAAGAATTATAATGGTAACTGTACTTTAACACTGTATACTTGTAGGTTGCTTAACAAATCCCTCATCGGTAGTACGGAATTATACTTAATTTTCCGATATAACGAGACGGTATTATTTTTCTTCCCTAAATTAACTAAACTTGCAAAATAATCCTTATATTGGATCAATTTCCAAACAACGAAATCGGTACGATATAACACTAAACTTAAATTGAGGCATAAACGGTAGTACGGAATATTTTATCGAATTCACTAATTCTGAACTAAACACTTAATAATAAGGGCATAGATTCACCGTAACGACCCTTTTAAAATATCCTCGGGACGCAAAGCGCCCGGAGGAGCCTCGAGGCACCAGCCTCTTTGATGGTTCTTTTCGACCGTCTTGTTAAAAACTAAACTGAACTAAAGGATCTGAATTTTATATCATCACCATTAAACTTAAACGGGGACCTAAATATTAACTAAATATCTTTTTTGAGATTTTATTCCTTTGTTAAAAGGGTGATACTATTGCTGAATCTTGATAAATTCAATATTATCTAAATCCTTACTAGGAAAAAGCAATTCGCAACCGTGAGAACACTTTATTTAATTCGAAATACTGTCTGCGTTTTTAAGCCAACTGAAATATATTAAACTGAACAGGACCGTACTCAGGTTCCTTTATTATTTATGCATATAAAATTGCATTTACACTAGATTGGAAATTTCTGTGCGTTACAACTTAATTTATTTATTTACTTATTATGAATAATTAAATGGTATTGGTAAGTGTATGATAGTATTGGTAAGCAAGAGGCAAAGCGTTGGGTGAATATTAACTTACTTGGCAATCTCTATCATATAGTAATAGATAGGGATCTATTCTAGAAGTTGTCTGTTAAATTTTAGAAGCCTTCAAAATTGTAACGACCTTTAAAATACAGTTTACTGTCTCCAGTCTTACTTTGTGGAACTCCATAATCACAAAATATAATAAAAATCAAAAGATTAATTAAAGTTTCACACGTTTTTATAATAACGACATTAAATGTCATTATTAAAGGTAGATAAGATTGATAAGCAAACACGTTGCTAAGGATCAATACAGAAAATAGGTAAATAGATACAATACATACAAAAACTAAATATCTAACACTTCTAATAACGGAGAACTACTAAGTTTAGATTGTTCATTCATTAAAGGTACTGTGCGTTTATGTTTGTATATTTCAAAGCTTCTAAAATGTCTAATTTGTGTTTATTGTTGCAAAAATGTAAGAATTTGATGTTATTTTGAGGTGCCATTAGGTGGTTCTGTCCCAACAGGTGCTTGGCATAATTAGATTTTGCACCCCCGAAGGAAGTGTAATAAGTTTTTGCTTATGTTTTGTCATATAGGAAGTTGTGTTTATGCGCATTTGCTTGTTTTATATTTTTTACTTCATTTTGTATTAAGTGGAAATAAAGAACACGTTCCCCTACACACTTGTTACAGTATTTTTTAAATTAATAAATATTTCAGTATCACAAATACGTTTTTGTTGAATAAACTAATATTATCTAGGTTAGATCTTCAAAGACAGATGCACGGTGAATTTTTGCTGTGCACTACTTTTAATTCCAAAACGAAAAAAATACAGTGGAATAAGTGGTATGTTATAAATACATCCTTTTCTGGTCAAATTTGTACATCACTTTGGCATGGAAAAGACGGACATTTCATCTGTATGGCACACGAAAATTACATCTTTTTTACGTACCTTTTTTTCTTGAAATTCTGAGAATGTAATTTGTGGCATACGTAATTTTCGTGTAATATGGCTACTTGGGTATAGGTTTAGACTCTAGGTCGATGCCAAACCTGAACCCAAGGGAACACTGTGACACAAGGAGGGTTATCTTGGTGGACAGACCCGCCCAAGCGAACCACTTGCAGATTTGCCACAGCAATGCCAGTAAGACTAGGTGGTAAATAGATAGGTATGTAACCTTCTACCTGCTGACACGATCTCCCATAGGTACGATGTATCGAGGGGGCACCAAACGGAATAAACCTAACTAGACTGTTAGACTGTGCGTATTGGGTCCAGATCATAGTGTAAATGGGCCAGACTCCTATCCACGAATCACTGCTGGCATGTAACTGCGGCTAGCACGAACCCGTCTTCGCTAATAACATCAGTCGTAATCAACTACCCACTCCCATATTAATCTATTAGAAATACATAAAATCTCCCCATAGTTTATTAATTTTTGATAAATATACGCTTAGTTTTGCCACCAAAAATAATTATATAATTATATTTCCGTCAGATAATTAACTACAAACTCTTTTTGAGTTTTTGTAGGCTTGGGTGATGTTTGATGTGTTGTTAATATAATAAATAACAAGGAAACAGAATTGTTACTAACTAAATTTTAGGTTACTTTACGTTAAGCCTGCGATAAGACAACACTTAAACGACACAGACTAATTAAAGACACACTGAACTAACGCACTGAGGAGTAGTTCAAATAACCTGTTCCCGTATATTCTTGAGGATTTCTTCAAAATAGTTTGTTTTTTAACACGCTCTCAAAATATGTGTTTACTGAATATCAATTTTATGAGACTAGAGGTCCACTAAAATTTAAATTTTTAGCTAGCCGAAAGAAAAGTTACAGAATAGATTGCATATTATAACGAAATATCTGTTTCGAGCAAAGAATAATTTTCTGATTTGATTCCATCTCTCTCGTCCCACAATGATTGTTGTTTCCCCGTTAATATTCTACATTTAGTTGTGTAGCAGATGAGTCTTCTATTGGAGTCTGATATTATTTTTGCCTGGATAAGTTGAATTTTTAAATTTTCCCTTATAATAATTACTTTAAGTATATCACTTTGACCCCACCCCACGATAACCAATTTTATATTTAATACATACTAAAAAAAAGTGAAAGATTGTGTTTAAAGTCAAAAGGATGAGCAGAAATTTGTGTATTGAAGGATGCTGTGTATCTTGTCTTTTGTTGAATGTAATTTGGACTCGATAATACTCTTGATTTTTAGATGAGGTTCCATCGGTATTATAGCCGATAACAAAACTCCACGCTCCAGGAGGAACTACCAATGAAGGTAAACAGAGAGATGCAATGAAAAAACTCGGCGTAAAACAAAAAGCCTGCAGAGGAAATCTGCGTTATTTCGCAGTTTATCAACGTAAACTGCGGTATACCGGAATAGATAGATCGTACCGTCGGCTTTAAAAATAGAGGCTAGAGGGATGATAATTGCCTCTTGTATAATTGGAAGGTATTCCTTGGTAGAGTAGTGATTAAAAATCAATCCAATTGGGTTTGTGACTACAAACTATCACCTTCGTGAAATAAAGTAATCATCAGGAACTAATTTACTTCATCCACTAAAGAAACTCTTGAAGAGGAAAATTTACGAAACTTCTTACATGAATGAAGCACACACTACTTGAAAACTTACAACTAACTGCACAAAAGAGAGAAAATTATCTTGTTTTGCAAGGTTTGATCACAGTAATAACAGTGGAGGAGCGTTAGGCAAAAAAAGAGCGTTATCTCGGAACCGGTTAAAACTACTCGGATTTTCATGATTATTTTTTAAAATCTTGTAAATATAAAATACTAAAACCTTTATAAATTAGAAATTGAGTTCAGATCGGGAAATGCGGTGAAACTCGAATAACCTAAAAATTTCCCAAGTGGTCCAGTACTGGTTGCTCGACCATCTCAGAACAGGATAATTTTTTGTGTGTTATCACACCTACATATATATTGGTAGTTCGAAACCACTATTAATTTATTTTTATTCCTTTTGGTTTAAATATGGCAGCCATGTTTGTTTCGTGGAGCATGACGTTTCTTGCAGTTTTCTATGCAAACGGAAATCTCAATATCTCAAGAACGGATGGTCGTAGGGACGAGTGGTAAAAACCGTTGTATTGCTAATACTTCGAACTACATTCTAAACATAAGTTTTATAAGATGCCTCTGTATGGGTACCATTTAAGCCCGAAGTCTAACACCTTTTCTATAAATCCCCACCTTTTAGGGTGCCACATTTCCAGGAAAAGGTAAGGTTTCAGGGTTCATTTTTTCTAAAAAGTGCACAAATAGGAATAGTTTATTTTTTTACGTTTTTATGTTTCATATACTCAGTAATACTAATGGAGATGGTTTACATTTACAGTTTTCAACTGGGCATAATTCTTGAGCATAAGTTGAGATTTTTACAGCAGTTTGCGATTATATACTGCTTCATATGCACATAATATAACAAAATACCATCAGCGCCCATCAGAGATGTTGAGGCCCAAACTTGGCCAAAAATGAAAGAAAAGCCCGTCGTTTTTATCTCACAACAGGTTGAAACTACTCAGATTCGAATGATTTTTTTAATGCCGTACATATAAAATATGAAAACCTATACTTATAGGTTAAAAGTTGTCTATCATGCTTAACTACTAATGGAGATGGTCATATATTAAAAATACATAGTTTATCACTGGAACGAATTTCTTTGCAGCCTTCATAACTCAAGCATAATTCTGTTCTCAAGCTAATATCAAAATTAAAGTTTTTACCACAGTTTGTCATCATTAGGTATAGGATTTGTATGCACTTAAAAATGCTGAAATATGCATTCACTTATGCACTATAAAAACGTGAAATATGCACTTAAAAATCATGAAATATGCGTTTATTAGAAATTTTTAATAAATATATGCACTTTCATTATAAAAAAAACACCTGTTTAGCGTTATTTACATTTTATTTACAAAAATTATTTTAATTAGACATCCTATGCAATAATTTAATTAATTATATTTTCTAAACATAGAGCGTTACAGTTCACAATGACGTACATTTTTAAATTTTCAAAAGTAAACATATGCCTATTATCCCTGAATATTGTTTTATATTTTGAGAAACTCCGTTCCACATCGCAAGACGTAATTGGGGCATACTTAAAATTGTTTAATTCTACAAGCGAATAATGTTTTAGCTCGTCTAAAATGTATTGGCCAGATAATGCATCGTTTCTGCTTTTAATTAAGTGAAAACCAGGATTTTTGTCTATAACGGATTTAAATTTTTGTTTTATAGTCAAACCCTTTGGCCCTTTTACTTTATTCAAAGAAACACCTAACAATTTTACATGCTCAAGAGATTCATCTAATGAATTTCCCTGACTTTCTAATTTCTGAATTACTTTAGCTAAACGCACAAAATTTGTCAAAACAAACAATAATTCTGCCCTCACCTTCTTAGTATTAAAATACAAATGCTTTAATAATATCAAAATAAGTTGCATAATATTCTGCTGCAGAAAGCCAAGTACCCCACCTTGTTATTACAGGCTCAGTTGGGAGAGGTACTTTTTGAGCAATTTCCCTAAATATTTGTATGCGATATGGAGCT
Organism: Agrypnus murinus; assembly: GCA_929113105.1. NCBI lineage: Eukaryota > Metazoa > Arthropoda > Insecta > Coleoptera > Elateridae > Agrypnus > Agrypnus murinus. The sequence goes on from OV816025.1 coordinate 213,685,930, forward strand.
TTACAAACAACTTTTTTACATCTGAAATTATAGAGTTTACGTTAGGATATATTTCCCGCGCTTTTTCCGCAACTCTATGCATTGCATGGGCAAGACAAGTTAAGTGAATCATTTTTTCGTACAGAACTTGTAAGCCTGCTCCAGCCTTGATCATGTACGGTGCCGCGTTGGTGACGAACAGGAGTACTTTGTTGTACTGTATGCCGTCCGGCCACAAAATAGCCATCGAATCATTAAACGATTTTGCCACAGAACAATGATTGGTGCTCTTGAAAACGTCCATTACTAATACATAGGATTTGGGATTGTTCTCCGAATTTAAAACGCCAATTATAACGTTAGCCACGTATCTGAAAACAAAAATTTGATTTTTATTTTATCGAACTACAAATTATGTAGTTCGTAATTGTAGATATACAATAATAATATCGTGTCCGTGGTAAAGCCTGCTTGTAAGAGTTTTCAGGTTGCGCTAGCGTCTCCGACATAACCTATCCACTACCAGTACCGCACACCAGTACAGCACCGTAGGCTCCGTATCGATCAATGTTTGGCAGTATGTGCCTATATCGCCTCTGAGATTTTGATTTCGCTATATTCAGCTAAATTATTGTAGGGGCGGTCAAATGATCATATAAATCGGTGCCATGAGGTGCGAGAAACGTTTCATCACACAATCAAGCAAAGCAAAGGTATTTAAACAGTAATCGCACGATGCTTTACCTTTATTTACTGATATTCTACTACTGTCATACATCTGATTTCCGTCAAGCTCGTAACCGGCTGCCATGATTGCCAGGTTTGACGAGTTGACAGCCAAGATATCTGAAATCAGTTAGATGCAGCGCGACATCAGCTAAATGATAATGTCGTGATGTTAAGGCATAAAAGTACAATATTCTATTAATAATTAAAATACTAGAATAAACAAAATGGATACAGTGTGATCTTTCCATAATACTATGTTCATCTTCTAGAGGTTGTTACTAGCCTCTATAAGTGGTTGGTGTTCAATAGATATTACTATTTCTTCAGTAAAGTAATTAGGGGAGATAATATTAAAGTTTGAAATAAAATGTACGTAAATCAGTGCCAGTCATATCATCATGACCATCCTCATTCATGTCTGCGTCAGTGAATAGCAATAATATTGTAGCGATTTATGGGGCATCTAGCGCCTCAGGTAAAATTAAACTATAAAAAGATTAGAGTCGTTTTTTCTATAGTACTGTAACGAATGGTAAAACGACGGACGGCAGAACATTTCAGAGCGACAGCGTCATACACCCACGAGAACATTCTAGTATGTTCTCTACACTTCCGTATTCATATATAAGGGCCGCCGCGCGAGGAAGAGAATCAATTAGTGTTCGACCGGTGAATTGAAATGTGCTTTGTGTAATTAGTAATCAAATATATTAGTGAATAAATAAATGTTTAATATTTGTTATAATAATAAATAAATAGTCCTTATATGCCAGTCTCGGTGGATTAGTGGTTTGCATGTTTGCTTCATAATCCAAAGATCGCAGGTTCGATCCCCGGCCGAACTGGTAATTTTTCATAGTGGAGAAAAATTTAAAACATGCCTTCTTTTCGGATAGGAAGTAAAACTGTAGGTTCCGTGTCAATGCGATGTTTGGCACGATAAAGATCCCTACTGGGGGTGGAATTCCCCCAGATTCGGCTAAATTCTAGTAGGGTCGGCCAAATGATCAGATCAATCGGTGCCATGAGGTACGACGGATGCTCCGCCATCCTGATTCCTCGCCCAAACACAAACAAACAAAATAGTCCTTATATAATCTACTTTAAGTTTGTAAATATCTAGCATTTAAGTTCGTTAAACAGTTTATAATTATAGTGTTAAATAATTAGTTAAGATTAAATTGGTGTATGTAAATAGTATTTCTCTTGTTAATAGGCGATTAAACAACATTTTTGTTATGATTTTAAAAAGAACGTTGCAGTACTTTTGTGCTAGTTTCCTATATTAAACCACTCTAATTCTAACTTTTGGAAAGTCATTGGAAGTAATTAAAAATAGTGACTTCTATCTTGAAATCTGTTTTTACACTGCGTTGTCGATACTTATATCGCGACAACAACTCGAGTATAGGTGTAATCATTTTGGGAATCGAGGAACCTTGTGATTCGGAAATCTAGGAAACTGAATGTAACAGTCTCTGAAAATTAGCTGAAAATCAGAGTAGTGAGACATTTTAAGGGAGAATTTAGCAGAAAAAATGCTAAAACTGAACAGTGCATCACATCTTCGGTGTAGAACTTAAATAGTTTGATTTTAAACTTGTTACTGGTATTTAATTTTTTTAATTATTAAATCCGAAGATACGAATAAATTAGTCCGAATCCATATTAATTCATGTAAATAAAATAATGTATTTTCTTACACTAATTTCCTGTGGTAGGAAGCTGTGCACGAAAAGGCGCTATTCTATTTACATTAATTAATATTTGTTCTTTTGTTAGCTTACAAACCTTTCAGAAAATAACGTTACAGAATTAAATTATATTCTGAATCCTTCTCTGACCTTTCTCCCCCCCACTTCAAAATCTGTTGAGTTTTCAGAAGTTTGGAAATATTATTCATTTAAAATTACTTTATTTTATATTCCTGGATAAAGCTGAATCTTAATTAAATTTATCTTTGGCACAACTTTAATATTATTTAGAAAAGTTTTATCGAAACACTCACTGTTTATGTTTAGAAAAGGCCTTGAACCAGGTTTCTACAAAAAATAGTGTCAAACCTTAATCAAGTTTCTTTTTTAGTAGAATAATTTGATTTTTTATCTACATTTTACAATTTTCTAATCCATTCTAATTTTAACCATAAATCACATTTTTATCTCAAAATACCAAAAATCTGCAAATTGGATTTAAATTTAATTTCACCTAGAATTGAATTTGCGTTTTCCATTTTAATTTCTGATTTAGAATTGAAATTAGCTTTTGAATTAAATGTGAATAACGGTTACATGCGGTGCTGACCAAAGGGTAGTTAGTCCCTTTATACATATTTTAATAATATATTATAATTGGTATGTTATTCTTATTACAAAAAGGGAATAATGAAGTGCGTAATTATTAAATTTCACTGAAAAACCATATTTGGGAAATTTTCTAAATTATTACAGTTTGATAATATTGAATTTAATAATACATATTACATTATTATTTATGTGTAAATTTAATATCGTTTTGTTAAATGCATAAACATTAATTCTAGTTATAATTTTTGTTTTAGAATTAATTGAAGGATAATAATCAACAGTATGATTTAAAGAGGAAAAATAAAATGGGATTTACAACTGCATTTTAGTATTAAATTAATTGTTTAAAGATCTCATCAACAAGTCATTGCAAGACTGACTTCATTAGGCAACGCTTTTTTGCTAACTGTAAACATGGGCAAATATACTAACACACGAACAAAATGCTTCAATTTTTATATTATTTTTTCCTGTGTAATTGCACACAAATTAGCATAAAGCAGATTAATTGCTCGATTAGTTCGAACACAAAGCACGTAACTGATTTCCTATCTTGAATCTAGACGTATTTAGCAAATACGTAATCAAATTTAACTTGAAAGAACATGATTTAATCATTGAGGCTTAATAAACAAATAAAGCTTACAAGATTGAACACAGCTTTTAATGATTGTTTGAAATTTGTAGATCTAAAAAAGATTAAGTCGTGAATCTAAAATAGGGTAATTTAAATTAATAGCCAGTCCTAATTTTGTTGATATAATGGAACTAGAATTGTACTACACATTTAAAAGCAACAGAAATAGTTTTCCAGATAAAAATAACCACGGTACAACAAAATTGAACTTTCCGGGTTCTTCTAGACACTCTTTTTCTAGAGGTTTTTAAGATGCAGATCATGAATCCGCTATGTTTTTTTTTCGGGTTAGGTCAAATTTCAGTTATAATTCGAATTTGTATTCAAAGAAAACTCGTTCGTAGAGGCACGGTAAGGATAGGCAAGTTTTTACGTTTACCAGGTAATAAGATTTATTACCTGGTAGTGATTAAACACGTTTTGACGCAATTTTAGTTCTTCGGTAACAAAAACTGGCACTGCCGCAGCTTATTACCTAGTTACAGGGAACAAGATTTATTGCCTGGTGATGATAAAACATTCTTGATCTTCGGTAACGAGAACCGGCAACGCCCTAGCTTAGTACTAAATTATAGAAATCGTTACCCAGTTGTATATATATATATATATATATATATATATATATATATATATATATATATATATATATATATATATATTGCTGTGGATGGTAGTTTCAAAATTTTGGAAAATTTTGAAAATTTTGTGAAAATATAATATCTTTGTTAAATACTAACACTTTTGAAATATTTTTATCAACTTTTCCAGTTGAAAATAATTTTAAGTTATTTAATGGTGTGTCATTGATTCTGAAATCAATGTGTATACTTTTTAATAAGGTTAAATAATACATGTTTCTTTATTTATTATCAAACAGCTTACTCACCGATTACTTAAGTGTACGTAACATCCAGTTGTTTGCAAGTTATTGTTATGATGTAATTCAATTATGTATAATTCCAAATGTGTATATCGACGGGTTATGTGATTCTTTAAGGTTTAGTTTATGTAAATAGATCGCTATTATTGCGTAAAAGTATTGTGTAATTAATCTGTAAGAGATGTGTCACTTTTATAAAGAGTATTAATCTGCTATTATGTATTATATGAGTGTACAGTTTGTATTAGTTCGTAAGGTGACGTCAGATTGTGTAATATAATTATGTAAATAGTCAATAGTATATAAGCTTAGAAAATAATAATTTAAGACACTTACTGATAGAAAGCGACGGTGTAAAGTCGTGTAAGATAAAAGACACTGACTGTTAAACGACGAAAGTGTAAAGATATTATAGTAAATCAAGCGACAAAGTAAAGTCGTGGCTGATAATATTGTAAAAATTTAAATAGTCTAGAATTAAATAGACAAGTTAAGTTAGTTGGTGATTTGAATACGGCGAAGGTGTAAAAAGTATAAATTGTAAAAGTGTATATGATTATAAAGAACCACATTTAAGATAAATTACTTGCTAAAGTTAAGCAAGATAATAAATCAACGTTAAAACCATAAACGGGTGTTTTATTTAATTAAACACAAAACAACTATAAGTATCCTACGAAAAAGGGAAATTGTACCCGCAGTTAATAAACAAAAGTGAGTTCCAAAATCAAGTGTGTGGATGAAATTATATGGAAAATCCATGCAAAAGGAAGAAAGTCAACCCTGAATTGGAAACCAGCCCTGGGTCAACATAAAGTGATCTACTCTGCCAATGGTTTGGGAAAGAGGACATCTATACTAAAAGGAAAAAAGAAGTATTATAAAAAGGTAGGAAGTTATTTCCTTTTTGTATTGGCATTTGCTGAAGAAAAGACTATCGTTTGTAAAGTGTAGTAAAGTGATTTGAACAATTTAGTAATAGTTAAAATTAATTAAGATTTCAATTTTAAAAGTGATTTTAAATTTCAATTTGTATATTTTTTTTAATACCACAAGAATCCACATTCACCCTGAGATGAGTCTTTATTAAATTTAATTCTAATATGTTAAGTTATTTAATTGGCGCCCAACTCTCTTACGTAAACTTGAGTTAGTCAAGAACTAACGTAACATTAATTTTATATAACCATTGCATTATTAAATCTATTAAAAGGTATTTTCAAATCATATTAGAATTTATAAAAGAGGGAAGTTGAAAAGCATTTTCAAAGTTCACAGTCATTAAAAAAAATCAATTTAATTATAAAGTAATCATCTACGATCGAACGGCAATTATTCACAGTTTCAAAATATATAATAAAATTGTTAAAAATAATTTATTATTTTTAATTAACCAATATCACTACAATAAATATATATATATATATATATATATATATATATATATATATATATATATATATATATATATATATATATATCACCCATCTTAAAACGATGAGGACACTATAGGGGCACTATAGGGGATAGTTGGGGCACACTACCTATTATACAATATCCAATAGTAGCCAAGCACTATGCAAATAATGGCCAAATTTACGCGCAAGCGCAAAAACATAAAACTAGTGTAAGCGTTTGGGGGTTCCGCGGGGTTTGCCTCGGTATGCGTCTTTGCTCGAGCGCCGGATTTGTAAGGGGCTAGCTTACGAAGTGGCGCTGGGTGGTTTTCGGTAATCGGCGGTAATTCTTGGGTATCAGTAGTTTTAACGTGGTATGCTCCACGGATCCGGGTAACTACTAGTCGAGAAAGGTAATCCAGGGAACTGTTGGGGTCGTAGACGACAGCACAGTCTGGACGGCTCCACGGTTCTCCACTTATTTCTACTAATATACTCAGAAAAAGGTAAAGGGGTTATCAGCAAATAAAAGACAGTCAGAATACCAAACAGAAAACAATTTATTCTTAATACTAGTTCCTACAAACCTTAATACTGCCCTGATAAGCTTACGGTTACTAACGGACTTCCAGGCAAGCGGGTTGCAATACAGTGTAGCAAAAGCGAACCAAGCATGCGGGTACGGTGCTAGTATACAGGGCCGGATAACGGGGTGTCGGAAGGTAACGGATGGACTGGGCTAGGAATGCAAGGAATAGGGCCTCCCGGAATACTCGTAGTGAGGCCCCGGAAAAAGCGGACAGGTTGTACGGGATGAGACCTCCCGGAATACTCGCAGTGAGGTCTCGGACAGGATGTAGGAGATAATAGGGGTGAGACTTCCCGGAATACTCGCAGTGAAGTCTCGGGCAGGATGTACGGAATGAGACCTCCCGGAATACTCGCAGTGAGGTCTCGGAAAGGAGATAAGGGATGAGACTTCCCGGAATACTCGCAGTGAAGGCTCGGACAGGTTGTACAGGATTGTGGAATGAGACTCCCTGGAATAGTCGCAGTGAAGTCTCGGGCAGGGTATAAGGGATGAACGGACAAGGGCGGACGTAAGGATATCGGAATGTCGGTAAGAGGACTTACCTTACTCTTATAATTCCAAGACGGTTCGGACTGCAGGGCTGGTTCGGATGCTGGCTGGATCTGCTAGCTGGATGGTCCTGGTGTCTTCGAGTCCTGCGAACTGAACAAATCGGTGCTCGCATCTACTTATATAGGTGCTCTCGGAACGTGCGGGAAATGGTAGGAGTGAAATTGAGCGGCGCACGTCAAATATCGGTTAGAAAATGGACGCGTTCTCTCGCTTGAGTCGGTCGCTTATCCGAGCGGCGACTGATTGCAAACAGTCGATAAGCACTTTTATTCTTACACCCAAAAATTAATTAACAAAATTTAGTAACTTCGTTACACTATAACCAGGAACCATCAAATGATGGTGAAAAGATGTCCAAAATGGTGGCAAATCGCCAAAGCTTTCAATTCTGTTCATGTGTTCTATGCAGATTATTCTTCTATTGATGTTTAGCATTCGTGAGATAGAAATCACTTCCTGAAGAAACTGGTTTGAGTTGATTGGCTGCATAACACGTGAATCGCTTCGAAACAACAATATTTGACCTGACCCAAAAAAACAATAGCACATTCGTGGCCTTCGTACCAACAAGCTCTAGAAAAACTATATGAAAACCTGGGTTTTTTATATTGTACCATGATAATTAACGATAAATACCCAGGTATCAAATAAATTAAATTGATCAAAAAATCTTGAAATTATAAGAAGTAGAGGTTAAGGTAAACTACGAAATTAAAATTTGAAAAAGGGCATGTGCAATAGAACATATTAAACAAATGAATAAGCAAGTAAACAAAAGTACAAGCAATTAACAAACCAAATATTGTTAAAAAGCCCACTATAACTGCTTAAATAATTTAACAATAAAATATATTTTAATCTATGGAGTAATATTTAAAGACACCAAAATAGGCGATTTTTAAACTAAAATCTTATTTAAAGCGTTTAGAATTAATTCTTAACCAGAACTAGTATCGTTAAAAAAGAATAAAGTAGCCTCTTAATAATGAAAATAGCATAAATTTAACTATTTGTAATAGTTAGGGAACAGATTTTATAAAATGATAAACAAGCAGCTAATGAGACAGAAAATAAACTTGGTTTTAATGCAAGGAAATAATTTTATGCTAACTTATTTCACCGTGATCAGATCCATTCGACATCAACTTGGACAACTGCCAAACCAAGATATAGAGCACAAAATACTGGAGAGATTTTGTAAGAATGAAACCTATTCATTGTTTGACTGAATCTTTTCTATACCTATACCATATCTTACTGTTACAAATTATTTTTCAATTCTCGTTCTTATTCCCTAGTATATTATAGCTTCGACAGAAACACTCGAATGAGACTATTAATTTTTATTATTGGAATTTGTATTACTGCAACTCTGGGCTTTAGTTTATTGAGGTTAGATATAAACTTTTTAATCAATGATTGCTTTATAATTATTTATTTATTGTTTTGTTAACCACATAATTATTTATATCATTTTCTAAATAAAACTTAGTTCTTCTGAATTCTGAGAGTGTGCGGAATGCAAAGCCGATATTTAAGACATTATAACAGAAAATGTCTATTATAATTGTAAATTATTGTATAACGGGATCTTCCTGATCGGCTAGCGCGCCATGTTAATAAGAAAATATATATATATATATATATATATATATATATATATATATATATATATATATATATATATAACATTTATAAAGCTAAGCATTATAATGAACCTGAAACTTTACTAACTCTTGGGTCCGGCTACAAAACGTTTGCTACAAAATAACAGCCGCCGAGCCGTTTAAAACCGACAAGAGCAATAATAGAAATTAAAGACATAGCATACAAAGAGAGATTTATTCAATACTAAAATATTAAAAGAAAAAAAGGTAAATATCAAAATCAGACAGTTAAGAGTTAAATCAAATCAATACCAAAAAATGTTTAATTCAACTTCTTTAACTTTTAATTCAGTCAATTAAATTGAATCAAATAAATTAGTATTTTATAACAACAATTAAATAATTCTTATATTACTAATGTCAAGAAGTACCCATTAATCAAATCTATTTCGGAGTTAAACAAATATTACATTACTTAGGCGTACGATTTCTTCAGAAAAGGTAATTTTAAATTAGATCGTGCAACTGTGTAAACGCAACAAACATAACCAAATCAAAAATGCATATTTAATACATAACCTAAAAGTTAAGAAAAGGATTTTTATAAAGATTAAAATATTAGCAATAATTTGTGTATACACTACACTCTTCTGTAGTGTAGTCTGTCTTCTTGGAGTATGCTCAGCGACTAAGCGATTAAGCCCCACTGTAATTGGACCCTTCTGTGTATAGAAACTCCACCTTCGGTAAACGTTAAACCAAACTTGAGCTAATGCACAGAAAATAGTTAGTTCTATCCACTTAAAAACCTCAAGGAGAGAAATTATAATTTATACTTTACAAGTGAGTTACAGCTAAAGCTGGTAAAAAAAAAGAATTATCTTTCACAAAGTTTTCAAACAAAAATTATTTATCAAAGAAGAAGAATCTCGAACTAAAGCATAACCAAATATGGAACACTTAATGAAAGGTCTAAGGTCTAGTCAAAAGCCTGGCTAAATTAGGAGTGTAAAGATTGATAAAAACACAATGGAAAAAAGCTTTTTAAGAAAAAAAAAATAGGTTAAACACTAAGGTAAAATCGAACTGGGGAGAAACCAATGAAATTGTAATAGTTGCTCTAAATTACTACCTAGAATTATAGTATATGTTATCAATGGTAATTAGTACTGTAAAAGTCATCTTTCAAGACATTTTAATATTATTGTCACTTTTGGTAGGTAATTAGAAAAAAGAAAAATATATAAACAGCTTTAATTGTTAAAAAGTTTATTAGCTGTGCTTGATGTCGCCATAGCATGATTTTGTCATGAAACTGATTACTTTCTTGCACGTTCACAGCTTTGGTAGTTACCCATCCCCGTGATTCAACGACGGAATGAAAATTTCAAAACCGTTTTCGTCTTCTACTTTAGCTACAACATGCACCAACCATCTCAAACAATGTTCCAGGTACTATGGCCTACAAAACTGCAATGTGGTCGTACAAACACATCGTAAATTTTGATTCTATTTGAACTCTTCAAGATGGGGTTCGATCCCTCCAGAAATCCAATCAAAGCTTGAATTAAATAAATCAAGATATGTGGCAATGTTGCCGATGGATTAACAAAACAAGTACATACTAAACGAAATGCAGAAAGGATAAGCTGTACAACTTAATCCACCCGTAGTCTAACCACCCGCACGACTTTTGCAAAATTTAAAAAAAATTGCAAAAACAAATTTGCATAGCATCTTACATGACTTAAAGTTGCATTCTTACAAGTTGCAAATAATGCAGAAACTGTTCTCCCAAGATAGTCAATCACAATTAAATGTGTACAACATAATGTGATAAATCTTACAAGAGAAGATCCTAAGATTTATATACAAGCTGTATTCAGAAAATAATGTTTATACTTTTATTCAGTTTTGCCTATAAAGTTATGTTTATTTACTTTGATACAGACCATTAAAGCACTTGTTTAATAAACGGTGGTGTAGCCTCTGTAGTGTAGTGTATAGCATGCTAGACTCTCCCCTGAACGGCCCGGGCTCGACTCTAGGAACAGACAAATCTGGGTAAGGTTTTTTTGCAGTTTTTCCTTATCTATGACACAAATTTGGGATTTGGACTATACCATCTGCTATTCGGTTGCAGCCGCACGATGGGCTGCGTAATAATATTAATCGCCCCCTCTCTCCCGCACAAGCTTTAGCTTATGGGGCCTGGTTACTGGTTAGCCAGGTAATTTGTTGTAGCAATTATTATTATAAATAAAATAAAAGTTTTATTCCTCAAGCGGTTTAAAAATTGTATTGAGTGGTTTTTTGAGGAAGTAAAGCTTCCATGATCTCCTTACCTTCTATACTATTGCTTCTTTTAAATCATTTATACCAGACAGTTCTTCTTCTAAAACCTCTGTCCCAACCATTTCTTCTTGTGGCTAAGATGAACAACTCGTTTATTTCTTTTTGGTGGAGAAAACGCTGGAAAACGTCTATTATAGTTTTAAATTTTCCGATTATTTATAAACATTTTCTAGTTGCTATGATTACTATAACACAATTATGACCATGCGACAATTGTGATTGACTAAAAATGCGTTAGATCTCGAACTTCACTTGTAATTAGCTATCAATGGTAGGCCCAAAATAGAAGAATGGTTTAATTCGCGTATATTAGCCCTCTCGCGCTTGCGCGCTCGAAGGAATAAACTACACGCTCATTAAACCTTTATTTTAAACGCTTGTATAATAAATAACTATAATTTAACATTTGGTTGGTTAATTTCATGATTATTATTTCACACTAAAGTTTCCCACTCCTCTTTGGACCACCTTGTTCTACAAGCAAATTCCTAAACTTTACATTATTGTACTGTAGAAACTTTTGTTTGTAACATATAAAAAATGAAGCCCCACGTTGGGCGCCAATTGTAACGTTTAAAAAATGCCCCACGATTGGTCTATCCAATTGTAACGTTTAAAAGTTTCTATTAACACAAAATAATTAAATCCCATACTTGGGCACCAATTTTAACGATTACTCTAGTTAGACTGAAAATTACTATAACAACATACATTCAGAATACTGAATACTTACTGTAAAGCTCATAAACCAATACTTACTGTAATGCTCCGACATTTAAGATCTCTTATATCAAATTGTAATTCAGGCGTAGGTCTGATTTTCATAACTTACAAATTGCAAAGAAAAATAAAAGGTAAAAGACGCAAGAAAATATATATGGGCGCCATCTGCTTTGATAGTCCTTAATGTCAGCTTCAAAAGCAGAAACGAATGATGGCGATATTGATTAAATTCAATTAAAAGTCATGTTTAGTTACGTCAATGTTCATTGGTTAACATACATTAAATACTTTCACAAGTGAATGGTCCAGTATTATCATAATAATAATTGATTTTAAATACTCCTTTATTCATAGGTAAAATAATTAATTGTTTTCACATAGAAAAAATCACAAGAACAAAAATAATACTGTTCTCTTAAAGGATTCTTAGTGAGACAAGGGTAATTGGATAAATAACAAACAAATTCCATAATCATGATAAACATAAATCATAACATCAACTTACTTTTAGCCCTCATACTCGACTCTCTAAGTGAAGCTTTGATCTAGACTGTATGAAGTTCTAATCAAGACTGTTTGGAGGGTTGTGTCAAGAATAAACTGGCCTATCCGAGAAGAGTAGATATTCCTTCGACCCATGGGAAGACCGACGTGTGAAAAGAGATTTCGAGGGGCTTTACCGCCAATTTACAGGTGGTTCAATATGTTTTTATACGTCTGCACTCAGAAAAATTTGTTTACGCACCATCTCGATAAGCATGAACAGGAAGTCATATATAAAAACTAGATACATTTTAGGAACTGAAATCCTTTGTAGGAAAGGCGGTATTAGTTCAAAGTATTTATAAATTAAGTTTTATCAAGGTTATTTCCTACGAAATAACTCTTATAACCATAGGAACGTCTTGAGGTGACCTTTCACACCGAAGAAAACTTACTTCGCAATATCGTCTGTATTTTATTTCAGAAGGGATTTTGTTTTGTGTAAACATATAAAAGTGACTTTTGATACATGAAAAAGCATTATTTAATTTAATTAAAGCAAAGTTTGCAGATTTGACCTCAACGAAAAATGCATTATATAAAATTATATTTCTATAAAATTGAGAATTTGAGTACGCTACATGTTTGAGAGAAAGATATGAGATTTAGGCTTTCTAGCCAAAAATCGCTTAGAGCGCCAATTCTAACCATCAAAACATCTAATGAAAATGGTTTTACATGTCCTGTGCATCATGGTCATTGGTGAATGTCGTGAAGATACTGTCTAAGTGTCTGACTATTGTTGAAGTTTGCTCATCAGTTGGTCTAGCAAATCATGTACAAAGCAGTAAAATGACATTTGGCATTTCAAAAAGATTTACCCATAAATAACGCACATATCAAAAAACTTCTTGGTCGGAAGTCTAAATAGGCTGTATCATTTTACTTGAGTAAATCAAAATAGCTATTTGTTTAACTAGGAAAAAAGGAAGTTTAATGCAAAAATTTGTTATCAAATAACAATCCATTTAGAGATGTACTCTTCAGTTGTTTGATTGTTTCAAATATTTATATTGTGATCGCCATAATCAAAACGATTGCTGTAATCAATATTGGCACTAAAAGAAATTTCATGTTTCCATAAAGAAAAACTTTAATTGATGTTATATTGTAATGACCTCTGTTGCCTACGACAGATAGGTACAGTTACTGCATCTAAAACTATTTCCCACTTAATAACGACCAGCACTTCATCGACTTGCTAGAGAAACACCGTTCCAGTAATTAATTTTCGTGCTTAGAATGTACACTTGGCATCTATAATATGGTTATTAAATTTTAAGTTTTCCATGGGTTGTATTTATTTGAACCTGTAATCTGTAATTCTATAGTAATTTAAGTTCATCATGGAAATATAGTTTCGCCAATAATTTATCATTACCCTGCTAGCATCAAATTAATATAAACTGAAATATTTAATTCTTAATATTTTCCAAACAAAAAACATTTAATTTTTAATATTAAACAGAATGTTATTTAAATATATTTTATTGTACATATATACTTTTAATATGATTTATTTGATATAATATGAATTTATCCCATAAATATCGAGTGAATATTTGTCTGCTTGGAATCTCCATGAAACAAGAAAAATATTTTTCTTTTGTTTATTGCCTGAAGAAAACCTACAAATATATAAAACAATAAAACGTTGTTAAACATAATATGTATGATGTAATATGAAATATTATTAAAAACTCAGAACACAACGTCATATCCATAAAGTTGCATAAAACATACAATAAAAATTAATATAATACAATAAAAACCACCATTACAATAAACCAGTTCAAAAGCGTTTTATAAATTGAAAAGAAAGTTTCCAGATGATTTCACACTTCAACACACGTTTTACATATTTTACATTGTGGCAAATTAAACGTTGATGAGCTATGTAATAAATATTTATATAATCTATATAATTCGAAAATGTATCTTAAATATTTATAAAATATGAAGATTTAAATGCAAATTGTTTGGTCAAAAGGAAATATTTAGTGAATATTTCTATCATAAAGCACACCATAAAAACGTTTAATATATACTTATGTTAGATTTTTGTATATTTGTCTAAGTATGTATTGAATATAAAAATTCAAATATAAATTATTTGATGCAAAATAAAGGTTTAGTAAATATATTTTATATTAAAAACCGTTAAATATTTAAAATACATTTTAACAAATATTTATTAAATGCAACTGACCATAGGTGATTCATTTATTTCATTTTTTATTATTTATTTAATTTAATTGTTAATAATAAATAAATAACAATTGTGTGTGCGATATCTCTAAATCAAAATTCATATTGAATATTTCATAACTTATAAAAGCTATTTCACTAGAGCTCAAAGGACTTTAAATAATCTAACGTTTGAGACAAGGTAGAAACAGAAAATCGTACCTAGATAAAATCACAAGTTTAAGGTTAAAAGGCAATCATAGTTTAAGAAAAATGTAATTAACATTTTTCTTAAATTAAGTAATTATAAAGTTTCAAAATATCTAGTGGTTAAACTAAATACTCTTAAAGACGATAACGATAAAATAATTATAGCCTGCAGATGTTTGAACATGGTAAAGTAACAGCCTCACAAAAAAAATGTTCTGACCTGGGAACGTGACTATGGTATTCAGATGTATTTTTCGACGCTGAAACCGAGATACCGAGAGAACCTGATACCGTCACAATCTTGTGCTCGCGCCAAAAACTACCGGCCAAATGGAGTAAGACACTCCTGACATATGGTGATAATAAATACATACAAAAAATGGTTGAAAATCGCAAATGTTTTGTATTTGGAAATAGTCCTCTGGTAGCCAAGAACCCTCCTCCCTGAGGGGGTTAAACCACCCCAAAATGGGTCAAAACCAGCCCTTAGATCAAAATATAATAAATACGTGCAAAAAATGATTGAAAACCGCAAATGTTTTGTTTTTGAAAATAAACCTCTGGTATATGACCAACATTTACCCCTTGAAAGGGTAAAATCACACCAAGAAGATCGTTTGAAAATAAAAGAAAGAGATATCATAAATTGAGAGAGTAGATGATTAACGGGGTTTTATTGAATTTATTTTTTAGCATGTATTTATTTGCATGCATTTCCATGCCTGTATTTATTTGCATGCATTTTATTTTGCATGCTTTTTTTTATTGTAATTTTGATGTACGGGGTGGTTTTGACCCATTTTGGGGTGGTTTAACCCCCTCAGAGAGGAGCGTTCTTGGCCATATACCAAAGGTCTATTTCCAAATACAAAACATTTGCGGTTTTCAACCATTTTTTGCATGTATTTATTGTTATCATATGTCAGGAGTGATTTTACCTCATTTGGGTGTTGTTTTTGACTCTAGTGAAAGATTTTGAGGGTATATGTGCTTTTTTGAATTCGG
Organism: Agrypnus murinus; assembly: GCA_929113105.1. NCBI lineage: Eukaryota > Metazoa > Arthropoda > Insecta > Coleoptera > Elateridae > Agrypnus > Agrypnus murinus. Next base: position 213,701,632 of record OV816025.1, read on the forward strand.
ATTCGGTTTTAGCGTCGAAAAACACATCAGAATACCATAGTCACGTTCTCAGGTTACAACTTTTTTTTGTGAAGATTTGTAATTATTAGAAAAATATCAGTAAAAAGAAATGTAAGCAATAAGCAGGTGAAGAGCGGTATTATAAAAATTATACGAAATGTGGAGGGAGTATTAACAAATTCTGAAACTAGATAGCATTGGATAACTAAATCATCCTGCAATATGAGTGTTGAGTATCCATTTCACCATAATATTTTTTTGTCGATGTGGACATCAACGATCGAACAATGTCAATAGCAATAAACACGGCAAGTTCAAATAAAAACGTCAATTAGGCCCATCAGTTGTAGCCATGAATTTCTTTGAAATGAATAATTCAAAAAGAAAGCTTTTATTGTCTTGTATCCCTAAAAGTGCCTAATAAATGCTATAGTTAATTATTTAGTTGTAATATAAAAGGATAACTGTAAAAAATGTACACAACAAAACAAATTTGAAGTTATTGGTTTATTTATTGGCCAAGGGTAACAAATACAAATTTTATACTAGAATTTGCAAACAGATTTAGTATTTCAGCTTGTTTAATAAAACTAATCAGTACAGTCGTATTAAAAGTGTCAATCCAAATTCTATGCCGACTTTTATACAACAGGAATCAAGATCGTAGATGGATATTTACATCAGTGGCGTGCGGTCCATGGAAGCAATGGAAGCAATGCTTGCCTTGAGAATTTATTAAAAATAAAAACAATACTAACAAAAATACTTTTGTAAAATTATGGTTATCGTTTATTTAAATTGAAATATTTATCAAATTAAAGCTCAATATCAACTCTGTACAGCAAAAAGTATAATTATTTAGAGTACTATTTTAAATTAGGCTCATTAAACTTGCACGGAAAGTTAATACCGATTCAAATGTGATACATACACTTAATATAAGCACTGATTACAAATGCTCTTCTCTTAACCTTGGCGTGAATCAGCGAGCGCGGGGTGTTATAATAGACTGATGCTGTTTGGCTGGTTAACATTGTTTGGTCGTAATTTTTATTGTGCTTCGTTCCCAAATGTTTATTTATTATAATTTGGTTATTTGTTCGATTTAGTGTTACTTAAGTAATGTAAATCTGCGAATGAGACTGTATTTTGTCGCATTTTATTATTTTAATTTATAAGTTGTATTTTTTTAAAGACAAATAGTTCTATTTAGTTTGCCTGTATGCAAATTTAAAATTGCATTATCGTCACGACTGCAAATTCAACTGCTTCGGTGAAAGGTTCGACTACCTTCGATATAGCCGAATCGGGACGATTTTTTGTTCAGTTTGTAAATTATTAATAAGGAATTTTTCGCATACAGTTTTGGAGAGAAATTACAAATTATTAAGAAAGGCAGATCAAAACCAGATCTTTCAAATTTAACAACAAAGATTAAAACCTGTACCGGTATTTTGCTAAGAAAGACCGGAAAATTGATACGTAGTAGTAGTTTTTTTTTTAAATAAAGAATGATAGTCAGCAAATTCCATAAGTATAAAGTGTAAAAGTGCTTCTTTGAAAAACTTTTAAGCTTAATAATTATAACACTGTTTTTTATTGTACCTAGCAGGGGCGGATCCAGAGAAGTATTTTGAGGGGAAAATCTTTGGAAAAATAATTGTTTTAATAAATAATAATTAAACAAACATTATTTGTTTCTATTCTATGTAAACTTATTTCTAAATTGGGGGGGGGGGGGTATTATAATTAAAATCGTGGTTGCTTCCCTAGCCTAAATTCTCACCGCACGCCACTGAGTTACATTATACTATGTATAAATTTACTTATTTTGTTAACTATTCGATTTTATATAATTCTAACTTTAATTTATAAATGTATTAGTTAAGTTGCAGTTTTATTATGCGTTTCTAGTGTTGCATCTTATTAGTTAGGACAAACATTATCATCTTACTATAGGTAGACCCTGATAGCTCACTTGAATAGACCGATGCCACTAAGAGACAGATATCTGTGTTCGAGCACCCGTCAGAGTGATAGTTTTCCTATGCGAATTTGTATTTATAATTTGATTTTATAATTAATAAATAATATGTATTTTCCTTATATATATTTTTCAGTTTATCATATCTAATACAATTGGATAATAAATATAACTAGAAAACATATTTAATTGTATCTTATTTCATACTAAAGGTTATATATTGAACCTAACGAAAATTAGCTGATTGTAGTACTGTAATTCCAGTAGTACTTTACAATTAACCAAAATTAATCCTTTACTAAACTCCCCTGTTAAGTTTGAGCTTAAACGTTAGATGGTTTTTGCTAGTAATAACGACTTAGTAATTAACAAACTTCAAACTAAACCCTCAATAATTAATGATCTCACGTTCATGGTTTCTTATGTGTAAGTGTACATCTTCAACTTCCTCTTTAGTGATAAGTGAAATATTCGAAAATACAAATACCGGAGATGTTAACAAGACCGAAACAGGATATCTTGCATATTAGAAGAATGTCTAAAAATAGACATGTTAAATGAAGGTGTAGAACTCGGCGAATCCAGTGTAAAAAGAAAAGTTAAGTTGAGACTATAAATCATCAAGCGCAAAAACACAAATCTCGTATAATAATCGTCATTAAATGACCTCCCATTCGATTAAATTTACAAAACACACGAATTTGAAAACTGCGTGCAGTTCCTTCACCCTGATATTACAGGGAAAGGGGAAAGCTGCTCATGATTTATGGTATTCAATCAGCTTTGAATGTTGTTCTGTTGTAGTAAATTACCAATGAACGGCGGCATTAGTCTCTGACGTCAAAATAAATCATAAATCACTAATAATAACCTTTTTGGACAAAATGATTGCATCGCATGTTGCAGTTAAAGTTTTACCCTTATGGGAATATTTTCAAGAGCAATTTTTCTCATTATAGTAGATCTATAAAGAATACAATAACGAGCTAAATCTGTTGTGCTTTTCTTATATTCTCGTTATTATTAAACTTCGTTTTAGCTCCAGAAATTTATATCAATTAGAAGTTGAAGTAGTTCACAAACTTTCCTAATACAATTCGATTTAAAGCAGCAGCAGCAAGCATAAAAGAGCTGAGAACTTTGACTGATCTCGTTCAAAGTCCTTTTGTTACCGTTATTTTTTTGAAAATGGAAATTCATTTCCTTTAAAGAGAGATATTTAACTATCGAGATTCAATAATAGCAAAACTGCTATTGTTACTGTTAAAAAATCTCGTATTAGTCTTCCTGCTGGGAAATGCTGGTAAGTAAAATGTTCTACTGCACAATAACATGCTCTAATAGTCATTTATCTACGATCATACAAAAAATGACTACTTTTTACACTGATTTTCGTGTAAAAAGTTAACGTTTAGTGAACTAGTGTTATAAAATTTTTATTGACCGCTAATTTCAACAAGAGATGTACGATAAATGATTTTTGAATATTTTACAAACTGGTTGCTAAACAACTTAGCACGTAAAGATCAAAGCACGCTAATATACATGACATAAGCCACAGATTTTAAAAAATATTAAGTAAAATAAATACTCTTTTAATGTTTAAGTAAAATGTTATGGTCGTAGATAAAACGTTGTAAGATACACATATAAAAAGTCTCTTCATTGCACTCACGTCTTTTAAAACACTCGCTCGTACTTGTATCTTAAATATCTATTATGATACAAGGACGAAAACTACAATTTTTCGGACGAATGTGTGAGTTACCGGCCAAGCGAATGCGAGACCGGCGGACGGCGGAGTCCGAAAGAAAATAGTTTCGCCCGTGTGTCACACATTATTTTTATTCCATTGTAATCAGCAGAGCCAGGAAAGATGAAATGATAAGAAAATGTGTCCAAAATGTTTTAGCTAATTCGTATATGTAATTCACACACAAAATGTTTAGTTTTGTACATCCTTTGTCAGAGATTGTAAATTCTAGTAAGATGTTTATGTAATAATCACATTTACAGCTGTCCAATATAACATCAGTTTAACTTAATATAAATACAAAAAGCAATGTATTTACTACTTTCATGGTCCAACATGCATGAGCTCTGTTATTATTAAAAAACATAAGTTTACATGTCTCCAAATTAACACGTGTGGTGACAGTGGCGCAACATTGTAGCAGTTGAGGAAGGTGCACCTAATTCAGCAAACTGATGAGTGCTATGCCAGTCATTACAACTTCTTCTAATAATAAGTATAATTGTACCTTTTAAATATGTCCGTTCTCATTGCCGAAGTGTAAAAATAAGTTTTTCTTCGAAACCGTTTATATTATACTAAAAATAGAAACTTCCTCGATATAAATTATTTTATCCTACAACACCTTATTATACCATCATTTAAGGGATATGAATCACTTCTCGTTTTTCGGTTTTAAATATTTTTTTGCTTGTTTTTCGAGGTGGTTGAATAAATAATCTTTAATTGAAATTTTGTACCCTTTAAAATCACCACATGGTTAATCAAATAGATCAAATTATTTACGAATAAGGTAGATACTCACTATACGGCTACACGGCGGCAGGCAACCAACAGCCACCAAACCGACAAAACGTTGTATTGATTCACAACTGCTAGCTGGTGCAGGTGACAACAGGCACCGGACCGACAGTCCCTTCTAAAACTATAATAACTATGCGTTTCGTAAGCTACAGGACCACAGATTATTTAGATTATTTTTCATCGTGCATTAAAGAATGTAAAAAACAAACACTAATTACAGAAAAGTTTAGAGTTGTTGTTAAAGTTGTTCACACTAACCGTTTCTCTCATGTCCGTTCCTGAGACAAACGGTCGCCACCGACCTGCAAAGGTTTCTCACAAACAATGGTGACCGACAACTGTTGGCGACTTATCGGTCCAGAGGCTGTTGATTGCCTATCGCCGTCTAGCCTTATAGTGAGAATCAACCTTAATAAGTGCATGTGTGGTAACACAAAAACAGGCTACGGATTTCAGTAAATTCCTTAATTATTTCTTTAATTAATTTAATCCGCTAAAAGATATACCGGACGCTTATAATTTAAACAGCTTTTTAACAATACTAATCCTTATCATTTCATCTTTCCTGGCTCTGGTAATCAGTTTTAAAGAATAATTTAGTATTTATGTTAAAAGTTACCCAGCAAGTTATTCTTCCGTTTCTTGTTTCGAAGTGTCTTTAGTAAGTGTTTGGTTTATATTATAGTGTTTTGAAGATTTTTAAAAATTCTTTGTAAATTATTGAATATCTAATGTAATATTTATAAAGGATCTATAAAAAACCTAAAATAAGATTGCTTTATAATTTAAATACGGCATGAAGTTAGCTCCTTTAACGTCATCTATCAATTTACATCATGTATCGTTACCTACTTTACCGACAATCACACGACAGGATGAAGTTACAATGCTCAACAAACCAAACAAAATTATGAGTATTAAAACACAGTTTTATTTAATGTAAGTACTTTTTAATTCAATATTTAGTAAAAAATCAAAAAATAAGTAATACCTGTAAACCTCAAACGGTGACTCTTAAAGAAGTGTCCGATAACAAATTTTCACATGATTTTACGTACAATCGAATAAAAACTAATTTTGCACTTCTTGATGTAAATTCCTGTAAATGTAAATTGATGTAAATTAAATAAAAGAATTAAAAATTTCATTTAATCGGAATTACTTGTTTCATTTAAATTTAAATACTTATTACATATTAATGTGTAATAAATGGTATTTGTTCCATATTACATGTTTACATAAAAGAAACTAAAATACAACAACATGATACATCGTTACACAATGCTGCATTCGTCTACGCTGATTTTTATTTGCGTATTTAGTAATCTCGCTTTTTTTAGAATGGCTAATTATAAAACTACAAACTACAATATACTAAAAGTATTTGAATTCTGCCGCCCTTACGAATTACTTTTTGAAAGCATGTTGTATAATTATATTTTTATGTTAATAGGGATTTTCTTCTTTAATGTCTGGATTTCCACCAATTCAGTCATTATTTTAAGCTAGTTACGAATAGCTCTAGATCACTAAAAGACTTCTTTGTACACCTATTTACTTGCGTACAACCAAATTTCGAAATGGATTACCCTTGATATTTTGGTTTTTAATTACATTAATATTCAGATTAATTAAGTTATTTAATCTTTATTTTGTCTTATATTTAATATTGAGAAAGTCTTGCTTTAATAATACTTTATTTCATCTATGGCTATGTTAGACTGTTTTAGTATAGTATATTCTTGTAAATATGCGAGCTCGTAAGACTAATAAGTACTGAGTTTATTGAAATCAATATTTAATAGTATAAATAATAATATTTGATTACAATAACTACTTAATTACTCACATTGGTATTATTATTTGAGTATGTCTGTAAGTGTATACGGACAAGTGGCTGAACAATATAATTGGTCAAATAGGTGTAATTTGTAACACTTAAATATAAAGAAACTCTACAAAAATACTAACTGAAATAAAAAGACAGCTGCAACAAATATATTACCAATGAAATTATAAATTTCAATCAATGAACATGAACTCTAATGAAAATAAATTGTAAAAAATAGATTGTCGTAAATGAAACAAAACAGGCTGAAACAGAAAATGGGAGCATTTATAGTACTAAAAGTAAAGTTACTTTAATTTTAGATTAGTTAAATTTGTATTATATAATATTCCTTTATTTATAAAACACTTTTGTGATAACATCGAGATTTAAAATAGCCCAAATAATACAAAATTTTTAAATCAATGTTAGCTTTATATTGATTTTTAAACGTAACACTACATTATCTCAAAACAACAAAAAGAAATACGTAACTTTACATAACTTTCAACATGAAATTATATAAAACATTATTCTAAAAGTCGTGGAAAATCGATTTTTATTGTTGAAAAGTTAGAGGTTTAATGTTGTACGTTAGAATTTTAGAATGTTATATAAGAATGATAAGAGTTATGGATGTGTAAAAACGAGAATATCTAATTTTAGAAAAAAAATAGTTATAATAATATATTACATACATAATATTTATGAATTTTGTTCCTCATAATACCTTCACATGTTTTGTGCATACACAGAGAAAAATGTATTTAAATTTCATCAACAATTGTGTGGTATTGTAAAACAAATTGGTCTTAAAAAAGTGACAGGGACAATTTGTGTAGAATTATAAAACAAGATTGTGTCATTTACTTTGTCAAGATTTTTTAAATAATGTTTTCAACTTTTTGTAAGGATGTGTATAAACTCAAATATAACATTTTGTGGAAGTCAATAGTAATTTTGTAGAATCAAATGAATAGTTGTCTATAAGTTTCCATAACAAATTGTGTTACTTATTAAAACACAATGTGTAATGTTGTTGCATACAATTTTATACAAAATTGTACAATTGTTGTGCTAGTTGCCACAATTGCTTAATAGTATTTAACACAATTACTTGTTCACATTTATACAAATTGTGCAATACTCTGGCACAAATATTCTATACAGAAGGTTAGGTATCACAAATAAAATATATATTTTTACATATATTAAAATATATGTAACTAATATGTATATAACTATACAATGTATAGTATATACAGGTATAACACTAAAATTTCCTTTTGCAGTCGCCTGTTTATATATAAATCTCGAATTTACATTAATAGCGACAATTACAAGTGGTGACATCTATAGGATGTCATCCATAAACTTTGCGAAACACAATAATTAGTAGCAAGCAGTTTGAACACTGGATTATGATTTCATTCAAACAAGATATTGTATTTTTCTAAACATTTTTTACAATTATACTTCAACATAATATGCTAGCTTATCCTCTACAACATTGTTCCAAAGAATGCAGAACTAAATCTGACTGTGTTAAATAATTGTCGTACGTTCCTGTTAGACAATTCAGTAACGAAAACCTATACAACGCTGGACAATACGATTCTACAATTATAATATAAATTTCTCCAACACCGTTTTGAACAATATTGTGCAAAGCTCTTATGAAGTATTTCTCTCTGTGTAGGAATAAAATTGCTATATATAATGGCAGAAATGTTGAGTATAATCTTTATACGTATATAAAGACACTACCCAAGATACTACAATCACTAGTTGATGTGCCGTTATTTGGGTTTAACCCTACACCTGTGACATCATTTTCATGTCGAATATGGATTGATGTCCGTTAGTAACGTTCCAAAACTTAATAATTCAGTTGTAAGTGCTTCTGCTTAATTAACTGATTTTTCACTTTTAGAATTGTTACACTTTTCTAGAAATAAAATATTTAATTGCTTAGGTCGACATTTATGTACACAAAATATTTACAAGTAATTGTAGATGGTTAAAAAGTCGAAAAAAGGTTGTGTTCCTGTATCAACTATTTAACTTCTCTTTTTTAGACTTATTGCATATGTAATGGTGTACTTCTAACAAAGGCCAATAAAGTTAACTTAGAACAAGGAAAGAATTTTCAAAAAGTGTGATCACATGTTTGTGTTTAGCTTTGTGAATTCTGGTCTGTTCTCGCATGAGAGTGTCGTCAGCTTTGCTAGTTAAGATCACATGTATATATCAACAGAAAATGAAAAATATGACCTTAAAGATTAGGCACGATAAACTTCACTTCGCAACACTAGGTAATGTTTTACATTAAGGGCTATTAAGGGCAAAGTGCAATAATCGTAAGGAATAATCTAATTTAGCAACTAGAAAAAAATGTAAATTTTGCAACAGCTGATTGACAGTATCATTTGCTTTAATTTTCATTTACTTTAACATTCATGTAAATAAACAATCAACAGAAGCTTTTTTTGAATTAATGGGAATGTTGGAGTGTAAAAAACAGTATTTACAATATACTTGTTGAAAAATTTATGAATTTTTGTTTACCTACTTCCTATAATATAACGACATCCCTTACGAAAAGTTAAAAAATAAAAAATTTTAGGCAAGTGAGAAGGTCGATATTTATAGAAATCGGAAACAAAACGACATGGATATTTACGACCAGCCAATGGCATATTTATAGCATTTTTACAATAAGTCGTATAATACTATAACCCCTTACTGTAAATAGAATTCTGGGGCGCGTCGAGAATCTCAACAAAAATACGTCTCTCGATCCGGGAGGCCCTGTCAGACTCAGGATTGCTCTAAAAGCCAGCTCCGATGAAATATTTCTATCCTTCGTGCTTTGAATCCATGAACAGTTCACAGCTTAGTGCAAAATATTATGCATTTTCTTTATTAAAACTTGCCAAAATCTTCTTTTGGGGTGTTCGGAAATATAAAGACACAATCGCGAATACATAAAGATACCTAGTATTAAAAAGTTTTTTTATTTTATTGAGACTTTAGCTATAAATTCTGCTTCATAAATTCTCTACATAATAATTAAATAATTTTAAAGGGTTTCTTTTTTGTTGTAAAAAACAAGCCCGACCTTAAGTTTTAAATTGAAAAATAATCTCTGGAATATTAAATTTAAAGTTCGATTAAAAGTCTTCAATTAATTTTTTTGGATATAAAACCCACTTCAAATAAAATTATGAGTAAAACGAGTGGAAAAAGCTTTTACTTGATTTTTCGTTGTTGAGATATGGTTGCAATAAATTTAAAATGTCAGATTTCTCTATCTTCTTTGGATATTTATGAAATAAATTAGTTTAAAAACAAAACAAAATCGAACTATTTATTTATGTTTATTGCATAGATAATGGTAAATACATAGAGAAGTGAATTCATTAGGCATATTTTTACCTGATTTTATGCTTTACTAAATAACCACTATATTTGAACATATAGAGGAAAATATGTTGTGCATATCGCTCTATATATTTAATGTCCCTCCAGTGTTTTACTATAGCAATGAATGGCGCCCGGTCAGAAAATGCAAGTATTAAAACTTGCTATGCGCAGCTGCTAGAACGTTAAAAACGATAATAAGCATAAAATCTCAATTTCATATACCAGTATATTTACGAAAACACTATATAATCCAGCTTTTTGGGAGAATAAAGTAGTTTAATTTTTGAACTCACTGAATAACCAACTTCCGGGTGCTGAATTGTGTCATTGACTTTATTGTATTATAGCAATGCTGTTTTTGTAGACTGTTTTCATTTGTTACTAGCTTCAAGTTTAGCCATCCTTAATGGGATGCAAAACAGATATAAGTATACAGTTCACTTAGTGTGAAAACTATATAAATTTTTAGCCAGTAAGAAAATCACATATTTCAGATCATTGTAAGCTCTACTTCTATTTCAATTTTTAATTACTTTCTATGCTTGCTCCACGCATTCACGGATTGCTGAAGCTTTGGTTTGATAATTTCTCTGTTTGTATCAACTCTTTCGATCAAGTATACCACAGGATAACAAGCTGGAAAATAGACTACCCTATAATAACCTACCGATAGCTTAGCCAGAGGTCGGGACTGGAATTACGATTGATTTTACTATTTTAATATTTTTAATCATTTTTAAATCAAGAAAATTAAGAAGTTTTTCTTACATACACATTTGAAGCTTTTAGTGAAGCAACTGACGGTAGGAAGACCGGATCGTGATTTCTTGCCTGGTTGATGCGTTGGACTTCTATCATTGCATCATGTAACCCAAAGATAATAATCTATAAAAAAGCTACAGGTGTAACGGTGTTAAAAATCACGAAAGCCTCTATTATATATAAATATTTCTTTAGTCTAACCTACATGCAAATTAAGTTCTTTCTTATAAGGCCATACTGTAGCTTTAACTTTGATGATGAAAAGCTGTTACATATTTGCATTTTTCTATACCTAGAAACATTCTACAATGTATTTTTTAAGTTATTAGACCATTCCATATTGCTGCATATACATACATACTGCTTTTATTTAGATCTTTGTATCTATGTTAAAATTACGTTATATGACGTCCCTAAAGTTAGCGAAGCCCATACACCAGGAGAACAGGAAAGTACATGGGAAATTAAAGGCTAATTAAAGGCTAATTAAATGCCCTATTTTTAAATTTACGGCTCAGCTAGTTTTTCTAAAACCGCGGGCTTCGCTAACTTTAGACAAAAGTTAGCGGGACCCACATCAAAAATCTAATGTAGAATACAAAATTTAAAAAAGTAACCTATGTAGAATTAAAGACTAATTAAAGGCTAATTAAATGCCCTATTTTCAAATTTAAGGCTCAGCTGGTTTTTTTTAAAACCACGGGCTTCGCTAACTTTAGAAAAAAGTTAGCGGGACCCACATCAAAAATCTAATGTAGAATGCGAAATTTAAAAAAGTAACCTATGGAGAATTAAAGGCTAATTAAAGGCTAATTAAATGCCCTATTTTCAAATTTAAGGCTCAGCTGGTTTTTTTCTAAACCACGGGCTTCGCTAACTTTAGACAAAAGTTAGCGGGACCCACATCAAAAATCTAATGTAGAATGCAAAATTTAAAAAGTAACCTATGTAGAATTAAAGGCTAATTAAAGGCTAATTAAATACCCTATTTTCAAATTTAAGGCTCAGCTGGTTTTCTTAAAAACCACGGGCTTCGCTAACTTTAGAAAAAAGTTAGCGGGACCCACATCAAAAATCTAATGTAGAATGCGAAATTTAAAAAAGTAACCTATGGAGAATTAAAGGCTAATTAAAGGCTAATTAAATGCCCTATTTTCAAATTTAAGGCTCAGCTGGTTTTTTTAAAACCACGGGCTTCGCTAACTTTAGACAAAAGTTAGCGGGACCCACATCAAAAATCTAATGTAGAATGCGAAATTTAAAAAAGTAACCTATGGAAAATTAAAGGCTAATTAAATGCCCTATTTTCAATTTTAAGGCTCAGCTGGTTTTTTTTAAAACACGGGCTTCGCTAACTTTAGAGAAAAGTTAGCGGGACCCACATCAAAAATCTAATGTAGAATGCGAAATTTAAAAAAGTAACCTATGGAGAATTAAAGGCTAATTAAATGCCCTATTTTCAAATTTAAGGCTCAGCTGGTTTTTTTATAAACCACGGGTTTCGCTAACTTTAGAAACAAGTTAGCGGGACCCACATCAAAAATCTAATGTAGAATGCGAAATTTAAAAAAGTAACCTATGGAGAATTAAAGGCTAATTAAAGGCTAATTAAATGCCATATTTCCAAATTTAAGGCTCAGTTCGTTTTTTTTATAAACCACTGGTTTCGCTAACTTTAGAAAAAAGTTAGCGGAACCCACATCAAAAATCTAATGTAGAATGCGAAATTTAAAAAGTAACCTATGGAGAATTAAAGGCTAATTAAAGGCTAATTAAATACCCTATTTTCAAATTTAAGGCTCAGCTGGTTTTCTTAAAAACCACGGGCTTCGCTAACTTTAGAAAAAAGTTAGCGGGACCCACATCAAAAATCTAATGTAGAATGCGAAATTTAAAAAAGTAACCTATGGAAAATTAAAGGCTAATTAAATGCCCTATTTTCAATTTTAAGGCTCAGCTGGTTTTTTTTAAAACACGGGCTTCGCTAACTTTAGACAAAAGTTAGCGGGACCCACATCAAAAATCTAATGTAGAATGCGAAATTTAAAAAAGTAACCTATGGAGAATTAAAGGCTAATTAAAGGCTAATTAAATGCCATATTTCCAAATTTAAGGCTCAGTTCGTTTTTTTTATAAACCACTGGTTTCGCTAACTTTAGAAAAAAGTTAGCGGAACCCACATCAAAAATTTAATGTAGAATGCGAAATTTAAAAAGTAACCTATGGAGAATTAAAGGCTAATTAAATGCCCTGTTTTCAAATTTACGGCTTAGCTAGTTTTTCTAATACCTCGGGTTTCACTAGCATTATGAAAATTAAGCGAGACCCGCGTCAGAAATCCAATGGTAGCTTGCAGAACTGAGAAAGATATTCTATAGGGAATTAAAGGCTAATTAAACTGTCTGCATAATCTTCAATCGTTAGAGAGCCTGCAAACGCTCTAATTATTGCAGTCAACAATGCTCGGGAGTAGTCTGTGACAGTTTCTTTCGGGTATTGCACCACAGCCCTGAACCATGTGTTAAGCCAATATAATATGACGATCATAGTCTGACATTCGGTTAACATCTGCGTAATGGAAAATTGTCCATTGCGACATTTAATGGCTATTATATACAGGAAAATGTGATTTCCAGATGTTCCATCGATATGCTGAATCTTCTTTACTAAATCGCCAGTAGCATCGATAAATAAAGTTGTCGTTTCCTCTTTTGCATACAAATTATAAACATTTTTCTGATAATTTGTAGTGTATATCACGAAGAAAGGAACTTTTGAAATAGCCTGGATGGTAGCTTTCCCGTCATTGTCCCGCAACATTTCCAAGGCTTTTATTGGATCCTTGTCTAGGTAAGTCGAATCGACATATTCTTTCCTGGTGACGTGCAAAACACTGGCTGATGGCAAATGAGGAGGTTCCGGATCACCCGGCGACATTGTATCATTGGCAAGATTTGCCCTATAGACATTAGCAGAGGTGGTGCCCAATTCTTCCCCAACAACTACTCTTCTTGGTTGACGCAAATTACGTTTACCGCAAAGTCCTGCGCCAATTTCTATGGTGACTGCGAACTTTACTACAGCTTTGCATCCTTCTAACCGGATGAAGAGGGTGCTTCCGCAATCACAGTTTGCTATAATAAATAACATTGTATATTAAGGTATGAATGTAATATGAAGCTGTAAACACAAACTTTATTAAGGTTGCGCAATATTATAGGACTTTTATAATTTATATTCTAATCTTCAAGAGTAACAAAATCATATTTATTTACCTAACAAGTCAGGAAAGTACCTATTAAATTACAGGATGAGTATGCAGTTTCAGGGCGAGCGAGCCCTGGAAGCCTACGAATCCTGTAAGGCACTTTACTGATGAACTCAATCTGATCAACATTCGCTACTCCTAGTAGCCAGTGATACAGTAGCCACTAAATCAAATATAATTATTACTATACAAAAAATCCTTTTATATAATAAAATAAACTTTAAAGTGAAAAAAAAATCAAAATCGCATATACGCTTTGGGGTGGGGGAGGGGATGTTATTAATATTAGGTATTTTATATTTATGTAAATGTAATTATTGTTTTTGATAAGCATATATTAATTTATATGAATAAAACAGATTCATTTTTTTAAAGATTTAAAATAGGTATTTTCTACCGGCAAGTAAATTTAAAAATGGCGCCATTATGTAGCGATGTTCGACCTTGGCGGCAGCCAAGATCAGATGTGGCGTGAGACGCTCGTGTATCATTTCATATTATCCGCTTTTTGCCGGCCATGTCTGCGCGTCAAATACCGGCAACACAACCTCATTTGACGAGCGCTCGCACGCTTTAGCTTTTGACGACGATTAATAGGTTAAAAATAAAATAGAAATCGAATTAGAATTCTCGAATCAAATAGCACGTAGATAATAAAAAATAATAATTTTTAAATAAGATTGATATTATCATATTATGATGTTACGGTGTTATTATTCTACGATGATATGATATTATGCCACATAAAAGATTACAATAACAACACAACAACAAAATAAAATATAAATATCCCATAAATATGCCACATAAAATATTACAGTGGAATAGTAAATAAATAATAAGTATATAAAAAATAAAGTAAAATTTACCATTAATTGTGCCAGATGTTAGATCATTAGTTAAGTAATGATCTTTGAACGCAAAGGCACATTGTAATTTGGTCTCATTCCAGATTTTCTCTACTACCATGTCCTCCCATAATCCCGGTATTAGTTTCTTATAAGGCCTTGTAGTTTTTCTCTCCGTTCTATTGTATTTCTTCTCGACTACAAACTCTAAAAACTTTTTTTTTTTTTTGCTAAGAGAAAATGTAAATTTTAAAATGTTTAACTGCCGTGAATCGAAAGATGAGTTGCTAAAATTCGGGTCTTGGTTGTTATCACCTGTACTTAATGTATCATCATCGGGAAGTTCAGTTATGATCGTGCTCGAAACATTTGGAATCCTTCCAGTTAACAGATCTCTAATACCATTTATATTATCACAAACATAAGAATACAGCGATGATGCTGATTTTTTACCATTTAATTCTTTCTCAATTATCTTCCAGATATCGTTTTGTTTAGTAGTTATTTTGTTACCGGGCAACAAGA
This sequence comes from Agrypnus murinus, assembly GCA_929113105.1. Lineage (NCBI taxonomy): Eukaryota > Metazoa > Arthropoda > Insecta > Coleoptera > Elateridae > Agrypnus > Agrypnus murinus. The sequence goes on from OV816025.1 coordinate 213,716,830, forward strand.
TGGTATCTTTACGAGTTAAAATTGCATTATTAACCATTTCAGGATCGATTTTCCTTGGTCTACCAGCCATTATTGTGTAAATTATTGGTTTACATTAAATAAGATTAACTAGGATACTGATGAACAACTGAAATATTACATTCCTTATTAAAATATAAATGAATTTAAAATAATCACAAACTCGCAACCACAAGGTTCGAAAAACGTTAAGGCTTGTTGCTCAATATATAACATGGCTAACACAAATCCGAAGGGGTAAGGCTAAATACGAGATTTCTCCTACTTGAAATTTATGACCTATTAGTTCCTTCCTGATTCGCGAACTATTTTGACAGACAGATATCAGGGCAACGTAGAGCGCATTGCTTTATAAAAAAAAACACGCGGTGAAATTCGAAAAAGAAAAGCGGTTTTCTTTTGTGACCGTTTTATGGCACTAATCTAGTGAGTCCGCGGCGACTGTCTTTGGTCGCGGCATAAATACTTTTCTGTTTACCGCTTTATAAGTTGTAAATCACTCTTTTGACTACCCTTTCGGGTAGATTAGTTTATTAGAGGTGAAGCCGCATCTATTCTTTCCCAATGAAATGCAAACACAAGTAAACAAAACGTTTGAATTTTTGAAGAAAATCTATAATCTTTTACATCCTGTCGGAACATTATAAAGTAGGGAAAAGGACCGCAACAATGAGACGACCCTAACGCAAGACGTTTTAATTGACAAAAGAACTAATCCTACTCTTGGTAAATAATTTAGAAAAATAATTACTTACTCATACGAAAAATATTTTGTAAAGGTTCACAAAATTTACTTAAACAGAAGTAAACTATTTGCGTTTAGTACGTCAATTATTGCTATATGTATGTATGCTTTAGTAAAGTTTTATCTTTTTATTTAGTTTTACCATCAATTAACGATCATCCATAAATAATGAAATATGTACATTGTACATAGGTTGCATTCACACATATTTTAATAAGTGTGTTTAACAAATTAATTCCCCCATTTAATTAAATATTCCAAATAAATAGGCAATACAAAAAAGTAGACCTAATACAACTTATAAAATATTTGTGTGATGTTAAATGGTATACAGTTTATAAGGTTTAGTTCATATTCCCTTTTATTTTATTATTTCAGGAGAGACAATTTTATCCGTCAAACTGTACGATAAGAATTAATTTATTATTGTTGAGTCGGTAACACAAACGATCAGGTCGTATTACTTCATCCCACCACTGCTCGAATAGGCGGAGACTAGCAAAATTCGGGCCACACACCACACTGATCAAAAATAACCAACTTTGGGAAAAGATTGTAAATTTATTTTTTAATATTTCTAAATAAATTTTTCAGTTATGAAAACTAGAGGACAGTAAAATTCCCGGTACAGACTCAAATTTAAATAATCTTCAATATTTAACTTCTCGTTTTGGATTTATTAACTTTTAGTTATAGAATTTTCTGTACCCGGCTTGATATTTTTTTTATAAATATTTTGAGCCCACGTACATCGCGCTCCGATAAGAACTAAGCTCATAATTGATTCCCAAAGTTGGCCACACCGGGCATTCCGCCTTAAAAACAAACGCCTGCTCAGACGGTATTTCATATCAGGTATTACAGGGCGCAAAAACCAAAATACGTTTGACTTGCGTGAAATTATGTTTTTCCCTGCGTCAGTGGCGTGTATGTGCATAGTTAGTGTCATTAAAAAATTTACATTGCTGACTAAGTTTCACAATCTTTTGGACACATTTTTTGACATACTATCATATTTTCTTTAACAACTATTTTCTTAATTATCTACATAACGTTTTACTTCAGTCGAAGATTTGTATGGGATATTTATATTTTATTTTGTTGTTGTGTTGTTATTGTAATCTTTTATGTGGCATAATATCATAACATTGTAGAATAATAACACCGTAACATCATAATATGATAATATCAATCTTATTTAAAAATTATTATTTTTTATTATCTACGTGCTATTTGATTCGAGAATTCTAATTCGATTTCTATTTTATTTTTAACCTATTAATCGTCGTCAAAAGCTAAAGCGTGCGAGCGCTCGTCAAATGAGGTTGTGTTGCCGGTATTTGACGCGCAGACATGGCCGGCAAAAAGCGGATGATATGAAATGATACACGAGCGTCTCACGCCACATCTGATCTTGGCTGCCGCCAAGGTCGAACATCGCTACATAATGGCGCCATTTTTAAATTTACTTGCCGGTAGAAAATACCTATTTTAAATCTTTAAAAAAATGAATCTGTTTTATTCATATAAATTAATATATACTTATCAAAAACAATAATTACATTTACATAAATATAAAATACCTAATATTAATAACATCCCCTCCCCCACCCCAAAGCGTATATGCGATTTTGATTTTTTTTCACTTTAAAGTTTATTTTATTATATAAAAGGATTTTTTGTATATAGTAATAATTATATTTGATTTAGTGGCTACTGTATCACTGGCTACTAGGAGTAGCGAATGTTGATCAGATTGAGTTCATCAGTAAAGTGCCTTACAGGATTCGTAGGCTTCCAGGGCTCGCTCGTCCTGAAACTGCATACTCATCCTGTAATTTAATAGGTACTTTCCTGACTTGTTAGGTAAATAAATATGATTTTGTTACTCTTGAAGATTAGAATATAAATTATAAAAGTCCTATAATATTGCGCAACCTTAATAAAGTTTGTGTTTACAGCTTCATATTACATTCATACCTTAATATACAATGTTATTTATTATAGCAAACTGTGATTGCGGAAGCACCCTCTTCATCCGGTTAGAAGGATGCAAAGCTGTAGTAAAGTTCGCAGTCACCATAGAAATTGGCGCAGGACTTTGCGGTAAACGTAATTTGCGTCAACCAAGAAGAGTAGTTGTTGGGGAAGAATTGGGCACCACCTCTGCTAATGTCTATAGGGCAAATCTTGCCAATGATACAATGTCGCCGGGTGATCCGGAACCTCCTCATTTGCCATCAGCCAGTGTTTTGCACGTCACCAGGAAAGAATATGTCGATTCGACTTACCTAGACAAGGATCCAATAAAAGCCTTGGAAATGTTGCGGGACAATGACGGGAAAGCTACCATCCAGGCTATTTCAAAAGTTCCTTTCTTCGTGATATACACTACAAATTATCAGAAAAATGTTTATAATTTGTATGCAAAAGAGGAAACGACAACTTTATTTATCGATGCTACTGGCGATTTGGTAAAGAAGATTTAGCATATCGATGGAACATCTGGAAATCACATTTTCCTGTATATAATAGCCATTAAATGTCGCAATGGGCAATTTTCCATTACGCAGATGTTAACCGAATGTCAGACTATGATCGTCATATTATTATTGGCTTAACACATGGTTCAGGGCTGTGGTGCAATACCCGAAAGAAACTGTCACAGACTACTCCCGAGCGTTGTTGACTGCAATAATTAGAGCGTTTGCAGGCTCTCTAACGATTGAAGATTATGCAGACAGTTTCTTCGCCACCCTCCCAAAATGCTACGTTAGGGCCGATGTTGCCCATTTCATCAAAATCTATACAAACTTTATGCATAGTTCGCCAAGATTGGTGAAAAAGTTTTACGCGGGTGTGATGGGGAAACTAGTTTTATGCACAGACCTGACGAATGCCCGGGAAATTATAAAATCGGCGTTAATCGTTTCTCAAACTGAAACAAGCGGTTTCAAAGTGGATAGTCCCGAAGAAAGAACTCCAGCTGAGATCCACAAAGGAAAGCTGTTAAAACTAATAACCATTAAAACCAGTATTGACGACATCATGGAAGAAGCCCTCAATGACTCAAGTGCAGAGGCATCAAACTGCGACGACGACGAAACCGAAGGTAACAATAACGACACCAACACTTGGACTAAGTGGGGTTCAGAAATAAACGAAGAGGCCGCCGCCGTCATGGCAGAAGGGACGGAAGTGAATCCGTACTACTTCCCGCAGTTTGCGAATAAGCTGCTGAAAGACATCAGGCACTTGCCTTTATGGTCGTGCGTATATAGAAATAAATTCGGTTACGGTCGCATACCTGCTTCAAGCGCTTCAGTAGAAGGGGAGTTTAACAAACTTAAAAACCACATTATCAGTGCTGGCGAGAAACGGGAGAAGAAACGAGTTGACAAGTTTGTTGAGAAACACGTACATTACCTAAACGGTAAGCTGAAGTTAATTATATACGTCCGAGAAGGTTAGAAGCATGCGCCCAAATTGGGTCGACGGGGACTCTACGCAAGGCAACAGCGATGGTATCAACAATGACGGTATTCAAAATGATGACGGCATTCAAAATGATGACGGCACAACGAATCACAGCATTCTTCCCGAAGATGATAACACTCTCAGGAGTAACACTGTCGAGAAACTTTCTTCTTTTGTAAAAACCCAGTGCGTTCTTTGTTTGAAGGGAGATTTTCCGACGGGAGCTCACCGATGTATTCGCTGCTCTGAGCCTGTGCACATTATTTTTGAATGTTCCTTTCCCATTCCCAATCAGGACGAAGGATATGGCGAGAAAAGGTTGTGTTTTGGATGCAAAAACAATTGCAATAACTAGTTATTTCCGCTTTGATGTTTTCATGATAAGGTTTTTTAAAAACCTAATGATTTTGTCTTCATATTACTAAATTCACATCTAAGGAGCTATCAACTACAAATTAATATATAACAGTATAGCAGTATAATGTTTAATTAATTTGCAGGGATCTTCATGTACGTTGTGACGTCAGACCTACCAGAAATGCCACCGGTTGCTTTGAACGACATACCACAATCTATTTAGCGAAACCAGTGGTTTATAAAAAAACGAACTGAGCCTTAAATTTGGAAATATGGCATTTAATTAGCCTTTAATTAGCCTTTAATTCTCCATAGGTTACTTTTTTAAATTTCGCATTCTACATTAGATTTTTGATGTGGGTCCCGCTAACTTTTGTCTAAAGTTAGCGAAACCTGTGGTTTATAAAAAAACCAGCTTAGCCTTAAATTTGAAAATAGGGCATTTAATTAGCCTTTAATTCTCCATAGGTTACTTTTTTAAATTTCGCATTCTACATTAGATTTTTGATGTGGGTCCCGCTAACTTTTTTCTAAAGTTAGCGAAGCCCATGGTTTTAAAAAAAGCAGCTGAGCCTTAAATTTGAAAATAGGACATTTAATTAGCCTTTAATTAGCCTTTAATTCTCCATAGGTTACTTTTTTAAATTTCGCATTCTACATTAGATTTTTGATGTGGGTCCCGCTAACTTTTTTCTAAAGTTAGCGAAGCCCGTGGTTTTTAAAAAAACCAGCTGAGCCTTAAATTTGAAAATAGGGCATTTAATTAGCCTTTAATTAGCCTTTAATTCTACATAGGCTACTTTTTTAAATTTTGCATTCTACATTATTTTTTTGATGTGGGTCCCGCTAACTTTTGTCTAAAGTTAGCGAAGCCCGTTGTTTAGAAAAAAACCAGCTGAGCCTTAAATTTGAAAATAGGGCATTTAATTAGCCTGTAATTAACCTTTAATTCTCCATAGGTTACTTTTTTAAATTTCGCATTCTACATTAGATTTTTGATGTGGGTCCCGCTAACTTTTTTCTAAAGTTAGCGAAGCCCGTGGTTTTTAAAAAAACCAGCTGAGCCTTAAATTTGAAAATAGGGCATTTAATTAGCCTTTAATTAGCCTTTAATTCTACATAGGTTACTTTTTTAAATTTTGTATTCTACATTACATTTTTGATGTGGGTCCCGCTAACTTTTGTCTAAAGTTAGCGAAGCCCGTGGTTTTTAAAAAAACCAGCTGAGCCTTAAATTTGAAAATAGGGCATTTAATTAGCCTTTAATTCTCCATAGGTTACTTTTTTAAATTTTGCATTCTACATTAGATTTTTGATGTGGGCTCCGCTAACTTTTTCTAAAGTTAGCGAAGCCCGCGGTTTTAGAAAAACTAGCTAAGCCGTAAATTTAAAAATAGGGCATTTAATTAGCCTTTAATTAGCCTTTAATTTCCCATATACTTTCCTGTTCTCCTGGTGTATGGGCTTCGCTAACTTTAGGGACGTGTTATACGTGCTTTTTACGGAATAATATGGTTAAGCGATTGGAGATTCGAATTTACTAGTACACTATAAAATAATTATAACCGTTCTAATATAAATAAACTTTGAATCCTACGAAATCGTAAAAAAATTCATCTCAAATGCGTATTTCTGAATATAAATGCAGAAATTTCAAAAGTTTTGAATTTTAATTCCCATCTAAACTAAAATCTTTATAACTGTTTTAAATCATTCTAGTGTTCCACTTCAGGTGAAATTTCGAAAATTAGGTCCAAATGTGTCATTAGTCTTTAACGATGTAGACTTTAACGTGACATATTCGACAAGACACGTTAAAATTGATGAGCCTGAAGTCGGGAGTGCATTGGATTTATTCATTGCATTGCATCACTTGAATGCATAATTTTCCTCCAATACCGAATTAACGCCATCCATCATTTGTGTAACATTTATGCGTTCTCTTCGTCTCGATTAAATAAATGTGCTAGAATCTTATTTCGGTTTCAGACTGAATTTTTTATTATTGTGTTTACTGAAATTCCACGTCATACCTGGTTTTAATTTTTTAAATGAATTTTATTTTTTAGCTAACGCATTTATACACAGAAGTTATTCAATATGACTGCTTTATTGCATATCTTGTATACGTAAAGTAATAAAGTATCTCTCCTGTTGATCATAGTTTTACTACTAGTCTTTATATTGATATACATATACTACTTAATGCCCAACTTTGGGAAATGAGATGTGAATTTGATTCAAATTAAAGTACTATTGCAGTATGATACGAAAGATTCCCACGAAGGTAGCTTACTCAGACTGGCTACATGAGGTCATGTGTATATCTACAAAACCTGACGGCGCCACGGATCAGCGCTCATATAATGACTCCACGTCTCTGAGGTCAGGCAGATTTAGGCAACTCTATAGTAACTCAAAAAAGAAATGTGCAATTAGGTTTACCTTTCGAATAGTTTTGACTTGTCTATAAAAAGGCATAATGTAATAAGGCACAAATAAATTTAAAACAAGCCAATAGGAAAACAAACACCATATAGAAAACTATTGAGTATTACAAATTATTATAATTTATTATCTTTAAATGAATTTAATAATTGTACAATAATTGCAATATCAATATGCATCTTCAAATATTTCATTGTGTAAATATTGTGTTATTTATTTCAAATTGGTTGACATTTATAGGTTTAAGATAGTTTTTCGTAGTCAAAGCAAGGGTTTGGCATTTCTTCAAAGCACTCTGCGAAAAAGAAGGCCTTAAATAATAATTTCTCTGCGTTAATCTATCACTCTACCCTATCAGCAGTATCCTAACCTCGTCTTGTCAACCTAATTGAATGACAGTTGTCATATGTACGATGAAATGATTCAAAGCAGGAAATGTGAAATAAATTAAAGTACACGACGACATTTATTGCGGGTTTAGTTAAATGTTTAAAATGCAATCTTTTATAAAACGTAATTAACAATACCATTACATCTCTCCATAAATATGAGTTTTATAATCAAGTAATGGCAAACCTTATAGATTTGTAAATTAATGCTATAGTAACAGTTACTATTAGTTTTGTAAAATCGTGATTGGATTATCTACTTGTATCACTTTATTATATACCTAGAGCTTACAATATTCCTATAAAACTCTAATAAATCTGTGATATACGTACTTTAAATTCCTTTCAATGCTTTTATATACTCTTTACATAACCAAGTTTTACCATGACTTGCGAATGGCGAACATTTCCTCAAAAGTGGCTTCCTATATAAATATCTCTATTGGAGGTAATACACTGTAAACAGAAAGTATCCTTAATGTCTAGTATCTAACGCATTAGTATGATTAATTGTAACCACCGTTGGTTTAGTTATCATTAAAATTAGTTTCTGTCCCTCGAAACACAACCGTGGTCGTTGAAAGCTGTCAGGGCTGATGACAGTTGTGTAGAAGTTCCTCACAGCAGCTGAGAAGGTTGATAGTGGAATATAGTGATAGAAGAGCGGCTGGTATCTTCAAGCTAAAAATTGTAACAACTCTTTTTTCTGCACGATAAAACATCAAAATATATCAAGATATTTATACTTACTTTACTGTGATGCTCAAGATTGCCTCGGCTTTAGATCTTACTCTTTATTACAAATTTGAATATCAGGTCGTAGGTATTGGTTCTACAGTTGTCTAATTATTAAAAGGAATAGATAAAGGTTTCAAAGCTCAATAAAATACACTAATAGGGCGCCATCTGATTATGGAACTTGATAACATTAATTAAACAAAAAAAAACACTGAGGTCACTAATCAGAAAATGAACTTGGATCCAATAAATTTTGATCAAATAATTTACTATACTCAATAGTATCAAAGTTAGGCTGTAGAAAAATATAAATAAAACGTTCATAATTATATGGGTCTATGTTGCTCACTTTAGTTAAACTTGAAAACATATTTATTATAAGAATATAAAAATAAGACATAAAAATACATTTATTGAACTTAAAAATTCTGATATTAGTACCCGCCATAAGAGCTCTTAGCGGTAAGGAACGTTTAAATACAAAAATATATAAATAATCAACATATAAAAAGTGAAATAACTACAAAAATGTTACACGATAAAACAAAGAAATCATATTTCAAAATACCTTAATCATCTTGATAAGTTGCAAACAAAACCAGTACTAAATTGCACGAAATTGCCTTTTATAACACCAGGAACCATTACTGCTGAATAGTAAAAACTGGAACGGGTTCTTGTAGGACGGCAGTTACTTTATTTGGATCCACGATGAATTAACCTTCCAGCATTATGTCAAGAAAAACTATTGGTGATTCAATTCACCCTAACCAAAACTTCTAGTACAACCATATAACTCAAATAACTTTAGTTATTAGATTATTATTAAAGGGAAACCAGTTCTTTTTATTATTATATTTTAATATAATCTGTATGCCACTTAAATCCAGACTGAATTTTATCAAACACTAGAACTTTAATAAAAACTTTAACTTGCATTCGATGGTTAATTATAATTTTAATCTTTTATGCGATCCGAGATTCTTTATCATTCAGTAGTTCGATCACTTAAGATAAAATCTATGGTTATTTATTATTATCGAGGTGTTAGACGGGAATTAACTTTGTTGTTAAACTGTATGAGAATAGACGATACTTTCAGTAAGAAAATGAATTTCCCACAATTTAATAGCACGGAAATCCGGAAAATTATAAATACAACGAGACTTTTACTAAACGTAAGTTCACAACTAATACAACGGGAACGAAATTCTTCTTCAAAACTATACGTTAACTATCCAAGACTTGGCGTTAACTTGAATCGACGTCAACTATCTAGCTTAACTCGCCGTCGACTGCCTACTCGGTAGCTCAACTTAAGTGAGACTGAACTAAAAACTCAGGGTTATTTTCTATATACGGAATATTTTTTTAGCGGGGTGCGCTTTTGCATAGGCCAATAGAAGAGTCGCATGATTTCGGTTTGACGAATCAAAATTAGTGTTTCCAACACAAAGGAAATCTGGAACGCAATATTCTTTATAACAAAAACTTGCAGACGGGATGTATTCCGAGACACAGATGGCCTCTTTAAAAATTACCATTTAACACGTACAAACTATTATTCCTTCAGAAAAATAGATTTTGACAATATTTTCGGAGAATAAAAAAAATAAGTGTTGATGAGAAAACTTAAAAGCATGGTTTACACAAACCAAAATTGTTTATCTTGTAAATTTTAACACCGGAATCACTTGATACAGCAAACACCTGTCTTGGCCTTACCTTTTAGTTATAATAGAAGCTATAATTTTGTTATTTTATTATACAGAACGGCTCTACTAGTCTGGAAAGATGACATTTAATACATTTTTATGAGGTTTCTTTATACCGTAAGCCAATATATTTTAAATTACAAGAAAGACGCAGACTTACAGGACCGCATTTAAGATTTTTTTAGCAACTTCGCCCCAAAATTTCATTAAGTCAAGACTGGTAAAAAAATACCATTACAAAATAAGCAACTCTTAAAAGCAGCTAAGCGGTTAGTAAGATTTGTGTGATGTGCGATTGTGCACATCACTAAATAATGATTTAGACAGGTAATAAAATGCACACCTCAACCTGAAAACATGGCGTTAGTTGTTTTATGTTTGTGAGTAAAAAAGGAGGGTAATTCATACTATCTTGTAACAGTCATCATTGCATCCGGTTTTGGTCACGTTGGACTGTATTTAATATTATTAAGATTAACGGCTTATCGCTAGACTGTCCAACCATCTTTTTGGCCCATCATCAGTGATGAATTATTTTTATATCGGGTTGAAGTTCTTTCAATAAGTAATGGCTGCTAGTAAACTTTAACATAATTCCTTTAGATAACTTGACTTATTTTGCACATTTTGGTAACACATTTTAACGCCCTTTTTGAAATTTCGTTTGTTTTGAGTATTGCTCCATTACTATTAGTAAGGTGTGAAATGCCCCGACGAAGGAATAGCTAACCCAGAAGGAGTCGATAGCCGTGGGATTTGTAAGCTATCAGAGAAGTTCAAGCTGATCTGTCATTTTCCAAATATATACAGGGTGTCATGAGTTAGAACGCATTAATTTTAAGGGGTGATAGAAGACATCAAAAGGAACAAAAAAGTCTTAATACGTTTTTTTCTATGTTGATAAGCTTTCGAGTAATTTAGAAAAAAACATTGCCATGTCTGGCAACCTTGCTTAAGTATAATCGCAACTGGGTCTTCACCTTGTTTTAGAAAATCAAACAAACTGATGATAACAGCCGTTGTTTAAAAATAATAAACATCCGAAGCAGATTAGTCGGGTGACTAATTCTACGAAAATTGTAATCGGCAATAAACAAAATTTGTACGTTGTTCGTTAAAATCACGCTGATTCATAACAAACCAACTGCAAAAATAAGACAATAATTGATCTACATTATATTTATTAATTTCCGGAATATTTTCAAGATTCTTGACGTATTTGTTTTTTTAACAAAAAATTCTATCTTATGTAAAAAAATTTGATTAAGGCACCTAATTACCATAAAATTAAAGATTTTTCAATGTAGCCAAAACGAGGTGTCAACAAAATTCCTTAACCTAATTATCTAATTTAAATTAGATAAATCTTCTCTTTAAAAGATATTCGCTTATAAAATCATTAAAAACTGTTATTAGATAAACAAATTGCTTTATTGACAACATATTATTTCAAAGTTCAACAAACTACCAGCTCAGTATTATCTCACTCTAATAAATAATAATAAAAGGGTATTATTAACACAGTTGCGATCAGGCATTGACCCAAATATTCTTCATTAAATCATTAAATTGCAAAGTTCTAAACAAAATGTGCTTTATTTCAATGTCCAGAAACTACCACATAAGCATTTTGTGCGAATGTTGAGTAAATTTTATTACAAACTTTACAGGGTTGTCAATTGTTTCTTAATTGAGTAAAATTAATTTGTAATTGTAAAAAGAATTCAATTTTACATGGAAACAAAGTACGGTAGGATAAAACGTTATTAAGGTTTGTTGTTGTGATAGATGAGATACATCTGCCGACAAAGCCCTATATTTAAAGTACTATTATTAACGCGGCAAAATGATGTTAAAGTTTCCAACTTTTTTTATTGTTTTTTCTGAAAAAGTAGTACGTTCTAGAACAAAGTTGTATTAGACTTTTTTTGTCCCTTTTGGTGTCGTTTATCACCCCTTAAAATTAATGCGTTCTAACTCATGACACGCTGTATATAAGGTGCCGCGGCCCCAACCGCTAAATAAAAAGAGCCCTGAATGAATTCGCACCCCCCGGGGCCAGGGGTATATTTAGTAATAGTTACTCCAGTTCTCACATAAGGTTATAACTGTAAAGCTTTTATAAAAACAAGGGAACTAGTATTTAAATAATAGTAACAAACAAAAACGAACAATAAATAAATATGAACGTAAATAGACCTGCAACAACAAATATTTTTATTGTGTGTTATTAAAGTCTGTAGTGTGTAGAAATGAAAAGATTCAGTTCGGGCTCAGATTAAATATGTTTAAGGAGTGTTTAGATTTTTGTTAGATTTAAGATGTATACTTACCTAATCGTAACGAAAATGTGTTATTGGCTAACTGTAAATAAGAAATTAACTAAAGGTACTATTATACTTCAAAGCTACCAATTTCTATAATTTAAAACTTTCGCTTCTATTCAAAATCGTCCAACAAAAACTCGAACACAAGCACGCAATGCCTTTTTCGAGAAATACCAATTATGTAAAATTAATTTCCTTTAATGTTTAGCTTTTACGTTCCTTAATTAGGTAATTTTGCTCTCGTTCCTCTGTAATTATTATTTGGAAATTTTCTAAATATCTACTTCGGAACCTTTTCAGCGAACGTACCAAAAATAAAAAAGACAAATGCAGGAAAAGAAGAAACTTTCTGATTAAACAGACTCTTGGTAATTTTATATATCAAAAGAATCAAAAACTAACTGCAAAAAATTTAAATCAAAGCTTATTTTGTCAGAAGAGCTGGTAGTATAAGTCTTTTAATTAATTTTGCCCATTGAGTCGTGAAACTAAATCATATGGCCGTCGATTTTTTGTAAAAGTACGTCGGAATTCCCCCGATTGAAAAACCCATCATTACGCCGGAGCAAACCTTCTGTCTGCTATTTTCTCGGATTTTGAGGAGTTCATAACGAACCACGGAAATGCTTCATCATGAAGTTGACTCCGACTGCGTGGTTTTCTTAAGCATCGCAATGAATAATGAAAAAGGGAATTAATAAGGTTGACAAGCTTTCTCTTCTGGTAGAATTTCTGTTTTATGCGATTGTATAAGTAATTCTTAACAAACAAAAGTCAGTGTTATTCCTTTTTAATTAAGATGATAATTATTATTGCCCTAATACGTAATCATTATTAATTTTTTATTGAATATGGGAAAATTTTACGAATATTCTGAACGAGTTTGTTCCATTAAGCAATTTGTTACATTCAGTTTTAACATTTATAAGGATTTAATTCTGTTTTATTTCCAAATTTCGAAATCGAATACGTACTTTTTCGTGTTTGTTTTAGTTTAATATTAGTCTTAATGGGTGAATCAGTATAACATATATTGTGATTGCTGGTTGTTAGTGACAGCAACGGAAAGCAAGCGGTTGATTATTATTGGATGTTGGCGAAACAGCACCCGCAAGCCAAGTTGTTAGTTGAAATTCCCACCAGGTATTCTATAGTCCATGGGCATTAGTTGGCTACTGGGCTACCCGAGACTCGAGATTGGATGGTAGGATGTTCGCTGGTGGCAGTAACCCACTGATAGAACCCCTGATACTATGTTCGAGTCGCCTTGCGTGTTTGAGAACCTCGTGGTCATCGAATAGGACAACTTACTAGCAAAACTTATGGATAGCAATGTGAAACACTCATTTTTCTGTACGATAAAATTACAATAAAAAGCCCCGCGATTGGGCGGCATTGAAACGCTCGTTTTTTTAACCAAACAAAATAAACAAAGCTTAAACCTTCAAACGAAAAGTTCACGTTACATAAACTAGATTAGAACACAAAGTACGATACTTACTGTATATAAAAATGCTCAAAATTGCCGGCTTGAGATCTTGCCTTTACAAATTTAAATTTCAGGTCGCAGGTGTTAACCCTAAAAGCTTCTAATTAAATAATGGAGTCAGGAACAAATAATAATATGTTGGGCGCCACCAAAGCTGAGGATGTTTTCATAAAATCAGCTATAGGAACTAACCTCCTTATTAATTTTGACGTTAATTTAATAAAACATTTATCAAACTATAAAAAATCTTGATTAGCCAAAGAAACAAAAAACATCAGCAGTCCGTTTAGTCAAACTATGTCAAATAATCAAGTAAATTTGAAATCTGTATATTAAAAACAAAAGAAAATGGTACATACAATGCACATCAAAGAAGTTACACATTCATGAAAATTAGCAAATTCAAAATACAAAACGCATCAAATTAAAATAGTTATTATTCCAAAAATGTTCACTTGAATGTTGCTCAAAATAATTGTGGAAATTATTATATAACAAATACTTATTCTTCATTTGTTATGTTTCCATTAATTCAAAAAGATCAGTGTATCGATATGAAAATCTCCTTTTCTTATATATGAGAATTTACACTGAATTCTAATTACAAATATCCGGCAACTAAACGATTCTTCTATAAATGAAGATTCACGAAATAACTTTATTTAAGCGGTACTGTAATATTGTATTTTTATTCAAACTCAATGAACTAAACGGCACTTTAAATAGTTAATTTGTTATTTTTTAATAAACAAATCGGACGGTAATCACAACATACTCAAACGAAAAATTACTAAATTCACTTGACGGGATTAAAATAATACCCCGCCAAGGCACGAGGTACGCTGCCGCGAAAAAACTTTAGCTGGACTCTCTGCAACTATACTCTCTAAAGATCGAGACTGAAGTGTCTCTTAAAAACTGAAGGTTATTTTATTATATACTGAGTATTCTGAAGGGTGCAATTCTGCATACACCAATCAAAAAAGCGCCTGTAGTCGATAGAGGAAGTTTTCTTGATTCCGCTATCAGATTTTGACCTTAAAAGACCAGAAACTACGCAGTTTGTGTTTCCGCCGAGGAATTGTGCACACAGATGTTATCTTAATAAATCTAGCAAACACATCAAGTTGTTTTTAAGCGCATATGTAAGTAACCAAAAGAGATTTTTAACACGTAGCAAACATAAAATTAGATAAAGGTGGTTTGCCTTATAATGTTTTTATAGAACGCCAAACTACAATATCTATGGGGAATGAACAAAATTAGGTTTATCACGAACCATATTTAATAGTTTCCAGAATTTTAACAAAGAAGCCATTTTAGCCAATATACACGTGCATAAATAAAATACAGAAAGAAGTAATTTATTGCCCAAATGTTTTTTATAATTCTAAGAAGATTTGAAACACAACCTTTTTTTTAAAATAATTTTTATATGATTATTTGTACCAAATGCTGACACAAGTTTATATTTTAAGAAGAACTCAAATTTGCAGAACGGGACTTAAGATTCTTAGTAAATATGTAGACAAAACTACATTTATTCAGGACTGATAAGAATATACCGTTACAAATGAATAGTTTCGCACTTCAAAAAGTAAAGATTTTTCATGCAGACGTACTTGACTAAAATTTGTTACTACAGAAAGGCCAATTTGCTTTCGAGTGCACGTAGCGTTGTGCTTTATTATGCACCTAAAAAATGTCATCTGGACGTTTTGATGAAGAAATGCATTTCTTCTCAAAGAAGCGATAGAAACATAGATTGCATGAGCGCTGTTTCTCGAGACTCGTAGAAGGTAACATTATTTTCAAATTATTTAATAATATAAGACATTACGAATCATGAGAAATTATCACTCTGACTGGGGGAATTGAACCCGAATCTTTCGGCACTGCGCATCAACGCTCTAACAAACTGAGCTATCAGGGCCAATGTTAAACATTAATAAATAGTTAATATTTACTTCATATTTAATTTTCTTAAAAGATTATTACAAATCTAGAATAGCTTTGATAATTGATGTGTTCCCGACGAAACGCCGGTCCACTAACTTGATGAAGCAAATATATCTTGTACACCTTGTATTTTTTGAGATGATTAATGCTATAATAATTATAGTTAAGCAGATTGTTATTCTAATTGTTGTTAGTGCTAATGCAATTAATTCGTATGAAGAGGTTGTAGGTTAGCCCTGATACGTTAGTTGGTTAGAGCGTAGGTGCATATGATGGCTGCAAGAGTAATACCTCTACCAGGAGATTGTAGCATCCTTTTGAGACACCACACCTAGGTATGTTCACCTCATGCACAATACACTGGAAACTGGTAGTAGCACTAAACAGTCATCTAAATGTACGTTTTAACTCCATTATGTAAATCGGAGAGAATATCAGAACTAAGCATGCTTCAACAAAGAAAGATTACAGTTTTTAGATTGGCCAGACAATGAGGCACGTGTTGAGGTACTGCTAACGCTGAATATAATAATGCTGATATCTGTATATTGTTTATCATCGCTAGTTAGATCAATTACTGTCTCTCCTATTAGATAGAAGCGAAGCATTATCTAATATCTGTTACCTATTAGCGGTCTGCATGTTTCCAGAAAGCCTACGGGCTGATTCGGGCTCAACCCCAGTCTACAGGCTGTGGGTGGGAAGGGCATTAATACTTCTGGCGTGTGCAAGAACTTTGCGCTATCAGGCGCTACCGGGCTCTGCCATTACAGATACCGGCCACTCCAGACAGTCTGGATGCTTGCTTATCGCTTATGAAATGCACCGTTGCAGACGAGGAGAGCAACTAAGTAAGACTTTATGGTACATTGTATATGCATACATGCCAGGTACCTGGCTATCAAGTTAGTTCATCAAGGCAGCTGACGAAAAATACTTATTAACCCACGGGAGCAAACGGGAAATACTCGACACCTGATTAAATATATGGGTATTCGGATTTTTTTGAATGGTTCTACATACCGATATTTTAACACGCGGGTTTTTCGGTAAGTCTACTTAGCAGAGAAATATTGCTTTCATATTAACACCAGACTAAGTATCTTACAGTAACATAAATAATATCAATTATTAACAAATTCTTTTGAAAGTCATGTTATCCTCTTAAATAAAGTTATAATATGTACAGATACTTTTTATAAAAGTCGCAACTTTAGCAAAAAATATTTGTACACACCTTTGTACACATTGGTCAAAAGAAATATTTTTTATTTGATTTGTTTGAATAATATACTGCGGTGATATCAAATCATCTCATTGAAAATTTTATTACGATAGTTCATAGACGTTAATATAAATATTTCACATATCAGATTTAAATTAAAAGAGAGACATGCTATGTCATAGGCATAATTAATATAAAGGCTATATATAGGACCACAGTTAGGTTCATTAATATTTAAATTAAGAACTAAGAATAAAAATTTCATGCAAACATAACCTAAGTTTTGTTTTTATGTATAATGAATAGGTTTCATTTTTAGAAAAAGGATATCATTCTGTTAGATTGCTTGATCATAAATATGTTTATGCAACCCAAGTTACACATTGGGATGAGTTTTCAACTTATAAGAATAAAATAATTTGCTTATTCAATTTTAGAGATTAGGGTTTTCAACGTTAGGTAAATTTTTCTACTTTCCAGGAGACCAGCTGTTAGTTAACTGAAAACAGATAAATTAGGTCAATCTTGTTATGACTTATATAATACAATTAATTTTTGAATTTGGTTATAAAATTTCTGACCATTTTAATTACTGAAGGTTTTAATCTTGTCGTTTCATTTCATCGTGACGATTATTGACTCTTATCCTATTTTTCCTCACCATTGTTTTTATGTAGGTGCTTGGAGTACTGTATGCTGGACATTTTGATCATAAATTGATTAATTTTGAATCAATATTTAAGCTGGAACTTGCAAATGCATTAATTGGTCTATTCATTGTAGTATCGTATTGTGAAAATTATGTTTGTAGTAAACTGTAAAGATGTTTCTATGGAGAACTTATTTGTATTACTTGTATTGTGTATTCATGTAACTAGTTTGTAAAGGATAAACCTTGATTTGTTGAATTCTATATGCATTTAGGTCGTAACGAGATTTGTATATTGTCAATCGTTTTTCTCTTATACCTTCGTTACGATACATTTTTGGACATAGGATGTATTATACTGTTTTGATCCTTGTTTTAAGGGCTACAATCCTGTAATCATATAATTAAGATTAGTGGCGATTAATAACAACTGTGCGGATTAGTGACGTCATCAAGCTTACATGATGGGCTTTTGTTTTGAAAATATGTCATCGCCGGTTTTTGTTCTAACATAAACTATATAAGCTGGAGCAAATTTTAACAAAATCAGTCGACAAAACGTTCAAGGTAAAACCTATGCCCGACTCCGAATAAAATATCTATAATTTAATTTGAGGTTAGATATTTCAACCATGTGATTGACGTAAACGTTATATTTAAAATAAAGTTTGAATTGAATTAAAGTGTTACCTGAACATTTTTAAAAGTTAAAAGAAGACTTTATTATTGTTTTATAATTATATAAAGTGAACGTGATTGTTGAAATAAATTCTGGTTGAATTTATTTTTTGACATCGATCTACGTATTGATGTTTTTGAAGACAGGAAATCAGCTGATGAATACGACAGCAATGTTACCAATTGTGGATTTATATAAAGGAATTTATTTTTAATAAAATATACCAGGTTGGTTATAATAAATGGGCTCTTTAATCTCATTAATAACAATTAACTTATAAAGTTATCCTCAATAATACAAATTTATTTTGTTTAGTTTACCAAGTTTCCTTTGAGAACTTATCTGCTTTCGATTAAATAAAACAATTTAATTTCTTTTATTAAAATTTATTTTTATTAGATAAACAGTTATTTATAAATAAATTTTGATTTGTGTTGGTCTGTTCAAATGAATGACCGTATTGGCCCTATGTCAGGCCATTACAACTATTAATAACATTTGAGCAAGCCTGGGAATTTAATTCTCAATTATTAATTGTATTGATTTGAACAATATTTCTTGCTTTTTGATTTTTTTTCATTCGAAATTTTATTTCGTTCTTTAAATAAAGTTTATGTGTTTTTAAAATTTACATATGTGTTTAATTGATGCAAATATAAGCATCCAGTTTTCTTTTCTTTTGAATTTAGAGTTTAGCAGTGGTTGTCCAGCTTGCAGGAGCTTTAGCGTTTACAACATAAGTTTTTCTTTCGTTCCAGGCATAAGAGTTAATAAGAGTCTCGTAATTCACTATAATTTATGCTTTACTGAGTAAACCTGAGCTAGCTGAGTGGAATAAAGAAAAATATCTGTGGTGTATTTTTATTATAATCCACCGTATATAATTCATGTTTATATTTGGAACGGTGGACATATTGTATTTTATTTTGTTAATAGTTCACCGCATATATTTAATGGCGTGTCCCGAACGTGAGGCATTTCTTATTATTTAAATACATCGCAATACAGATTATCACAGGAAGGCGATTGATACTGCAATTCGAGACGCATTTGTGAAATGCGTATTGTATAAATCTTTTAAACTATTCAATATTCTCTTATTAATGAAATAAATTAGTTTTCAAAAATCAAAACCTAGCTTGTCAGATATGTCCTGAGAATTCTAAATTTCAAAATTCAAAATTATAATTTACTGCCAAATTTAAAAATATTCAAACCACATTATTGTATTTTTGACATAATCATTTTAAATTTAATAAAATGTTAAATAGTTAAAAAAATGTTTTATCGATTTTAAAATATTGCCAAGTAAATACTTTAATTGTTTTCAACTTGGATAAGGATTTCACTGCGTAACTAAATTTTATTGACATTATAAACTATATAGATGATTTGTAACAAGAACTGCACGTTTTAAAATTTGGATAATGCTTCCACTATCTAAACTTTTTGGTAATTTAAAAGTTTCTTTCTTTAGTATATTTAAATGTTAACATAGAGAACATTTAATTATTATTATTTAAAAAACCTGTTAGTCTTACAAAGTAAAAGACCAATAAAATAAAATAAAGGTATGTATAATGTAATTTTACATAAGACGTTCTAGTTTGACAATATGATAATTATTTTTTAAAAATCCAATAAACAATTCAATTACCAATAGTTACAAATTACACATACAAAATCTTGTATTAATAATTGTAAAGGAAAATATTTTCCCTTTAATGATACACAATAAGATGTATTATTAATTAAATACTGTTGAAACTAGAAACAAAAACAGGGCCATTCATTACAGAAACTCATAAATTAATGTTTTTTTATTATTAGCTGTAATAAGAAGTAGCTATGTAGGTTATTATCAAAGTTAATAATTGAGGAAACTGTGCAACGGTCAGTTCTAACGTACCTATAATAACATGTACCTATAACGATTTGGTAGTAACACAATATTTTCATCATAAGCAAAACAAGCACAAGCAATATAAGCATCATAAGTAAAACACGTTGTAATATTTCATATTTATTTCTTACTAATCAAAAATTAATTTTAACTTAAGTATAATTTAATAATTTAAAAACAGGCTTTTAAATACACAATAAGTTTATTATAAGTAAAAAAATCTACCAAACTTTAAGTAAATAAAATAAAGAACGAAACTATAAAATAATGTGATCTGATAGAGCTGGATTCAATTCATTTTTACGACTTTTCACTTAGTATGTTTTGTAATTTAAATGATGTTATTATGAAATCATTCCTAATAAGATTTTTATTTATTTATTATTCATTTCTTATGTAATATATTTATCTATTTTAAAGAACTTGTCACTTTAATATAAGTAACAGTATTTTTATCTTTTAAAACGATCGCAAATGCGAAATTCGACTATATTTTTATTTCCTGAAAGTATTAAGGCACAAAAATGATAACGCACTTAAATTTGTTCGAACTAAATAGTTCAATAATAAAAAAGTATTATTTACTGTTTTAATGCAACTAATGCAGGATATATTCGTCAGTAAAGGCTACCAATGTCGTCAAGTAGACGTCTCGCTGTTCCCCTTCTATTACTACTCTTTTCCGTGCCCGCGTTTAACATGCGGTGCATAGGGCAGTTAAATTACTTTCCATAAACTACTAAGCAACGAAACATTATTAGCTACTAAATTGCAGACTTATTTAATTTATAAATAATTTAATAGCATTATTTCTTTAAAAAAACTGCAAATAAGGAACAAAAAATAAATGTTGAGATAGTGAAAGCTACAAACATTATTAGTAAATTTTGGTTTTTATTGTATGTTAGTGCATTATAAAACTAAATTTTATTTAAAAACAAAACAGGAAACTTTATTCCAAAAATAAATTTGTTTACCCATAAGATAATTATCATATTGTCAAACTAGAGGGTCTTATGCAAAATAAATATATCTACCTTATTTAATTTTATTGTTCTTTTATTTCATAAATAAAGAAGTGTTTTATAAGTGTGAAATAAAGAAGAACATTTTTATAAAAATAATAATAGTGTAACGAGTGCAACGCATCGTCTGTTCCGGACGTCAATGGGTTGTGGAACATTCCGGAGCCGCAGCGCAATGCACTCAACCTTCTAGTGTATTCGATGTATACCGGTATGTTCGAGCGACTTCTAGAAGAATTACATGGGGGTATATAATCGACGGCGGATAAAAGAGAGGCAGTCAACAGCGAGTCATTAACTGTGTTTAACGAAATAAATAGTAACTGTAAAGATAAATGTTATATTGGAAATTCATAGTCTGTAAATAATAGTTTTAATGGTTTATAATCATAGCGTTAATTTATAGTGTATTCATTAGTGTATAGAAATAAATATTTGTTTGTGAATAGACGATTTAAACAGCACTTGTGTTATTATTTGAAAAAGAACGTTACAGTGGTGTCAGGTGTGGGGTTAAAATAAATAAAATCGTGTAATAATTAAATAAAGTGCTGTGAGAATAAATTTTTAGTGTTAAAATTAATTTCAACAAACAATTAAAATGGTGATGAAACTATTAAAAGATCTCTTAGTGATAGATTTAAAACGGGAATTGGACGAGAGGGACTTGGATAGTAATAGAAAGAAAGAAGTTTTAATAAAACGGCTAAGAGAATGGCTTTTAGAACAGAAGGAAGATCCTGAAAATTACCGCTTCGAGATACCTGGACCCGCAATTGATACTAGTTTGTTGTTAAGTAAATTGGAAGAAAGTTCTAGAAAAGCCGAAGAAAATTCTAGAAAGTCCGAAGAGAATTCTAGAAATTTAAAAGAAGAATTACTGCAAAAGCACGAAGAGAGTTCTAGAAAGTCCGAAGAGAATGCTAGAAAGCTAATGGAAAATACTAAAGTGCTGGAAAAAAAAGTTTTTGAAAATTCTAAAATGCTTAAAGAAGAATTACTTGAAAATACTAAAGCACTGGAAGAAAATGTTAAAATGCTTAAAGAAGATTTACTGGAAAATACTAGAACGCTTAAAGAAGAATTACTAGAAAAGTCTGAAGAAAGTTCTAGAAGGCTTAAAGGAGAATTGCTGGAAAATGTCAAAGCGTTGGAAGACAAAGTTTTCGAAGAATTTTTTGAGAATGCCAGCGCGTTAGGACTGTTGGAAGGTAGATTGGCGGAACATGATAGGGTAATAAAGATGGTAGAAGAGAAAATATCCCAAATGCAATTACCACCAACAACTAAGAAAGACGATATGACCGAAATGCTGGAAGATAGAATGAGGCAACTACGGTTTCCCTCAACTTCTGAGTGGCCGTTTAATGAAGTAAAGAAACAATTTAAAGAAGAAAAGGTTCCTGCCGTAGGGATAAAAGTAAAACCACCCACGTTCGATGGAAAGATACCTTGGTCCACCTACTACAAACAATTTGAGGCGGCCGCTGGGGCCAACGGATGGACAGGCAAGGAAAAGGCCGTTTCTTTAACTGTGGCTTTGCGTGGAGACGCATTGAATGTCCTGCAAACAATCCCAGCAGGACAGGAAAATGATTATCAATTGTTAGTGTCTAGATTGGAGATGAGATATGGAGACGCGCATCTTCAACAAGTGTATCACGCGCAAGTGAAGAATCGTATCCAGAAGAATGGAGAAAGCCTGCAGGAGTTTGAAGCCGATGTTGCGCGGCTTGTCCGATTGGCGTACCCTACGGCACCCGATTCATTTCTGGGACAGCTCGCTGTGCAGACCTTCATTGATGGGTTAAGAGACGGGGAAACACAACAATCATTGAGGCTAGCACGACCAAGAACAACTGATGATGCACTTGCTCACGCCTTAGAATTTGAAGCTGCAAAACAAGCGTCCCGAGGTCACGGGCGTGTTCGGGCCGTTGTGGAGGAAGAAGAAGGTTCTAAAGATCACCTAGAGGAGTTAGTACTGAGAGTTCTTAGGAAGGAAGAAAGCCGTAAGAAGAATCATCAAGAAGTTCGAGGGCCTCGTTGTTGGAACTGCGGCGAACAAGGACATGTAGAACGCCGTTGTCCCAAAATAAGAAAAGTACAACCGTCGGAAAAGTTAAAGGTGGTTGGCAAGAGGGGGCGAACGTTAACGGCGAGTGAAGATGCCCCGGAGATCACGATCCATGCCGTAACATCGAAGAATAGTAACGGCAGTTTGTTTGTAGATGGGAAGATTGCTAATCGAACTGTTCCACTACTTATTGATACGGGGGCGACAAAATCCATCGTACGCCCTGATGTTCTACGATCAAGTATTAAGTTGCTACCCACAACTACTCAACTCCGTACAGCAACGGGTGAAGTGATACCAACACGCGGAGTGGTGAAGATGAAGATTGGCATTGGAAGTGAAGAACGTGATCATGAGGTGCTGGTAGCCGATATCACTGATGACTTCATCTTGGGAATGGACCTCCTGAGAAAATTTGGTTTTACGTTGGATTTGAAAGAGGGTGTTTTGAAGGTCGGTAACGAAGAACTTCCGTTGCACCCACGAGAAGATCCGGTTGTAAGGGTTTTGCTAACTGAAGATGTGATATTGCCGGGTCAAAGCGAGATGGTTGTCGAGGCGGGTTTGGATGGAGATCTTCGGGTAGGATGTGTGCGAATGATGGAGCCTGTTTGTGATAAGAAGATCCATAGTGGCATACTGGTGGGAAAAGCGCTGATCAAGGTTGGAAAGAGAGTACCGGTGAGAATTATGAACGTTTATCCACGAATGTGGATCCGGTGACAGTGAAGAAGAGTACCCTTGTGGGACAGTGTGTGCCAGTATTCCGAGTAGCCAGGTGTATGGCTGATGTTCCAAAACCAGTGCCCAAAGACCATGGTGGAAAATTAGTGGGTATGGTTACTAGTTCGTGCGAAGACCTTAACAGAACGGAAGTGAAAGAGGTACAGGGTTTGGTTCACCGATACCAAGATATCTTCGCTCTTGACGATAGCCAGAAGGGACGAACAAATATAGTAAAACATAAAATCAATACAGGCAACTCTATGCCTGTCCGTCAGCAGCCGAGGCGTCTACCTCTAGCAAGGCGAGCAGAAGCCGAAAAGATTATTACTGATATGGAAGAACAAGGGGTCATCGAGCCATCCAGCAGTCCATGGGCATCACCGGTGGTCCTGGTCAGTAAGAAGGACGGGTCAACGAGATTTTGTGTGGACTATCGGCAGCTTAATGACGTGACCAAGAAAGACAGCTATCCCTTACCACGCATCGACGACACGTTAGATACCCTGTCTGGTTTACGATGGTTTTCGACTTTGGACTTGAAGAGCGGTTATTGGCAAGTTGAAATGGAACCTGAAGACCGGGAGAAGACCGCGTTCACTATTGGTTCCGGACTATGGCAGTTTACAGTTATGCCTTTCGGTCTATGTAACGCTCCGGCCACCTTTGAGCGTAAAGATGGTACTGGAATGGAAGCGCGTGGGAGAAAGGCCTGCCTGGGAGGCCGTCAGCCCTTTCAACAGAACGCTCAAAGCATATTGGGCCCAATGGGAGTCCTTGAAGGTGGAAGATGATCTCCTGAAGCGAGTACTGGAGAGTGAAGATGGCACCACCATTAGGTCTCAGTTCGTGGTTGCAAGAAGCCGAGTGGCTACAGTATTGCGACATCTCCATGACGGTGCCTCAGGAGGACACTTCGGTGTGAAAAAGACTTTGGAGAAAGTTAGGGAGCGTTTTTATTGGGTCAACTGTAAAGAAGACGTGAAGGAGTGGTGCCGGAAATGTGAACTATGTGCCACTGGTAACGGACCCTTGGGGAAACGAAGAGCACCTATGAGGCAGTACAATGTGGGTAGTCCTCTGGAAAGAATAGCCATAGATATTGCCGGACCATTTCCCGAAACCGACGATGGGAATAAATACATATTAGTGGCAATGGACTATTTTACCAAATGGCCAGAAGCATATGCCCTACCAAACCAGGAAGCTGCGACTGTTGCTGACGTACTAGTCAAAGAGTTTTTCAGTCGCTTCGGAGTGCCCATGGAGCTGCATTCGGATCAAGGCCGCAATTTCGAGTCTGTACTCTTTGGAGAAGTCTGTCGATTGTTGGGCATTCGCAAGACTCGGACCACACCGTTACATCCGCAGTCCGATGGACTGGTAGAACGCATGAATCGGACAATGGGCAAATATTTCGCCAAGGTCGTCTCCGATCATCAACGAGACTGGGACCAATACCTGCATCTGTTCCTGATGGCTTATCGTGCATCGGTCCACGAAACAACCGGTCAGTCACCAGCGTCTGTGATGTTTGGACGCGAGTTACGGTTACCGTGTGATCTGGAATTTGGGTCTCCACCTATAGAGCAGGAGGTAGCCGGGAATGATTATGTCATCAACTTAAAGAAGAAGTTGGAGGATATTCACGACCGAACCCGAAATAATAGTCGAATCGCGAGTGACCGGATGAAGGCTACGTACGATGTGAGAGCCCAAGAAGGAGGGTTTCAACCTGGAGAGCTTGTCTGGTTATACAACCGCAAAGGCGTCGTGGCTATTCTCCAAAGTTACAGCGAAATTGGGAGGGTCCATACCAGGTGAAGAAACGAATAAATGACTTGATTTATCGCATCCAGAAATTGCCAAGGGGGAAACCAAAGGTGGTACACTCCAATCGTCTGGCGCACTATGAGGGAAATAATGACGCAGTCCCGGATCGGAAAAATGAGGCTGAGGTGGCTATCAATACCGTAAGGCCTGAAGATGATCAGCCAACCTTTAGAGAATTTATGGCTGCGTTCTCTGGAACTAGAAAAGCGCGACTCGGAGTCACGACTGAGATGCAACAAGATCTCTTCCGGGTCCCTGGTGATTATTCCATTGCCCACTGTGTCTCCGCGGATCTCCGTATGTCCAGGTGGATCGCAGTAGTGTTTAGAAATAAATTTGGACGGCTGAATGATCTTCCAGAACAAAATCCCTCTGTTGGTAAATCCTTACGCTTGCCTGATCATGACCGATCCATTTACTACTTGGTAACCAAGCAGTTTTACTACCAGAAACCGAGTTACGCCGACTTGTGGAGGGCACTATGGAATTTGAGGATCGAGTTGCTTACCAGGGGAATTAACAAATTGGCAGTTCCCAAACTCGGCTGTGGGCGGGACCAGCTGGATTGGAGAATCGTTAGAAACATGCTGGAAGTTGTCTTTAGAGGTACGGACGTCAAGATCTTCGTCTGCAGTTTTGACCCACAGCCCGCATTAAGGCCAACGAAGAGTGTAGACTGTTATTTCTACCGTAATGGAACGTGTAGTCGAGGTGAAGACTGTCGATATCGTCATGACCCATTCTACAGGAACCAGAGCATAAAACCTGTTCTGGGACAGAACAGACTTGAAGAGGGGGGCAGTGTAACGAGTGCAACGCATCGTCTGTTCCGGCCGTCAATGGGTTGTGGAACATTCCGGAGCCGCAGCGCAATGCACTCAACCTTCTAGTGTATTCGATGTATACCGGTATGTTCGAGCGACTTCTAGAAGAATTACGAGGGTAGATCAGTATTTACGGTCCCTGACATAGTAGGCTTTGCATGATATCGTCACTCATTTTTCTATGAGAACTGTCATTACTAATTATTTGTTGTGTCAAGTTTTGCGTAGGTGCGTGTTGTTCTTTGAAAGTTATTAATAATTAAGCTGGTCGATAACAGACAATTTTTAAAAATGGAAAAAAGTGAAGTCAGAGCGGTGATAAAGTATTTGCAAAAAAAAGGATTAACACCTACCGAAATTCACAAGGATATGACAGACGTTTTAGGGAACTCTGCCCCTTCTTACCAAGTGGTGAAAAATATGTCTCGTGAGTTTAGATTAGGCAGAACAACTTGCGAACATGCGAAAGGTGCGGGACGTCCAGTCTGTGTCACCGTTGACAAAAACATCAATTTGATCCATGATATGGTAATGGCAGATAGAAGACTGACTATTCGCCATATCGCGGAAATAACGAACATCTCTTATGGGTCAGTTGGAAATATTTTAAGAAATGTTCTTGATCTCAGAAAAATTTCGGCGCGTTGGATTCCAAAGATGCTGACCGTCGATCAGAAACGCTCTAGAGTACTGCATTCGGAAGCCAATTTGGAGTACCTGAAGGCCAATCGGAAGCAATTTCTCACTCGCTTTGTGACTGTGGATGAAATATGGGTGCACCATTTTGATCCTGAGACGAAAAGACAAAGTATGGAGTGGCATCACAGAGGTTCTCCAACTCCACGCAAATTTCGAGTTCAACGGGCGGCTGGAAAGATTATGGCCACAGTGTTCTGGGATGCAGAAGGAATTTTGATGATCGATTATTTGCAGCGTGGACGCACAATAACGGGTTCTTATTATGCAAGGTTAATTCCAAAATTGCGCGAAAGCATCGACCGAAAAAGACCAGGAAAATTGGCACACAAAATTTTGTTCCATCAGGACAACGCTCCAGTCCACAAGAGCTGCATTGTCATGGCTGCCATACAGAACGCTGGCTTTGAAATCCTAGAACACCCTCCATATTCACCAGACCTGGCACCCAGTGATTACCATCTATTTCCAAAATTAAAGGAAAACCTGCGTGGAAAAAAATATGGAGACGATAATGAAGTTATGACCGCAGTAAATGGCTGGTTTGAGGAGCAACCGGAAAACGTCTTCCTGAAAGGCATTGAAGCATTGGAACATCGGTGGACCAAGTGCATTGAAGTCCAGGGAGATTATGTTGAGAAATAAATAACTAATGTTTTAAAAATTCTTTCTCTTTCTATATCAGGGACCGTAAATATTGATCTTCCCTCGTACATGGGGGTATATAATCGACGGCGGATAAAAGAGAGGCAGTCAACAGCGAGTCATTAACTGTGTTTAACGAAATAAATAGTAACTGTAAAGATAAATGTTATATTGGAAATTCATAGTCTGTAAATAATAGTTTTAATGGTTTATAATCATAGCGTTAATTTATAGTGTATTCATTAGTGTATAGAAATAAATATTTGTTTGTGAATAGACGATTTAAACAGCACTTGTGTTATTATTTGAAAAAGAACGTTACAATAATTAACTATTCTGTATGTTTACATTTCAATATACAAAAAAATTTAAATTACGAAAAAGCTTAGACAGTGGAATCGTTATCCAAATACCTTATCCATGTTGAAAATCGTATAAATTGTATCTATAGCAATTAACCATCGGATAAAGTTGGTAAAAAGACCGGCCCTAAGTATTTCAAAATCTTCTAACGGTATTATTTAAATTTAAATAATAAGTACACCAATGCCATTTGTAATATTGTTTTCGAAAGAATGTTATTATGTTTATGTAATTTGTAGTCAGCTAGGAATTTCTTATGAAAGCTGTGACTGAGAAGTCTTAGAAGAAAACATTACGTCTTAAATAGCACATACACGGTCTTCCCCGACGACGTCGGCGAAAACGTCGTCGACGACGTCGGGGACAAGGTCGAAATAATGAGGTAATGTTTACATTTACTGTAATTTAATGCATAAACAACTTGTAACTTTCAGCTGGACTGTTATAATAAAATTATGAATATCGTATTTCCTTAAAACATCAAAACGAAAAAAAGCATTATTGATAATAATCATTCATAATAAAATGTGTACTGAATCTCTTCCTTTATTTAGACGTATTTCGAAATAGCTTATGCAATTAACAAAAGTCTTCATAAACGTAATAACCTTGACGTCAGCTTTCGGTGGAATTACAAATCAATCTTTTATTATGAAACGAAAACTTTAGTTTTTTTTTATTTCATTGTTAATTTAGTTCAAAAATGGATATAATTAATTAACGCAGGATTTAGGATTCCGAGTTCCAGTGTGCAAACGATGTACAATTTTCCGAAACCAAAAGGAAGATTATCACTTACCAAAGGACAAGGTAAAAATCTGCTGATTTTTATCATATCTGTCATCTTTTATTAATAGTAGTAAAAGCATTTGCTACATTTTATAAGTTGGCTAAATAATACCTACTGTAGTTTCAACATTTATAAAATATTGTACATAAATAAAATTAATCTTTCAAAAAGTATAAAATTCTCAGTATGTACACCCAAAGAAATAAGTAATGCGTCGCCTCCTATGTGCACCTATTCAGTATGCTGCACACCTTATACATTTAAATAATTATTATATATGTATTAAAAATTAATTATTTTTAATAATATAAAGTTATGCTTCTGTTATTGAAATGTATAAGATGTGTTGCATACTGAAAGGCGCACATAAGAGGCGACGCATTACTTATTTCTTTGGTTGTACTTATTTCCTGTTATACAAGAAAATAGATGGCATCAAGTGTTCAGGTGACAATTATTAGTAGTACAGATTGTAATTATCTTCCAAGGTTATCAGGTTATGACCCATATTGTAAACATGATTTGTAAAATTAAGAATCAGTTTACATCAAATTCGGTTGAATTTATTAAACGGTCTCTACAAATGCAACAAAATATTTATTTTACTAGAATCAGCACGTTCTTGATGAACAACGAAAAAAATGATATTTGATACCTATATAATAATTTGTCCATTGACCTCTCCTATACCAAAATCAGCAGATTTTTACCAGTGTTCTTTTACGGAAAGTCCTTTATAGGAAATTATTGTACATCGTTTGCGCACCAGAACTCAGAATCCTAAATCCTGCGTTAATTATATCCATTTTTAAGCTAAATTAAGAATAAAATAAATAAAAAACAAAAGAGTTGATTTGTAATTCTACCGATGGATATCAATATTATTCCGCTTATGAAAAGTTTTGTTAATTGCATAAGCTATTTCGAAATACGTCTAAACGGTCTAAATAAAGAAAGAGATTCAGTACGCATTTTATTATGCTCAATACTACTTTCTTTCATTTTGATGTTTTAAAGAAATTCGATATTCATAAGTTTATTATACACAGTCGAGCTGGAAGTTACAAGTTGTTTATGCATTAAATTACAGTAAATGTAAACCTCATTATAATTACCTCATTATTTCGACCTTGTCCCCGACGTCGTCGACGACGTTTTCGCCGACGTCGTCGGGGAAGACCGTGTATGTCCAACATTAGGATACGCGAAAAAAGCAAAAGTAAACAAAGTAATTATTGATTGTTATGGTGTTATGGAAAAGTCCATGATGACTCATAAGAATAGCATGTAGTAAAAACAATAAACGTTGTGA
The DNA here is from genome assembly GCA_929113105.1 of Agrypnus murinus. Lineage (NCBI taxonomy): Eukaryota > Metazoa > Arthropoda > Insecta > Coleoptera > Elateridae > Agrypnus > Agrypnus murinus. The sequence continues at coordinate 213,747,236 of OV816025.1, forward strand.
CAAATGAAATTTTAAAAAATTGGCTGGAGATTATGGTGTTCTTTACAGTGGCGTATTTGGGGGGGGGGATATCGGGATATACTATAATCTAGTTAGATTAGTCTTGTGGTGTACCTACAGTTAGTATTTTGACCCGAAATCGTTCCGATTTATTGCGAAATTTTATACTTATGCGAGATAAGAGAGTGAAAGGCAGCCGTTAAATCTGATAGACACGCACCGCTACTGCCTTAATAAGTGACTAAACTGCGGTTAGATCGTGCCTATATCGACTGGATTTAGAGCTTTTCTTGTCTTAATGCCCTCGAAAAGCTCCCACTTGTCTCAACAAACATATCCATGATAATTAAATCTTTAAAATTTGCTGAGGGAGTGTAAACAACGAAAAAAAGTACCAATATCGTGTTCATTTCCTTGCATCAGTGTATTTTTAGCGCGCTGTATATTTTTCATAACTAAATAATCGTAATAGCAGTATTGCTACTCTGGAAAGCATAGATGTATGAGTTAATTAGAAATGTTTGTATTTAGTATTATGAAGTCTAACACGACCCAATTTAAAAAAGGGCAGTGGTTGACTGTTGGTTGTTTATTTTTGGAATTTAAATAATTTCCAATCAAACCCAAAAAATCGAATTTAAACAAATCAAACACACCAAGAATTCGAACGGAATAGCAGTTTTTAAATTCGTGGCGTGACTACTTTTTCCCCTTCAATCAATTTAAAATTTAAAATACAACATTAACGTCAGTCCTATATTTTCCACGCAAAATAGGAATTTCAAATTGACGAAAGAAAGGTGCTGAAATCACACACGTCACCAAATATTACCCTAATATACCTACAAAAATTTAAAACTTTTAAATCCTTTAAGCGTTCCTTTAAGAAAAAGCGGTTTGAAGTTTAAAGAAAATGGGCTTTATATTTCATAATAATTGTTATAATTACAGTTTCATTGTAAATATAGTAGGGATCTTACTAATTAATTTATCAAAAGGTTTTTGATAGGAATACTGTTTCAATATTGATTATAAAAGTAAAAAGATCAGTGAAAGAGTGAGCAAAAGAAGAGCATTTTAGAGGTAATTTCAACCCGTTCCAACAACAAACATACATTTATGTATATGGAATGTAAGTTTCTAATTTGGTCTTCTTATATAACGACTTCTATAGTTTTTTTTATCTGACAACATTGTTTTAAACGTTACTCTTTTGCATAGTTTGGCAGTATTTGGCTACGAAATGTATCGTTTTGCTGGAAAAAGAAGAGCCATTTTGTACTGTTGGATGTCGCTCTTCTGCTCCATACCAGCGGCGGCTCGCCAGGTGAAGTTAGTGAAGTGCCACTTCACTGAATTTTTTCGCCTTACACAATGTTTACAATCAGCTCAAAAATCTATTTTTACAAGATCAACAAATGCAAAAAATTGAGAAATAAAATCTCTGAATAAAAATCTCAATGCCACAATGCATTGCTTTATTGCGGGTTGCGGTCATGAAACGAAGCGGCGACTTGTTCGACACGTGCAGTTGAAGTGAAGTGCTGCAGTATTCAGACATTTAACTCCGTCGCGTTGCTATGGCAACGCTGACGTCACAGCTTTTCTTGGATCCACTTGTTCATTAATTTGGAGGGGCAAGTGCAGTTATTTTATTCGAGCGCCCGAAAACTTCAGTTGAATTTTGTTAACGGAACAAATGTATTGAACTGTGTTGTGTTTGTTAATAAATTTTTTGTGGTTCTGAATTAAAAACGTATAATTACTAACTTAACCATGGATCAACCCGTTAATGACACTGTGTGTAGTTTATTAGAAACTCCGTTTAATCGCTGGAGGGAGGAAGACAAAAGGGACCTTTTAAATGTAGGACGCCCTACAGGAACTTTATCTGTCTCCGCAAAAAAAGGTTTGAATAAAAGCTCAAAATCCTACACCCTCAAATTTAAAGATTCTTGGTTTACCGAATATAAATGGCTTTGTAGCAGCCAAATTCTTCAAAAATTATTTTGTTGGCCATGTTTGCTTTTTTGTAACAAACAATCCGTTTGGAATAAAGGAGGTTTTGCAGATTTATTGAATATTTCAAGAGCACTCCATAAACAGTCTGACTCTAAGGAGCATTTAATTTGTGCACTAAAATTAAAAAATTTCGAAAAGAATAAGAATACAATAGCCGACGCGTTAAAAGAAAATGCCAGACTTTTTAAAGTGCAGTTTAATGAAAATGTTCGACTTAATAGACTTTTTCTGCAGTATGTTATAGATGCAGTTTTGTTTCTTAGTAAGCAAGAGTTGGCATTTCGTAGCCATAACGAAGGCAGTAGCTCAGTAAACAGGGGGAATTTTAAAGAATTGTTGACAGTACTAATTTCAAGAAGTCCTAAAGAAATCAAGGATCATTATGAAAAAATTAAAAATATTTTCAGTGGCGATTCTAAAACCATACAGAATGAGTTAATTCATTGTATTTCCGGTTACATCGATGAGCATGTCAGGAGTGAAATAAATAATACTCATTTTTTTTCTATTCAAGTCGATGATACGACAGATATTACCCAGACATCTCAGTGTTCTTTAATCATAAGATTTGTAGATTCAGAAGGATCAGTAGTGGAACGTTTTTTAGGATTTTATGATATGAGTGCGGATAGAACTTCAACGGCCTTATTTGACTTGTTATGTCCAATCCTAAAACAATTTAATTTTGAAAATAAATTAATTGGTCAGTGTTACGACGGAGCAAGCGTGATGTCCGGGCACTTAAATGGGCTTCAGCAAAAAATTAAAGAACAGGCGCCCCAAGCTGTTTTTGTGCACTGCCTAGCACATCGCCTAAACCTCGTCTTACAACAAAGCTTTACAAAAATTTCAAAATGTCGAATTTTTTTTGCAAGCCTTAGTGGAATCCCTTCTTTCTTCCATCATTCTGCCAAACGATCTTTCGTACTTACCTCAATCAATGTAAGACATATACCGACTGTTACCGAAACTAGATGGTCTTCTAATTCTAAATTGATAGGTGTAATTGTTGAAGACTGGCATAAGCTGAAAGAAGTATTCGAATTTATAATAGCTTCTAAAGATTCCGATAAAACTTCAATTCAGCATGCGAGGGGATTTTTATATGAAATGAACAATTTTGAGTTCACTTTTTTAGCAGTTATATTCAACAAGTGTATTATTTGATGTTCTTAAAAAAAAATCACTTGATATTAACTTTTGCATTGCTCAAATTAAAAGAACTCGCGAAATATTTAGAAATAAAAGAAACGACCAATTCTTTCGCTCACTCTTAGATAAGGCCAATATCTTGACGGAAATAGAGTATTCTAAGAGAGAATATGCCAGTCTCACAAAAGGTGAAGTCGCTTTGAAATTTAAAGCATTATTTTACGAAATTATGGACCACCTTCTAATGGAAATGGACACAAGATTTCAAGATTGTGATAAGTTGCAGTTTGTGTCTTTAGCTGATGCTTCAAAATTTGAGCAGTATAATTTACACTTTCCTTTTGAGGTCGTTGAAAATTTAGGACAGTTTTATGGCAAAATATTCACCAAAAAGCAACGGCTCATAAATGAACTGAGCCTTCTTTATGCTAATGAATCTTATCGCAGTATGTCTGTGCAAGAATTGCTCCACAATCTTCACGAGAATAGAGACATTTTTACGGAAGCTTATAGATTATTTTGTCTTATTTTAACGATTCCATCTACAAGTGCATCAGTGGAAAGAAGTTTTTCCTGTCTTAAGAGAGTAAAGACCTATGTGCGAAATACTGTTTCCCAAGAAAGACTGTCTTCTTTGGTGAATATTTCAATTCAAAAAGAATTATTAGTGAATTTAATCAAGAAACAACCATTTTATGAAGACATCATTGATAAATTCGCTTCTTTGAAGGATCGAAGAATCGACCTGATTTACAAAAAATAAGTAAGTATGTATTCAAATAGAATTAGTATTGTTTCTATGTTTGTATATTTGACTCGGTTAATAGCACTTCACCTATTTTTTGACCCACGAGCCGCCACTGCTCCATACCTTATTGTTAAATTTTAATTTGTGATTTCTTTCTTAGTAGAACTGGTAATTTTGTTATGAATTTTATTTGAAAATATCTAGTGCTTCCACGAAACAAAGTGTTTACGGTTTTACGGGTACTACATCTTTTCTAGTGTCTTTTTATGTTAAAAGACGTCTCCAATAGCCATATTTTTAGCAATAATTTATTTGTGTTTTTTCAAATGAATTAATCGCAAGTAGTCCCTATTTGGTTAATGTAACAACCATTGTCTCTTCTCTTATTAATTCGTAAAGAGAGACATTTGATTATTTTATTTTAATTAATGCCCATTAAAATGAATTTCATTATTAGCTGGTTTTAAAAGGTTATTAACCATTGAAAGCTCTTAATTTTTTTAGTTTTCTCTCAAACCATAAAATCACATTTTCTTCCGAAACTACATATATAGATGAGGAAAATTATAGGTTAATACTAATTGATATTTAAGACAAATTAAACCCTCCCGAGCTTTGGAAAAGACTGATATATGGTTCAACAAGTGAAAATCCGACAAATCAATTAGGGGAAACACTCGATTTATTTGTTTTTAGAGAACTACTGATTTTTCGAATTAAATTTAAAGATTGGAAGACGTTACGGTCTCGACACACAGAATTACACACTGTAGCTAAGAAAAACTTTCAGAGAAAATAATGTGTTGTTTTTGTGTTGAATTTAATATAATTATGAATGTTTTCGACTTTATTCTGGATACAAGGGTCGTAACTTATTACTAATTCTTTTATATTCTTCAGAATATAAAGTAATATTCTATGATAAGTGTCAAGAATTTCAGATTTACAATCTATTTTTACAACCTATCTATAAACAATCACTGAAGGGAAAGAGATTATTTTCAGTAAAAGACTACCGTTAGATACGATACCTGGCCAGGCTATTTATTAAGTAAAAGAGTTTTTATTTGGAATTTCTTATTTTATTTATAACCAGATACTAATATTCTTAAATAGCAGTCTTCCAAAAACCCAAACAAAATGTTTTTACATCAAAGCTCATATTGAATATGGGCTTGATCGCGTTAACAAACAGTCGCTTTCAAGAGGTAAGGGTTCTAAGAAAATTTTGATAGTTTTTGTAAAGACAACAGTGTGCAATCATAATTGTTTATAGTGTGTTTTTACTACATTTTCATTTGACTTAGATATTTATGACAATTCAATAAACCAGGTATTCAGTAAACAGAAAAGGTTTTGCCATAAAAGAGAGAAAAAAAGAATTTTATGATAAGAATTTATTTATGTACTGCTGTGCTTTTCATTAAATATGATTCTCATTCCCAATTTCCCAATGAGGACTTTTGGGGGGAAAGTGATTAGAGGATCAGATCTTAAAAATGAATATTTGAATGTTGAATGCATTTTAAAACCGAATATTTTAAAGCGAACCTCAAAAACACTAATTAGAAACCTCGATGATTATTGCTGTTAGTAGTCACAAGTATGTTGATTCGGCCTTACAAATAGAACGATTTGATACAAAGTAATTGTAAAGTATATGATAATGTAAATGAAAGAATACAATATTATTATAAATTGTATAAATTACTACAAGAGCATATCTTTTGCAAAGCAGATCGAACGAATAAAAGCTTTTTCCTTTAGCAGCCGTTCCTAAATCAAAAAATAACATAAATCTTCATTTAGGGCTTGTACAAACCAATACACCAATAACATTTATCTTTCCTACAAGAGATTTTGGCTGAACCGTTTGGTTGACCGCAGTTTTGATTCCGCTAGTCCCCTGTCAGAGAATCCCGGGCAATTAACGTTAACATTTCTATATGATGTCGGAATTTCCCGGAGCCTGCTTGCCTTCCTATAAAACCTTCTTCTCTCAGCTCCTTATTCTCTGTTATCTTTCCCTCTTAAATAAAGTTTTAACTTTAACACAAATATTTACGTTAGGAAATAAATTTGTTACAACATTTTTATGAGAAGTTACTCGAAGAGATAAAAACGTTTCAGAATTATTAAACAACTTTATTTTTTGATTACAGATAGTGGATGGCAATGCGAAAACCGACGTATCGAACAGAAAGGAGCCAGGAATGTTCTGTGGCGAAACGGAACAACCCCAAACATTCATGTCCGAAACTTCGTTCGTTAAAGTCGTTTTTCACGTGGATAATTTTACGGACCAAACCTATTTTAGCTTCGATACCAGAGCGGAACAGCAACTTGTTGTTTATTTAAGATATGGACAACATCCTGAACTTTATCCTAACAGAAGAGGAGAGGTAGTGCAAGGGTAAGTTAATTTAATCTAATTTTTTCCTTTTCGTTAAATATTAAACTTTCTCCTATTTAACGAATTTAAATTTTAAAGCGAGTCGGATCAAAATTTGAATTTTTAAAAGTGAGGGGAGAATCTCAACGGGAAACTGTGTTAAGTAATTCAATTATATTTATTTGTTTTAGTATAAAAAATCCTAGAACAGCATTTAATATCGGAAATTCAATTAAATTGCTTTAAACGTTTTTATTAGAATTTTCAGAATTCCCAGACAATTTTAAATAAATTGCTCGCAAATGCTGTCTGGTTCTCCTTTTGTCAGTTTCTTGTTCGTTTCGATCGTTATTTGAAGAGCACTTTTACATCAAAAGCACAACATCGACCTTAATATTAATAATAATTGAGTTCCTCCCCCCATTCTTAAACGACCTAAAAGGAGAACTCATAACGATTCTGTGTTTTCTACTTTTCAGTTCGTATTGCGAACGAATATTTAGAGACTGTCGTCTACAAACTTGTTACGTTCAATCGCCGGCTTATCCCGGAGTTTATCCCAGGAACCTGCACTGTCGATATTACCTTAATACGAGGTTGCCTTTTATCAAACTTTATATTGAAAACGAGGAATTTAACATCGATGGCCAGCGATGCGAGAATATTATGACTTGTCCTATGAGGCCCATATCGTCAGGTATGTGGTGGCTCGTAAATGTACTTGTGTATAAATGGCGTGACCCAGGGTTAATCCCATGCGCACGTTTTATTTTAAAAAGTTGCTGTTTCATGCTTTTACTGGTGGTTTAAAATGTCGTGGTAAATTGGTTTTCTGATCAATTGCACTTAAAGATATAAACACTTCTTCCTTGAGAATTACGATCAATTTTAAAGCAAGCTGCTATTCTTTCCACAAGGTATAATTTTTACATTTGCTGGTCTATCTTTATTACTTTAGGTAGCTTTAAATTTTCTTTCCTTACACGAACTTGCTAAGGACTGATTTATTTGCGTTTAAGTGTAGAAATATAACCTGCCAACGTAAAACTAACTACTTGGTTGTTTTAATTATTTTTTTTAACTATGTAACGGTATTTTTCTATCGGTCTCGAATATGTGTAATTTTGCATGTATATTTATCGAAAAATCTAAAGTCCGGTCCTGCAAATCCATATTTTATTTGTAGTTAAAATGTTGTTCGTATAAACATATTTACGAAGTAACATCTTAAAAGGTTGTTTTTGAATTCCCATAGAACTAGAAGACGTTGCAATAAATTTATATGTCATTAATGCTTTGTTTGTTCACGTGCATCCGTTAAAACTGGTTGCGTTGCTAAAACCCTGACAAAATAGTTAGTGGCGCATTTAAGTTCGTACAGTTTTATATAAATATTGCAGTTTGCGTTCTGAGAAAACATGGTAAAAAATAAATAAACTTCTCTTTCTTTGAGAAATAACACCTAACACGTGTTGACGAATTCAGCTTGGCCTTTCTGCGTTTTAAACTTGAAAATTGTATGTGTTCGCATGTCTAGTGTCTGCAGATGACAGCGTCCTTGTACCGGCTTTCGCGCCATCCAATTTCTATTTTTAGTTCATTAGGACCAGAATCTCGTGTAAACGCTAGTAAAAACTTCTTTGTTGTGTCCACGTGGACTAAACTTGCTATAATTTTGATTTGCTTAGGCGAACGTTCACGGATTCTGATTGGTGGATACCAGATTACATCCCCAGAGTAGAAAATAACTTCTCCGCGTAAAACAGAGGTCCAAAATGTCAAGAAACTTCCGATCGAAATTTCATAGAAGACAGTTGACTTCGGTTGACATTATAGAATTACCGTTTTACTTTAGTTAATTAGAATTAAAGAAAATTCTAGATCTAGTTCTCGTACAGTTCGGGCGACACTTGCCGTGAAGTGAGCTTTTGATGCAGTTTAGTTTTGAATAATTCAGTTTGAAATACTTGAATATACAGTACCGCTAATAATTATATGTGGCTTGTTTTATTGTAATGGGCCATTAAAACAATCATTTTTTACTGCTCGCGCTTTAAAATTAGTGCAGTTTTGTTATTAAAAATCTTGCAGACGGACTTATAATTTAAATAATAAATTCCCGTCCTACATGTAGATAAAGATAAACAATTATCCGTTTTATTGGAAGAATTTAAAGTAGCAAGTGCTATGTTTAAATTCATTTAAGTTTTTAAAGATATTACCGTTATTTCTCGTGTGCAGATTATAAATAAAAACAATAACAGAAACAGGATTGTTTAAACTGTGTTTAATAAAGATTGTTGGTTAAATCATATGGATTATTTCAACGTTTTGTGATTGAACTGAATCTAAAATAAAAAATTATTTCTTTGGACCTGCTACATTCAAATAACAATTCATAACCATTAAGGATCAACAACGGTCTTTCAAGGAGAGGCGTTTCCAGTTTCTAGCAGTCAAGAGTAATTTTTTTTGCGACTATGGTTTAACAATGGTTTAATTGGAATTCGATTTACAAGATTTAAGGTATTGTACTTTAAGAAATATCTAGTTTTGTAATCTTTTTTTTGTTTACGGATTATTTGGATAATTGAATTTTTATAGTCTTCTATAGAAAGAGAGCTCTCTAATAGGATTTAATTTTAGTCTGTTACTTTCAGTGAAATTCAAACATTCGAATTCGAACAAATATATGTTCGTTAAACTTCAAATAATTTTATGTTTAATAAATCTTGACCTTAATAAATTTCTGAATAATTTATGTTCAATAAAATCTAAATAATTTTATGTTGAATAAATTTTAACTAAATTTTGAATCATTCTGTGTTCAATAATTCCTGAGTAACTTAATTACTGAAAATTAATTACTGAATGACTAATTTAAGTTTAATAAATTTATGTTGTCAATGTTTTTTGATTATATATGTATACGATTTTTTACTTTTTTACCAACCAATAAATATGTTTTAAGTTTATACCAAGTGAGCTAAATGGAACCATATAATTATGAATGTTTTATTCATTTTTTATTTTAAAAATTTATAAATATAACCAAAATTTTTGTTCAAAACCTGGTATATTGAATTCATTTTCTGATTAGTGAATTTAATATCTTTTCTGGCTTAATTAATGTCATTAAATTTCATAATCAGATGGCGCCCTTTTAGAGTATTTATTTGAGTTCTGAAGCCCTTATCTACTCCTTTAAATAAATAAGATAACTGCGGAACCAATACCTGCGACCTGAAACTAAAAAAATTTGTAAGACAGAGCTAAATCTCAAGCCGTGGTAATCTTGAGCATCTTTGTTAAAGTAAGTATGATAATTTTTTAATTATTATTTCGTTTGTGGATTTTGAGCGTTATAAATTGACGGTCCAACGTGGGCCAGGTTTTTGTTGTTATAAATTGGCTATCCCAACGTGTGGGGCCCATGAAAAATTTTGTTTCTGCAGTTTAAGAAAAGGTTTAAGATATTGGTCGATGAAAATATTTTTAGGATTTCAGGTGATTTTGTATTACGTTTTCAGATAAGGATTTCTGTCGGAATCAATAATATTGTAGGATTTGTGTAAAGAAATCGGAAGGCCTAATTACAGTTATCGTTTATTTGTTGCGAAAAGAAAATTTTATTGTTATGATATTTTGTCAAAATGGAGGTAAACCATTTGAAAGGTGATGAATTAAAGTTTGAGATTCTCTGTAGAGGTCTAAAGATTGTTATAATTATCTTCAACGTCGTGTACTTTTGAGAGGAAGTTTAGCTAAAGAAAAAACATTAAAGTCGGTTTCATTTAAACAAGCATATGATTTTAAAACTAACGTAACACAGATTAAAAAGTCATTTGCAGATATTGAAAAAATACTTGGGGATTCAGAGAAATTAACGGAGGATTTGTGTAATGTAGTTTATTCTAGGCTTTTGCATTTAGAGAACCGTATAAATTTATTAGAAGTAAGTGAGGATGAACAAACTGTTGTAAAAAGTGAGTTTAAAGCACAGTTGTTAGTTTTACAGGGTTTATTGATTGAATTCCGAACGAAAAATAACGAAACAAAAATTAGTGATGCGAACGCGTCATTTTTAGAAAATTCTTTACAAGTACAGCCGATGGTTAAGCCCGTACCTGTTTTTAAATGGAACTAGAAGTTTTCTGGCCGGTTAGGACGCGACAGCGTTATGGGATTTTTAGAAAAAATTAATGATTTATGTGAGGCCCGTCGGATTTCAAAACAAGATTTATTTGTTTCAGCTATAGATTTATTTTCAGATGCGGCTCTATTATGGTATCGAGGTATTAAGAATGAGGTTAGCGATTGGAATGAGTTAGTTAAATGTTTGAAAAGAGGCTTTTTACCTATCGATTATCAGTTAGATTTGCTAGATGAAATTAAAAACCGAACGCAAGGACTTAATGAAAATGCTTCGTTGTACATAATGTCAATGGAAGCTTTGTTTAGAAGATTAGAACATCCTAAAGCAGAACTTGAGAAAGTAGAACAGATAGTTAGGAATTTAAATCCCTATTTTGCAGAACGTATAGGTTTACAGGATATAAAGACCTTATCGTCATTAAAGGATTTTTGTAGAAAAATTCAAGAACTTAAATTAAGATCGGAACGGTATCATCCACCACCTTGGATCCAATAATCCACCAAATGATTGTCAGGTAAGAAAACCTGTTGAAAATAAAATTAATATTTCTGAATTATCCAGTACAGATAAACCTTGCTTCAATTGTGGTCAGTCAGGACACTTACATAGACAGTGTTCCGAAAAACGACGTACATTTTGCTATAGGTGTGGTAAAGTTGGTGCATACTCCAATTCTTGTCCTAGTTGCAATCCAAAAAACGTCCAGGGAGGTGCCGTTACGAATCATACAGTAATGAATCGTTCAACCGGAACGGTACCGAAGATAAAAACCCAACAAATCAATTCACGTTCGCGTGCAACTTAGTTTCTCAAACCAAACAAACAAAAAAGTATAATTTCTCGCTCTCTTCAGAAGAATGGAAATCCTGGTTGGACAAAGGAAAAACTTTTATGTCTCCAAAAATAATTGCACCCCTTTGTGTCAAAATGCCGTATGATAATCGTCCTTTTGTACTCATTAGGATCCAACGATCTCCAGTTATCTGTTTGTTAGATAGTGGTGCATCAAATACAATTATAGGTTCTTCTGGTTTACAGTTTCTAAAGGAAAATAAAATTTCTTTTCAAAGAAAGTTAACAGCAGCTCGTGTTACTACGGCTGACGGCGTCATCCAACCTTGTGAGGGTGAGATCATTTTACCGATTACTTTAGATAATGTTACGAAAAATATCAAATGTTTATTAGTTCCTTCCATTACTCAAGCTTTTATTTTAGGAGTAGATTTTGGCCATCTCTTTAAAATAAATTTAAATATGTATGAAAGAGAGTATGACTTTGCAGTAGAACCTTCCGCAAATAATATTTCTTCGGTTGAAAATTCCGCAAATAATATTTCCTCGGTGGAAAATTCTGTAAACAATATTTCCTCCATGGAAGTTACGAAAATTATGGATCAAGCTTCTCTAAATTCTAAACAGAATGCAGTTTTAAAGAAAACAATTTCCGCTTTTAAAGAATTAGTTTCCGACAAGTTAGGATGTACGATTCTATTGAAGCATTACATTGATACAGGGGATGTTCAGCCCATTAAACAAAGACAATATCTTCTGTCGCCTGCTATGCAAACCCACCTTCATAAAGAAGTTGATGATATGTTAAAACTAGGAGTAATTCGTGAGTCAAATAGTCCTTGGAGTAGTCCAGTGTTGTTAGTTAAGAAAGAAACAAATGAACTACGATTATGTTATGATGCACGAAACTTAAATAGTGTAACTAAAAAAGACGCTTTTCCGTTACCCCGTACCGATGCTATTCTAAATAGATTGCGTAATGCTAAATTTCTGTCCAGTATAGATTTACGTAAAGCTTTTTGGCAAATCCCTTTAGAGGAATCCTCTTGTGCAAAAACAATGTTTTGTGTACCTGGTAAAGGTTTATTTGAATTTACTGTAATGCCTTTTGGTTTATCGAACAGTCCGCAAACAATGCAGAAGTGCATGGAAAAAGTTTTAGGCCCACTTATGTTAGATGAGAAAGTTTTTGTATACCTTGACGATATTATTATTGCGTCTTCTACTTTTGAGGAGCATATTAAGATTTTTAATCTTCTACGGCTAAGGCTGAAAGATGCTGGTTTTACTATTAACTTAGACAAATGTCAGTTTTGTCGTTCTTCCTTAAAGTTTTTAGGATTTGTTATTGATCAAGAAGGCTTGCGAACTGATCCAGATAAGGTATCGGCTATTCTAAATTTTCCAACTCCTCGTAATACAACTGAAGTTAAACGTGTGAATGGTTTAGTTAGTTATTATCGACGGTTTATAAAAGATTATGCCGAACCTTCAGCCCCTATTACCGCTCTTATTAAAGGTAAAAAGAAAGGAGATCCTATTCATTGGACTTCCGAAGCTGAGCAATCATTTCAAAAGATTAAGCAGCGTATTAGTTCCGCTCCTGTGTTAATTTCCCCAGATTTTTCATCTCGATTTTATATACAGACTGATGCAAGTGATTAGCTGATGTAAGTGCCTTAGGTATTGTACTGTTTCAAATTATGGACGGTTCAAAACATCCAGTTGCGTATGCAAGTCGAACTTTAACTTCTACCGAAAGAAAATATTCAGCTACTGAACGTGAGTTATTAGGAGTTATTTTTGGTATAGAACATTTTAGAGGTTATGTTGAAGGTACCCCTTTACAGTTATTACAGATTGTGCAGCAATTAAGTGGCTTCATAATATTCGTGAACCTACAGGTCGTTTAGCTAGATGGTGTATGCGTCTTTCCCAATTTGATTTTGAAGTACAGCACCGCCCAGGAAAATTAAATATTATTCCGGATGCTTGGTCTCGATCTATTTCTGTAATGAATATCGATACTCTCGAACCTGATGACTGGTATCTTAACATGATAGGACTAGTCCAAGCTTCTCCCGAAAAATATCCATATTTTAAAGTCGAAAATAATCGACTATATAAGTTATTGCCTTCCTTATTACCGCTTGAATCTAATATTTCCGATTAGAAACTAGTAATCCCTACCGCCAATAGGAAACAAATTTTGCAACAATGTCACGATGAACCTACAGCTGCCCATTTTGGAGTTTCGAAAACTCTATCCCGTATTTCCGAATTTTACTATTGGCCAAAACTTAGACATTCTGTTAGTAAGTATGTACGTAATTGTAAGATATGTGCAAGTCAGAAAAGTGAGAATGTTCCACGTGCAGGTCTTATGGGCAAAGAAAAGAAAGTTAGCTTTCCATTTCAGTTAATTAGTATGGATTTGTTAGGTCCGTTGCCACGAAGTAAGTGTGGTAATCAGTATTTGTTTGTTGTTACCGATTTGTTTACTAAGTATGTCTTAATACAGCCATTACGTAAGGCCACTACTAAGCCTATGATAAAGTTCTTAAAGGAACAAGTGTTCTCAATATTCTGCGTACCTCAGACCGTCATGTTTGATAATGGGTCACAATTTATTTCTAAGGAATTTCGAGATTTTCTAGATAGTGTTAAAATACAGAATGGTTGGCTAAATGCTCGCTATCACCCCCAAGTTAACCCTACAGAACGAGTTAATCGAGTTGTTGTTACAGCCATTTCGTCGTACATTAAAGATTCTCATCGTGAATGGGATAAACATATTTTTGATATTGCTCAGGCAATCCGTCTCGCTAATCATGACTCGACTCAAGTCTCCCCCTCTTTTATGGTCTTTGGTCGACATGTTCCAGTTAATGGAGATTTCTATAATCCTATTGATCCTAATAAACCTTTAGAGATTGCAAACAAACTCTCTTGGACCCGTGAGCTAACTCAGCTTCCCGAATTATATGAGGATGTTAAGTCTCGATTACATAAAGCTTATGAGCAGAATTCCCGTTATTATAACTTACGAAAACGTCCGCTCAAATTTTCTGTTGGAGATATAGTCTGGAAGCGATTTTACTTTGTCTGATGCTTCTAAAGATTACTCTAAGAAACTAGCCCCTAAATATATTCCTTGTAAAGTTACAAAAGTTTTGTCCCCTTTAGTATATCAATTACAAGATTTAGATGGACATTCAGTTGGCAATTTTCATGTCAAAGATTTAAAGGAAAATCATTGTGATTTTTCCAAACAATAAGATTCTTAACCCTTGAATAATAAATAGGTCATGTTGGTCGGTATAACCCCTCTCATGTTTATTTAGTTATTCTCTCTTAAACATATATTTTAATCTTATTCGTGGTTTGGTGAATACACTTGGCATGGTTGAATGTGAACTGAAAGTTGATAAATGATCTTTTTTGTATGTGAGAGGAGTCTATTCGCCATTCTAAAAAAAATTAAATATCCTTCGTATAATAATTTCCTAAGATCTTTTTGTCTCTAACTTTTGGCTTATTGTTAAGTAGGTTTAGTTTTCCTTTTTAAATAATATTTACTAATCTTCTGTTGGTATAATATCCTTTCATAGTTCTGTCAGGTCAGTACTGTTGTGTTCTTATCCTCTTTTAGTTGTGGGAGTTACATAAAACAATGATTGCGTGATTTGTTGAGTGCCCTCTACTTACTTGAGTGATTGAATATCTTCTTGAAAATCTTGTGTGGAGTTGTGATGGTGTACAGTATCACAGGGATATTTTATCCCTTGGGTGTTTCTTGGTAGGTTGATCGGAACTCACGCAGGATATAAGACAATTTTCCCGATTGTGTCCAGTATATTTCCTGATTTTGACAACTCTGTTTATTTAGAAATATGTGTGAAGTTACTACTTTATGTTGAAGATTCAGAAAAATACAATTTGTTGGGATTTTGTGTCCTAGATTAGTTTCTCTAGGTTAAGTTTTTCGTTTGAGAGTTTTAGACTTTGTCTATTATAGCGCGGTGGGATGCGCTCTAGAAATTCCTTCACCGATGTCGGGTTCCAGTAAGAGTCTGGTAAAGCTACGGTGGTCCCTTTCCTACTAACCCTTGGCCACTTTCCCCTAAGGACTTTTGGTCCTACCGGTCACTCTGTTGACCATCTAATTTGTTTGGTTCTTTTATAGAACCGTTCTCTTTGTGAAAACCTTTGTGTTTTCTATCCCTTGTGGACCTTTGTGTTGTGTGGACTTTGTGTGTCCTTTTCAGGACAAATTATTCCTTTTGGAATTATCGTTTCCTTTGTTCTTGATTCTCCGAAATTCGTTCATACTTCTGCCGTTTGTTCGGTGTAGTATTTTTGGTCTTTCTGATCACACCTCCCTTACAGATCTCTTTGATCTTCTTCTTTTTGGGATATTTATCCTCTACAGAACTTTTTGAGTTGAGTCTCAATTTTGTTACAGTTGTTTTGTAACGTTTAGCGTTTTGGTGGCTTACCAATTTGTGTTGCCATTTTCTAGAATTGGTGCGCGTTGTGCATCAACTTATCGACGTTCTTTTGAACAAATTTATAGCTTTGAAGAATTGTTCTTCTTAGAACAAACTACCGTTATGTTTCTCTTCCGTTTAGATGATACTTTTTCATCGGGCATGTCTGCGAATCTTCCATATGGTTTCGTTATTGGTGTTTTGATAGTTCTTTACCATTTGTAGTGTGAGTCCCCTTGACTTTTGATATAAGATTCTGGTGAGGTATTAGTAAGTTTTAAATCTGTACTTCTATACTGATCCAATCCCTCATGAACTCTTGGCACTATAATTCAGAGTTTGTCTGGTAGTGATAATTTGGAAAGGTTTATGTAACCTTAACGTGTTTAGTTTGGGATCCTTATGTTATCCATAATTTTATGATCTTAAATTAATGTAAATATTTTGTCAGAATTTGCCTGACGAGTAAGGAATTTGAATGGGTTCAATTGATCTTATAGATTTAACCAGGTTTAATTAACCTTATAGTCTTGAAAGTGTTCTATTAACCTTAAGTGATCTAATTTATAGTTGCAGTTTAATGTACTTTATAAAAAGGTTTTATTAACCTTAAGTTATCTAATTTACCGTTGCAGTTTAACGAACTTCATTTTATAAATATGAAAGGGTTTTAGTAACCCTAAGGTACTCAGTTTATAGTTACGACTTAATATATTTAGGGACTATTTGAAGAGGTTTCAGTAACTTTAAGTTGTCCAATTGATAGTTACAGCTTAATATACTCCATCTTATAAATATGAAAAGGTTTTATTAACCTTTAGTCATTTAGTCTACAGTTACAGTTTAACGTATTTTATGTTATAGATTTGAATAGGTTTAAATAACCTTAATGATTAACAGAGGTTTTATTAACCTTAAGTTATTTAGTCTACAGTTATAGGTAATATATTTTATTTTATAATCTGAAAAAGGTTTTAGTAATCTTAGGTTGTTTAATTTTTAGTTATGGTTTAACGTACCCTATAGTTTTTGAAAGTTGTTTCGTTTAGGTACTGATCTTGAATTTTATTTTTAGTACATCGTTTTGAGTATACTTACTTTTGATAAGTATAAGTGTGAGTGAGGTCCCGTTGTGGATGGGTAGTGTTGACTACGTTTTAGTGTATAGATGTTTTTTTGATTGTTTAGACAATTATGGTCTAGTACATTTGGGGGTTAGGCACATTGGGTAGTGTCTTGGTTTGATATTAGTATAGTATCTTCGTATGCTTTTTGGCATTTTGTTAGCTATAGGTATAGAATAAGATGGGCTTCTTAGCTTTTCTTTTTTTATCGTCGAGTGGGCGAGAGTAACGGTATTTTTCTATCGGTCTCGAATATGTGTAGTTTTTTGCGATGCAAGTAAACAATGGTTTAATTGGAATTGTACTTTAAGAAATATCTAGTTTTGTAATCTTTTTTTTGTTTACGGATTATTTGAATAATTGAATTTCTATAGTCTTCTATAGAAAGAGAGCTTTCTAATAGGATTTAATTTTAGTCTGTTACTTTCAGTGAAATTCAAATATTCTAACTTCAGTAATATCTAATTAAATTCAATTCCGTAATATTCCAACAAATATATGTTCGTTAAACTTCAAATGATTTTATGTTTAATAAATCTTGACCTTAATAAATTTCTGAATAATTTATGTTCAATAAAATCTAAATAATTTTATGTTGAATAAATTTTAACTAAATTTTGAATCATTCTGTGTTCAATAATTCCTGAGTAACTTGAAAATTAATTACTGAATGACTAATTTAAGTTTAGTAAATTTATGTTGTCAATGTTTTTTTGATTATATATGTATATGATTTTTACTTTTTTACCAACCAATAAATATGTTTTAAGTTTATACCAAGTGAGCTAAATGGAACCATATAATTATCAATGTTTTATTCATTTTTTATTTTAAAAATTTATAAATATAACCAAAGTTTTTGTTCAAAACCTGGTATATTGAATTCATTTTCTGATTAGTGAATTTAATATCTTTTCTGGCTTAATTAATGTCATTAGATTTCATAATCAGATGGCGCCCTTTTAGAGTATTTATTTGAGTTCTGAAACCCTTATCTACTCCTTTTCATAAATAAGATAAGTGCGGAACCAATACCTGCGACCTGAAACTAAAAAATTTGTAAGACAGAGCTAAATCTCAAGCCGTGGTAACCTTGAGCATCTTTGTTAAAGTAAGTATGATAATTTTATAATTATTATTTCGTTTGTGGATTTTGAGCGTTATAACTATTTACAATAAATTAATGAAATATTAATATCTCTTTCAGGATGATACTATAAAAGAGAGAATCGATGTGTTACTATAGAATAGTAAATATAAAGAATTCGGAGTTTTTCATCTTCTACTTGAAATGTAACAAATAAAAAAGTCAAGAGTTATTTGCAATATAGTCGCTATGTGTTATCAGAAATCAAACCTTCGACACGATTATTAAAAGTTATATAGGCTTCATACAGTTAAGGATTAAGTTGTTATTATTATATAAATAAGGTTTATGAAAGGATTAAAAATTTCCAGATGAAATAAAATGATCTTGGGCGCGAACAAGGAATAAATATAATTTCAAACAAAAGTCAATATTCAATCTAATAAAGCAAGAAAAAATCAGAATAAACTGAGATGTTAAATTAAATTAATTTTGGTTCTCTTTTCAATTTTTTAAACTATTTACAAATACTTCAGAATTTTTTGATTTCAGCAAAATAGAATTTAGTAGCACATTCTTAATTTTTGTGGCTCGGTTTTAATTCCTAGAGTTTCAAAACCTTCTTAATACCCTTCAACCTTGTTGGTTGAATTTCTTGTAAATCTTAGATGTTTTCGGATGTGGAATTTCAACCTCTCTTTACAAATTAATTAGAGATTGGACTACATACTGAAAGCTTCATATAAGCACAGATTTCTAGATATTTTCGAATAAGACTTTTAACTAATTCACCAGAGCAACTTCTAGAAAATTAAGATTTTAACCATTACTTAATGATTGCATTCAACGGACCTAAGCAGAAGGTTATTTATCTTTCCCGTTGTGTAAACAATTGTAAATTGCAGGAATTAGCAAAAACTGCATGTCAATTTGTGAATTTATTAATAGAATCTTAAAGTTTGGCGAGTTTTAGTCACTAAAATTGATAACTTAATTTTTTAGATAAACCTTATGTGCTGATAGTATCCTTGATTTTACCCCACTTATTTTTGACGTTTTTGCCAGAAGAAAGCTACGCAGTTCCGATCGCACACCAAAAATACAGTTAGGGCATTTCCCTAGTTTGTACAAGAAGAACAATCAAAAACACCATAAGGACCTGATACTCAAGCAAGTTTTAAGCGTGACTCCTTTAAGATGGTAGCTTTTTAGAATATGCCGGGTTTTTGTTGTCAAACTAACTATTTGCCTAAAAATAGATATTTAAAGTTTACTTAACTTAAGAATGGTATATAATAACAATAAAAAAATAATAATTAATAACAATTAACAGTTTTAAAAGTTTTATAAAATGCTTAACCTGACAATTGTTTCAACTTTAAATGTCATTATCGATGCAGATAAGATTGATAAACAAACACTTTTCTAAGGCTAAATACAGAAAATAGGTAACTAGATACAACACATACAAAAACTAAATCTAACACTTCTAATAAAGGAGAATTACTAAGCTCAAGATAAGTCTAGATCAGGCCAAATTAAAGCTTCAGCTTGTAACTTGACTTCCATGGCCACATTTCAAATAATTATTTTGTTACGAAAACATTTTAAATTTTAAAGAGCTGAGTTTTAACGGCGTTACTAGCCTATCATTTTAATTAGCATAAGTAACTAAACTGCATTTTCATTTTTACGAATAAACAAACAAAATTGTGCATGGTCGATTTTTATTGATTTAGATCTACTGATCATTGATGTCATTTTTGGCTCACTTCTGGATTCAAGGATCATAGTTCATATTTAATGTTTTTGCACTTTATGGAAGTTAATATTGGCAGTTTTTTAAACTAATCATACCGAATTCAGTAGCACTCAAAAATACAGCCCATTTAATTTAAGTCAAATCCTTAAAACATACCACCTTATATAATTTGATTGGATATATTTTTTAGTATAAGTGAATAAAATTTAGTAAAAGTGAATAATATAGTTTAGAATAAGTGTATAGTTGGATATATCTTAGTATAGGTAAATTAATTGAATTCTCTCAAAATTCATACTTGCTTTATATTTATTCTGTAAGCTCTATATTCTTGCATTTCAAATTTAGTAAGTGATTTATGTTTAAGTCGCTACCGTCATCGACATGTTCATGGCATCTAATTTGGAAGTTTATTTAAAATTTTATTCAAATATAAGAACTACAAAACTAGTTTTTGGACCTGGCCTAAAATGAATATCAAATAGCAAGTTTTTCGCTGTTTTTTAAGTGACAAACGTCAAATTACAAGGGGTAGTATATCTACTCACGACGACAGCAATATGGTAATAATACGAAATTATATAAAATTAATTTGCCATCACAAAAATACCTAACATGTAGAAAATTGTTACATTACATTGGCGAATCGTAGACTATAGTATATAAAGTCTACAATTTGTTTGTTAAAGTATTGCAGATTTAATTTTCTGTTTAACAAATTTAATAATTTTGACTTATGATGGTTATGTGGTTATTTATAAACTAGGCATACCAATTAATTAAAGAATTGTTTATACCACCTACGGTATGCAATGTATTAATTATTATCAAATAACACTCCAAACATGTGAATTAATGTATATGAAACTAAATTAGTGCAGAAGTTTGTGCATAATACCAAAAAGTCCAGTTAAAACTATTTATATGCAGTCGCTGGAAAACGTAGTATAAATACGAATTCCACCTCTGTGTTCAATAAACGTGCAGTAGTTTGCATCGTTATCTACTACAAAGAGATGTTAGTGTTTCAGTGGAAATGCATACTTAGATGTTCGGAAAAGCAACATAGTCAGTTTTGCTAGCTTTAAAACAATAGAAATTTAGCTGCACCATTTATTTAAAAAAACGCCTTTTAAGTACTATCATTAACAAAGGATCCTTTTGAAAGAGCTGCAACGTTGCGGAATCTTTTGTGGTCACTCTAAATGTAACTTTTGAATTTTTTTTATTATTAAAAATATTTTAATTTGAAATTAAAGACTAACTTCTAATATGAAAATAGTAAAGTAATAATATAATCAAAATAAAATAAATTAAAAGAATTAAAGAAAATATGATTAAACTTGCAGTGCTTAACTAACAAGCAAATAACATAACCTTTCAAAATTAAAAGATCTGAAAAAATCAATAAATGTATTACTAATCATAAAGGCAGTTCCATTAATTGAAGCTGCTTTATTCATTGAAATAATGCATTATAAAAATTATAAACAATGATTAAACCTAAATATGTAAACAAGAAATGTTGTTAAAGACTATTAAAAAAATCAACTCTTGTAAATCTTGTAACAGTTTCTGTTAATGCTTCAAACAATAAACCAATAACCTATTTTGATCAGCAATTTTTAAAGCAAAATGGGTAGAAATTGTAGGTAAGGTAAAAGTATTCTTAGGGCACTGCATTCAAATTGAAACAAATAACTCAAATACTTTATAATTAAACCAGTCTTTAACACGATAATGTGAGAGAAGATCTATGGTGACTTGACTGAATACAGAGGAAGGCAAAGCCGCATTCAACCTGATTGTACATTAAATTTAATAAAAACACATAAAAAATAATGCAAATATTTATATATCTTCATTTCTAATCCATAAACAAAAAAAAACTTAAGGTTAGTACTTAACTTAATAAAACTAAGTCAGAAGGGCCTTTTATGCAATTAATTATACTGAAGATTATTAGTTAGGTAATTAATTTCAAGTAAAAGTACAGACCAACAGGTAAAGAATAGCTTTTAGATATAACTAAATTCTGAATTAATTTAATAAATTTTAAAATTTAAAGTAACTGCTTCGGCCTGGTTTTATTAATTGATAATTAAGCTTCGGTACCTGTAAGATGCTCACTAGGGTGGTTCTTATTTGGGTCATGTTGGAATTTCGGTTTTGCCGGGTGCCCATCTGATTCCAGAAAAAGAACTGAAAATTTTAAGACCAATACGAACTTCCTATCTCTATTCTAATCATTCGCTGTAACGAGGAGAAGTTTCCCATTTAAAATACATTGGTTTATATATTCTTGTGCATATATTTGACCACTGGCACTGGGACAAATTTTTGAAAAAAAAAGTTGAAAATTGATTTTATAGAATTAACGAGCATCGATGCTACTTTTAGGTGAAAAAATAAATTATATGGTTCATTCTACATCACTCCATCCCTAGTTGAACGGTGCATTATTTTGAATTTATTTGTAAATTGTTGGAAAAAATCGAATGCTCCATATAATTTTTTGTGCCTAAAATTTGTCCCAGTGGACAAATATATATGTTACCGTGAAAGACCGAAAGTAGTGAATGTCAACATCCGCCGGTGGATGTCGACAAATACCAAATGCCTTGGTGAAAGTGCGAACAATTCTTAATTCTATTATACATTCGGACTTTCACCGGTATATGTCGACAAACACACATGAGGTCCGGTGAATGTCGGAAACGGCAAGTTTTTAGACGGTTGTAGCACCTTGTTTCAGTTAGCTTTGTCTTCGTCAGTCTAACGCAACGTTTGACAGCCTGCGGGCAAGCTCCCTAGCCTAATTTAATTTTCCTATTAGAAATTATAATTTGTATTCAATGGCTACTACAGTGAATCGTGATAAGTTTTTTGAGAAGCTACATGCCTTAACTGGAAGTAAACGAGAAGACAATTGTTTTTATTTTTCACAAGAAAAGTACTCTAAAATCGTTTCTGAAGTAATTTCTGCTAAAAGTAAGTGTAGTACACCTTTGGACTACAGACGTTTAAAACGTTTTGACATTTTAAAAGTTAGTGATGAAGAAAAGTTAATTGTGCCATTAAAACCAGGAGAAACGAATATCCAGTATTATGTTACTAATGATGAGTTGTTTACAATACTTTCTGAAACTCACATAAGAACAGGCCATGGAGGAAGAACACGAATGCTTAAAGAATTGCAAGTTAGATACAAAAATATTACTTATGAAGTTGTAATGTTGTATTTAAATTTGTGTAAACAATGTCAAATGAAACACAGTGCGCCTAAAAAAGGTATTGTTGTGAAACCAATGGTCAGTTCCGAATTGAACTCTAGATGTCAAGTCGACTTGATAGACTTGCAATCACATAGGGATGGCGATTACAAGTTTATAATGGTATATCAAGATCATTTAACCAAATTTGTCCAGTTACGACCTTTAAAAAGCAAGAGAGCGGAAGAAGTAGCACATCACCTTCTCCAAATTTTTTTAACATTTGGTGCTCCCGCTATATTGCATTCGGATAATGGTAGAGAGTTCAGTAATCGAGTCATATCTGAACTATGCGCTATGTGGAAAGATGTTAAAATAGTGCACGGAAAGCCTCGTCACAGTCAAACACAAGGCTCAGTTGAAAGAGCCAATCAGGACATACAAAATATGTTAACTGCATGGATGCAAGACAATGATTCAAACCAGTGGTCAGAAGGTTTGCCGTTTGTCCAATTCGCCAAAAACACAACTTATCACGAAGGAATACGCCAGAGTCCTTATGAAGCCCTGTTTGGCGTTAAACCAAAAAGGGGTATAACATCGTCATCACTCCCTCGCGGGCAAATTGCAAACATTGAGACCGAAGAACAGCTAGAAACCTATGTTGAAGAAAATTTGGGTAGTGACCATATTGAAAGAGACATGGATAATGAAAATACCATTGGAGTTGATCCGCAACCTGGCACGTCTTCATTTCAAGCACTGACTGATCCGTCACCTAGCACGTCTTCATCTCAAGCACTGACTGAACAACACGAGCTAATTTCTTCAAAAAGAGTAGCTGCAAAAGAGAATCTTCTACTTCAAGCAACAAAAATGTTGCGAACCTCAAAAAAAAAGTTTCCTCCTGCCCAAATTGGTGATACCGTAAGAATTCAAGTCCCTGATGTCGACCGTGGTCGTACAGACCCTCGAAATGTGTTAGCGGTTGTTGTTGGAATAGAGGATTCAGATTTTTATAGATTCGCTAACAAAAATGGTACCTTGAAGCAGCTTTTCACCCGTAATCAGTTCGTAATTTGTAAAGAGAAGTTACTTTCCATGGACGAAGTTTCAACAAAAGAAATGTCGCTAAGAGAAGCAGCTTCTGCTAATTCAAAAAGTGGAGGGCAAGGCTATACACTTTGTAACTGCAAAAAGAAGTGTTCCACGACTAAATGCAGCTGTAAAAGCAAGGAACTTTTGTGCAATTCGAAGTGTCATGGTAGTTTAAGTTGTTGCAATAAATAAAATATTGTTATTATTTTTTATATTTCATTTTATATTTTTATGTTCTACTGTTTGTTTTGAGTTCAACAAAGTCCTTTTCCCCTATTATTTTATTAAATAAAGATCTATGGAGTTTTTTTTGTTTTTATTTCAAAAAAAAATTCTTTTTAACATACACCATGAGCGCATGCTGAATGTCGACAATCGCCGGTGTAAGTTAGAAATAATGAAATTTCACCAATATTTCGGACATACGTCAAGCAACGTTGAGAATGTTGACATTCACCGGTGTATCTCGACATTCACCAGATTTCGGTCTTTCACTGTAACATATACATAAGAAGTGGAAAAGAAGCGTGCATTTTAAATAGGAAACTTCTCTTCGTTACAGCGAATAATTAGAATAGAGATAGGAAGTTCGTATTGGTCTTAAAATTTTCAGTTCTTTTCTTAGTCAAATGGGCACCCGGCAAAACCAAAATTCCAACATGACCCAAATAAGAACCACCCTAATGCTCACGTTCAAACCTAAAATTAATCAACTGCTTTTAGATAAAATGGTCGAAATAAAATAAAATGGTATAAGAGTATTTAGATACCTACATAGGTTGGATAATATTTTCAGAAATCTGAACCATGAAGAAAGTCAAGATCATTTTTTGCAA
Organism: Agrypnus murinus; assembly: GCA_929113105.1. Lineage (NCBI taxonomy): Eukaryota > Metazoa > Arthropoda > Insecta > Coleoptera > Elateridae > Agrypnus > Agrypnus murinus. Next base: position 213,772,107 of record OV816025.1, read on the forward strand.
CAATTACTATAGATTTACAAAAGTCTATGCACAAACGATTACGCAGATTTTTATAAGGTTAAAAGATACAAATCTTGTTTTATGTACAAGAAACAAAGGCGTTCGAAAATCATTTAGATAAAAAAATTATTACGAAGTAGTACAGTAGCAAAGTCTGATTTTCAAAAAGCGAATGAATTTGGAGCGTCAGTGTTTTATTTTTTATTTTTAATGATAATAATGTATTTTGTCTTTTTTATTACTTTAGGGAATAGATGATTAAAAATCTACGCAGATTAAAAACTGTGTTTCTAGACCCCACCTGAACCTAACGATAATAATTATAATAATAATAATCAGAATCTCTGTTGTTCTAAATTCTGGCTACAGGAAATAGACAGGAAATAGAGCACAGAACTAGATACTACTTATAAATCGAAAGAGAAACAAACTCTTCGAATGTAAATTATTCATTTTAATATCGGCTTCCGTATCTGTCATAAAAAGTAAATATTTTAGCAAATTTTCTTGTTCTCCACAAGAATATTTATAGTTCCTAATAAAGTTTTAATCAATTCTTTAGTTTTCAACAACAAATATTAATAGATTGTACCCAAAAATATTTAACCAAACGATTTCAGTCTCATTAAGTTAGTCTAAACTGAATGTCATGAATGAATGTGTACCTTGTGAATTGGTTAAATGTTGAAGTGAGGTTAGCCTAGTACCCGAAATTACTTTTGGACAGTATTATTAGCAATATTTCCATTGACTTACTATTACCAAGACTGTCAACTACCAAATGTAAAAAAAGTTACAGTCGTCCTACATTAAAATCTCATATCTAGAGAATATCTCATTTAATTAATTAATGAAACCAAAAACGAAGCTAGAACTTACCCCTCTTTCGGAATAGTTTTAAGAGAAACGTTGCAATACCCAATTATGAGCTTTCTTAAACTATTTGTTCACTAAAGTAAAACGAAAAAAGATTGTAAAAAATCTCTTATAGTAATACTAAAGCACTGGACAGGATAAATTCAGGCAGTATCATTCAGCCATATGAAAATTTAATTTTTATTGCTACTGTTAACTTGCAGGTATAAGAGAAAATACGTTTAATTTAATGACTATTGTTTAATCTTAACAAATACAAAACTTCTGAACAAAGTCTTTACAAAAACCTTAAAGTGTTTATATTCTCGAATTCCATTAAAATTCCCCATTATTTTAAACAAAAGAAAAGCAAACGACGAAAAAGACATTTTATAGAAAGTTGAATTGGATCTAACCATATTTGAAGGGAAGGGAGAAGAAAAGGGCTTGAATAGAATAGAAAGCAGGATCGTAACGAGCAAACATAAACGCAACCGTTACAATAACTCTCTCTTTTACTGCACCAACCCCTACACTTGCGGTGTAATAATTCCCAAGAAATTGCAAGCTATTTCCTTGGCACTTGTACTTATCACAAAACCTTAGCACATGTTAACCGCGCGGATATACCTGAGATAAATATGTGCAGAAAAGCTGTAAAGACCGAAACAAAGAAATTAACAACACAATAAAAACGACGGTTTATGTTGTAATAACGTTGCACCGCGTTTATACAATCGTAACTTAAATTTTTTCCCCTGTTTTAAAACACAGATTTGTTAGAAAAGAGCAAGTCGTCATTAGAAAACACTGAGTACAAAATGGCATACAATGCAGCTTTTGAATTATTTACTTATCAATATAAACTTTATCATTATAAACTGAAACATGAATTCTTGAACACCTAGATCAAGGGTTCTCAAAGTGCGGCCCGCGGGCCAAATGCGGCCCGTAAACTCTAGAAATGCGTTCCGCAATGTCAGTTCATCCGCGATCTAAGGAAGCGTTTGCTTTATTTTCTTATCCATTTTCTTGCAATCCACGAAATGCTTCCAAAAGATATGCAATTTAAACTGATCGAATTACTGGAAAATGTCGAAGCCAAGAATTCTTATCGCAACAATTCCTTAATTGATTTTTACAAAGGTTTTCCTCACAGAATTTTCCAAGATTGTGCAAACATGCTCAACAAATCTTTTAATTATTTGGAAGCTCTCTATATACGCGAAACAACTGTCTCAATCATGAATATTAATAAGTCCAAATTGAGATCAAAATTAACTGATGAACATTTACAAACGGTGTTAAGAATACATTCAACCGACTTAGAACCAAGGCTCAATGGTATTATTAAGAAAAAACAACAACCGCACAAGTCACACACTTCAGATTGATGAATTCATTATTTTTTTAACCTTTTTTATGTAAAATATTTAGTTATTTTGTTTAATTATTTTTGAATAATCTATTAATAAACAGTTTGTAATAAAAAGTAATAATATCAAGGTCACAAATCAACAATAATGATGTTATAAAATTAATACAAATCTTTCCCTTGTGTCTAACTTTTTATCGATTTGAGCGTACTTTTCCACAAAACTTTTTTTTGCCCGACAAATGTTTTGGAATTTACAATTTGGCCCACCTAGATAAAACTTTGGAAACCCCTGACTTAGATGTTATAAAAGAGTAAGAAACCAAAATATTGTATGATCAAAGTTATTTTATTAATATTGAATTCTTAATTATTTAGATTAATCTGAATTGTTTAATAGTATATTGTACAACTAGTGTTACAATAACGATGTTTGTAATACGAGTATAAGTTTGCTTAACGAGCCGCGAGGCGGCGAGTTAAGCAATATACGAGTATTACAAAAAGGAATTGTAACACGTGTTTTACATACTACTTTGTCTATTTCGCCTTAATTTACAATTTACTTTAAAGAAATGGGAAAATGTACACGCGGGTATTTTCGATGTGGTAATGTTGGTAATAACTGATAACGCATACAATGACATTCACTGTCATTTTGAGAAAATCACGTAGGCAGGAAAAATATTCAAGTTTAAAAAAGGTGACAGCTTAGTTGTTTCTTCTGATATAAGATATAAAATGTTTATTGTAATAGAAACAGTAAAACCTTGATTGAGTACATGATTGTCTTATCAAAATAATTATTTATAATAAAAATAAGTATGTTTCATTATTCTCGCTGTTATTTCTGAGCATCATAACATTCAAAATTTCAAAACGGCGTCAGTTAATGAATACTTATTAGTACCTATCACAGACAGAATGACAGAGTAGGCTGGCAGCAAAATTTACTTACTGCCAGCCTTACAAATAAAAAAATCACTACTTCCAGTTGCACAAAGTAGCACTTTGTGTAACTGTTTTTCGCAAAAACAGTGTCACAAAGTAACCTTTGTATACGCGAAATAGACAAAATATTATTATTCGCTCGAAATAAAAATACGCTGGAAGTTTAGTTACAGTAAAGCCATTTCTTTGTTCAGTAGGTTCAAGCAACTTAAAGATTATCATTTACTTTTCTGATTGTACAACCATTCAAAACAGAGATAATAATTACTTGAATAATTTTTTTAAGCAAACTCGTTGCACCAGCCACTTTCAATTTGTTTCAATTTGTCAAATTTATTATTTTCGACGCCAAGTAGTTTGTTAATATCTCAATTTGTTAAACAAATCACCAGGTTCATCCAATTGTCGTCTGCATAAAATGTAGCAATTGCTTCTACTATAAGTCGATCTCATTCTTGCTAATTAGAAATCATATCTTTTCCCTTTTACTGATTGAAGTGAAAGGACTTACTTCACTTTATGCATACAGTGCAATGTTTAAACTATATTCCACAATTTAGAGGAAGGGAACTGTCTCCAAACCATGTATTCAAAGTCTGACAAAACTCCAAGTCAAAACAAAATTAATAGCGTGAACTGTTCAGAGTGAACAGAATTCCCAGTCAAAAAACCTTCAGCGGGTTCTGATTTTTATGGTTACTATTCTGTTTATTAAGACGCCATTCCTTGAGAAAAAGCGCAACAGAGCCTGTTGCCACAAAATTATGGATATGGGATGAATAAACTCTAAAAAAAAAGATTACCGCCACATGAAGTGAATTTCCACGAAACTTCCTCTTTTAAACGTTAAAAATCACAAATACTTGAATTGCATCTTTTAATTCTATTCAAGAAAATGGGGTTGTTTATCTCACGCTGACGCGTATTAAAACGTCTCCCGAAAAAAACATCATCAGGCAAAAACCAACCAGATTGGTACATTTTATAGCGAGAATCAGTTTGAGAGGCAAAAAATTGATGAGACCAAAAGATCAACCACAAGGTAGTATTATCATTTTGTTACCTTACATGAAAACGTGAAACATGATATCTACTAGTACCATCTACAGATTTAGGGGGCGTTGTAGATACATTTCAAACTTTAACTAAGAGAAAAATTGTAATATAATGTAAATAGCTTTCATAATTTGAAAGGAGTAATACGAAGATCCTTCAAACATTTAGTTAATAAAAGAAAAGTAGATTCCCTGTAAAATACAGCCACCTACAAAAGATTGATTGAAAATAATATAATGTCGTACAAAAATTAGAGACCGGGTATGTATGCACTCAAATGACCGGACTGTTTTATACATTCCTTTTAAGATAAATGGGTCTATCAAAGACTTTCAATTGCGATCTGTGTAAAATTAGATGCATAAATGAAACGCTATAATTTTATCCTATTCCAAAGGAATAAGTCGTTTACCACACACACGTTGTTAACTAATAAAAATGACAAGTGTTATGAGCCTGCTATGCTAATGGTTTGTTTTTAGCTGCCGGAAGTTAAAAGTTAAGTAATATTAGTTAATAATAAATTAAAGTTAGTTCTTCCAACACACTCTTTTATATCATTTCAACTTTTCAAAAGTTACTTTTGCTTTTGTTTTCAGAGCTTCAGACAATCATTATCAAAAATATAGTTTTGGTTTTACACTAATCATTCCAGTTGATTTTCAATCAGTAATCATTGTGTAATCCTATTCTGCAAGCCGCAAAACTAGTGCTAAAACTTTGACACTTTGTTTCGGTGTTTTATGTTGTTAGCAACATTTGTTTGGTCTTGGTAGGTATGTGAAGGGTTGGTGGTAGATTATTGGCACGCCTATTTCTTTTAACAAAAAGACAGATACATTAGGAAAAACGTTTACGTTCAACTGGTTAGAAAACCACGAATAATCAGATATTTTCGGATAAAAATTAAGCCAAAGTCGCATGTTCAGCCCACAAAATTCACAGATTTTAAAAAGCCAAGCGATGGTTACCGCACATGTTGTTTTAACCAAATAAACACAAAATCTAAGCCGTGTAGTATTATGATTGACAGATGTACCTCATAAGCATATTCCATTAAAAACCAAGCAAAATTTAAATAAGTAAATCCAGAATATTAATAGAATTTCTAAGATTATTTAAGTTAAGTTATTTTGATACATTATTATAAGAAAAAGTACGTATTAAAACACTGTATTATGAAATAAAAACCTAAGTATTTTAACTACATATTATCCCTGATCTCTATGTATAAATTAATCAATACCAAGATGTATTGATTGAGGTAGTAGGTAAAATAAAGAATACTTATTGAAAGAAGGATATTTAATAAACTGAACAGTTCATTCGAATTAAGAAAGTAGGTATGCCGTAAAGATGATCGCGATATTATTAGAATGCATACTACATATGTCATTGTTATTAATTAAGCTTCACCTGCAACCGCACTTAATCAAAATGAGTCAACAGAGTCCGTTGCAAGGCAAGTCAAGTTCTGAAAATACAAACTGATAGTTACAAATAAATAATCACATTCTGAAAACAATTTTCTGATGTATAACTATAAGATAAATAACAGTATTTATAGCGGTACATTATAATTATTTGTTCAGAAAGGAAATATAATTGTAAGTATCTTGAATCACTAATGTTTAACGTTTATCGTTTTCCCTAACAAACTGAAATTTGTTAAAAGGAAAAACAAAGCCACCATTACAAAAAATAATAATCCCTACTGGTTTACCAAAAAAAGCCGTTTACTAAATTTACTGTCGTAACTAACAATCGGGAATACGAAGAGAGAATGAACATCACTTTTAAAGCTTTTGCTGTCCAATTAGCCTTACTTACCGAGTAATTTAGTTAACTTCGATCATCGTGGTTAAGGCTAGCTTAAGGGACACTAATTAAACCACTAGTAAAACGGATACAGCAACAAAAACTAGTTATTTCATAATCCTAGCTTTTTCTTGAAACACAACTGAGCCGTAATTTAGTTTGCCACTTTTAATAGAAGAAAAACAGGCTCAAGGATCTATTCCTGTGTGTTTTTGTTAATAAAACCCGCAGTTAAATTAATATTCTATTCTTGCTATTCAACTAAAACTGACACATTTATTATTTCAGGCCAAGAGAACTGTCCGTTTGATTATATAAAAATCTACGATGGAAAAAACGAATTTAGTCCTGTTATAGGGACATTTTGTGGAATGGGGAAGTTTCCATATTCGATCATAGGTACATCGCAGGATTTGTTTGTAGAATTTCTATCATCACCCGCAGGACCACTTTTAAATACCGGTTTCCATTTCAATGTTGGAAATTGGCCAGGCCATGTTGACACTGCTGGAAGCAGGAACGGAACTTGTGATTGGTTACTTTCTTCTGAGAGCTTGAGAGCTTCCGGAGATTCAGAAGGAATATTTTTAAGCGTCGCACATTGGTACCCGCCGCACACTAGCTGCACGTATCTTATGCAAGGAGAAGAAGGTGAAATCGTGAGGCTTTATTTTCCAAGGTAATTTACATCTTTTTTTACTGGAGTTAAATTGTTATTAAAATATAAATCTAGGTAGTTATAGGAATCTAAATGATTGTAGTATTATTGTAGTAAATTTAACGAGCAAACTAATTCTGTTAAGAGAATAAAGTTAGTCTTATTGCTTTGACGTGGACCGCCGGCATAGTAAATAAAATAGTCTTTACTAAAACGTTATGACATGGGATAATATGTTTAAAGCGCCGCTTTAGCAAGCTCGTTAGAATGCAGATTGTATGTACTGTGTTATGCAGATATTCTTAGTAATCTTAACAACAATAAAATACATTAAACTAGAATGATGTGTCAACATAAAAAGAGTCTCCATCCAGATATTCTTTAGTCAATTTTAAATTTAAATATTTATTAAAGTTGCATTTTACTTTCTTGCTTTTTAACAGCTTAATGTTTGAATTCATAATGTAATCTGACGTGCATATTTAATAGTGTTGTTGGTTAAAACCAAGATATATAAAACACTGGTAGATCAACTCCCCTATGCTTGCCATGATAAATTTTTCACCCAAAATTAAAACGAGATCATTAGTTCGAAAGTCGCCGGTAGATGCCGCAACAGTGAAACGTGAGTGTCAAACCAAACCACATCTGTTAACCTTCAAAATTTATTAAGCTTTTTTAATAATAATAAAATTTATATTTTTATTATTGTCATTCGAGAATTTAATTGATGTTTCTTATGCAGCTTTGTTTCTGTTTATTATAATTAACAAGCCAGAATTAATAAAAAATGATGTGTTCTCAAATATACAGGTAAGTATAAATGAACACTTATTTCTAAACTAATTTTTCTGGTTTGTTTTCGATAGCAAATTCGTATCATGTGATAAATTTTACCAGTAAATAGTTTGAGGTTTAATTGTTCTATTAAAATTGCTCTTTTTAGGGATTCCACCTTTCTGTATGTGGCTAATGGTAATGGAGTGAGGGCCGTTATGTATTTCTCAATCACAATATAAGGTATTTAGAAAATCAGTTGTCAAAATGTAATTTTTAAATTTATTATAAAATGAAATCGCTTTAATCTAAACCTCTTATATTTTCAGGGACATTGCATGGAAGGTCTTGTATGGATTCTCATGGAAGTGACTGAGGTTCTTAAAATAACTTCAAAATTTGGTTACCAGAAAGAATTTTGTTTCCAAAATATGAATATGTCTGTACTACAGGGTCAAACCAATCTTTACGTACATTACATTTATGTTTAGATTTTATTGTAATAGTGATCGATGTCGACTCCACTTTCCTTGCCAGACCACAATTGGTCTGGTATATCATTGACTTCGTTGTTGTCATCATCGATGGCCTTGTTATTTGTTATTTTATAAATGTTTGTAATTAAATTTTTAAAATATAGATATTTCATGGATAGTTTTGTTGTAATTGATCTTGTTTGTTACAGAGTTAGATGCACAATAATATAATTGTTATCAAGTCAAAAAACTATTGCTTTTCAGTACAAAAGTCTGTGTTCTGCTGTTGTATTTAATATTTTTGTCCCTTTCACATGTGGACCGTGTTTATATTGCTATTTAGCTTCTTGTTGCTATAAAAATTATGCTGAGATGTGTGCTTTATTGCTATTAATTACCAGTAACAGTTTTACTTAACCTGCTTAATGCATATAATTAAAAACATGTTTAAGCATTAAGTATATATAATTCGACTTATACCTACTCTTTTTTAATACTTGAAATCTTTAGAGCGTCTAATAGGTTTGAATTTCGCATATAGATTTTTTTATAGTGGCACACAAGGTCTTTACTTGTTAATAAAACTCTTGTTGCATCAATCCATGCTTGCAGTTTATCTGCTTTCCGTAAAATATTACAAAATAATTGATGAATTTGATTACAATTCTCAAAAGAAATGTTTGCATAGGTCAATTTGTATTCTTATTATTTAAGTTAAATGAAAATAAAAAAAGATGTTACCTTAGTTTGCTGTAAAAAATAAAATTTCAATTTAGTTTTATTATCAAAGATGTTTTAAATAAAGAAGAGTCACAATTTAGCATTTTAATAGTGCCAAAGAATCTTGTACCTCTATCATCATGAAAAAGTTTATTTAATTTGTATTACGAAAAATACGCCAAAAGCAAATATTCATTATTACAGGTTATGTTGCTGTAGAATGACAATCATGCTTGCGCACGTCGCGCCATCTATCAGAAATTTAGCTCGCGTTAAAATTGGTTGACGAAATGACGGCGAGTTGACATACCATATGTTATATCACGACCTTCTAGATTTCACGAGACGAAGTCTCTTATCCGGCCTGCGCACTCCATTAGTTCGTGTTTCTCCGCTGGCGCCACCAAACACGAAAATGCGGAAACGGATATATAACACGTAAACGCCAATTTCAAACTACGTTAACTTCGCGCGATCTTATACTTTTTGTCGGTTTTGCGCGTATCGTCAATAAATTATATTTTCCTAATCTTTTAAGGCAGTTTTCTTTATTTTTTAAGATAATTACGTTATTTCCTTATTTGTTTAAATTTTCGTAGTTTTGTTGCTGTTTTTTCGTTCACTTTAGTAATGGCAAACACTAGCAGAAAAAAGTATAACTGCCGCAATGCAATGTGTAATAAATAGTACTGATCCTACAATATCATTTCATGAATTTCCTTCAAATTATACCTACCTTACGAGAAAAATGGTTTCAAATCTTACGTTGGGGTTATGGACACCAACACTCAACAGCAAAATTATATATACTTCTTTATTTCGACAGATCAACAATTACAGATACCTGAAAGAGTCAATTTCTACATCGAACTTCCTAAAAATATAACAGAATTAATAAAAGAATTCCAAACCTTATCTATGCATCTCGATTGCGAATTCTTTCAGCATCTGTAGCCCTTCCGGCAGGATACATTGCAAAAAACTGAAGAAAGGATTGAATGTCAATAGCCTATTAGATTCTTTGTTAGCTGCCTCGTGTTCAAATTCACTGATAGGATTTGTAAATCTTCAAAACAGAGGTGCCTTAAAATACTCCACTAGAAGATTTACACTTTTAATCGACCAAATAATCGAACTTGTAATACATAGTATTGTAGAACATTTACCTGGAGAATGTAATCCGTCTAATATTCTAACATCACTAGGTATTTCTAACTCCAATTGCTTTTTCACAGTTTTTGGTTTGCCACGACCACAAGCAGGAACTTAGTAATATAATTCTTTAAAAATTGCTAAAACCTTGTTTGGCAAACAGAAACATTGCAAAAACGTGAACCGATAATGTACTTACTGCTCACTATCTCTATATCCTAAATCCAGCTCACGGGAAGTTATAAAATTGTAATTTCAATAATGTTATTGAACTTGTAAATTAATTTTAATAACATAATTAGTTTAATTATATAAATTTATTTAATTAATTCGCAAAATATTTACGTAAACATGCAACGCTTGACATTTGTAAGGGTTATCTAACCTATATATCTTCAAGTGACAAATAAACATCAGCGTGTCAGCTAGCGCCAAAACGGCGAAATTTTGCGTTTTCTCAGAAACAAAGTTTATATGGGAAATCGTAAAAGTGCCCAGGCCGGATAAGAGACTTCGTCTCGTGAAATCTAGAAGGTCGTGTGTTATATATATCTTGGTTAAAACCTACAAGCCCCGACTTAATTAAATCTGATTAGAATTTCTGACTCGAAAAATTCCCGAGACGTAAGTCCTTGAAAAATACTTAATTTTTAAGTAAGTCGTATTTATTGTGCATATTTACACAAAAATATGCATTCATTAGAATTCTGTAATTAATTTTCTTTCTTGACGGAAATCTTACAGAACGTAGGTGACAGTTAAAAATAAATAATACATTCTGGTGTGTTCACAGAAAATGTGGTTGTAGAAAAGTTTAAACTGATAGTAGTACGTCGGTAAATATTTATGACTAATAGACAAACCAGAAATAATAAAAATTGGAGTGCAGCACCAGGTACTTTTTCTAGTGAGTAGCAAAGTGGTTTTCACGAATGAATGTGTTTAAAAATTTATTTATTTTGAAACTCAACTTGCCCAGCTGAATCATCATATTCAGGGAAAATGTCTTTTAAAATGAGAATGATTTAAAACTTGCCGACAAACAATTAACACTAAACTGGACAGTAGAAACTGTTGTGCTTTTCAACTACAATTAGTTTTCAATTAGAACTTTTGCGGGGTAAGTGATTAGATGATTAATTACAGTGAAACGTCTGTTTAATTTTTATGGGTTCTTTATGAATGATGTAGAATTTGATCATGCTGCAAACCATTCGCTTATACAGTAATTAAAGAATTGAAATTAAAAACAACTTTTTTCGAGGTCGGACCTTGATAATTGAATTTAATATTAATTTACTCTTGGAGCAATTTCAGTTTTTTAATTTAACACGTATATCATAATCGCGGGATAAAGTTCGTTTCGAAAATGGTCTAGAAAAGGCAACAACAAAGTTTCCCATATGGTGCATATACTTTTTGGTGGTTATTGGATACATAAGTACCTAATTATCTGTACAGTTCCGACCTCGCTGATGATAGATTTTCTTCTATATCTATGTAGTGAAGACTGTAGTGTAGTAGTCCACATTGTAGTTTTGTTTTGTAACTCACCGTTATTATTACGAGGGCGTATTAAGAATATTTTGCAGGGTTACCAAAGGAATTATTTTCTGAGGGTATGGGGCAATTGCAAAAAAGATGGAATAAGTGTATTAGTATTGAAGGGAGTTACATAGAAAAATAATTTTTTTCGTGTACTTGATGGAACTGAAGCACATTGTTCAATCAAAAATCATAAAGAAAAGTGGTAGTTTTCTTGTTAGCAACACTTTTCTTGTTAGCAACACTTTTTTCATTCATTCAATTTATTTGTAGAAATGTTAAATATACAATTGTTCAAATTATTAAAAGTTATATTAGAGGAAGATAGTGACTGGAACTCAGCAACTGACAACCTTGCTGATACTGTTGATGTGGATGGTTGCTCTTCACTTGAACCGCTAAATATTCTTTTCGAAATTTTTACTTTGTTGCCGATGCTATCTTCGACATAGGATTCCGCGACTCCACTTGATCGCCAGCCCCCGTGTCTCTTCAAAACTTGTAGATCTGCTCCACTGTCGGCCAAGAAAGTTGCTGACGTTCGCCGAAAACAATGTCCGGTGTAGCTGTTTGGACCCGGTAGCCCTAAGTACATACACAGCAATTTTCTTTGGTACACTGTACAAAGTGTTTATACCAATTGGTTGTACCGTGCACTTGCCTTGTTTATAAAATATAAATAATCTGCGATGATCCACATGTTTGGGTCTCAAATTCAAATACTTTCTGTAGAGCTCAATTCCATTCATTCCATCTTCCGATGTAACTGTGAAGACACGCTTTTTTTTGTTTTCGCGTCATGTAATGTTATCACCAAAATACGCCCGGAATCTTCTACATCATTCACCTTCAATAGCCGTAATTCTTCCGCACGACAGGCTCCGTGTAACGCAATAATCGTCACTACTTCATAAGTAGAAAGCTGTCATCAGGGGCTTGTTTTAAAAAATCCTTCACATTATCCATTGAGAAAACTTTCGATTTTTTGGGTACATAGCCGTCATTTTGACGTTTCAGATAGGACAGTAACTTTTTATACGCAGAAATGTCCACGTTTTCATTTACTTGTAGAGTGCTTCTCAGCATTGAGTACACTGACCAGAGTGTTGAAGCTTTAAGAGTTTTCACCTAGGCATAAGAATATTTAAATATTGGTGTTTGAATGTAATAAATCTCATAAATAAGACTAACCTTTTCAAAAAAGTATGCAATTAGAATATTTTCATTAGCTCCTTGCACACTTTTTGCGTTTCTCCAATTACAAAATTGTTAGTAAGTTGTCTCGTATTTTTCTCTGGACTTCAATGGTAACAAACTCGTCGTCGCTTCTGATACTGATTGCAAAATATCTTCATTATCTGGTTTTAATTGATTCATTTTAAATGAACAATTTTTCACAAATTATTATTTTACTTGTTTATTGTTAGATGTTTTGTTACCATGTCAGCCATCTCAGCACACGCTTGACGTACTTTGAAAAATTATTTTTGATGATATTTATTTTTTAACATGAACGTGATTTCCATCAAGTACACGAAAAAATTGCATGTTCAACGCGTAAGAAAAGTGCTTTACCATTCTCGTGAAATTATTAATCCACTCGCTTCGCTAGCGCTCGCTCGTGAATTAAACAATTACACTCGCTGAAAAACTATCACTTTTCTTTACTTATTAAACAATCTACTATTTTTTGTTCTCTTATGTGCTTTTTTCCATGGCTAGGTAGATAACATAAAAATACGCCCTCGTACTTTAATAACTGAAAATTATTCTTCAAATCAGTTTCGGTACACCAATCTAAGATGAACCTGAGGTTTCGATAGTTTTTTACCATTATGGGTCTAGTTTTCACATAGCTGTATTTTGGCAATCTTGGTGGTTGCACTTACAATTATGTGATAATAATAATAATAATAATAATATTAAATTCTGAACTTGGCATTACATCAAAGATTTCTAGTGATAGACAAAGTTTTGTGTTCCAGTAAAAGGTTTCACTTGCCTCATACATCAATGTAGGTCAAAATCACAATGACATGGCATTTTTTATCTACCTGTATATTCAACACCATATGGAGGAACTATAGATCTTCCTACCAAATTGAACATTATTTTTTATTGTATTTTAATTAACATGAGAACCATTCTCTTTCAGCTACCATTTTAGCACGTTCATGCTAAGTTAACACATTAGCACGTCGTTCAATAATTATATGTGCAATATACCTTGTTGGGTTCCAATTGTCCCACACATTTCTACTCGCCATCAATATCGTATTTCTACATCAGTATCGGTATATGTACTATTCCAATATACAAAGGAAAAAAATCGTACGAAATTTTCCTGCCGAAATAGTACTTCCATTGCGAGAGCCACGGGTTTGACGTATGCACCCACCGCTACTGCTTGGTATATAAATATTAACATGTATTTAATAAATTTCTATACTTACGAGGGCGGGTTGAAAACTTCTCGGCCTATCCCAGAGAGAGTGCTCTGAGTGCATACATTTTTTGACAGCTGTAAAGTTCTAACCTTCATTGCGTAATGCATTCTGGTGTTCTGGTGCCTTGATCAAATATTTATTTTTACAAAAAATTGTATTTTGTTAATAAAATAGTAAATACGACAAGGAATCTGGAAATTATTCAGGAATTAATTAATAAATAATTCTTTAAAAATTATTTTGAAAATATTCTAATTATTTATTAATTCGCGGATATTTTCAAAATTTCTTAACGTATATTTGTTGTGTTAACGAATACTATCTTTCGTAAGAGAAAGATCTTGATTAAGGAACGAGAAGATCATAATGTATTACCCTCTATTTCATAGAATAATTTGAGAAGATAATACAGATATTAAATTACAAAGATTTTCACATACATACAACACTATTAGCTACTTGCAAATAAAATTACATTCAATCCTGTCAAGTAGTTATTGAAATATTAATTATTAAAAACATGCTTTATGTCAAAACTCTCAAAAACGGACTTTTTGTAGCATAATACGCAAGAATTCAAAAATCTAAAGTCAGATAATCTTACAAATTTACTATTTTAAACAAAGACAAATTGTCTATTTAACTATTTTTGTTTGAGTTAATTTGAGCGGTTAGCTTTTTTGCTATGCGCATTCAAACTCAGGGCTCAGAACTTTTGCATTCGATAGTAGTTAGAGGTCATCCTTACATTCCGTAATGGTTAAAGAGGGAGTGGAAGCTTATTGTTACATAACTCTTAAAAACTTTGTTCTTCATAAATTGTAAATTGATTTAAAACGATTATAACGATTTAATATTATTTTAGCAAATATTTTTCTGTTTTCAATGTTCAGCATAGCAGTTAGCAAAGAAGTAAAGAAAAGGACTCTATAATTTCTCTAAAACTCTTTGCTGTTAGTCTAAGAATTATGTTTTAAATAATAAACTGGTTAAGAACAGATATAAAAATTAATGGAAAATGCAGTGGCGTGCGGTGAGAATTTAGGCTAGGGAAGCAACCACGATTTTAATTTTAATATATCTATAATAGGTACAGGCGCGGATTCACAAGGGGGATGGGGGAAATTCTCCCCCTCCCAAATTTAGAAATAAATAATGTTTGTTTAATTATCATTTATTAAAACAATTATTTACCAAAAATTTGCAGTCATGACGATAAAGCAAGTTTAAATGTTGCATACAGAACAAACTAAATAGAATTATTTGTCTTTAGAAAAATCCCAACTTATATAAATTGAAATAATAAAATGTTCCAAAATACTGTCTCATTCGCAGATTTACATTGCTTAAGTAACGTTTAACAAACACCGAAAATCGAACAAATAACGAAAATATAATAAACATCTGATCACGGAGCACGCTAATAAAAATTACTCGACCTTATTACCTCTCCGCGCAAGTTATGAGCCTAATTTAAAATAGTACTCTAATTATACCTTTTGCTGTACGGAATTGATATTGAGCTTTAAGTTGATTAAACATTACAAATTTAAATAAACGATAACCATAATTTTATAAAACTATTTTTGTTAGCATTGTTTTTTAATTTTAATAAATTCTTAAGGGAAGCATTGCTTCCCTTGCTTCCATGGACCGCACGCCACTGGGAGAATGCTTGAGTTACGTACTCACGTAGCGATATTACATGAAAATTACGTAGATTTCGCGTGCCAGCAATTACATACACAGAAATTCAAAAAAAGACACGTAAAAATGATGTAATTTCTACGTGCCATAGGGTATGCCATTGCAAGTGTTTTTTTTCCTTTTGCAATTAATAGCAGTCAGTGTACAGCAAAAATGCACCGTACATCGGTCCTTGAAGATCTGAGCATGGATTCCTATAGTTCTTTGATGCTGAATGCAAATTGATTTACCAAACTGTCCAATTCACCGATTTTTTAGACATAACTAAAAGTGACTTTTTTAGTTAATACAAACGAATACATCTCAGTAGCAGTACTGTGTAAAAATTGCAATATAGCAAAAAATCAAGTTTATCATTTAGGACTTCTATCCTTCTAAGAAACCACAATTTATTATTAATTTTGATGGACAGAATAATATTAAATACCAGACGCTGTTTGATTGCTCGACTCCCGAATAATTATATGATTATAATTATCTTGAATGCTTAATACCGACTTATCCCTTTTCAATAAAAATAAAATAAATTCTTTACAAGTATTTGTTATAAATCTTTTATAATTTTACTATCTAGTATTTAAAAATATTTGTAATTTAATGGCAATATGCAGCAACTAAACACCTCTGATATTTCCTATTGTAATGTTTTTCAAAATTAATGATTTATGTTTTTTTATAAGGAATCAACTTTATTTTTCTTTCTATTCATGATATCTATTCAACAGAATAGTGTAGATTTAGGAAAGAAATATTGACCCTATCTCTATTAATAAACAAGAAAATATAATTCGCTACTTTTGTATACAGAAAATCTTAAATAACACGCTTTTTTGTGTGTTAAAAATTAATAGCATCATAAGAACCGCAAGGTTTCTTTCTAACCCCTACAAAAATCTCAAATCTGTATGTCATATACTTTCTGAGAAAAAATTATTTACCTTATTTTTAAGGAAATTGTCCCTAAAAATGGTATCTTTTATTACGTATCATATTATAAAAACAAAAGTATACAACTTAGAAATATACTATTTTACTGTTATATGTAGAAATAAATTTACTATTTGCTCATTTTTTAAATACTTCATTTAGTGCAGTAGTTTACGAGCAATACGCTTACAGAATCAGAGGATTCTAAAAAAATGGATAGTAGTCAATTTAATCTTCTTATTGGTTCAAATAATCTAATTAAGTAGGAAGGTGAACCATGCTACTATACTCCCAATGGGACTTATTTGAGTTTATTCCTGGAGTTCGTAGTCCAGTTTCCTGTCAAGAACCTTGTGTTGGCGTGGAATATGATGGTGTCGTTGATTTTTCTGCTATTGCTACCGACCCTAGGCAGTTATCGACATAGAAGTTGTTGGTAATTAATTCGTATGCTACCCTTTCTTTCACTGATTTGTTTGATAAACTTGGGCTTCGAATATAACAATGTTTTTAGTGTGGTCCTGGCCCTCCTTTGGCTATGGACCGTTCACTGTTCATACAGAATCTCCCGGAGTAACATCGGTGCATAGCTGCATCAGTTTAATTCTTCGTAATATTCTTAATGCTTAATGTTATTTGTTAGGCTATATTTTCTGTTACATGTTTATTAATAATAATTATTAAAATTGTTTGTGCAAAAAAGTAAAAATTCTAATAAAACGAACAAATAAATAAAACTGTAACAATTTTACTTCTCATCAGAATTTTTGTAATCCTGTATTAGGATAGCAGAAGAGTTTGATAGCGGTATCCTGGTATCATGGGATCCTGGTTCATTGTATGCATTGATATATTGGTGACAAACCGTATGTATACATTGACACGACACAAGTTGCAATGCCATCATTAATAGTGCTACTAGTTGTAAGATGGCGGCCAGTTTTTACAAATCTTATAGCTCCTCTATTTCATATAGTAGCGACATCGTGGAGCAAACCAGGCACAAACTTTAATAAAGAAAAAATCACCACATGCATATTGTTTCGTCATTTTAAGAAAAATTTGTTTAAAAATTACAATTCGTACTCGTACATTAGATTAATATGATCGTTTTTACATAACATGAATGTCCGTTATGAAATAGATGTTAAATTGTGAATATTTTTGTGCATGATGATTATTAAACCTAAGATTTAGTGTAAAACAAAATGTCAAATCTGGTAACTTCCAATATCACCAACATACTTTTGTTCCAGCGACGAGATCAATCGTTGTCGCTACTATTTGAAAATAAAGGGGCTATAACAAATCTTAAAGAATATTTGAAATCAAGCCTTTTTAAGTTAAAATTTATTTAAAGTTGTTTTATAATAATTTTTAGTAAATATACAACCGACAATACATAAAAAATAACGTAACAATTTATCATTTAGAACGACAACAAGAAATTAACGAAGGCAGGTGTGTTTCCAGTATATTAAACAACAGTTACCTACTTATTCATTTATAATAACACTACTGGTTACTAGATGGCACGCAGTTTCTACATGTTATATAGATAATTGAAATATTTAAAATTGAACTGTTAAAATGTATTTCAAGCTATTTATGTGACAATTATTAATAAATATGTGACACAATCTATTTAAATTAACGTAACAATTATCATTAACAACATTCGTAATTAGAGTAGGTATTGCTATTCAATTTCCTGAAATCACACCTGCATCAGTTATTTTTTTACTAATATGCTTAATTATGATTGTTACGTTAGTTTTTATGCATTTTCTATTACATATTTCTTAACAATTTGTTAAGAAAATAACTTAAAAATAAATTTTAACATAATAAAGATCAATATTTTTTAAATTTACATAAAGAAACTGCACGCCATCTAGTAACCAATAGCATTACTTATAATGATTTTTGTGTGAACATACAATATGGTTTGTTGCCAATATTCCAATGTAAGGACACAGGATACACCATCGACATCTGCTGCTACCCTAATAGAAGATTTACAATGTTTTGTTGAAATTGAAGGCTAAAAGTTTGGGTTTAACCCTTTATCACTAACATCTTTTTATGGTAATCATAATTACACGACAAAAAATAAAATTGTTGCGTGTTTATTTGTGATATTGCGATTGAGTTATTTTTTAGAATTTACTTTGCTTCTTTGCCTAAACTAAGAATAGTGACCAGATTTTTGAAATTGGAAAGCAGTATATCATCAAGATATCGCATGATGTGGGTGAACTGAATGAATATATATAAAAGGGATTTTTATATTTTATTAGATAAGAAGTTTTTTCACATAACAACTTTGTCAATATAACTTTCCTTTTTACAATATAGTTTTTATTTTTTATAAACATATTTTTTATTTAAATTAATATTTTTCAAAAGTATTATTGATTTCATAATGAAGGCAAATATGATGTTATTCTTTATACAGGGTGATTCAGAATTCTTCCGCATTTTCTTTAAGCCGTATTCCTCTCATGAAAATAAGAAGAAAAGTTTATATTAACAGGGAGTTAAAAATCTCAACAAAAAAAAATTGTTTTAAATTACTCGAAACTGATTGAGAATTAAGTTCTGAGAATTACACAATATGTTTGTATGTCTTTGTACCATAATATGAATCAGAGCAAATAGTTTTTCCTCCATCAGTGGTGAAGAGTCCTCGGGCCCGATAAGGAGGCATTTCTGAACCCATATAATGTAAACCTTTCTTCTTATTTTCAGGAGAGGAATACGCCCAAATAGCATGATATTTGATATCTGTATTTGTTACACTGTTTGAATGATGAATGAAATAAATAAAGATTAGTAAAAAGTTTCACAGTATTTATTAAAATATAACATGACAATATTGTTTCGACAGCTAAGCTGTCATTATCAAAGGTAATATCTATATAAACAAATACGTCGCTAAGGTAGATACAAAAATAGGTAACTAGATAAAAATAGTAATAATCAGAATTAAATATCTAACACTTCCAGTAACGGAGAATTACTGAGCTCAGGTTGTTCATTCATTAAAGGTACCCTGAGTTTGTGTTTGTATATCTCAAAGGCTTCTAAAATGTCTAATTTGCGTTTGTTATTACAAAAATGTAATAACAAATATTACATTTAATAAATATAAACAATATTGTCAGGTTATATTTTAATAAATACTGTGAAACTTTTTACTAATCTTTATTTCACAATATATTATAATTTATTAATTAAAGATATATATCAATATTGTATACATGTATCAATCAATAATTCAATATACCTTCATAATTATTGTTCACTATCTTATATAAAAAAAGTGAGGTGATTGTGGCATCTTGTCATGTAGTGTTGTTATATCTAACAAAGTGAGAATAAGATTATAGAAGTTTTGATTGGCTGTTGGATTTGCAAATGGTAAGCTACTACTTGAAGAAGTTTTTATTAAACTTTTTCAATTAGATTTACACCCACTTTGCAATAGGGACACCACACTGAAGAAACATATGCTAGATGGGGTCATACATTGTATCCATGTAATATAATGTATATGTAGTAATTTTATTGTTTCATTATTTTTTGAATCTCTCAAAAAACTTTTAACAAAGACCAAATATTTTTAATGTTCTACTGATGCAATGGTAAATATAAGATTTAAATTTTAACAACATATCTAGAATTAGATCTTAGATTTCAGTTACTGCGCTGAAGACACTTCTAGAGCTACCTCTGACAAATCTCACATTACATTTGCTGTCATCCTTAGAGTACCATCAAGAATAATTATCTAGATTTTGTTAAATAACTGCACAGATTTAGAAACAGGAAGCTACATTTTTACAAGTTTAAGAAAATATTTAAAAAGCAAAAATTCTGTTAAAAAGTTGAAGATTGAAATAGTAGGTCTATAATTCTTTGCATATCATTTGTGGCCACTTTTATACGGTGTTACTATAAATGATCTTTCCGATTATAAACTTGAATAACTATCGTTAGGAGACACTTAGAAACATGATATTGGTATCAATGGACAGAGAAACTCAAATAATTTCTTGTTCAATTGACTAAATTGGACGGATTAGTTAACCTTCCCCTGTTAGTTCGGCTAAAATAGTCATTGTCAGTGGTAACGTATATGACTCACTTTTTAAAAAGTTAAACAAGTATTGCAGTTGGTTTTACTACAAATTTTGAAAGCTGTATAATTCTCCAACAATATATATGGTCACTGAGAGATCTTCGTTTGAAATTTCAAAATCAGCTGCTGTTAGTTCGGAAATTAACACTGATTTATATACCTACTATGTAAAGAGGGTTAGTTTCATAATAAACTTTTTCTTATTCATTCTTATTAATAAAATCTCTTAAATATAAATTAGCATTTTTATTTATACAATTTTTAAAATTTTCAAGGAAAACACTAATCCAGAGATATTCTTAATTTGCACAGGAGTCTACTAATCTATCTATCTACTATTACTTCTTAAGAAGATAACCTGTGACAGTTGTTTTACATTATTCTAACCAAGATTTGAAATGTCAACTTCTGTTTTGTATGGTTTTGAAATAAATACAATCTCGTGCTCCTTGAGAATATGGGTAAAATTGCAGTGTTGCTTTTTTACAGCTCCTGCCTGGTACACTAAAGTCTGCCATGCCCTCGTCTATTATACATAGTATGGTTTGCTTTTATTTCTACAATAAATCTTTAATTGTTATTCAATATGCCAGAAATTAATATTAGTTCTCTTGTGAGCTGTTAATTATAAACGGAAACAACAAACAATTGATATTTTATGAAAAAAATTATAAGTACGATTGGTTTGCCATATTTAAAGATGGCCACAAGAAAGTAATTCCTTCATATTTTGAAAATACAAATATTTATTTTTTTATTCTATTAACATATCATAAAACTTCAAAATGGATTATCTAAATCGCTATGGTCGAAAATTTGATTCCGATCTGCAGTTTGGTAAATTGATAAATTCTGAATAAAAATCAAAAAAGGGCAATTCAATAGAACTGAACTGAATTGTATGAAAATCTTTTATAATTAACTAAAATATTTGTACTATTAATAGTATATACGCTATTTTTGCACGTCTTAAAGGACTTAATCGCAAAAATTCAAAATTTCGAAATTTTTTTCTGACAATCCAACTCGAAAATTTTTAACCAATCAAATTACAGAATTTTTCAAATTGGGACCAATGAAATTAGTTTTATAGTGAAAAAACCACTAGTGGTTTTTTCTTAGTGAAAAAATTTATGTCAAAATGAAATTGAAATGAAAATCAAATTTAATTAAATTAATATTAACTACGCTAAATAAAAATTTGCTCGATGGATTGTCAAGCCGAATACAACTCGTGGTCTAATTTTTTCTTGCAAGATTTATCATTTAAGACATTCATAGCTTTTACTTTTGGAAAATTACACTCGTCTCCTGCGTCGACTCGTGTAGTTTTCGCTGCGAAAGCTACTCATATCTGAAATGACAAATTTTGTCGGAAGAAATAAGACCACTTGTTATATTATATATGAAAATTTCGTTACATGTCATTCTGACAATTGAACTCTGTAAACTCCAAAATCACATAGTTTCAGGATAATAGATCCTAACATGTACCGCGATTACTTTTTTTTGTTGCTTACTTGTTGTTGTCATGGAAACACTTTACTCCCTCAGGGAGTAAAAGTGCTACTTTACTCCCTCTTTTGGGGGACTAAAGTAGAGCCTTATATATAGGATGTGCAAAAAATATATTACTAATACAAAGGTGTTTATATAAAACAAGTTTACATATAATGTTATAATTTATTAACAAAATATAATACAAATATTACAATTGCACTAACTTACAATCCCTTATCTAATATACCCTGAGATTGAGCAGACATTAACATTATCTTTAACTTCTCAATTTTCTTCCAATTTTAAATAGCTATATGATCACAACAGACGTTCATGTTGTGTACTGTTAAGTACAGACAATTACATTGCCTTTATTGTATATAATACATTTATAAAAATCATCGCAATATCATCACATTGGTAGACAAGTCCCAAGATTTTGGTAGTAAATGTCATTTAAAATTTCTGAATGTTTGTTATCCAAAAACAACTACTTATGACACAGTCACTAACAAGAGAAGACCATCAGGAAATTGCAATTTATTTGTGGTTCCTGTGATTCAAAAGGTCACTTAAAGTTCCACCTAAGTACACTCGAAGCCAACTTTATATTAAGCTTTTTTAATAACTCAATTCAAAAGCTAACTTTCACTAGACTGAATAATTATAGAAAATTCTACTTTATAAAACAGGTTTTTTAAGACCTAATGTTGCATTTTCTTAGGGAACGGGTAGAAGTGCTTTGACTGACCTTTTACATCACAAGAACTAGATATTTGCAAAAATAAGTTACACGGAGGAGTTTGTTCTCCCAAGGTACATGTTGTGCACATGTTTAATTTTGGTTTAGTGATGATCTTCCCTTGAAAGTACCATATTATCATCAAACAACAAACATGTATCTTATACTTGCAATTATTTTATTTTTGAAGCAAAGACATTATACCTTTAGTTATGCGCATGTTTTCTAAGCCTATTATTTTAATTTGCTCATGTAGCTATTAAAAATTGGTAAATTAAGATGAACAAGCTACTCATATTTCAGCTGCATCAAAGTAGAAATTTAAACATGTTAAAAATCTAACTAACAAGACAATTCAGTTTTACTTTACAATACACCCATGCAGATAGATGGTTATAAAGTCTCAAAATCACGTTCATAAAGTTTTTGAGGCAGTTCAGTAAAATATAATGCTTCCGTTAGTAATATAATATAAATACATAGTTATCTGTATTTAAACTATTAGATTTATATTTCAAATGTTGTTGCATTTTAATAATGTCTAAATAGTAACACAAACTTTACTGATTTTGAGACTTTATAGTCATCTACTTAGAAAGATCGCTGACAAAAGAGAGCTAAACCAAAAGCAAGTATGGTTTAACAGCACTGAACGGTGGCATGCGAGTTCAACCAGACATAACAAAATCAAAGCTCGAGTGCATTAATTTAACTCCCTTTACATTGATCTTCCTATAATACATTTACTATGTGTAACAATTGATAACCATAATTTATTATTTCATAACCAAACATAATACAATTTTAATAGGTACAACAGCTATACTTCTTATTAAGCTAGATCCATAGCTAGACGTTCATCTGCTTACAGCAGTTACGTTGATGGGCAAATATAATCATGATGTTAACCGCTACACACTTTCAGATGTAGATTTATCGAATAACATAACCTCATTTTAAATTTTGCTTTTTAAATACATATTTCGTAAAGAAAAATAAAAGTGTACGTTGATGTCGAATTACTTTACAAAACGAAAAAAAGGCATTATTGCATGAATGCATAGCTTTGAACCTAGCTTTTACAAACAAAAACAAAACACAATCAATTTTTAATTAGTTTTTATTAAAACCGTTATTTCAATATTCTCCAGTTGCAACTACATAAATTATCTTCACAATATAACCATAGTTATCACAGACATCTTCCTTGCTACTCATGTTATTACGTACAAACCATCACCACCATTTTCGTAATCTTTCATTGTGTGCTATAAATACATTTATGTGCCTATAGCAAAATTGGCCCAAACACTTTTTTAAACATTTCATTACGATCTTCTCATAGTTAACATGGTATTAATTTCCCAAATAATCCTTCTTAAATGATCGATTACTTCTTTTAGCTGCCTATTTTTCAAAACGACCTGTTCCATAACCTCTTTACTCTCTTCACATGCTAACCTGTACGCCTCTGAATTTTTCTTCTCATCATGTTTAGGATCGATATCATCTTTATAAGGAATTAAACTTTCAACATGTGTATATTCCATACCTTGCAGCTGACAATTTTCATTACACTTCTCATAAATCAAACGTAATCGCTTAAATAAAAGTCTGATTGCTCGCAGCAGTTCTTGCACTTTTACTTTCTTGTCATTGCTCGTTTCAGTTCCTTGTGGTGTACCATTAGGAGGCTGAATCGTTTTTAATGTCTGAAACACTTCTTGTGTCCTACTAACAATATCCTGTACAGTTTCTTGACCTATGCGACAGAGTGACGCAGTATTAAATTCTTTAGCTTGTTGCTGCCCCTGTTGTGGTTGTGAAGGCGGTGTTGGAGTAGTAATATTTGGCGTTTGTTGCATAACAGGCTGCTGCATAGAATGGTGTTGTAAGCCTGGCATTTGATTCTGTTGTTGCATTTGAAATGAATTCTGCGACTGTGATGACATACCATACTGTTGGTTTTGTGAACCATACATTTGATTAGAATTCATCATGGGACTCATTTGCTGCATAATCTGATTAGTATTTGATTGTGCATTCATTTGATTAGATAAGGATACTTGCATTTGATTTCCTAATTGGTTTTGTCCAATGGTGTTTCCCAATTGATTTTGCATTGAGCCACCATATTGTATTCCGCCCTGTTGCACGTTCGAGAATCCGGGCATAAAATGATGGGATGAACCGGACATTTTAACAATAATAAATCTTTAAATAACTTGAGAAATCTATTAAAATTTATAAGCGTCACTAAAAGTAAATGTGAGGTTAGATTTTTGTCATTAATAAATCCGAATTACATCGTACATCCATCTAAGACCGCGCACCTAAAATCAAGACCCAATTTACACTGCTATAATGTCTCTCCCGCTGAAAAATTTAAATTTGAAAACTAACATTTCTGATTCTAATAACACAATTATTAATTTCCTTTGGACAATTAATGCAATTCTATTTGCGCATTAGTTGATTTTAGTTTAGTATTTATTAAAAAATGAGTTCTTCGGATTCATTTTACTATATTAACATTATTTATTATTTATTACTTATTATTTATAGATACATACTACTTTAATGAATATGAGGCTAATGCAGTTATGTATAATTTCAGCTTCAGAATAAATCGCATTGAATCTCCAATACAACCAATCGATGGGGATTGCGGTGAATCTCTCACTTTATACGATTCTTCATGGCCTGATGATTCAAAAATAATTAAAACATTTTGTGATACATTTTCAAAACCAATGGAAAAGCATGATTTCGTATCGACAGGAAATGCACTTTTTGTAAGATTTGAAAGCAAAACTGGTAGTTATAGTGGGTAAGTAATATTTTCTTCAATGATTCTTTGTAGATTCTAATTTTGTATATTTATAGGTCCTCCTTGTACTATTGGGCTCACTATGATTTCTTTAACAACACAAAATTAGGTGAGCCTGTGCCAGGAAAACCTTGCGATGAAGTTTTTGCTTCTTGGAGGGCTACTAAAGGATGGTTACGATCACCCCTTAATACTCTAGTTTATAAACAAACACCAAATAGTGAAGATGTCCAGTGCCTATATAGATTTGTTACTGATAGAAGACTGTATGCTCGAGTTATTTTAAATGTTATGCATATCCATTTTAAGGTAGATACACTTCTATAACTTTAAATGTTATTCCGCCACTATCATCAACAATGCTTATAAGTTATAATTTACATTTTATTTGATTTTATTCACATTGAAAGATTGCAGTTTAAGAACACTTTTTCAATATTTTTACCAACCTTTGGAAACAGTCTCTGTATACACTACTTTATCTTTAACAAAACTTGACTGTACCTACACCAGCAACACCACTGATTTGTCTTAAACTATGCAGATAATAAAGAAGTTCAAAGATTTTTAATAATGCTGAAGTGTTGAAATTTGTTTGACTTCAGGATATTAACAATGTAAAATTCAGCCTAAGCAAAATTCACTAATTGCACTAATTATTATTGGAACACTATTGTACTGCTTTTATTGTTTGCACTTGATGACCAATACAGAAAACCAAAGTTAGGCACTTAAACTGAAAACAGACACTGGGTGAGTTTACCAGAATTTACTAACCAGCAAATTCTTCCGAGTGTCTATCTCTGGCCTTATGTCACCTTATATCATTACTTGCTGTAATTGAAACCAAGACAAGCTTATGCTTCTTTGTTATACCGTAATTCAAACAGCATGGTAGGTCATACATACACTTGATTCACTTATATCAGCATAAAGTTGCTTCAGAGTTACATATTTAGAATCTATATATAGCCTAGAGTTGCCAATCCACCCGATTTAAGCAAAAACCTCTCGATTTTAATAGTGCCGATAGTGTACCAACACGACAGCAGCACACGTAACCATATTTGAGTGTGATAATACTTGAAATTATTCAGCTCGGCATGGACTTGGTTATATTCAGCAGTTTAAAATTTTAATTGTTTGCATAATTTGAAAAAATAATAACACCATACATATTCTTACAGGACAGGACATGACTTACTAAACCATCTCTTGGTCTTAGTCTAATAGAGGCAAAAGGTCTGAAAATTCATATGTGGCTGAATAATAACTAAAATAGTATCGTATGTAACTCTAATTTATCCACCTATCACATAACTCATTAGCCACTATTGAATGAAAAACCAGCAGAACACCAACGTGAGCTTGAGCCCTTAAATTGGGGAAAGATCTTTTGACTCTGAGATCTAATCTAACTCATGGGTTATGTGACGTAGATTTTGTTGCCTGGAATAAAAATAAAAAGCCAAGAGATTTTTTTTATAAGATTTCTAGTGGTCTATTAGATTTACATGCCACACCAGCTGAGAAAATTTTTACCAATGCCTAGTAGCGTAACTAGTGGGGGCGTAACTAGGGCCCCAGTGCAGGGGCGCGCAACTCTCCGAAGGGCGCTGATTTTGTGAAATTTTATTTCAAATTTAAAAACAAGCATTGAAGGTAAAAAGCATTCTATGGACTATTAATTCTTCGATAATGAATTATTATTAATTATTGAATATTTTATTTTAACAAAAGTTACCTACGTATAATTGTATACAGGGTGACTGTCCAGGTCATATATGCTGAAATACTAAAGGTAGAGAAAAAAGTTAATGAGAGACTTGTTTAGCATAACCTGATCTATAAATTACTACTATACATTTTTTTATCATGGCCAACTTCTTTTCCGGAAAAATATCCTGCTTTAATTTTTTAAATGGAACATCCTGAATATTTTTGCAGAATTAAGTTCTAAATAAATTTCTCTTTACAATGATATATAACAAGTGGCTTTTTGTTTTGAAATTACACGATACGCTGATGAATTTTCAAAACGTCATACTGTCCAATGACAACGGATCCAATTTTCATAGGAGTGGAATTTTTAACAAGCTTAATTCGCATTATCGGAATGATGAGAACCCTTGCAAAATTGTTGAAACTAGTGCGCAAGTACGTTTTTCAAGTAATTTATTGATAGGATAGGTATACTTGGCAACGAGACTTTAGGATCTCATTTTCACGATAGAACTGACCTAGAAAATAATTTATTATTTTTGCAAAACATCAATCTTACATGACAAAATTTGTGGTTTCAACCCAACGAAGCGCCACCTCCTAATGGAGCTGCATTGACAAATTGTTTCAAGGTTTAAACAATGAATTTGTCAAAACGGATTGGTAACAGAGGACCCGTTTTGTAACCTCCTAGATCACCTGGCTTGTCTATTCTTGATTTCTTTGTATGGGGTTTTCTGAGAAAGCAAGTGTATGAGTGTATGAGACTCCTAAGAATGTGCAGAAACTTCAAAATAAAATCACTGCAGCTAGCTTGTTAATTACCCCCTACAATGCTACGAAAAGCAGGAGGAAACCTAATCAAATGGGCCCAAATAGGTTTAGACTTTCATGGTAGACAATTTGAGCAGTTATTATACATAAATGCATTGCGTATTATTCTAATTGTTAAATATTAATTAAGTAAAATATGCTATAATTTTGTAATCAAAGAGTAAATAAAAAAATCATAGCCAATCTGATATAATTTTATTTTTTGAACTGTAAGATGTAATTTAAAGGCAAAAAGCCGCTTATGGTAAAAAATTGTAAAAATAATTGATTTAAGACTTTATTCCGTAAAAATGTACAGGACGTTCCATTTAAAAAATTAGTTGGATTTTTTTCTGGAAAATATGTTGTCCATGAAAAAAGATTAATGGTGCTATTTTATAAATCAGGCGATGCTAAACAAGTCTCTCATTTAACTTTTTCCTCTACCTTTAATATTTCGGCAAATATAACCTGGACAAAAAAATCAGCCACCCTGTATATGAGGGGTGCCAAGGTAAGTCTCGAAGGGATGCGCAATCTTATGTAGTTACACCACTGCCAATGCCCCCAATGGGCAGAAATTAAGATACATGTTTGGTGGAATGCTGTACAAAATGCATTGTGCCAAATTTGCTCTTAATAGATATTCATATGGCACATCGAATGATGTTTTTTTAAAAACAAATATTCATGTATTAGACCTTTAGTTTTATAATTCCTATAGTTTCTCATAACGTTCAACATTAGTACTAGGTTTGGTACAAGTGGTAAAATACTATATTTATTATATTTTTACAGACATTGTTAAATGGAATTTCCTTTGGTTTTTGCTATCAAGTACACTACATCGAAAAACAAAACTAAAAATGTGCAAATTATGACAAAATCAAGATCAAGGCATACTTGTTCTCAGTTCTGTTTTAACCCAATTCAGACACTAAGACCCATAAGAATATATTATTTTCTGTTTCAATTTTAATAATGTTAAAAATATTTTCTAGGAACATCCATACAATCCAGGGCCGTGTTCAAATTGTCTAGAAGATCGTATAGATAAAATAGTTATATGGGAGCCTTTACCACCAGGTGCCAACGTTACTTCCCCATCAATAACTTTAACAAAAGCTGCACAAACTGGGGAGATCACTTGCCTTTGTAATCGCCACACAGGTTCAACACAAATCATCTCTAGGGGTGAACAACTCAATTTACAACTTGTAATAGACAGTGCTCATGCTGCACTAAGTTATTTTAAACACAACGCACCACTCTTTGAAGCAACATATGATTTTGTTCATGGACCATTATGCGGACCACCTATAATTCAACCAACCACAGATGGTGAAATTCATTATCCTTATTATGAAGCTATAGGTTATGTGGAACCACCAAAATCAATTAGGTGTATATGGGAGATTAAAGTGAATCGTGAAAGAGATCTATGGATGCATTTTGATAGAATTAAATTTGCTTCAAAATCTTGTGATGATGGTGTTGTAGATATATATTTGAAGGGTAAAACAGAGCCACATTTATCAGTTTGCGGTGAAAATGTATCTTTGGCAAAAGAACTACCTATACTATCAGCTGCACAGCTAAGTCCAGACGGAAGTGAGCCTGGTATTACTATACAGTTTGTGGGAAGAACATCACCCACAAGAGCAGCGTTTAAAATAGCATGGACTGAATTGTTTCATCTTCCTAGAAATAAAGATGGAAGTTTAATGACTTCCAGGTTAACAGAAGGTGGAACACCGGAAGATACAATTGAAGCATGTGAGTTTGCATGCCCTGGAGAAGCTGGATTGTGTATACCTGCTAGATTAGTTTGTAATGGTGTTATCAACTGCCCAAATGTAACCAACTCAAAAGGTATTTTTTTCTTTTCTGAAAACACAGTACCTGAAGTATAACTTTTCTCTTTTGTTCTAGAAACATCATTTAGTGATGAATCTGAGGAACTATGTGTGCGTGAAACGACGCCTGAAATAAACTGGTTATACGTGGCGTTAGCCATTGTTGGAATTGTTGTTTTAATGTGTTGTATATGTGTGTGTATTTGTAGAAAGTGTTGTAGGTACTGTTGCGTAGATGATTAGTGATAATAACGAGCCCCCTTTTGCCGCCTTATGAGACTAATTAATTAACAATGATTTGTATATTTCAATAGACACACGTGATATTAAAATTAGTGAATGAGTATGTGAGTGTTATTTACTAAACAAGAATAGATAATAATGCTAATAATAATGTATGTAATAATTCTGATCATTTAATTTTAAGAACAATATTGAGAAAATGAAAAACTAAAGAGAAAATGTAAAATATATTAGTGATTTTTACACGCAAACGTTGTAAATTGTAAAGCGAAGAGTTCTAAACTAATTTGATATAAGTATTCACCTGTAGATATATTCGAAAGTTAGATATTTTCTGTTTGTGTTTTTTGTATTACTTTATATTAGAGTCTTAGAATTTTTATTATGTACATATTCCACAATATGTAATTTCCAAACCATACGATATGTGATAAACACTGGATCTATAAAAATATTGTTTAAAGATGTTCTTTGTTTTCCTCTGCATTTATATTTATATCTGCATACATGAATGAATATGGTTTATGGTTTTTAATTGCAATAAAGAAAAGTTATTTCTACTTATGGGTGAAATTCGATTTCGAGTATTCTTTAGATGATTTTAATGATTTATATTTAGTATGTCCATTATAATAATAAAAACTCAATTCGCGTTTTACTCTGTTTACTCATTTAATAAACAATGGAATCATCAATATTGTCTATAGGTGACAAGAATTTTTTTTACTGAACATATACATTCAAAAAGTAGTTCAAATATACATACAATTTTTCGATAGATCAAAGCTTATCGAATATCTATTATTTGTGATTGCAACTCTTTGTTATAATCAAAGGTATATAATTTCTCAAGGATATTAGTTTCCTATTTTAATTTGACAACAATCTTCCTTAAGTTTTTCAAAGACCAGCCAGTGAATGCCAAAAGAAGCAATATTATATTATCCATTCGAATAAATAAAAAATGTCTAAAGATACACACAATAAAGTAATAAATATTACCAATGGTTAAGTTACATGATTTTCATTTTAGATACTGTGGTGTTTTGTGATGCATTACTATCCATTTTTTTTCTAGAGTCCTCTGACTTTGATACCGTATTGCTCAAAAACTACTGAACCAAATTAAATATTTTAAAAACGAGCAAATAGTAAATTTATTTCTACATGTAACAGTAAAATATCATATTTCTAACTGGTATACTTTTATTTTTATCGGACGATACATAATAAAAGGTACCCATTTTTAGGGACAATTTCATTGAGAGTGAGTTAAATATTTTTTTCTCAGAAAGTATATCTCATATATCTATGACATTTTTGTAGGGGTTAGCAAGAAACCTTGCGGTTGTTATCCTATTAATTTTCGGACAAAAAAGTGTTTTATTTAAGATATATATGAAAAAATAGCAAACTATGCGTTCTTGTTTATTAATGGAGATAGAGTCACATTCTTTTCGCTAAATTAACACTTTTCATATGTAGACATTATTTTCTTTAAAGAAATGTTCTGAGTTTTAACAATAAAAGTGCAATAACAAAAAAACCGTTTTTTGTCGAAAACGCTTGTCATCAAAAATCGTTTTTTTGTTTCCGCATTTTTATTATTAAAATTAGGAACACTTTTTTGAAAACAATAATGTCTACACATGAAAAGTGTTGATTTAGCGAAAAAGATTTGATGCTATCTCTATTAATAAACAAGAACGCATAGTTTGCTATTTTTCACATAAATCTTAAATAAAACGCTTTTTTGTCTGAAAATTAATAGCATAAGAACCGCAAGGTTTCTTTCTAACCCATACAAAAATCTCAGAGATATATGACATATACTTTCTGAGAAAGAAATTAGTGAACTTACTTTCAATGAAATTGTCCCTAAAAAAGGGTACTTTTTATTACGTATCGTCCGATAAAAACAAAAGTATACTAGTTAGAAATATAATACTTTACTGTAGTATGTAGAAATGAATTTACTATTTGCTCGTTTTTAAAATATTTAATTTGGTTCAGTAGTTCCCGAGCAATACGCTTTCAAAGTCAGAGGACTCTAGAAAAAAAAAATGGATAGTACAGTGAGATCAAGATTGATTGTCCTGATCCTACACTACTTTCCATCACCTTGATATCAATATTTACATCCAATTTATAAATAAAACTAGTGTTATAAAGAATTCTGGGGAATTTATTAGATGTCCCTAGATGTCAATCTGTCAAAATTGTGTTTGTTGTTAACTCATTGCCGTGCGTTGTTAATTCCATTTATTTCTTTATTCTTTTCGTTGTCTAATTATTTCTATACATAAAAGTCTTTTTCAAGACTACCACTGAAGGATTATATTGAGTGCAAGGTAAATAAAAAATATTTTTATTGTTGTTATAAAGTTATTATATGTAGAAATTGAGAATTACAGGTTACAGGTCAATAACCTCTATCAAAATGCCCTTTTCTCTTGAACAAGAGAAATTTATTATAGAAGCTTATTTTCGCAACGGTGAACGAGATGGTAATGCAGAATGGAAATATTCTCCAACGCTTTGTGCAGAAGAATGGATAAATCGCTTCCCTGATATGGAAATTGATGAAGAAACTTTAATTCGACATATACACCGGATTGTGCACCGTTTTCGTGAAACAGGGAGTGTTAGTAAGGGGAAGTCAAGTGGTCGTGGTACTGTACTTACGGAAGATGTTGTTGCAGATGTGCGTACTCGTGTAGAACGTAGTCCAAACAAACCATTACGCCAACTTGCTCAACAAACAGGTAATCGTAACAGTTATATGAAAATTACTTTGAAATATTAAATGAAAATTATTGTAGGTTTATCATATGGTACAGCTCACAAGGCAGTAAAGAAAATACTACACTTCCATACATATAAAGTTACTGTCGTGCAAGAGTTACTTCCCCCTGATTATGAAAGACGAATTCAATATTGTAACTGGTTTAATGCAAATCTTCGCAATGATGATTTATTGGATCTCACATTATTTTCCGATGAATCGTGGTTTCATTTATCCGGATACATTAATTCACAAAATTATTCGAAAATATGAAAAAACGAGTAGATGCTTGTCTGGCTGTACATGGAGGTCATTTTGAACACATACTATAAATCTATTGTAATAATTTTAATTGTAAATTGTTTAATTGTGTTACTTTGTGTAATTTTAATTGTTTATTAAATGAAATCTTTTGT
Organism: Agrypnus murinus; assembly: GCA_929113105.1. NCBI lineage: Eukaryota > Metazoa > Arthropoda > Insecta > Coleoptera > Elateridae > Agrypnus > Agrypnus murinus. The sequence continues at coordinate 213,805,622 of OV816025.1, forward strand.
ATTTACTTCTTATTTTTGATCGTAATTGATCTTAATGATAATAATTGATAATAATCGTATTGGTTACCAATACTGTGGCAAGAGAAATTGACACGTCTTGTTATTTCTGTTATCAATGGTAACACATAAAACAGTAAAATATTTCAAACTAGCATTCAGTAATTCTTTTAAATTCCTGATGTTTATTTTGTATGAAAAGGATAAACTTTTGCATAGTTCAAATGAGAGAAAATAAAAAATCCTTATAACCATTTCAATATATATTTTAATTAAAAACGAACTTGTTTTTCATGTTTTTAATTTCATACAAACCAAAGTGTTTCTAAGTTTTTGTACATTACTTTGGAGGTTAGTTTTTTGAATGTCATCCGGACACCACTGCTTTTGTCCTGACTCTCAGGTGATGGATGTGAATATTGATATCAAGCTCGTAGAAAGTAGTGTAGGATCAGGACGTTCAATCTTGATCTCCCTGTAGTTAGCTTCACTGATGAAGTGACTCTATATAGCAGCGTCATTGCAATATGGAATTCTTTCGTTATCTGTGACAATTTGTTTTTCTCTAATAGATATGTTTAGTTTTTGCAGTACTTTCTCCACATATAATATGTCAATTTGTAATTGTGTCACATGCTTTGTGAGAGCTTTCATTAGCAGGTATTTTTAAGTGGTATTATATAAAAAGGTAACTTAACTGCTACTTAAAATATTTTTTGTTGATTATTAGCAAGCAAGGGAGGAAAGCGAGTAATTCCGAGCAAAGGAAAAATAGCGAATATTAATTCATCTGAGAAAAATAGATATTATGACATACTTGCCAAGTCTTAAAATATAGTAACTCTTTTTTGCCACGCTAAACCCATGTGGCGATAACTGCAATTTTTTACGAAATTGAGATTTATGTACAGTGAAGCCTCGCTAATTCGGACTAATTAAAACAGGGGTAATCCGAATCATCGCGGTTTTCGGATTACCGCGTTTGTATAGAGTTACAATGTTTTATTTGTAAATAAATGCAATAATAAAAACATTCTGCAAAACATTTATTTAAAAAAGAGCTACAAAATATTTACGCAAAAACTGTTTTAAAAACACAAGAAATAATATTCTGCATTAATATATCGTTAACTAAAAAAGGCGGTGATTTTTACTTGTTTCCTGTTTTTTGAACTTAATACGTTAGATAGATTTTTCTTTTAAACCTTCCGGTATTACAGTTGTTTCAAATTTTCTACTACCCATTGCAAAGCCACCGCTTTGCAACTATTTCTTAAAGGGCTTCACTGCGTGTGAATCATTGAATAGCTTTTCTTCCGCGATTTTTAAGACACCCAAATTGTCTTTTTAAAATTAAGTACCCAATCTTTATTCACCCTGACGTCATCGTTTTGAAACCATCTTTAATGGTTTAACATGGTTTCATTTAACAATTTATTTGAATTTTCCATATACAGAAAACCAACACAAACAGACATAACAATACCAAATGAATCTTGTCACCATAATACACATAAAATAGCAGCCTACAAATCATTAGTACACAGGGCTTTAACTATTCCACTAACAAAATCAAATTTTAGCAAAGAGATATCAACCATTAAACAACTAGCACATGCAAATCATTACAATCCGAACATGATTGACACTTTAATTAAACAAAAAGATTATAGGTTAGCTATCAAAAGAATATATCCCATTGACAATCAAACAGAAGACACAAATTACATATCTATACCATATTTTGGCAAAATATCAGAAAAAATTGCACATATACTAAGAAAAACCAACAATTATAAAATAACATTTAAAACCAACACTAACACTTTTTCATTTTTATTTAATGCTAAAGACAGAACACATGATATCATGAAATCGGGCATTTACCGTTTAAATTGGACAAACACTTCGAAGTTTTGACATAAGATATAAAGAACACGTACGTCATTACAAAAATAAACATCCTGAAAAATCGAATTACGCCAAACACCTTTTAGAACAAAATCACACAATGACTCCTCAAAATAATATTAAATTCCTACATTTTTGTAATAACAAACGCAAATTAGAGATTTTAGAAGCCTTTGAGATATACAAACACAAACTCAGGGTACGTTTAATGAATGAACAACTTGAGCTCAGTAATTCTCCGTTACTGGAAGTATTAGATATTTAATTCTGATTATTATTATTATTTTATCTAGTTACCTATTTTTGTATCTACCTTAGCGACGTGTTTGTTTATAATTATATTACCTTTGATAATGACAGCATAGCTGTCGAAACATTATTGTCAGGTTGTATTTTAATAAAACTGTGAAACTTTTACTAATCTTTAGTTATTTCATTTTTAATATTTAAAGTTACAATGCGGTCTTAAAACATTTAACAATTTTTAAATTTACCAGAAAATCTTTTTATGTATGGCGGATATACATAAAGTCGTCATTCGTAAAAGAAGTATAAATTCTTTTTTAACTTATAAACCTTTGTAACTAATATGAATTGTGAAGTTGCAATGTAACCACTTCTAAAAAATACGTGACTTTTTATGATAAGAATTTGCCAGACAAATTTATATAACGTAAACATAAATAAAATAAAATCATTTATTTTATCTACAACTGTAGTTTTGTATCAAATTACACATCTGAATATCCATTGCATTTGAAGGGTACAGGGGAAGAAGGCGGTTTGTCAGTAAAACTTGAAAATTGAGGTTTTTACGCCATTTTGTAGCCAAACCCGAATTCTCTTGGTGGTATAATTTTTTTGGGCAAGAATGCGTTAAGTCAGAAGTTATAGGAGTTCAAAATTGCGCAGTACAGGGGAAGAAGGCGACATGTCCATGAAAAAGGAAGAAAGATGCCAATGGCAAACAAAAGGAGAGTACTGGATTCAGAAGAAAAACCAAAGAATACTATCGCGAAGAAAGCCAAAAAATCCAATCCAAAGAAAAATTCCAAAGCGAGGAAAATAGAATATTTTTTTTATGTTAATAATATTAGTCCTAAATAGTTAAGTTGTGTTAATTATTACAGTAACTTTAAGAATATATTTAAGTTGTTTTTGATATAATAATGTTTTTACTTCATTTATGTATTATCTACTAGGAGTAGTTAAAATTTACATTAAAAACATTTTTCTCTAAGTGTGTATAATTCTTCTGAATAATAATTTCGCTGACATACCCCCTTCTTGCCTGTTTTATTTTGAGATCAGCCTGAAAATCCAGTATTTTCCCAAAAATAAGACGACAGACAAGGCTTTTAAATTAATATAACCATTTATAAAACAGTAGAAAATCATACTTGAAAGGTTCACATAGCAGAAGATATCAGAAAGCAAATGACAGGATATTAAACCTTTAAAGACACTCTCCAGCAAACTTACTAGTTTTTGACAAACCACCTTCTTCCCCTGTACCCTTCATTTGTTACTATAAAACTTGAGGACTAAAAACAATTAATTTGAAAGTTCGGATTATCAAAACCTTTAAATCCGGATTGCAATAAACCCAATGTAATTAAAATGCTGGTCCGGATTATAGTGGTATTCGGATTAACGTAGATTCGGATCAACGAGGCTTCACTGTATATCTGAATGCTGGAGTGAATTCTGAACTGACTTGCTAAGGTTTTATGGTACTTTTCCGTTATTGAAGGGCATTTTTAAAATTCAATTTTTTACAATTGAGAATCAGGAGACCAGAAATTCTCATCGCAGGAGGCCATTTTTAAAAGTCAATTTTTTTTGTTTTATAATGATTTTTACAAAAATCATTATATCTTGAAAGTTTTGTATTATTTTTGTGCTTCTGAATTGTTTATCGATGAATATCTTCAACTTGCCACGTACCGAAGAAAAGGCCGTCGCGTTTTTGCAAGATAAAGGTGTGATACCAACTGAACGAATTTGTCCAAATGGCTTACGTCTAGTTCGTATTAGCTGTCCGCTTCTTCTACTGCTGGGCCAAGGAATTAACCTCTATTAAATGGTGCGAAGAGGAGTTTGAAAATTTGTTTGCATGAATAAATCATTATAAAAAAGAAAATTGACTTTTAAAAATGCCCTACGATAATGGAAATGTACCGGTTTTGTAATCGTATCTGACCAGAATTTTGAATAAACCTGATATTTTTTAGCAGTATCTTCATTTTCTGGTTGATTTACTATGCTTCCTAGCGTATGTCGCATTTATTAAAATTATTCAGCGGTTTCTACAGTAGGTACCACAAATTCGCGCTAGTATCTAGCAGTTACTGCCAAAATACCTTTCTAACTTATCGGTAGCATGCAAATCATGATAACATCTAAGCAGATTGTTTCTACATAAAGTTTAGGTTTATGTTAGTTACACATTTTTGATTTGTAGAATATTTTTTCTAAATATAAAATACTTTTAGCAGTGAACTTGTTTCAATAAGTATATGAAAAATAAAATAATAAGTAACAATATAATAATGTAAAAAATGTAAAACGTAAAACCGACACATTTAAGGTATAAGGGTATATGATTATATATATATACTTCAGTTTTGTTTTTGACTGTGTGAGCTTTCAATAGTTTACGTTTAGGTTTAAAAGCATTAAAAGAGAATTCTTTGATATGTCCAACATCCTATATTTTTAACATTTTTATAAAGACGGAACATGTTTTCAAAAATAATATGTTTTGTATGTTCAGGTTAGCCATGATTATATTAAAAAAGGTGAATTAGAAATTTTACTTTCATGTAAAATGTAATTTTAACTTAATTTCGATGTATCATCAAAACAAATAAGTGATATCTTTTTCAGGAACTTATTTATTTGCTTTAGCTGATTTTTATAAAAAAACAAACAACAATACAGATATAAACACAAAACACATAAATAAAAATGAACATAAAATACGTTTATTTTATAAATAGGTAAATAATTATGAAATTACCACAAATACATACATAATCCATTCCTCTTTCACCGTCTTTGCAGTGTCGGGGTTTCACACAAACTATTATGGGAGTGCAACAGAGGCTATTGTAGCTAGTTCATTATGTTCCCCCATACTTTATCGCTCATACAACTTTCATATATTATCTTGAAGAGCTCAAATACGATTTTACTAAATTTCTTAAATTCAGTCACAACTGAAATTTAAACCCTTGTCCTCCTTAACGAAAAGTAGAATATCTACCACTTGACCATGGAGGGCCTGAAATTATCACAAATATTTACAAAATGTTGGTCTTGCAGCAAAGGTATAATATTTTGGAGACTTTGTTAGCCTGATGCCGTTCCTGTGGTAGTATGAATAATTAAATATTTTCATCTAGTTTGGCGACATCACAGCCGTAGTAGGGGTACACTTCCAGGATCATTAGCTATCGAAGGCTATGCCTTAGCTTTAAGCATTCTCATGCAATTACTACCACATAAAATGGCGACAATAAGCACTGAGCTGATCAATCAAAGGTCGGCAATAACTTTTTCAGATATATGACATGTAGAAGCTGGCTTCATAGGAAACAAGAAATATGATGTAATGGAAGCACAGTGTAGCAACAATATCGAATATTATTTTAGCATTACAGGGCCGTTATACTACTACTTAGTACATATTTGTTTTGGCTCATGTACATTTCCAAATATCAGATAAATGAAGCATTGTTTATGTACAGTCGAATTCATAAAAAAGGAAACGATTTTCGTTCCATTTGTACTTTGAACATAAATTATTAATTAAAATATTACTTTATATATTTGCAGACATTTGTAGATTATGTAAATAAAGCCTTATTAATGATTAATCATTGTTAAAATTGGTAGTAATCGAAATTAATTAATATAAATTACATATTTGATACAAGTCGTTTCCTTTTTTGTGAATCTGACTGTACTTGATAGTACGAGATAAACAGAGATAGAAAATTTAATTGAGAAATAAGTCTTAGGTAATTGTGAAATTTTAAAATAATTAAAATAAATACATTCTTTTATCTGAACAAATATACATAAATCATACAGCTTTTACCATATTGGTGTCGGCTTTATCTCGATTTATTTCAACAACTAAGAACTAAAGACAGGGGATATGAAGAAATAGCAGACACATCTAACTAAGAAAATGTATGTGAATTAGCTTATTCAATTTCAATCGCATTGATAAATGACTTCAAAAACAAACCAAAATGATATTTAAGTGGTTGCGAACATTTAAAGTGAGATGTGGGAGGTTCCATCATGCATATAAAACATGTTTCGACAAAGTTCCAAGAGCAGATCATGCAATAGGTCTGGCGACATATTTTGAAGATGTTCCAAATAATTTAAACCATTTACTCGTCAAGGTAAAATAGCAGGTTCGATAATAAAATTATTAATAATTCTTGCCCACACATTAATCTTGAATTCATGTTGATGATGGATTACCATAAACTTGTTCGTTGCACAACTTTATTATGCTCGTCCTTGTATTCTACCAAAATTCACATTTTGGACTCTGCTTGTTGATAAAAATCAGCAGAAGCCCAGTGTTGATTGTAATGAAGAGGTAAAAGATCTTGTACTGATTGGGTATGGTATGGATGAAGAACTTGTTTTTTTAAAACCGTATAAACGACATCTTTAGATATTCCTACTCCGAAATGTAAGTATCTGTGCTTAAAATTGGATCTTCGGCAACCCGTTCCAAAATTCCTTTTACAACTTCAGTCCTTATCAAATGTTTACGTCATAATCTGCAGTTGCAGAAGCAAGGCAACCCGTTTCGTGCAAGACAGCGGCATAGGTTTGATGGTTTGGTAAGCGGTGATTGAGAAACCTTTCACTGTAAACCCTAACATATTCATGACCATTTCCTTGACAATACCCAAATTCATTCATTAACATATCGGTTAGTTCTCTATTCATGTATTCTACAGCCATAATAAGTTAAAGAAATTAGCAAAGGACCGCGCACATTCCTTATGGCAAATGGCTCTCAGTCAAATTGTTTCAAATTTTGATATTTTGTAGCTGATATCATGTTGATCAAAAGTTCTCCTGGGCACAAAATTCAAAAGTTGATATTTTTTAAGTTACATGAAATACAAATACAAAGGCATCTATCGGCTTTATATGATATTTCGGCCCCCTCATAACTCCTCATTGCAGTACAATTTGAAAAAAACCTTTTTGATCCCTTTTACGAAACGTTAAAAGCTTTCTAATACTACTTACCAATTTTGTGTAAGATTTTTTGTTTTTAACAAAAAGACTTTTTGATCAGTATGGAAAGCTATAGGGAAATTGAAAGAAAAGCTCGTATCTACGTCTTGCAGTAGGTTACAACAGCAAGGTTCATTATTTATGATACGTTTGACAATTATCTACAATTACCTTATTTGTACATTTGTGTAAGATTTTTTTTAAGAAAAAAAAGATCTTATTTGAGTTAGGTACCTTAGAAGTGGACCATTTTCAATTCAGCCAGTTTGAAGATTAGGCCACTTTCTTTATTTAAAATTAGAAAAATATGAAGTTTATTGTTGACATTCAACAATAATTACTAAAACGGAGATGTAATAGCATCATTGCTTGCTTTTAATGCTGCAAGTATCTTTTTATCTGCGCGCTGCCCCTGAATGTTTTTGTATAGGCAACACATCTAACATAGTATGAAAATTAGGTAAAATGAGAATGAGGTATAATAAAAATAAGGTAAAAGAACGCATGTCATAAAGCTTAACTTAGGTTAACAGCTTACTATAACCTAACAAAGTAGTATCGATAGAAAGCCATAGATACAGTACTACCAATATAAGGTAAATAAATATCGGTTCCATATTTTGTATCATAATTAAATGTTGAAAAGTCGATTTTTGAATGTGTGCTATACCTCTGGTTAGGGCTAAGTGGAAATTAGTAGTTGCGGGTACAATTATCTTGATAAAGTATCTTATGACGATTGACCTCCAGTTAATGTTAACCAAAGATTGAAAAACGAGTCCTCAATAAAATAGGAATTCAATCCAACGCGTTCCGTACTATAGCAGACCAGATTCTGTACAGCTAAATCAACCTAGCTAATGGAATTATATCAATTCCTATTAAGCAGGAAATCGTACACTGGGGTTAGAAACTATCTATAATTGTATATGTTTGATATCTATTAAACTACGAAGACAGGTCATTCACAGGATATACTATGACCAAAGATTTAATAATTCTTAACACAAAAATTGTGACTCAAAGGAACTCAATCTAACTTTTCAATGTGAAGAAAAACATCTTGAGGATTTAGGAATGGGGAATAGATTAAATTAAAGTAGGTGTTCTTGGGATTTATGGCAGCAACATCCTAGTTTTCAGCTGCCTATTATTAGTCTTTAAGCCGAAGCAGTTTTGGGTACTCCCGGCAGGATTGGAACGCTAATGTGAATTATGCTAGAATAACCAACCAAGGCTGATTAAAACTTTAAACCAGTGCAGTGGTCCCCCATGCTTCTTATGTATTAAAATACTTATGTTCAATTAGCTTCTTTTTTTAATTCAACAAATGCGTACTCTCTTGTTTCTCTAAAGACAGTAAAACCACATTTTCTCTTTCTAAAGAACGAAAAATGTTTTGAATACGATAAGTGCAATGCATTGTACACATATTCTACAGTGACGTAAGTAGTATGTCCTTCAGATTACCATCTTCGTGTTAGTGTATACTGTACACTGTTCGTGGCTCAGCAGAAGTCTGTATTATACACTCAAAATAAACGAATTAGTATTGAAGAAGATTACCTGGAACTGAAAAGAATCATATGGAAGCTTGCAGATCAAAATTCCCCAATCTCACAGAAGAATTAGAATTTTTGACGGTTGGTTCTTATCAAATCAAAATGAATCAACTGTATCTTTAAGAATAAAATAACATAGAGTCATAGAAATAATTTATTGATCACAATACATATTTTGTACATTAAAAACGCAGTTTTGGTATATATTTGTATAAATGTTGTATTGAGTGTTCTCATTATTTCTGCACAACCGTTGTCTCCCATTGAGGTGCTAAATTCTTCGTGCTGATTCAGTTGCATTTACTAGTATGGTTGAACAGAATTCGAATTCGTGTCCAATTATTTTTAGGAATTGTTGGAACATTAGCGTTTGCAAGGAGTGATACTGCAGTGGATCTGTGATTATGATTTGTGAATTACTTTGCGGTTTATTCCAACTGAATTGTTTCAGTACTTTCCTTTGTCCATGCTGAATGATGATAGTTTATTTATTTCAATGGGGTCATTCCTGAACTAGCTTGAATTATGTAGATGTAGACACCAAATAATTAGATTCTGAGTTAGGAAAGACAATCGGTTATTACAATTCTGGGATAACTTTCCATAGTTTATTTTATAGAGACGAACTGGACAAATATCTTGATCTGAATCTTAAATCATCTATTTACTACTGGTACAAAACTTAGTACCTCTTTGGTTTATCTTGAAGAATATTGGTATTGGATTATATTCTATGCAGTCTGTGGGTATTCCACAAATGGATGCTTCAATTTGTAAGTGATGCAATATTTGCATAGACAGCTTTGTTACCTCTTCTTTGTAATCAGTTAAATGCGCAATCTTTCAAGATTAAAGCTAGTTCAGGAGTTATATTCCCGTCAAATGTATAATTTCTTTATTTACTAGAATGTTTTGTTGCTACATAAGTGTATTTTTCTAACAAATTGAGTGACTCATCATTTATTTCACCTTCATAGGCGTCTTCCCATCGATTAATAAACATTTTTTGGGCAATTGAATTATGTTCTTAGAAAGATACCAACATAAGGTAATATGATCACTTGTTTTTTATTATTGCTGTGATAGCTTTGTAACTAAGCAAATTAACTCTCATTAGATCTAATTAACTCTCATTGGCTGAATTTAACATCACGTGACATATAAATTATCAGATAGATACTAGATGGTGTTAAAAACATCGAATTTATTTTCTACATACAAAAGCCTACTCTATTGACAATATTTGTATAATATGTCATTTTTGACATTTTATATGTCAGATTGACAAATGTAAAAGTGACATTAGCAATCAAATTGTCAATGGATGGGTATTTCTTATATAAAAGAATGATCTAAGTGCCATTAACTCCATCTAGTATCCGAATAATTAAAGTCTTTAAAATTGATATATTTTTCACCTTTTATAATAAAAAAATAAGAAATAACTAAAAATTGACGAAAATTCTGCAAGAAACTCAATATTAGTGCTAAATATCATAATTCGCATACATTCCCAGCCTGAAAACGGGGCCGAGAAATTTTAATGCAAATACTATAGAAACTATAGCAACCGGGGCCGAGATTTCGATGAAAGCCGATAGTATCCTTTTGAAAACTTACATAACACCAATGAGACAAAAGATGACATCAAAAAACCCCTTTTTCCATTACAGACCCACATTCTAAATCTTATTCCCATCGTTAAAAACATTTTTTTTTTGTTATTTCTGAAGTTTTTGAAGATCTTTGACATTCGAAAGCACTTCTACGAAGCACTTTTGGATAAAGGTAAGTTTGGTTAAAACATTCTAGTTTGGTCTCAGGCATACGAGGTAGTGCCAAGGCACTAAAAGGTCTGTACCAATACAGACCTTTTAGAGACACCCTAATATAGATGTTAATTTTATATTAACTTCACATTACTTGAAGTTAACCAGTACTTGACCTCTACAAGATTTAAACCAGAAACATAATAATTGCTATTCTGAGTTGAATATCTTAGAATGATCATTTTGATTTTGAATTTTTTTTGTTTGAAGTGATCTCAAAATTGCATTTTATTCTAAAGGGGCCATGTCCTTTAGCAGTGTTGAGGTCAATTTGATTAGATACTATAAAAGTATACCTAGTTAATCAATAATCAACACCAGGTGATGATAAAAAATTCTGTAGTCTGTTAGATTTAAGACAAATAATTTTAAAAATCTACTTTATATGTATAAATAAACATAATAAGTTATAGGTAACGGTGTCAATTTAGTTACTGAAGAAAATATTAGTATATATACAAATGGAAAATATCCATTTTATAAAATCTTACAAAACTTGTTTTTCATGTTCTATAGGTACAATTATTTTTGTTATTTACATAAATATTTTATACTATCATGAGTTCAGCGTGTTCTAGAAATATTGCCATGATATATTTGTGTTTCAGGATGGAAATTATTCAGCATGTGAACACAATATCTTTTACTAGTTCTTATTGCTATCATTAAATAATAAACATGAAAACAATAATATGTCAGGGTACTATGTTAAGAAATGTTGAATTTTTAAGTTTGTCTTTTGTACAACGCTTTGTATATAATAATAAATATTTAAATATGCAAAATAAGTAACAGCATAATTCAATCTGCACTAGGAGTTCAATTAATCAGTAATTGTTTTATTACATATTATTATGAAAACAGAAAACACTACGAGGTATAAAGAATCTTGCCATATAGTCTAATTCTTTAGTATCTAATTTTGAATATGTTCTAATTTCAGCACTCTGCAAAGTATTTTTTAATTTAACAAAAGTTTAAAATATTCATTAATTCTATCGTAATTTGTTGTTCATTAAGGATAGAAATGATGAACATAATAATTACAATGAGAAATATCAATAAAAATTGGATATTACTGGAGAATTTTTAATGCCTTTGCTTTATCTGTTAGCGAATATATGTATAACTATAAGACATCAAAAATAAACTCAACTGTTAAAACATGGATTCATACATAAGAGATGTAAGTATTTATATCTAAGTATCTACAAACAATATATTAAGTTATATAAATATGTATTGCGATGACTAATACAAGTGTTAGGATTGGATTAAATATTCAATAGAATAAGTTTTTTTCTAACAGAATTGCAGAATTTATATGATTAACTGTGTATGTTATATACTTACATGCACAAAAAATATTTTTCAAGACTGATGGGTGCATAGGATGGACTTATAAGGTGTAGGGTGAAGTCTATCTAGGAGTTTGCATGTATTTAAAAAGAATTCAGTATTTTAGAAACTGTAATAAATTGAAACTTGACGTAAAATTTGTTCCATATATTGGTTGACTATCGCATTGCTGCAAGAACATGTTTCTTAAGAGTAGTGTTACCTGCGTTACAATTACCATATTTATATTAACCCAAAAAAGAACATTTGACATGTATGTGAGTGTAAAATAACGCCGTAGGCAAGAATTTTTAATGATTCATTGAATCCATCGTAGAGGCTACTGGGCTAGGTGAAACATTCTAATAAGTAAATAAAAACACTTAATCACGATTTCAATTTTTACGCCATCGTCCGATAATAATAAATTAAAAGAATATATACTCTGGTAGCAACCCGTTATAACTAAATACGTGGTAGATGGAAAGCTAAGAAGGATTAATGCTAGTTTTATTTGTAAGAATTTCCAGAATATCTGAACGAAGAATGTCCGTCTGGCCATTCGTAAGTTCCTCATTATGTTTTATGACGTTATATATTTGGTATGCTTCCAAGAAATTCAATTTAGAACCTTTCTTTTGGTGTAAAACTTTTAAATTTTGTATGAAGCAAGTGTGATTATTTGTTAAAAGATGCACGGCTAAATTAGAGTAATTTTTTATTTTTCCAGGATCAGATGTTTATTAAACCTAATGAGAAAACTTCTACCAGTTTGCCCTATATTATAAACACATTGAATTTCATAAACCCCTGATTTGTTTAGAACATTTTTTGTAGCAATTTTATTAAGAATTTTTAGGTTTAACAAATAGGTTTTTAAAGAAACATCTTTTCTCCAGAATACTTTTTATAAGGGTTTATTTTTTATAAATTCATTTCTTTAAATTAGATTATTTTAGCAACTCTGAACGAATTAGTTCTGTGAAGCTACTATTAAAAAAGTAAAAAATTCTAAAATTAAATGGACCTGTGAGGGTTGCGAAGCTATCTCTTCTGATGAAGCTAGCCAAAATGGTTCTCGACTACTCTAATGATAGAAGTGATGTAACAGTTTTACCTCAATCCATCATCCCTAAGAAAACAAATAAGTGTACTAATCAGAAAAGTCTTGAAAAAAAACGACCACAAAGAACTGCAAAACAATTAATGACTGATATTTTGAAGGACGACAATCCTAGCAACAGAGACATTATAACATTTTTTAATAAGAAATTTGAAGAGTTCGAACAATCCCTGAATTTCAATAGTCAAATTGTAGAAGATATGAAGAAAGCTGTAGATGATATTAAGTCTGAAAACAAGAAATTGAAGAAGGAAAATGAAACCATAAAATCACAAATTAGTACATTACAAAGGGAATTTGCTACAATTAAAAGTAAAACAACAATCGTGGAAAACATAGAGCGAAGTCGAAACCTCATGGTTATCGGACTTAAATATATCAATAATGATGAAGAAAAACAAGACTTCTGTAAGATTTGTAATAAATTAGGCTTTGCCCCTAGTGAAAATGATTTTACAGTAAGAGTCATCCCAAGCAAAAATGTAAGTAAACCTGTATTGGTTACCCTCAAATCAAACAACTTTAAAGACGACATCCTAAAGAAACATAAAGACATTGGTGTCCTCGAAAGTAATGAATGTGGGATAAGTGGTACCTCAAGGAAAATATATCTGAATGAAGACATTACAAAGGACACTAGAATTTTATTCAGTTATGCTAGGTCTTTAAAAGAACACGGTTTTAAACACGTATGGCATAAAAATGGTCACATATTCTGTAGGAAAACAAATGAGAGTAATACCATAAAAATAACAAACTGTGAACATGTGGAAGAAATAAAAAACAGGTAAATTACATGTATTTATTTCTTTGCTTTTAAAATATATCTTAGTATAGTTCTGCCGCCAAAATGGATACCATACTTCAATATTTTCCTAGTATCCAGGAATTTAATTCCTTAGCTTCGAATGACAAGTACACTACTAATGTACTTTATCTTAATGCAAGATCTCTAAAAAATAAAATTGACGAGCTAGAGGTATTAATAAATATGATAAATAAGCAAATAGAAATGATTGTTGTGAGTGAAACCTGGGTTAATAGTTCTCAACAGAAATATTATAACATCCCAAATTATACAGCTGTGTATGCTAGTAGAGAGAAAGTAGGAGGTGGTTGTGCCATTTTTGTTAAGGAGGGTATAAATTTCAAGATAGTTAAAACTCTTGAAAAAAACAACATAACATATGCCCAGATAATTGTGGAAAAACCAAAGATGTATCTTGCAGTTATATATAATCCTAGTTGTTGCCAAGACAATGTTAATAATACTCTGGAAATTCTAGATAAAGAACTAAATATAATTGGTCACACAAGAACTTTATTATTGGGAGACATGAATATAGATCTAATAAAAGATAACCCCGCTCAAGAGGACTACAAAACATTATGTTCCACAAATGGTTTCGAACAATGTAACAAAATGATACCCACTAGACCATCATCAAGTACTCTGTTAGACCATGTGGTGACCAACACACCTGAAATAATTAAGTCAGTAGCAGTCATAAGTAATTCTCTTAGTGATCATGAGCTTCAAGTAATATCCGTTTCAGAGCCAAATTCACCTGACAAATATTATACATATTTGAGTAGACATGTTTGTTGTAATAAATAAGAAAAACTAGAAATGCATTCAGTTTAAGACAGATTTTGTAAATAGCAACAAGGTGTCATGGAAACATAATCTCTAAGGTAAAAACTGCAACATTAATGAAAGAAACACAAACATAAATTATTTAGTGCATTCTACACTCCTCCTCGCTAAATAACTTCTAAAATTAAGATAAACCCAGCTTCTCTTGCAATTGTTCGAAAGAGGCTTTTGAAAGAGGTTTCGTTAAAATATCGGCTTCTTGCTGATGTGTTCGAATATATTTCAGATTTATTTCTTTAAGTTCAATCTTCTCTTTAAGAAAGTGATACTTTATATCGATATGCTTAAGCCTTTTATTACTATCAGGGTTCTTTGAGATTGATATACATCCTAAATTGTCTTCGTAGATGGTTATTGGTTGCTTTATTTCAATTCCAAGATCCTTTAACAAATTCTTTAACCAGATGGCTTCAGTGCATGCACTACAAGCTGAAATGTATTCCACTTCGGTTGTTGAGAGTGCTACAGTGGTTTGCTTTCTACTGGTCCACATCACTATTGATCCGAATACTTTAAATAAGTAGCCAGATGTAGATTTTCGATCAATATCTGTTGCCCAATCTGAATCGGCAAATCCAATTAATATTTCGTCATCTAAATTTTGTTTAAACGTTAAATTAAGATTAAGTGTACCTTTAATGTATCGTAATACTCTTTTCAGTTTCTTCCATAACTGGACAGATGGTTTATCTTGGAATCTACTTAAATAGCTTATGCTGGTGCTTAAGTCTGGCCTTGACCCCAACATATTGACCTATTAAAAGAGCTTATTACTGTACACTTGTACCTAAATTGTTACAGAGGGACTAACTGTGCGTCTTTAGATCCTACTAAATATGCTTTCGAGATAGATACTGACGATACCCTTTTAAGACCCAGTAACAATTTGCATATTATTCTGGAACGATTTGTCATTACTTGAGGTTGTAAAAGTTCATAACATGTACTTGTAAAAAAAGGAAATTTATTGTGCAGAATTTTGCAAGTGTGATATTAACAAAACTTGTAAAAAATATAATACTTACGCGCTCCGATGATTAAAAATTCAAACTTGGACTACCAGCTGCATAGAGGTTCGACAGTACTTTTCCCGACTAAAATCGACATATCTTTTTTATTTTTAAAGATAATTAGAAACGGTAAACAACGTATAAATCTCTAAAATGCAACAATTTTTCTGTATTTGAAAAATTTTTAATTAATCTACGAAGAAAAAACTGGACACCAAAATATTAGAAAGAAGAAATGTTATTTTATTATTTTAATTATAACGCACTTATTGTTAGAGATACGAAAAAATATTATATAACCTTTTGAATTACAAATAAAATTTGGAATCGATCAACGAACACTACATCAAATTCGAAGCAGCCATAACGGAGATCCAGCAATTTGTCATTTTGGAATTGAATCCAAGATGGTGAGTTAACGACCATACTCCGGCAAGTTCAGTTCACATATTTCGAACCTCTGTGCAACCCCAAATAAGATTCTGAAGTCAAATCCCATATACCATCAGGTCATCGAAAACTTGGTCAGGAGAAGGACTATTAGGGTCGTTGGAATGTCAGCATGATGGTGCACTATTGTTGTATGATACATCGAGACTATACAGAAAGTGTACAAAAAAAAAGCCACCAAACGAAGTTTTGGATCCAAAAAACAAAGATATCACCTTAATGAGTAAAGTAAGTACAAATGTTTTATTTCAAACGTGTACTGATTTTTCAAATATTTGATAATAAATCAAAATTTGTTAAAAAATGTTTTAATTATGTAGTAAGAATTTCAAAATTCAGTAAAAATGTAAATGCTATAGTTCCTAAACATGACGTGATGGAAATCTTACGTACTTGTAGTTTGTTTATTATGTTTATGTATCTAAATAAATATATCATTTCAAAACTCAAACAATTTTTTATGAGTTTAATTTCACAGAGCTGTGTTATTTGTTAATTACACTTCAGATATTTTTAAAATGTAAAATTTAGATGCAAACCATACCACAAGAGGCGTTTGTCTATAATAATTTGTCTATAATGAGCAATACAAATGAAACAATAGGGGATGGTGTATTAGACAGCTTTAATCTGTATTGTATGATTGTATGGACGGTGGTAGAGGTATTAGGATATACTTATATGTAAAAGACAGTTTAAAATCTTCATTAACACTGTAGTAGCTCTGCAAGTCTGGGTTAAAGTAAGTTTTAATCATTTAACATTAGTTGTAGGCGTTACTCACAAAAGCCCTTGTGTTAATTATATATTATTTTGTAATGAATTGGAGCAAGAAGAGCAATATTAATGCTAACAGTTAAGATATAAGGCAATATTTAACTTTCAATTCCTAGATTCCCATAATTGGTATTGCCAACTACTTTTATTCTAAAGTAATCGAACTACTAAATAAGCAGTAATCTATAACTTATTTTTAAAGTAATCAAGATCTGGCTCATGAAACTGAAAGATGTGATTCTATTTAAAAATGATTACCCTACATATTCGTATTCAAATGTACAATCTTTAGTAAATGTCTTGTCCCGAGTAAGAGCACTGCTGCTTTAAGAATCGAAATACCCCTTATACTGTGAACGAAAGAGACCGAATTAGACAGAGATAAACAACTACCTGGCCAAGGTATTTAAAATCTTTAAAGTTTGTTTTGAAAACATGCTTGTAAATCTATTGTAACTCATTCTGTTCAAAATTTCTTTGACACGCTTTATAAAATAGACCTTTTAAATGGAGGCATCTACTAGTTACCTTTAACAAAAAAATAACTAGAGTGAATCTACTGAACTTAGTGTACTCCTGTTAAAGTGTCTTGATTAGATGATCGTAATAATTCAAACCTGAAACTTGTTTTAATTTGTTCGCTAGATTTAGAAATTCATATTTAATTAGATAGTCACAACATACATATTAAAATAAATTTGGTATGAACTACTTAAGTAACTGATATTTTTGCAACGTAAATTCATATGCTTCAGAGAAAAACTCAAGACTTACTTTCCGCTTTAACGAATGAATGATTATAATTTTATAATCTTTTCATTCATGAATTGACAAGAATCTTTCATTCACCGTTTCTAAGGATTTGGAAATTCCAAACCTTCACTGACAAAACCTTTACCCTCTTCTTTTAAACTAAAACGGTAAAATTAAACTGTAGATAATAAAGTGAAATATTTTTAAGTATTTTTGCATGTACTGGGGTTAATGTTATATTCCGTGTTGAAGAATAAATGATAAATCATTCTACCTTACTTTTCATAATTGTTAATTTTGATTATTTATTATTGTTAGTATTTTTTACAATACAGTTAGTTAGTTTTAGTTAGTACTAAAAATTTAGTTTCTTTAGTGTTTACAAAATAATTAAACTTTGTAAATAAACAGACTCATAAATAAATTAATAGAGTTCATATAAAGCAGATATTTATTTCTTAAAATAGAAGAAATGGTAACAGTAGAAGTGAAACGGCTGTTTTGTACTCCAGTAAAATAAGAAACTCACTTGAAAATAGAAGTTTTTATTACTCTAGTGAGGTTATACAAAGCCACCCTAGGTATGGTAGCAACCTTTACAACTGGTTATATCTGCTTTGTTGTTTGTAAACAATGGAAAAAGAAACTATGCTCTGAAACGTACAGCGTTTCTTTTACCAGATTTGCTGAATGTGTTGCCTGCTCGGAACAAGGCATTTGCTAAAGACTGTACATTTATATATGAAAAGCTTACACTCTACAGAAATTATTAAAAAAG
The DNA here is from genome assembly GCA_929113105.1 of Agrypnus murinus. NCBI lineage: Eukaryota > Metazoa > Arthropoda > Insecta > Coleoptera > Elateridae > Agrypnus > Agrypnus murinus. The sequence goes on from OV816025.1 coordinate 213,824,087, forward strand.
CAATACTTTATTATCAATTGTTTATTCATGTATATAAGTAGAAACATAACAAAATAAATATTAATATTGCTAAAACCATTAAGAAGCAAAATTAGTTATCACATTGATTGTGATGCATATAATTGGGCTATTAACACATAATCACATTAACATTAATTATTTCTTATCCAATCCGCTACCATATTACCTACCTCTTCTGAGAATCTCAACACAAAAGCGTGCTCAAAATTACGTTTGCACACTTGCGCATCTATATCAGGAATGTCATGCTTCAGCTTCCTATAAAAACTTTGTGGGGCCCATCTGTCTTTAGCACCATAATACAATTTAATATTATTTTTATTTTTAATAATTACATCATTGTCTCGTTCTTTCACTTCAACCATTTCATCATAAGCCATATGAAAGACGTATTTTAGAGTATCTGGATCAACAAAATTAATTATAGTTGGTAAATGCATTCTTGCAACAGAATAATAGGTTGTATAAATTTGAATTAGCAATGATTGCAATAATGAAGGAAGAAAAGTAAAAATCCAAGAAAGAAACACCAACAGCCAAACGATATAACATACGAAATGCGTTAGAAATTTTCCGTTTGGTGATTCAGCCATATCTTCAATAGTTGGGAACAGAAGATAATTTCTGACCACTCGGGAATTTATTTTGCTATCTTTTAATAATTGTAGAATAATGTATGCACCTATTGAATGTCCAATGAAATGAATACGAGCATTTTTCGGTACGTACTTCTCAATAAATGAATACTAAAAAAGATTAATGTGAAAAATAAATATAAATCTTTTAAAAATCTTACCTTGTGGATAACCTGCCCTTGTAAGCCGTACAGTCTCTCGTTTCCCTCAAGTTCAGGAATCTTTCGTAAAGCGTTATCCTTTGGAGATTCGTGTCCAGCATGCCCAACAATCCATACAGGATATCCAAGACGCTCATGCAATATTTGCATAAATTTACAATAAAATTCAGTTACTCCTGGATTGCCTGGTATGCATAATACAATATCAATAGGTTCATCTTTATTAAAGCTCTCTTCGACCCATTTTCCATAAGTGATGACTCTCGTTGGTATACCGCATATATCCAAATATGCTTGCTGCATTTTTATAACTTAAGGCATAAAACGAAACACTGTTAAAAATATCACAGCTATTTTATAATCTAAATTGCCAATAATTTGAATTTGAATAAATGCCTTTTAAGTAATTTTCAATGTTTCTGTTTGCCTAAGTTTTCTGAAATGATATACTATTAGGTATGTAGTAGTAACGGAAATCATTGCGTTATTCAAGGCATCTATTTAACTACAATAACTGTTCATTTTCTTGTAGATTATGTCATGATTCGACAGGATATTGAAGCAACTGTAATTGTAATGTAAATAATTAATTCTCGAGGTCAAGGCCGCGTAATAAAGGTTAATGCCAGGAGCACTGCGATTTTTATAAGTAGTGTCTAATCTGGCATTTGAGGGTATTTACTGACCAGCAGAGATGGTAATAACCAAGCCCAACCAACTGGGTGCTGAATGGGTAGTTAATTGCACAATTTCGTGTAGTCGAATGTATAGGTATAAAATTACGGTAGGTTACGGTACGGTTAGGTATACATGCGACTACACGAAATTGTGCGCTTAACTACCCATTCAGCAACCATGTGGTTGCCCTTGGTAATAACCAAGGGGTGGATCATGAAGGTATTATGGTATCAGTAATACGTGGTATTGGTATTATTTCAAGTATTATTAGTATTATAGGTATTATTGGTATTATTCCAAGTATTACGAGTATTACTGAGGTATTATGCAAGTATTATAGGGATTATAGGTATTAATATGAAGATCAATTGGTTGTATGCATAAGATGTAGCAAATGCTTCTACTATAATAGCTGAGTTCGGCAATTGCATCAGATTAATCTGATTGCTCGAGCAACTAAGGAGACGATTGTCTTAATAATGGTTGCTATAGTTGCTCGAGCAATCAGATTAATCTGATGCAATTGCCGAACTGAGCTTATAAGTCGATCTCACTCTTGCTAATTAAAAATCATATTTTTTCCAGTGGCGTACGGTGAGAATTTAGGCTAGGGAAGCAACCACGATTTTAATTTTAATACACCTAGGTACAATAAAAACAGTGTTATAATTATTAAGCTTGAAAGTTTTTTAAAGAAGAACTTTTACACTTCAGTAGAATTCTTTTACTCTATAATGATTAATCGGATTGCTAATTTTTTAGCACATCTCGTTCTTTTGAATACTTATTAACCCCCACCTAGTAAAATATTTTTAGCATGATTGGTAATCCCCTTACCCCTTTGAATCGTAGAGATTCTGTGATTGACATGATTGAATCATAAAAAGTGCTGTGTCCAAACTTGTAACAATTGCCAACGTTCTTTTGTGACAAAGCATTTTCGAATTTTTATGAGTGTTTAGATTTAATCGCAATGTGCAAAAGAAAACGTCTTTTATACTTATGGAATTTGTTGACTATTATTGTTTATTTAAAAAAAAAGTACTACTATTTATTTGTAATGCAACTCGATTTTCTGGTCTTTTTTAATATACCAGCAAAATACCGGTGCAGGTTTTAATCTTTGTTGTTAAATTTAAAAGTTCTGGTTTTGGTCTGCCTTTCTCAACAATTCACTCCGAAACTGTATGAAGAAAATTCTATATCAAATAATATTAATACTGTAACGTTCTTTTTCAAATAATAACACAAGTGCTGTTTAAATCGTCTATTCACAAACAAATATTTATTTCTATACACTAATGAATACACTATAAATTAACGCTATGATTATAAACCATTAAAACTATTATTTACAGATTATAAATTTCTAATATAACATTTATCTATACAGTTACTATTTATTTTGTGAAACACAATTAACGACTCGCTGTTGACTACCTCTCTTTTATCCGCGAATCCGCTTTTATACCCTCATATAATCGCATCAGAAGTCGCTGGAACCTTCTATGTATTCTAGAAAACGCTAGAATAAACCGCGTCTGGTTTACATGCTTGTGCGATGCGTCATTCTCTCGAATACGGTAGAACACACCATTTGTTGCTCGAAAAGAGGTTCTTTCTTTTTCTCTCTTGTTACAATACTTTACAAATTGAACAACAAAATCGTCGCGATTCGGATGCATCGGAAGTACTCGAACCTTCCACCGAAGCAGCTGAATTTGCAGTCATGACGATAAAGCAAGTTTAAATGTTGCATACAGAACAAACTAAATAGAATTATTTGTCTTTAAAAAAAATCTCAACTTATATAAATTGAAATAATAAAATGTTCCAAAATACAGTCTCATTCGCAGATTTACACTGTTTAAGTAACATTTAACAAACACGAAAAATCGAACAAATAACGAAATTATAATAAACATCTGATCACGGAGCACGCTAATAAAAATAACTCGACCTTATACGATGTAACTGTTGCCCACAACGCACTTGCGACCCGCCCGCTTCGAAAAGCGAGAAGTGCAGGAAGCAACGAAATCAGTGCTTATATGCAGTGCAAGTGCATGGTAATTTGGATCGGTATTACCTTTCCGCGCAAGTTTAATGAGCCTAATTTAAAATAGTACTCTAAATAATTATACTTTTTGCTGTACGGAATTGATATTAAGCTTTAAGTTGATTAAACATTACAAATTTAAATAAACGATAACCATAATTTTATAAAACTATTTTTGTTAGCATTGTTTTTTAATTTTAATAAATTCTTAAGGGAAGCATTGCTTCCCTTGCTTCCATGGACCGCACGCCACTGTTTTTTCCCTTTTTACTAATAGAAGTAAAAGCATTTTTTGCACGTCCTATATATATGTATAAGGCTCTACTTTAGTACCCCAAAAGAGGGAGTAAAGTAGCACTTTTACTCCCTGAGGGAGTAAAGTGTTTCCATGACAACAACAACTAGTAAACAACAGAAAAAAGTAATCTCAATACATGTTATGATTTATTATCCTGAAACTATGTGCTTTTGGCGTTTGTAGAGTTCAATTGTCAGAATAAATGTAACGAAATTTTCGGAAATAATTTAAAATTTTTGCAAGTCCTTTAGGACGTGCAAAAAATAGCGTATATACTATTACTTCATTTTATGCGTACGGCCCATTATTTAGGTATAATTACAAAAAATCTTTGCTGCTTCAACTAATTCCCATAAGCAAGACAACAAAAAGAAACAGAGTTAGATTATTAATATGTAATATAACTTTAGAAAAATAAACATGTAGCAAGAACAAAATCTTTATTAGAAAGACAATTAGGTCATTGTGAAAGTTACATAACTGCAGGATATGTAAAAGATGCTAAACTGAACAAATTCCTAATATAGTAGTTGTGTAAGTTCTCTCATGGTAGAATACACAAAGAGAAGTTTATTCCTTTCTATAGATGCTGTTTCAGAAATGGAATTAGCAATACGTTAAGATCTGGGTTAAGATCAATTCATTTGAAATGCGATCGATCGTCTTTTATTTTGCCGCGGTTTGCATTGCGTTCTTATCATGTACCCTGTTCTTTCCCCTTGACTTCCTCCTAAGATACTTAAGAGTGTTTATTTTTTGTTTGTGTTTCGTGTTTTTATTTTATTATACCTGTACCTGTTTAAAGTACATCTATGTAAATCTAAAAATGAAGTGGGTACTTTTATCTGACTTCCCAGTAAGTATTGTGATTTTGTAAAATAATTAATAAGTAATCATACTTTCATTAATAATACTGAAGTATTACAGGTATAGCTATATACAGGTATGTAATTATTCGAAATTATGTGAAGATAATTGCTATTATCCAATATTATTGGTATTATTCAACATAATTCATTTATTTATTTACAATTAAGGACACCCAAAAGGAATTAATAATTCTCAGATTATTGGTATTATCGGTATTATTGGTTTCATCAGTATTATTTCAGTATTATTAGTATTATTGGTATTATCAGGTATTACCACAGATAATATGTATTATTTATTTAGGTATTACGTGGTATTATGGTATTATGTCAAAAATAATACCGGTATTACCTGTTTTGTTGTTATCGTGTACAAAATTTGAACTCCTGCGCCTTCCCTTGGTAATAACTAATCGTGAAAGTCCAGTTTTCCCTAGCGAATTATTCAAATAACCCAACTTTGCTTCACTTTCCCCAATTATAGTATATTCAAATACAGTTAAACCTCTCAATGTGGACACTCCTCTAGTATGGACACCTCTGATAGTGGACACTTTTTTACAGTCCCGGCGTTTTCTCATATAAATATAAAGCAAGAAACCCCCTCTAGTGTGGACACTCTCTATAGTGGACATGGACATCAATTTCGTTCCAAGTATTCAGTTTAACCCCTCATTGTGGACACCTCAAATTTTTAAGTGTAATGGCATTTGCAAAAATATTTTTATGGAGGGCAGTAAATATTCCCAGAAGTTCTAAGTTTAAAATCTTCTGTTGAATGAATATTCTTTAATCCTTTACACATGTTCATTTTAAACCTGTAAATCTCAATAAATACCTACCCTCCTATTAAAAAATTCTTAGAAGGAAAAAATATTTTGCAGAGGTAAGAAATGCGGCATTTTAACAACCAAATAACAATTTTTAATTCCTTTGTAACAAATCTTTTTCTTCAATGAGTATCTACCTGCCCATTCTGTATTAAAAGTTGGAAATACCAAAGGGCAATTTTTACTTATTTATGTAAATAGCGCACATTTAAATTTTATTTCTTTTTCTTCTCTTAGTAGTCTTACAACAGTGAAAAATAAAAGTTGTAAAAATGGCACCTCTCAGAAATGCGTTGAGTTTAAAAGAAAAAGTTGAATCAATTAATTTTGTCAAAAAAAAATAAGTGCAGTGTTCGAAAGGCTAGTGAAAATTTTAAAATTTCCAAAAGTTATGTGGCAAAAATTTTAAAGGAAGAATGCAGTATCATTAATAAATGGTCAGAAAATGGAAATGATAATCGAATTAGAAAATTTCCTTCTGGTGGTAGACAGATTATCGACTAAATTGTGTTTTAATGGTTTTGTCGAGTGCGAGCGAACAATATCCCAGTTTCCGGGCCTGTAATTCAAGAAAAAGCTCAAGAAGCAGCCCAGGAGTGCAAAATTGAGAATTTCCAGGCATCCAATAGCTGATTGGAACGATTCCGCACTCGACATAAAATTTCATTTAAATCTATTTGCCTCGAATCTGCCCACGGTGATGAAACAATAGTTCAAGATTGGATGGCGAAACTCCCGAGTATAACTTCCGGTTTTTTACCAGAAGATATCTTTAATGTTGATGAGACCGGTTTGTTCTTCCGTGCACTTCCCGATAAAACAATATGTTTAAAATCAGAAAAATGTGCAGGGGGTAAAAGTGCAAAAGAGCGACTGACATTGTTGTTATGTGCTAGTGCTTCTGGTGAAAAATTAAAATCATTACTTATTGGGAAATATTTTAAACCTCGTTGTTTTAAAAACCTCGCCATAGAAAAGCTTCCTGTCGAGTGGAAAGCAAATAAGAAATCTTGGATGACTCGCGAAATGATGACGGAATGGTTATTTCAACTGGACAGGCAGATGAAAAGAAACAAAAGAAAGATTTTATTGTTTTTAGACAACGCAACTTCACACCCCTCCTTAGAGCTGGAGAATATTAAATTGGTGTTTTTTCCCAGCAACTGCACTTCTGTTCGCCAGCCTCTTGATCAAGGAGTCATTCAAAATTTTAAAATCAAATATCGTCAGTTTATTTTAAAACGTCTGATTTCTGAAATGGATCGAGCAGAAAACACATTCATTATTTGAAAATCTATTAATGTGTTACAAGCTTACATGGATTTCACATGCTTCGGAAGAAGTGGCACCTACGACCATTTCCAATTGTTTTAAAAAAGCAGGGTTTAACTGCAGTACAGATCTGATTAATGCGAATGATGATGATGATGATGAAGAAAACTTAGATCTACTGACTTTGCAAGCATTACTGAAATCATCACGCGCTGATAATGAGTATGCGTCAATCGACAATGTTTTAGTTACCGTAGACAACACTTGCAATATTGCAGAAATTGCTGTGGATTATCTAAATCCACCATCATCGGCTTCAAACCCAGATGAAAGCACACACGAAGATGACGATGACACAGACAATAATCTGCCCAAAATTGCATCATGTACAGAAGCTTTGAATGAAATTCGACGATTACAAGATTTTTGTTTAAGTAGTGGAGACAATTATGGTTTAAATTTAATAAATCGGTTAGAAACCCACATGGAAGGTATTCGTTGTATGCAGATAAAAAATAGTAAACAAACTAAAACTACGAATTATTTAATTGAAAAATAATTCCTAATAATTTATAAAATGACAATTAGGTATAAATAGGTATGTAATATTCTAGGTAAATGTGTGGGTGTCTAAATATGTTAGAAGCTGTTTTTTAACTGATTTTTATAAGTACCTACATAATTATATCAATATATTGATTGTATATACGTTGTATTATTGTATAACATCATAGCCTCTCCATTGTGGACATCCCTCTATAGTGAACACATTATCTGGTCCGGAGAGTATCCACTATAGAGAGGTTTCACTGTACTTTAATATTATTAATACCGGAAACTTATTTTGAAAAATGAGAGACAATATTTATAGCCCTATAGTACCGACTATTTCACTCAATGTTATACGAACCAATAAAAATTTATCCTGTGAACGAAATTCTCTCTATTCCGGCGACTATTTTTTGTTTATAAAATTTTCCGAACTTGTTCTACTAATGAAAACGTTCAAATAAGCAACCTACCCTTTATTTCACCGACAATTTTTTTGCTATAGTAACGATCCTACAAAAATAGTATACACAAACTGTACGTTTCATTGAAATAAATGTTAAATATTTTTATTCTTTGTGTTGTTTATTCGCGAAATAGTCATAACGAATAACATACGTGGTAAAATTTTGCCTTGGCAAAATTTTCTTTTTGATTTATTCGTGTTTGTTGCCAATTCATCTCGTGACATTGATCAAAAACCACTTCACTCGAGAAATTGCTATGCAACAAACGCTCGTAACAATAAGAAAATTTTGCCGACAAAATTTTACCACTTATGGTATTATATATGACAATAAGTGATTTCGGCAACTGGGACAAAATTGGTTGACAACATAAAAAATCCTAGCTAAGATTTGATAGTGATAAAATTTTTGAAATTTGGAACTTCACTTTATTCTTCGCATTCTTAAGGTTTTGCTTTTGATTGTGATAGCTTTCGAAATAAAAACTTTAGGTTACTTTTTGGTTTAAAAGCATTCAAAGAGAATTTTCTGACGTTTTTGACAAGTTTAACCCCGGTTGTCGGTACTATATGTTTACTAGAGCTAGAGGGGCTATAGTAGACAAAATTTAACAGCGCCTCTTGAGGTGTGGTGTGCAACTAAACCTGAAATTTCTAAAATATTTGGAAAGCAATTAAAACAATCATTGTAGTAGTTAAATGTTGAATAGCTTAGATTAGTAGTAAAGGTTGGTGTAGGCTAGCATCACTGAAATATAGTAAGACTGGAACGAGCACTGTCCGCTTAGATGCGTGGCAGCATTAGAAACAGTATTTGGTGGCTCTCTGTCTTTGTCTACAGTCCAATTAGAAAGTTTATCTCGACCGTGACAGGCCAAGCATCAATACATTTATTTCCGAAGTGCTTCTTGTAAATAGACATGGAATTAAAAAAATATTATCAGTTAATATTATTCTTAAATATTCTCAAGTAATTACTAATAGATTATTATTGGATAAAAGATAACAATAAAATAATTATTTATAAAAAAAATTAAATTAAAAAATTGATAAAATAATTTTTCATCTACATTTGTGTAAGTTGAATAACTTTTTAATTTGCATGCATGGAAAGGAGAAAAAGAAGAATACATCTGAGAATTAATTAAAATCTATTAATATTTACATATACAATATATTACAATATAATAAATATATTTCTTTGATTCTGAGGAATGTAAAACATTCAAACGAAACAACGAAGCTTTCTTTTCTGACTGTACGTCACGTGGGTTCGGCGCTAACACGCAAGCGCAGTAGTGCCAGAGAAAAACAGAACGCCACCGAATCATAGTTCTATCGCAGGCACGCTTTCCACTTATTGAGACATCATGGCAGTGCTCGTTCCAGTCTTACTATATTTCAGTGGCTAGCATACAAATAATAAACCACTGCCTATAAAAAATAGTGTTATTTTTTAATTAGCTCCAGATTTCTCACCGAAAAAACATTTATTAGTTGCATACCTGCAAAGATGGCGCTTCAAAAATGTCGTCTATTTTCATATGGTAAAGTATATGCAGTTTCAGTGTATTAATGAGTTCTGTCCGAGAGTTCAGACAGAGAGGACGTATGCAGTGATAAAGCAACGTGAATCTCGGGCGGTTATCAGTAGTAGATAGTAAAAGTGTATTAACTTTAAAATTAAATTTACACTCTAAATAATTTCGTAATATACGAGTACCTACATAAACTTACCGGATTTAAACAAGTTAATGTTCCCCGTCGGGAGCAGCTTTGGTCCCCCAACGGGATATGGGTCAACAACATCAAATTATCAGCCTGGTATGTCTTATAATAATTACCCTCCGTTACCAAACAATTTAATTCAAGTAAACCCGGCTAACGTCAATGGACAAATATTTGTCCCCAGCTTCCCGTCTACCCTACAATCAAATCCCAACCGATCGTTCATTTCAAGTAACTCACAGAAATTCTTCACAAACACAAACCCACATCACAAATACGCAAAAACAGTCAGATTCATATGAATTCTACACCGATACTGAAGAAGAACCACGGGCCACTGAAAACGACTGGCAAGATGTAAAGAGAAATAAAAGAAAGCGAATAACAAGGTCCAATCAAACACAAAATTCTCAAGTCGAAACTATAAGTCAGACTAGCCAATCCAACAGATTTTCGCAGTTAGCGGAAATTAATGATGCCGAAGATAATACACAACCCACAGAAATTAAAGACACAAAAGCACCTAGACCGCCCCCAATTTTCATACAAGGTGTTACGAATTATCCAAGCATGATTAATAGTTTTAGAAATATTGCGGAGGTTGAGCAGTATAAAACCAAACGTATGGCAAACAATGTCGTAAAAATTTGTCCCAATACACCAGACACATATCGGAAGTTTATCGCACACCTAAATGATAAGAAAATAATATACCACATCTATCAAATAAAGTCTGACCAAGCTTATCGCGTGGTACTAAAACATGTACACCAAACCGTTCCAATTGAAGAAATAAAAGCGGAAATAGAGTCTCTAGGACATAAAATTAGAAACATTGTTAACGTAAGGAACAGGAAAACTAAAGAACCTTTACCAACCTTCTTTATAGATCTAGAACCGGCCCCAAACAATAAAGAAATTTACAATCTAAAGTTCTTACAAAATAACCATGTCAGTGTAGAACCGCCACGACAAAACACAGATATTCCACAGTGCACACGGTGTCAGAACTATAATCACACCAAAGCTTACTGTAACCGTCCATATGCATGTGTCAAATGTGGAGGACAGCACGACTCCAAAACATGCAAGAAAACCAGAGATACCGCTGCAAAATGTGCACTATGCCAAGGTCCCCACCCATCGAACTACAAAGGTTGTACAGTATATGAAGACCTCCAAAACGCGATTCAAAAGAAAAAAGTATCTCCACCTACAGCTCCCTCTAGTTACCAAACCCGATCACAAATAAATCCATCTTTTAGTACCATAAATTCGAATACATCATATAGTCAGGCAGTCTCTAACAATATTAGCCAAACGCAATATAATGGAAATATACAACCCGAAGGCGACATAACACTTAAACACTTTCTTATAGAGTTTAAAACCATGTTCAATCAGCTTATTCAACAGAATGGTATGATAATGAACATGCTGACAACAGTCATATCTAAGCTAGTTTCGTAATGGCTGAGTTCTTGCGAGTGGCTCTTTGGAACGCAAATGGGCTCCAGGCGAAAAAGGTCGAAGTTGTAACTTTTCTCAAATTAAACTATATTGACATCTTGCTCGTTTCAAAAACTCCCTTTACTGAAAGAACATTCGTGAAAATTCCTTATTACGCTACCTATCATACTACACATCCAGATGGCACTGCACATGGGGGTACAGAAATCATAGTAACAAATTCTATAGTTCACTATGAATTACCACAGTACAAAACTAACTTTCTACAAGCCACTACAATACAGGTCAAAAAATTACCAAATCCGATCAACTTCTCAGCAGTCTATTGCCCTCCAAGGCATCGCATTACAAAGGAAATCTTAAAACCTTACTTCCAAACGCTTGGTAATACATTCATTAACGGAGGCGATTTTAACTGTAAACATACAGTATGGGGTTCAAGGTTAACAACCACGAGAGGCAGGGAGCTTTACGCATTAGATGAGAAAAGGTATACTCATCTATCAACCGGGGAACTGACTTACTGGCCATCCGATCCAGGAAAGATCCCCGATCTCTTCTTAGACTTTTATATTTGCAACGGAATCTCTCCGAACTATGTCGCAGTTAAATCAAATTATGATCTTTCCTCGGACCATACACCAGTGATTGCTACTATTAGTTCAAGCATAATTAAAAAATCGCCAAAACCAAGACTCACTACTAGGAAAACGAATTGGGAATCATTCAGGGATTACATAAATGCAAACCTATCACTTGAATTGCGAATAAAGACTCCCGAAGAACTTGAAACAGCTACGAACTATCTCGTACGCATAATACAAGCAGCGGCATATCATGCAACCCCCTTAACTGTAACAAACCAATCTCCACATTTACCAAATATTCCCTTAGAAATAAGAAAATGGTGTCATAAAAACGACGAGCGAGAAAACAATGGCACATGACTCGCAACCCGCAAGATCGAGCAATTTATCATAGGCTAGCAAATCAATTAAAATCTAAAATCAAAGAAACCAACAACGAATCCTTCAAAGCATATGCCGAAAATCTTAATAAATACGATCATTCCATTTGGAAAGCCACAAGAGGTATTGATCATTCCCAGCCTCACATTCCACCGCTTCGTAGTGCAGCAGGAGCATGGGCACAAACTGATCATGAGACAGCAGAACTGTTTGCAAAACATTTAGCTCAAGTCTTTCAACCTAATACGTCACATCACAATGGTAGCGTCGAAAATTTCCTACAAGTTCCACTGCAACTGTCACTTCCCATAACTGCCTTTTCTCCTGGTGAAATACGCCAGGAAATCAAACATCTACGTACTATGTAACGGGTACATTTTCCACCGGCATTTAGTATATAGAATTTGGTAGTAATTCTTGTTAAAAATCCTAAGTTCGGTCCTGTGGACGTCGCTTAATTTAAACTAACCTGTCATCAAATAAACATCTTAAATAAAAAGCACCTTTTAGGAAGGGAATGTTTAATATTTGCTATAATGAAATAATGTAACGTTATTCTGTTGTCGTTTTTCGTATCTTGCGACCTGGCATTTTACAAAAAAAAATAATATCAATTTCTTCAAAAAGAAACCTCGAAAAGAAACTATGAGAAGCGCTTCGTCATCTCATTTATTAAAATATTTCGATAAACATTTTGAGTGTATACGTTTCGTAAATACACTTTCCTTTGTCTGTTATTTGCGTTTTAAAAATTTTAAGTCAAGGTGGCGTATGAATATTGTCTACAGCCAGCGTTTTAGCTCACACGTGTGTTTTGGCGGGTAGAATTCTGGTGTTGCTTTTTACACGTAAGGTCGTGAATCCTATAGTAGGCCAAATAAAAGCGCCCTTGCCGCATAAAAACAGATGTCGGTCGCGCGTAGCTAAGGGTTGAGAGGTAATATAAGGCGAGATGATGTCGAGACGAAGGCTGTCTTCCAAAATCACACGCCGAAAGCGTACGTTCGATCTTGTGTTAAACATGCCATTTTGTTGTAGTAAAATGGAGTTTGAAAGAAAACTCTAAATTCAGTTTTTCATATTGTTTGAACAATTACCGGCTTTCGGATGGCCGGTGCATTTAATTAAAATCAACATGTAATAGTTATTGTTTAAATAAGTGATCGGAGATTAACCAATAATTCGTGGTTAACAAAAGTTACAGTTATTCCGTTAAATATTTTTGCGGACGTTTGTGCTTCAGAAAAGTGGGAAATTTAGTTTCCCTTATTACTGTGTAACATATGTTACGACAGTCTACCGTACCGTAATCTCGTCTAAATAATTATTTTACAGAAATAAGTTAATAATTACAGACGCTTTCTCTGTAATCGAAATTTCGGTTAAATAATAATTCGTGCTGTGTGCCTTCTAAATTCAGTTCAGAATTAATGTTTATGTGTATTGTTTTATTGAAAACAATGAAATTATGCCATATCATGAAGTTACTGCCGTTTGGGGTGAATTTGCAAATTATAATTCGCCATATCCAGTTTCTACGAGGGTTATCTCGTACATCTTTAATGTATGAAAGAAAAAGCTCAATATTCCAGTTTCCCTTTGCTGTGACGTTGTCGTCAAATTTTATGCAGTTTATCGTTGATTTTGGTTTGTGACTTACCAAAAATAAAAGGTATTGTGACTATTGTTTTTAGTGTTATTCATTTAGATAAATTTCTTGCTTGAATTTGCAGTCATTTTTGTTATTGTTTCTCAATTATTAGAAGTTCATTATAAATTTTTGCTCATTAAATTTCTATTATCAATAGAACTCTTGTCAGTTGTTAGAAAAGCTTTAAACTTTAATGTAATTACAAATCATTTGTATTGATACTGTCGAATTGATATAATTTGTCTAATCTCCTTCAGAGATTTGTTTATAAATTTTGTCCAGGAAAAGCTCAGTTAATACCTAGGTTAATATTTAAATTAAATTGTTTTGAATAATTTTTATGGTTGATCTAATCGATTCTTTTGAAATATTTTGCGATCATGATCTGTCAATGTAAATTTCTAATATTGATAGTATGTGTTTTGAATAATTTTGTGGTCAATCCGATTTTTCCTGTTTGTTTTCTTTATTAAACGAAACGTTCTTGGTGAATTTTTTTATTGATTAACTTTTGGACATAATCATAATCCAATAAAATTAGATTGGATTAGTAATAAATATACAAGGTGTGTTTTATTTGTTTATCTTTGTATGTGTATTTTACCCATTCTTTTGTTAATAAATGTTATTAATTCAAACTGATGGATCTACAAAACGGAACCATATTGGTTATGAATGCTTAAGTTCATTTCTTCAAAATTTCAAGTAAACAAAATTTTGTTTTAACTAAATATTCTATTCATTTTCTGGTTAATGAATTTAATAAATTTTAATGCTTATTCAATCAACATCTTTGAATGGTTAATAAATCATTAACTAAGCTCAGAACCAGATGGCGCCCTTTTATGTTTTTATTTGTGTTAAACCCTTATCTATTCCTTTTCACAATTTATACAGCTGTGGAACCAATACCTACGACTTGATTAATTAATTTGTAAAGAGAGAGTTTAAATCTCAAGCTGTGACAGATATTTTTTGAGTTTTCAGTTACAGTAAGTATGATGTATTTTCATGTATTTTTATAGCTTTTATAGATATTTTTGGTGGTTTGATCTCGGCTGAAAAACCCGCGTTTCAACTAACAAAGCACCGGGTTATGATTTAATAACAGCTGAAGTACTAAAGGAAGTACCAAGAAAAGGAAAAACTTTGATGACTGTGATATTCAATGCAGTTCTACGGCTAACATACTGGCCCACACAGTTGAAGTTTGTACAAATCATACTTATTCCTAAACCAGGTAAACCGCCAACACAAGTTACCCCATATCGTCCTGTTAGCCTCCTCCCTGTACTGTCTAAGCTCCTAGAAAAGCTGGTCTACAAAATAATAAAGGATAATGATTTGCTAAGCAACTGGTTACCTTCTCATCAGTTTGGGTTCCGGGAACAACATTCGACCATTCAACAATGTCATCGGGTAGTAGACATAATACGATCGGCCTTAGAAGTAAACAAATATTGTAACGCAGCTTTTCTGGATGTCAGCCAGGCCTTTGACAAGGTCTGGCACCGAGGTCTACTTTATAAAATTAAAGAGAATCTACCACATCAATACTTCCAACTCTTTCAATCATACCTATCCGACCGGTACTTTCAAGTCAAACACAATGATGAGATATCACAGCTTTATCCTATAGAATCTGGAGTGCCGCAAGGAAGTATCCTGGGGCCCATGCTGTACCTCCTCTTCACATCAGACCTCCCAAGTAACCAGGAAACTCTACTAGTAACCTTTGCAGATGACACTGTACTTCTAGCAACTGTCGCGAATCCAGCATCTGCTAGTCAATCCCTTCAGAATCATCTAAATGCAATAGAGGAATGGTTAGATATGTGGAGAATCAAAGTGAACGAAACTAAATCCGTTCACATAACATTTACAGTTAAACGTTCACCTTGTCCTGCAGTTACACTTTACAACACAAATATCCCCCAAGCAACTGAAGTAAAGTATCTCGGTATACATCTGGACTCCAAGCAAACTTGGAAGATTCACATTACGAAAAAGCGGAGAGAAATAGACTTCAAAATGAAAAAAATGCAATGGCTTATAGGACGAAGGTCACCATTGTCATTAGAAAACAAACTTCTCATTTATAAAGCAGTTATTAAGCCCATATGGACGTATGGCATAGAATTGTGGGGATGCTCGTGCAAGTCCAATGTTAATATCATCCAGAGGTTTCAATCGAAAACACTCCTTGGTATGTGTCAAATCTCACACTACACAATGATCTCAACATTCCCTTCGTCACCGAAGTTATCGCCGAACGATCACTGAAACACCATGGAAGAATATCAGTCCATCCAACGTGTATTAATAACATTTAAGTATTTGGTATATTAGATACTAAAGTGCAAGATGCTTTATTATAGCCGAGGAGTACGATAGGCAATTCGGGCTCTAATGAAGCCTTCCGAGGTATGATATTATTTTATTACAATCAATTAATTTTAAACAACAATTAGCAAATACATAAACCATTGAGTTGTAATTTTGGTAAAACATTTTTCATAAGTAGGAATCATTGAACTACTTCCCGACCGATTAGAAAGTCAGAAATAACTTCCCGGCCGGTTGGAAAGTTAAAGTTAATAGTAACTTAGTTTCCAACTTTTAAAAATTGGTAGTAAATTTATTACTAACTGATTGTGAATAAATAGTATATTAAAGTATTAGTTTCATAAGACACGTTTTTAGCGCACACGTCCGACTTTAGAAAACGACCCGCGTAGCGGGGAGTTTTCTAATGAGGACAAGTGCGCTAAAACGTGCTATGACACGAATACTTTATACTATTTTTTTCTATTTGCGTTAGTTCGTTATTAAATAATTAAAAAAATTACTTAGTTTTAAATAAAATTTGTTAGGGATATTTTGGTAAGTAGCATAGCAGTTGGCAACACTAGAAATTATGCAATTTTGTTTTTTACGTAACTTTGCTTAACTTTAGGTAGTCCGCGCGACGTAGAAATGCCCATTCTTATCTCATACACACAACGCCCGCTAAGCAGTAGGACCTCGTTCAAATTTGCCAGGTGTATTATACGTACTGTTGAAAATTATTATAAATTCAAAGTAGAATGTATGCCAATATATTTGTGACATAAATAATTGCTACTTAATAAATTAAAAACTTGGATGAAATAAGAATAATTATATTTCATTTCATAGAATAAATAACCTTGTTTGTTAAAGAAATTAATGAGGTATAAATGCAATAGTATTTTCAGCAAAGAATGATTTTTGTTAATCAAAATATTTATTCATTGGATCTTTTGGATATTATAACTTATAAGGTAAAGATATATGTATAATTTTATAAAATTTAATTTTATTACGTTAAGTTTATCGTGAGCTATTAATTGCAGATACACAACACCATGCATCCTTACGATGTCAGCATCAAAATTTACAATTTCGTTAATAATAAAGTAAAAACTGTTACGCCCTTATTAAGATTAATTATTATTCGGCGCATTTATGTAGCCTGCAATACTAGTTTCGCAATTTGCATTCCAGTTATAAGAGTTCGCTGCGTAAATAACATAAGTTTGACATTCTAAGAACAGCTGTCTAACAGTGATATCAACTTTAAAAAATAAAATGTTACTGTTTCCAGTATTCTAAAAAACTTCATTAGGACACGCATTTTGCGTGTCCTAATGAAGCCATTAGGACACGCAAATATAAAAATTATTATTTTTTGTTTTGTGAATGTTATATCGAGATGGAAGCTGTAAACTTTTGTTAAAATAAAATATTCAGTACTTAATAAAAATTCATTAGTCTATAGAATAGTCCATAGACTGTTTTTTACCTCCGATGCTTGCTTTAAAATCTTTATTCCCAATGAGATAAGATTTCACGAAACCTGCGCCCTTCGGAAGGTCACGCCCTCACCCTTCGGAAGGTCACGCCCTCACCCTTCGCGTCGCAGGGTTTGTGGGGCAGTAGTTACGCCAGCGAGACTGAAAACGCTTGACATAGGGATATCATGAAAGTGGTAATGGAATAGTGAAAATTGCTATAGGAAGAAAAGTTTTATTCTACTGCACTATCTATTTCTCCTGCCATCAAAATTTGTATTTAGTAGACGTTTATTGGGTTAAAATGCGAAGGAATTTAAGCACCGAGATGAATGTGTTTAACCTGCACCGTTTTTTATAAACGGATTTAAAGTATTAATACCAAGTGCATGCATATCAATTCAGTATAGAACATTCAGTTGTAAGTTTTTATCAAGTGTTTATATCCCACTACCATTTTTATGAACGCTTTTATATTCCTATATTAAGCTCATGCGTTTCCAGTTTGTACGATATACCAGGTTTAACTGACCCATAGTTAACTCTTATTCTTTGTGTATTTAGATACATTTTTAAAGCGACATATGAAACATGTTTATAAAATACCACTGCTTAACACAAATAAATTATTTACCAATTCTGATTTTGCCGGAAGTTTTGATTTTTAAATGGAACACATACTACCTTTTATGACATTTACATAATAACTATACAATGTGCTCTACCCGATCATAACAACCACGAAAAATAAAAACTACCTCAATAACCATGCACTAACCGTGCAGTGTAGGTCAAATGGAATGGTAGAAAACAGAAAATTTATTGCATTCGTATTTTCTCTGAGAATTTGAAAAACGGGCTCAATATTGTGGAAAGTTATTCTGCTTTGATTCGAATTTAATTTGACGTAAAAATATAAAAAATGGTGCTGAGCTACGAGGTACTTTTAATCGACGCCATAGATTTGGATTTTTTCTGAATTCAAATGAGAATATACTGGTAGTTGGGACATACTTTAATCGAAGAATTGTAAGAATATGTTATCTACGTAATCAGCGGCGTTTTAGTTTGCTATACAATCGAAAAGAACCTAGAAGAATGTAGGTAGTATTAAATGTAGAAAAATAGTAAAAGTAGTAGATTAAATAAACATTTAATTGTAAATGACTTGTTTTATTAATTATTTATTACCTCTTATTAGGGCGATTCCAGAAAATTAGGACAATCTGAAATAATCGAATGTCATAAAAAAATTCTCATTTAGGTACCTACAGCTAATTTTTAGCACAAAGCTTACATCAGTCAAATATTTTTCTTGATTTGAAAAAAGGACGAGTGATTGTTGCATAAGGCAAGAAGGCAACATGTGTAATAGCCCGAGAGCTGGCGGCCAAAACGTGTAAGAGTTTTGTAAAGGCTAATATTTTAATGTTAGCTTATATTTAGGGTATAAATAAATATCCTACACAAAAGAAACTCGGATATGGGGGCACTCGGCGTCAGCGCAGTTTGAAAGTTGTAACAAGAAATAATGTCATCTAAGTGTTTTGAAAATTGATCACTAAGTAGTTCATGTAATAAAAAACTGAAAAACAGTCGTCAGACAGCGTAATGATCGAACGCGTTGCATCAGCACCAATGCGGTGGTCGCATATCGTGAAAATGAGGTCAATGTAAAGAAGTGATTTGAAAAAGCTGAAATTTGGTACAGTGTTAATTTATTTAATATAGTTTCTCAAAAAAAACAGTCAGACTTCATTTTGATAGAACCGAGCTAGTCAGCAGGCGGTAGAACCAATCGTTACTTCTAGCAATTGAAAAGTAATGACTAAAAATTTAATCATGACTAATGATTAATTAGTTTCAATCATACCTCGACGACTAATGATTGATTAGTTTTAGTATTAATCAATTAACTATAACTAAAAGATTTTGATTGAAATTGAGGCTGCATTATTCTGTACTACTACCCTGCAGCTACATCCTACGCTTAGCTAGCCACTAAACAGTGGCGGATTTAACAGTTAAGGGGCCTGAAGCGTTACAAATTTTTGGAGCCCCATAGTATAAATCAATTACTACAATTTATATTCTTTTATTTTTTTGTCAAAAATGAAGTATACATAATAATTAATATCAGGCGCGAATTCACAGTGGGGGGTCATCGAGGAAATTTCCTCCCAAAGACTTTTTAAATAATCCGACTTCGTCTCATGCCGCAGTCACACGAGTATGAAATTTGCGTTTTTGTAGAAACTATACTTTATCTACGACAACAAAAACGTAATAAAACACCAAAAGCTAGGAAAAATATTTAACCTAGAATATGATTTAAGATTGAGATGCTGGATTGTCAAAATAGACAATTTCCACAGTTTATGGAAAACAAGTGTTAGTTGTAAAAATTAAGAAATAACTCAATGTAATAATCGTTTATTATTTAAAATTAATTATGAACAAGTAGAATTTGCTGAATTGTAGAATTTCCAACCTGCCTGCTCTAGGGATGTTTTCCCTAAGAATTAACACATTCAACTCCTTACGCAACTCGTCAAAAGCGTTCACAAAAACGTTCTGATAACTAACCATCATTCAAACAATTTATCAATCTACTCAATACAATAAAACAAACTAATACACAACAAAACAAACCAGACACTTACGCTCAGAAAATCACTCTTTCAAACACACACAAACTGCAACTTACACTTTCTCTTACAAATCAGCTTCAAAAATAACAACAAAATCTTTACAACAACAATATCTCTCTCGCAATATCGAATAACGAATAAATGATCCATTCTCATGGGGAGAGGGGGGCAAAGCTCCCCTCCTAAGCCAACGGTCCACCTTTTTTTTTGGGGTGGAAAAGGGCCAATCATATATCTAAAAATGCAATTCTTACCTTTCATTCAATCGTTCGAAGTTGGTGTTTTACAAGACAAGACATTTAGTATTTGTGTACATCATGGTTTATCCACCTCTTACAGAACAACCATTGGTTCTTTTAAAAAGCTCATCCTGGTGCTGTGGCACCAGGGACCAACCTAAAGAGTTTTTTTGGAGGGGGGTAACCTTAAAATTGCCAACTTATTACGATGAAAATACCAACTACTAGTAAGAAAATATTTTTATTTGTACCTGTTTGTACCTAACATTATATGAAGCAAAATTAGTATTTTACACAAATTTTATTTTTATTTAAAACTCTCCAATGTGTATGCATGGCAATTAGATTAAATTAAAAAAAGTAAATTGTTTTGGACACATTTTCTTCCCATTTCTCTCAAATTGTGAAATTGCCAACTCTCGCTCAAAATTATCAACTTTGAGGGGGGAGCTTCCCCTCCCATCCCCCCATGGGTTCGTCCCTGTGTGGCACCAACACGAGCTACACCGTTTTCTGCGGGTTTTGATCTGTGCAGCGTGGAGCACTACATCATACAACCTCCTGATAAACAGCTAATTCATACTGGGCTGCAAATTAATCTACCTGCAGAATGTTATGTTCGCTTAGCTTCACTATCTGGATTAGCACACCATTATTTCTTGGACGTTGGTGCAGGCATTATCGATGAAGACTACAGAGGCAACATTTACGTTTTGTTATTTAATAATTCTTCACAATATTTTACAGTGCGTAAAGGCGATCGAATTGCTCAATTAATTTGCGAGAAAATTTATTATCCAGCAGCGTATGCAGTTTTCGAGTTGACTCCTACAGTTCGAAATACTAACGGCTTTGGTTTCTCCGATTTGGATGCTGCCGTGGAGCCTAGACCATTTAATCCATACGAATTGGAAACATGACTCTACAACAACAACCCTAATCCGTTTTCGGGTTAGAGCAGAATAAGTATATTATTGTTGCAAACAATATTTGTAATGCTATTTGTAATAGTAATACTTTTTTCTAAACTATTTTTAATAAATATATTTTTTTATTAAATATTTTTGACTTGTGCGCAATAATTCATAATATACTGATATGATTTGATAACTTGATATGCTTGTTCTTATTATTCAAGATGCATTTCTTTACTAACTTACGTTCAAATTTATATCTGATGTTTTTCATTGCACTGACTTGTATATTGTAAATATTGTACTTGATTGTGTAAAAGAAGATGTACTTGATATGATTTTCTTATTAACTAAACTTCATTTGACTACCATTTTTACATCCTATTGTAACGTTCTTTCTAAAAATAATAATACAATTGCTATTTAAATCGTCTATTCACAAACAAATATTTATTTCTATACACTAATGAATACACTATAAATTAACGCTATGATTATAAACCATTAAAAACTATTATTTACAGACTATGAATTTCTAATACAACATTTATATTCACTATTTATTTTGTAATACACAGTTAATGACTTGCTGTTGACTGATCCTTTTCTCCGCGACGTCGACTTTATACCATCCTATAAACGTTCCAGAAATCGCCCGAACATACCATGTATTTCTAGAATACACCAGAATAAACCACGTCTGATTTACATGCTTGTGCGATGCGTCATTCTCTCGAAGGCGGCAGAACACACCACCTGTCTCTCGAAAAGAGGTTCGTTCCTTTTCTCTCTTGTTACACTGCCCCCCTCTTCAAGTCTGTTCTGTCCCAGAACAGGTTTTATGCTCTGGTTCCTGTAGAACGGGTCATGACGATATCGACAGTCTTCACCTCGACTACACGTTCCATTACGGTAGAAATAACAGTCTACACTCTTCGTTGGCCTTAATGCGGGTTGTGGGTCAAAATTGCAGACGAAGATCTTGACGTCCGTACCTCTAAAGACAACTTCCAGCATGTTTCTAACGATTCTCCAATCCAGCTGGTCCCGCCCACAGCCGAGTTTGGGAACTGCCAATTTGTTAATTCCCCTGGTAAGCAACTCGATCCTCAAATTCCATAGTGCCCTCCACAAGTCGGCGTAACTCGGTTTCTGGTAGTAAAACTGCTTGGTTACCAAGTAGTAAATGGATCGGTCATGATCAGGCAAGCGTAAGGATTTACCAACAGAGGGATTTTGTTCTCGAAGTTCATTCAGCCGTCCAAATTTATTTCTAAACACTACTGCGATCCCCCTGGACATACGGAGATCCTCGGAGACACAGTGGGCAATGGAATAATCACCAGGGACCTGGAAGAGATCTTGTTGCATCTCAGTCGTGACTCCGAATCGAGCTTTTCTAGTTCCAGAAAACGCAGCCATAAATTCTCTAAAGGTTGGCTGATCATTTTCAGGCCTTACGGTATTGATAGCCACCTCAGCCTCATCTTCCCGATCCGGGACTGCGTCATTATTTCCCTCATAGTGCGCCAGACGATTGGAGTGTACCACCTTTGGTTTCCCCCTTGGCAACTTCTGGATGCGATAAATCAAGTCATTTATTCGTTTCTTCACCTGGTATGGACCCTCCCAATTTCGCTGTAACTTTGGAGAATAGCCACGACGCCTTTGCGGGTTGTATAACCAGACAAGCTCTCCAGGTTGAAACCCTCCTTCTTGGGCTCTCACATCGTACGTAGCCTTCATCCGGTCACTCGCGATTCGACTATTATTTCGGGTTCGGTCGTGAATATCCTCCAACTTCTTCTTTAAGTTGATGACATAATCATTCCCGGCTACCTCCTGCTCTATAGGTGGAGACCCAAATTCCAGATCACACGGTAACCGTAACTCACGTCCAAACATTACAGACGCTGGTGACTGACCGGTTGTTTCGTGGACCGATGCACGATAAGCCATCAGGAACAGATGCAGGTATTGGTCCCAGTCTCGTTGATGATCGGAGACGACCTTGGCCAAATATTTGCCCATTGTCCGATTCATGCGTTCTACCATTCCATCGGACTGCGGATGTAACGGTGTGGTACGGGTCTTACGAATGCCCAACAATCGACAGACTTCTCCAAAGAGTACAAACTCGAAATTGCGGCCTTGATCCGAATGCAGCTCCATGGGCACTCCGAAACGACTGAAGAACTCTTTGACTAGTACGTCAGCAACAGTCGCAGCTTCCTGGTTTGGTAGGGCATATGCTTCTGGCCATTTGGTAAAATAGTCCATTGCCACTAAGATGTATTTATTCCCATCGTCGGTTTCGGGAAATGGTCCGGCAATGTCTATAGCTATTCTCTCCAGAGGACTACCCACATTGTACTGCCTCATAGGTGCTCTTCGCTTCCCCAAGGGTCCGTTGCCAGTGGCACATAATTCACATTTCCGGCACCACTCCTTCACGTCTTCTTTACAATTGACCCAATAAAAACGCTCCCTAACTTTCTCCAAAGTCTTTTTCACACCGAAGTGTCCTCCTGAGGCACCGTCATGGAGATGTCGCAATACTGTAGCCACTCGGCTTCTTGGAACCACGAACTGAGACCTAATGGTGGTGCCATCTTCACTCTCCAGTACTCGCTTCAGGAGATCGTCTTCCGCCTTCAAGGACTCCCATTGGGCCCAATATGCTTTGAGCGTTCTGTTGAAAGGACTGACGGCCTCCCAGGCAGGCCTTTCTCCCACGCGCTTCCATTCCAGTACCATTTTTAGTTCGGGATCAGCCTCCTGCTGTCGTTGCAATTCTTCCGGCAACCAATTGTCGTTGACGATGGTAGTCCTTAATACTTGGCAAACCCTCTCCTCCAAACGAGAGCAATGACGGCAATCCGTTGGACAGGGTCTTCTTGAAAGAGCATCGGCATTTCGATGACTAGTGCCCGCTCGATGTTCGGTGTCAAAGTCGTATCCTTGTAATCGTTCGATCCACCTTGCGACCTGGCCTTCAGGATTACGGAATTGTAGAAGCCATTTCAACGCTGCATGGTCCGTCCTCAATAAAAACTTCCGCCCGTACAAGTATTTGTAGAAGTGCTCAACGGACTTCACGACGGCCAATAGTTCTTTTCTGGTCACACAATAATTCCTTTCGGCTTTCGACAAAACCTTACTAAAATAGCCGATGACCTTTTCTTGTCCATCCTGTATCTGAGAAAGTACCCCCCCAATGGCCAGATTACTTGCATCTGTGTCAAGTATGAATTGCCCTTCTGTCCGTGGATAGCTCAATATTGGTGCTGTTGTCAGGGCACGCTTCAGCTGTTGGAAAGCTGTTTCACACTCTCCGCTCCAAACATACTCGCGCCCATCTTCAGTTAACCTTGTCAGAGGTTTCGCTATATTGGCAAACCCAGGAACGAAACGCCGGTAGTAGGTACATAACCCAAGAAAACTACGAACTTGGTGTTTATCTTTCGGTGTTGGCCACTCTTGAACTGCACGAATCTTATCGGGGTCGGCTGCCACTCCATTTTGTGATACGACGTGCCCGAGATATTTCACTTCCTTTCTGAATATGTGGCACTTTTTCGGACTCAGTTTCAGATTGGCTCCACGTAGTCTTCGGAACACTTCCTCTAGGTTTTTCAAATGTTCGTTGAATGATTTTCCGACTACAATCACATCATCTAGGTATACCAGGCAGGTCTTCCACGACAGCCCTCTCAGGATGGTCTCCATTAAACGCTCAAAGGTGGCCGGAGCGTTACATAAACCAAAAGGCATAACCGTAAACTGCCATAGTCCGGAACCAATAGTGAACGCGGTCTTCTCCCGGTCTTCAGGTTCCATTTCAACTTGCCAATAACCACTCTTCAAGTCCAAAGTCGAAAACCATCGTGAACCAGACAGGGTATCTAACGTGTCGTCGATGCGTGGTAAGGGATAGCTGTCTTTCTTGGTCACGTCGTTAAGCTGCCGATAGTCCACACAAAATCTCGTTGACCCGTCCTTCTTACTGACCAGGACCACCGGTGATGCCCATGGACTACTGGATGGCTCGATGACCCCTTGTTCTTCCATATCAGTAATAATCTTTTCGGCTTCTGCTCGCCTTGCTAGAGGTAGACGCCTCGGCTGCTGACGGACAGGCATAGAGTTGCCTGTATTGATTTTATGTTTTACTATATTTGTTCGTCCCTTCTGGCTATCGTCAAGAGCGAAGATATCTTGGTATCGGTGAACCAAACCCTGTACCTCTTTCACTTCCATTCTGTTAAGGTCTTCGCACGAACTAGTAACCATACCCACTAATTTTCCACCATGGTCTTTGGGCACTGGTTTTGGAACATCAGCCATACACCTGGCTACTCGGAATACTGGCACACACTGTCCCACAAGGGTACTCTTCTTCAATGTCACCGGATCCACATTAACGTTCATAAGCCTCACCGGTACAGTCTTTCCAACCTTGATCAGCGCTTTTCCCACCAATATGCCACTATGGATCTTCTTATCACAAACAGGCTCCATCATTCTCACACATCCTACCCGAAGATCTCCATCCAAACCTGCCTCGACAACCATCTCGCTTTGACCAGGCAATATCACATCTTCTGTCAGCGAAACCCTTACGACAGGATCTTCTCGTGGGTGCAACGGAAGTTCTTCGTTACCAACCCTCAAAACACCCTCCTGCAAGTCCAATGTAAAACCAAATTTTCTCAGGAGGTCCATTCCCAAGATGAATTCGTCAATGATGTCGGCTACCAGCACCTCATGATCACGTTCTTCACTTCCAATACCAATCTTCGTCTTCACCACTCCGCGTGTTGGTATCACTTCACCTGTTGCTGTACGGAGTTGAGTAGTTGTGGGTAACAGCTTAATACTTGATCGTAGAACATCAGGGCGTACGATGGATTTTGTCGCCCCCGTATCAATAAGTAGTGGAACAGTTCGGTTAGCAATCTTCCCATCTACGAACAAACTGCTGGTACTGTTCTTCGATGTTACGGCATGGATGGTGATCTCCGGGGCATCTCCACTCAAGGTCAACGTTCGCCCCCTCTCGTCGACCCCGTCCGACGGCTGAACTTGTTTGGGTTTAAGGCAGCGGCGTCGTATGTGCCCTTGTTCACCGCAGTTCCAGCAACGGGGTCCTCGAACTTCTTGAGGATTCTTTTTACGGTTCTCTTCCTTCTGAAGAACTCTCATTAATAATTCTTCTAGGCGATCTTTAGAACCTTCATCTTCTTCCAAAACGGTCCGAACACGTCCGTGACCTCGGGACGCTTGTTTTGCAGCTTCAAATTCTAAGGCGTGAGCAAGCGCATCATCAGTTGTTCTTGGTCGTGCCAGCCTCAATGATTGTTGTGTTTCTCCGTCTCTTAACCCATCAATGAAGGTCTGCACAGCCAGTTGTCCCAGAAATGAATCAGGTGCCGTAGGGTACGCCAATCGGACAAGCCGCGCAACATCGGCTTCAAACTCCTGCAGGCTTTCTCCATTCTTCTGGATACGATTCTTCACTTGCGCGTGATACACTTGTTGAAGATGCGCGTCTCCATATCTCATTTCCAATCTAGACACTAACAATTGGTAATCATTTTCCTGTCCTGCTGGGATTGTTTGCAGGACGTTCAACGCGTTTCCACGCAAAGCCACAGTTAGAGAAACGGCCTTTTCCTTGCGTGTCCATCCGTTGGCCCCAGCGGCCGCCTCAAATTGTTTGTAGTAGGTGGACCAAGGTATCTTTCCATCGAACGTGGGTGGTTTTACTTTTATCCCTACGGCAGGATCCTTTTCTTCTAAATTGTTTCTTTACTTCATTAAACGGCCTCTCAGAAGTTGAGGGAAACCGTAGTTGCCTCATTCTATCTTCCAGCATTTCAGCCATATCGTCTTTCTTAGTTGTTGGTGGTAATTGCATTTGGGCTATTTTCTCTTCTACCATCTTTATTACCCTATCTTGTTCCGCCAGTCTACCTTCCAATAGTCCTAACGCGCTGGCATTCTCCAAAAATTCTTCGAAAACTTTATCTTCCAACGCTTTGACATTTTCCAACAATTCTCCTTTAAGCCTTCTAGAACTTTCTTCAGATTTTCTGGAATTCTGCAGTATTTCTTCCTTTAGCATTCTAACAGTTTCTTCGGCCTTTTCTAGTAATTCTTCTTTAAGCATTCTAACATTTTCTTCGGACTTTCTAGAATTCTCTTCGTGTTTTTCCAATACTTTTTCTTCCAGCGCTTTAGTATTTTCAAGTAATTCTTCTTTTAAAATTCTAGAATTCTCTTCAGACTTTTCCAATAATTCCTCTTTTAAAATTCTAGAATTTTCTTCAGACTTTCTAGAATTCTCTTCCATTTTACTTAACAATACGTTAGTATCAATTGCGGGTCCAGGTATTTCAAAGAGGTAATTTTCGGGGTCTTCCTTCTGTTCCAAAAGCCATTCTTTTAGCCGATTTATTAACACGCTTTTAAGGCCCGTTGTTTCCAAGTCCCGTTCTTCCAGTTCGCGTTTTAAGTCTATTACCTTCAGATCTTTCAACAATTTCATCGCCATCTTAATTGTTTGTTGAAATTATTTTTAACACTAAAAATTTAATCTCACAGCACTTTATTTAATTATTACGCGATTTTATTTATTTTAAAAACCTCACACCTGTAACACCACTGTAACGTTCTTTCTAAAAATAATAATACAAGTGCTGTTTAAATCGTCTATTCACAAACAAATATTTATTTCTATACACTAATGAATACACTATAAATTAACGCTATGATTATAAACCATTAAAAACTATTATTTACAGACTATGAATTTCTAATACAACATTTATATTCACTATTTATTTTGTAATACACAGTTAATGACTTGCTGTTGACTGATCCTTTTCTCCGCGACGTCGACTTTATACCATCCTATAAACGTTCCAGAAATCGCCCGAACATACCATGTATTTCTAGAATACACCAGAATAAACCACGTCTGATTTACATGCTTGTGCGATGCGTCATTCTCTCGAAGGCGGCAGAACACACCACCTGTCGCTCGAAAAGAGGTTCGTTCCTTTTCTCTCTTGTTACACTATTAATATATACAGAGTCTTCATTAAGTTTGGAACCGGCTTAATATCTTCAAAACTATTAACTGGGTTAAATTGAAATTTGGGGTGTGCATTTTATAAATTAATATCTATTGTACCTAATTTTTTCACCTGCTTTGCATTGTTACTTTACGAGATACACAGCCAACTTGATTTTTTTTAAATAGCAATGGGGGTCAAATTTGACATCATTTGAAAGCTTATTTTTTTCTGAGTACCATTATGTAATACACGTGTTGTATCATTTTGACAAAAATCGCCAAAAAAATTAAAATCAACAAAACATGTTTTATCCACAAAATCAAAAGTGTTGAATAAATTAAAAATTAAAATATCTAGTGATCTTACAAAATTCATAGAAATGTCAAAAGTTACACATTGACAGTAAATATTTAAGTAATTTTAAGTAAAAGTAAATTTTAAGTAATAAATTTAATTTTGTGGATAAAACATGTTTCGTTGATTTTAATTTTTTTGGCGATTTTTGTCAAAATGATACAACACGTGTATTACATAATGGTACTCAGAAAAAAATAGGCTTTCAAATGATGTCAAGTTTGACCCCCATTGCTATTTAAAAAAAATCAAGTTGGCTGTGTATCTCGTAAAGTAACGATGCAAAGCAGGTGAAAAAATTAGGTACAATAGATATTAATTTATAAAATGCACACCCCAAATTTCAATTTAATCCATTTAATAGTTTTGAAGATATTAAGCCGGTTCCAAACTTAATGAAGACCCTGTATATGGAGATACTAATGTAATTGTAACTATCTAGAGGTATGGTGGGTGTGGTCTATGAAAGAAGTTGTCTATAAAGTGGTGTGGCTTGGGCAAGTAGAGAGGGGACGAATCAAGGGCGTGGTCTACCAAGGGGAGGGGCTTGGAGACAAGTGGCGCAAGTAGAGAGGGGCGTGGCTTATAAAGGGTGTGGTTTGAGGAGGGGGAAAGTGAAAGGAGGTCAAATAAAAGTTCAAGGTTGTGCGGCTCCGCAGTGCTCATTCGTTCCTTACTCTTACTAATTTCCCAAGTTGTGACATCATATATGGCTTCATTTACATAATTTGTTATTAAATACACATGCCATCTTTATAATCTCTATTCTCAATGTCAAAACAAAAATCTTGCGTAATGTCATTTTCAATAAACATTACTGATAAATTTCTTAAATGGTTTTGTCCAAGATTATGTCTTAAATAGTTTTTTACACGTTTAAGAACGGAAATAGATCGTTCTCCAGTTGCATTACATATCGGTAATGTTAAGATTTTTTTTAAATTGTTTCAACATTGGGTGGGGTTGACAAATGACATTAAGGAATTTCACTCATTCGAAAGCATGGTACCGTTCCCCTTCCCCGAATGTAAGTCGGCCGACAGCGCAGCGTTTGCTAGAAGGCATTGAAGGTAAGCCATTCAGAGCGACAGAGATGATACATTCTTTGCAAGTCTGCTGCGAAACTGTATATTCCGTTACAAAATTTTACGTATCACTCTGGATGCTTGCCTTTTCGCACGAAACTCTATTGCGTCGACCGTACACCTTTTTTACCCGCCTGTACACGATATGAACTGTTGTTCTCACATGTTTCATTATTCTCGACAAAGTGAGTTCCCATGCCAATAATTTTTATTTGTCGCATGTCCACTGCGATCCTGGGCAAGGGTCCTCTGCGGGCCCCCCTGACTCGTGGGGTTACCAGTTTGTACACGATATGATCTGTTTTTTGTTTCACTTTTTGCGAGAAAGTGAATTCCCATGCCAGTAATTTTTACTTGACGCGTGTCCAGTGCGGTCCTTGGCAGGAGACCTCTGACTTGTGGGGCCTGAAGCGGCCGCTTCCAACGCTTGTGCCTAAATCCGCCGCTGCCACTAACAACTAATTAACTACAATTTATAAACAAAATACTCGAATAATTTTTTAGTATTTTTAATACAATGAATTCAACAAAAATATCTTTCGTCATTTAATTTTGTTGATAGCATAGTCGCGCAGTTCTTTTATCATTGATGTAAATAGAGGGTTTTAAATTCCTGACGTCAGTAAAGTTAGCACCCCCCGCTTTGTTGAATTGTAAAAATTTTAGTACTCTAATTTTGGACTAATTATGCACTGATTTTGGACCCAACATATGAATAATGTCGCGATTTAAAGATGTTAAAAATCAGAGGAAAGCGTCCCATAATTTTAAACTAATTAAAGACCAATCATTATAGTATATAATCCATTTTTAAATCATCCGTTAAGGGCACAATCCAAACCACCACTACTATTTGTTAATGCCAACTAATTTATTGCTTAATCACACCATGACAACGTGTAGCTATAAATTGTCCTACTACGTTTGATTACAAAATGTTTTTTTATATAAAATATACAATAAATTAATAAAAAACGCTGGTGAAGGTGGCAATAAAACTTTGTACGCGGCATGCTTTGCAACTAATATTTACTGAGCTCACTAGATTATGAAGGCGCGCTCCTTCCTTGCTCGCCCCACAAACTTCCCAGCTCGCCCGTAAAGATTCGTCTACAAAGCTTGCTATGTAAATAATTATTATAACAGGTGGGCCATAAGCTAAGGCACAAATTAAATTTAATTTATTTCAATAATGGTTTACTGGAAAGAAAACACCGTTAACGTCATACACAAACAATACTTTTTACATTCAACCTTATTTAAAGGCCCGTTCTTATTTATATTACGAAGTTTTGAAGGCGCTTCAAATATATATCATATGATTATTGATCCCTTCCGAGAAGTTGCTAGTTTGTGCCTTAACTTATGACCCACTTGTTAGTTTGTTTTAATTTGTAATAGCAGCGTCAACTACTAAGGTTATCAGTAGCAGTTTCTAGTTAAAGTTATACAAGAGTTAAAAATTAAAATTAAATCTGTCATTAGCAAACTTTAAAACAACATTTCATCTTCATGTAGGTAGAATAAGAAAACTGGAGTTGTTTGCCTTGGATGGTGTTTTTGAACTTTTTAAGTCACGGGAATAGTATACTACATGTGGAACTTTGACTTTGAATATTTATCATTCAAGGGTCTTCGCGTATAAGCAGATTGGGGGGGGGGTGGTAGAAGGTGGGTGTCTTGAGTGGTGTTTTTTAACTCTTCAGTTTATGGTGAGCTTAATAGTATAACGATCTGTTAATTAGAACTAGAATTTCGTGTTAATTGTTAAGACTATTTACAAACTTAAACTAATCTATTTAACAATACTAGATTATTTATTTTAAACGCACGATTATTTATTATTTATTCACACACGATTTATTTATTTATTTTAATTTCACTCCTGATAACACTGTCATGATATTTTAATTAAAGCTAGAATTTTGTGTGAATTGTTTAATAACAGAACAATATTTACAGTAATTAACGTCTAAAACTAATTAACACGCAAGAAGACTAATCACCAAATGAACTTAAACTAATTTATTTAACTCTACGCGATTATTTATCTTAAAGCACTATTAGATTATTATTTATTTCTATTGATGTCCATTTATTGTATTTTACGCCGGTTCTAATTGTCGACTCTCCATTGAGGTCACCGTGCTTATACCAGTATAGTCTAGATTTTTGTTGCCGTTGTACAAACGCCGGCCTCTGGATTGTTCGATATGCACGGTGTTTTCTGATTCATTATAACAGTATACTACAATTGTGGATTTTGCTCTTATTTTACTGGGCCAGTATCACTCAATCGGACTTTACTTTAAAAACGAATATAAAATTAAACTCACAAAGCGCAGGGCTAAAATATATTTTATCTAATGCAAGTAACAAGTTTATGGCTTTGGAAGAATCCCGTAGGAACATCTTGGGACATATTCTTTCATATACGACATGAAACTACAACAAACCAAAAATTTGATGTACATTCCAGAATTACGTTGAAGTTAATAGTATATTACATTACTAGTGTGGAAAGTGAAACTTTTCAACGTGTAATGTACAATATTTTTCCTACAACCCCTTCCAATTTCAAATGTTTAAAAAATGTAGATTTTTTAAATTTTCAAGAATATAATTTTTGAAGATTTTAAAGCAAAATTTGTATGGTTAGGTTTAACAAAAAAAATCACACTTAAAGCTAATTTTCTTAAGCCATTTATTTTTAGGATATAAAGTTTAATTTTTTAAACAACTTAGTTTTACAATATGAATAATTATAACGAAATTTCTATCAAAACATTTCCAGAAAAATAAAATTAAGTTATCTTGATAACTTAATTTTATTTTTCTGGAGCTGAATAGAAGTTAAATGTAAAAGTGTTGTTATGACAATTGTTAAAGTGAATGGGTGTTTGTTAACCTTTTATTTAATAGATTCTTTTACTAAATATTTTCAATTTTAGAAAATCATATTTTCATAACATTTAAACATAGTATAAAATTAAACCTTGGGTTTAGCAGCAAAGTTAATTAAATGAATTACTATTACAATTTATAATAAAATTTGAGAGGCACATAATTTATTTTTTCTTTATATTTAATAATATCTTCATAATTAACAAATATAACTTCAACTATTTTAATAACATAATGCCATGTGTGAAAGAGGTTGCCTAACTAAATTATTACTTTTATTTTTCTCCCATTTGGCATCGCTGATTTTAATCTTGGCAAACTTGCTTCAATAATTTTCGTGTATTATAGTGAGGTTATGTTAGGTGTAATCTATTAGATATTTCTTTTTGATAGCTAAAATAACTAATTAAACAATAATTAAAGTTATATTTATAAGAAAAGAATAGATACATAATGGTTAAAATGCTTCTCAAAATTGGATTAAACATTAATGTCATCATTTTAATGTAAACAAAATTCATGGATTTCTAGGTATTGCTTAGCGTGACGTATTTTCATAACACACACGTGTGTTATGTTCCTAACATACGCGTGTTATATGACTCACTTTCTTAATGTCGGTAGCGTTTGCTATTGTTCACTTTCGTATGGGGTCGTAGGAAAATAATGTTAATGCAGTAGTTAAGGAATTATGGACGATACATAAGATTAATTTACAAAATCTTAAAAAAAATGTCTAACGTAAGTGGTATACCGGTTGTCTAAGAATTTGCGGAACAAGCTGAGGTATTACATGCCATATGTTACTAGCTGTAATTCATGTACGTTATTTAAGTCTAATTCGATTTTAAACAACTAAAACAAAGGGTATTATCTGTGGTATTTAGTATATAAAATTGACAAATGTAGAAAAACCATTTCAAAATCAGTATAGACGATGTATAGAGAAACATAAAAATACATACCACTTGCACGCACCAAGGAAAAAGTTTAATTGAAATATAGAAATTAAATTTGATTGTAGGCAGATTAATTTTGTTTTAGATATGTTTATTATTGTTTAATCTCCAGATGTATAATGAATTGCTTTCTTGAAGCAATTTTAAATTGTTGATAATCTGATTTAATTTTATTTTTGTTGTGTGTGCTACTTGTTCATTTCAATAGTTAAGATAATAAAAAATTGTTATAATAAATTTTATTGTTGATTACAACTTGTATTTACTTAGCTCCTTTTTTGCTTTGAATGGGTCGTAGGTAAATGGTTATATTAGCTAATTATAATATAAATCGTTTTAATTAATTGCGTGCTAAAGTTATGATGTTCATTTTCGACAGAAGCCGCGTGACTAAATGGCCCCTGTCCAAATGTGCAGTTTGAAATATCAATCTTACATAGGAGTTAAATTATTATTAACACTTAGAACTCCAACAAGGACGTTGTCGACACTTGTAATAATTGCATTGAGGTAGGCAGGGCTGGATTTGGAAGCATGACCACCTCTAAGCAGCTTTATTTTTTGCGGCCCCTACATAAAATAAAATATACCGTACCCTCTCCCTCTTAATTACTATAAACTATAATAATTCATGGTATAAATCGTTGTTTTAAATTCATTTAATTAAGTTTAACAAATTTTAAAAAATCCTCATGAGAAGGTATTTTCATAAGCTGGAAAATTTTGTCCTAATGCCAGTATCAACAATCAAAGTTGAAAAACTTTAATGCATCCCTTAATTGGGCATGTGAAAGGCAGCCAAGGACCATGTTTCGTTTTAAAAAAAAATTCTTTCCCGCCTAAAACGGCGTTCAAAGTCGCCATTTTGAATAACTTGGTATACACTTTATTCAGTGACGGAATAACCAATTTGAATGGGGTTTTCACCATTCGAACCCTTTTTGCATTGTCTAAATGGCTTTTAAAGGGATTTGACCTTTGACCCAATTAAGGGGTCACCGGGGGTCAACCAACGCAAAATACACATACGGTTTATAATATCTCAAAATTAACTATTTAAGACGTGGAAAATTAATATTCTGCTGCAAAGGACCTTTGACCTAATTTTGGGGTCATCGGAAGTAATTTGTGTAATTTGCGTTGGTTGACCCCGGGTGACCCCTTAATTGGGTCAAAGGTCAAATCCCTTAAAAAGCCATTTAGACAATGCAAAAAGGGTTCGAATGGTGAAAACCCCATTCAAATTGGTTATTCCGTCACTGAATAAAGTGTGTACCAAGTTATTCAAAATGGTGACTTTGAACACCGCTGTAGGCGGGAATGAATTTTTTTTTAAATCGAAATGCGTGGTTTGATCACAATATAAAATACTAATTATATGTGCAATTGTATCCGTAATTATTTGATTTGATGTGAATCATCATTTCCGGCTTAGGAAAATACCTTCTCTCATGTAAGGGTAAAGTAAATCCTCCTTTTAGCGAGATATACGGTTACCTGTGATTAAAATATCAGAGTATGAAGACGTATTCTGGGAATCATAATTAACAAAATTAACTAAATTTAAAGGATGAGCAAATTATTTACATAATACAGCTTCATTTTCGGACAATTTTACAACCACTGTGTCACTGATAATGCAGAGCTGTGACTGTCTATTTAGCAAGATATTGATATATTTGAGAGCTGCCAGTTTTTACTGGTTGAAGCTAGACTACTATCCACCCTCTTACTAGCTTTCTAGGATAGTGCTGGAGTTATTAACGTGGTAACACGTGCTTAATGTGGGCCCGTCTCCTAAGGGAGTTCGTTCGCCCCTAGTCCTGTATACGGACTTCAACTGCCTGCATGGGTCCAACCTCAAATGTAACTGGGTTTGGTACAAGTAGGTTTACCAAGGATTTTGCTACCTCGGTCTGCTATCATAAACGCATGGTAAACCTTCGGCAGGACTCCATCCGACTCTACCTAAAAGTAGAGACCCGCACATACCGCGTGGAGCCCCGAAGTTAAGTGAGCGAAGTTTCCCAAGAGAATTAGAAAAATAAAGTTCAATTAATTATTTCACCCAACGAATATAATAATAATAAAAAGAATAAGAATTTGAAATTATTCCACTTAATTAATTATAAGATTTACAAAGTACGTGGACTGAACAGGGGGAAATAAAAAACCATAGCTGCACCTAGGTGAAGGGAGTGTTGCCCTCTAGGCAGCTACTATGTACGGCACTGTACATACGTATAGATTTTCATTTCAGATTTAATGGAGTCCGTCTAATATAGACTTTTAGTTACCTTAACGTCTAACGCTGATTAAATATCAGCTTTGAACCATCTACCTTAGGTGCAATCAGAGTTATTTTTAGTAGGTTAAGTTGAGAATCAAGCACTCTAGGAAGTTGTGTTTTTGAAAAGAAACCAAATTTCTTTCGAAAACTATAGAGTGTACTTAATACATATTAGGTTTTAACAATTAAATTTAAAAAAAAACTATACGTCGAAATTAATAAAACCACCCTCTTTCCATCTCATATCTGTTTGCTAGAGGATCGTCGCAAGGTATCTCTGCGCATTAAGCAAATATGAAAATGCAAATCCTGCAATATTTATCTAGTTCTTTTATACCTTTACATGCTGTTGTAACTTCAAAAGAATTACGTAAAAATCACGTCATCCAAAAGTGCAGGTGTAATCTCCAATGTTAGGCTTGTCCAAAGTACACCTAATGTCAAAGAAATCTTATATAGTGCAATTCCGAAATAATATAACATAAATCATTCATATAATGATAGATATAGAACTAACAACCAGTAATCCTTATTTGGCCACTATAACGACTATTGTCCCTTCTTTTATTAATTTGTGAAGAGGGACGGTGTGATTCTCACTATGCACATCGCAGTTATAATTAATGAACATCTAAGTAAATTCAATTTTCTTCCTGTTAAAATTCGTTAACAGTTTAAAAAGCGTTGATAACTTTTTTGCGTCTTTGGGGAAAATCGAAAATCCTCAATACACTCCACAAAATTTAAGAACGCGTCGAGATTTTGGAAAATTAGAATGCAATTTGAACCGAATAAATTTAAAAACCCGATGTGTAACTAGTGCAATTTAATTGCAGTTTTTGCTAATAGTATGAAAGATAGGCAGAACTTAAAAAGATTTTGAACAGATGCCGAATCTTTGGGTTGGGTAATCAGAAAACCAGCATAATCTTATTTAAACTTATTTCCATAAATTAATAGTTTACAGTAAATCTCTTTACTTCGCACAAGTAGTTGCAAAAGTTGAAATAGATACCCAGTTCCAGTTGTATATAAATAATACTTAACTCGTAAATCTAGTGAGCTTAAGAGAGTATTCGCATGTGTTAAGCATTCGGATCGTTCTGCTGCCAAAAAAATAGGAATTCCAAAAACCAATATGGATAGGATTAACAAAGACGTCGTAGTCATACGATCTCGATGAGAAATATTTGTCCCAAAATATCTCGAAAAGCAATTACCGAAAGTTGAAAGTGGAGCCAAGTTTTTGGTAAGAAGACTCGATTCGTTAAAATCTGGAAAGATTCTAGTAATGCATGATGAATTCTAAGTAGGTATTAGGTCGCTTGAGCGTGGGAAAATTTTTATGCAAATGAGCTCCACCCCTTTCCCCTTCTCCTAGACCCTCCCCTCGCTTCTGATTGGTCGACGCCATCTTGGATGACACGCCTACTGCTCTCTGATTGGTTACCCCCACTCCTGTAGCTCCTCCCCTTGCTTCTAATTGGCTGATAGCGGCCATTTTGGAACGTCGGGCGCCATTTTACCACGCCCGTCCGCCATTACGGGAATCTGTATTACCGGCAATCTGTGTGCTGCCAATAGAGGGCGTCATGCTACAATTAGTGTGTATTGCTAAGAGAGGGCGTCATGAAGAAATCTGTATTACCGGCAGACTGTGTACTACTACTAGTACTAGAGGGCGGCCTCATGAAGAAATCTGTATTATCCTACGTACTGATGCTATTAGAGGTCGCGGACGTGCGCCATTTTGGAACTTTGGGCGCCATTTTGACCACGCCTGCCCGCCATTACGGGAATCTGTATTACCGGCAATCTGTGTGCTACCAATAGAGGGCGTAATGCTACAATTAGTGTGTATTGCTAAGAGAGGGCGTCATGAAGGGATCTGTATTATCGATGCGTTGTGTACTACTACTAGGTGGCGTGTCATGAAGAAGAAATCTGTATTACTACTACTACAGAGAGGCAACCATTTTATATCACAGCATCTTGCGTGCGCGCGCTAAATTTGAATCTATTTTAAATTTGTCATTTTTGCATATGTCATTTATGCATTTAAAATTTGTCATTTTTGCATATGTCATTTTTGCATCTGTCATTTAAATCTGTCATTTTAAATCTGTCATTCTTAAAGCAACCATCTTCCCAGATTTGAATTTTAGCGCTAACTATGGGATTGGATCCTCCTTTCACTAAGTTGAAACTCTTTCTCTCTCTCTCTCTCTCTCTCTCTCATAGTATGACTACTTACCGGATTTGTAGCTTAGGATGTTCGCCGTCGGAAAGCTTCGGCTTTATTCGTGTACTCTCTCGCTGATGACAACGATCTACCTTTTTTTTATATAGTCAACCCCTTCACCCTGTGCTAGTAAATGAAACAACAACAACAATGTTTATACATATTATTTATTTTGATATTTAATGGACAATTGTAACATATGATTTGACAAATTATTCATTACACAGTATGAGTTGAGATCATCGCGTAACACTTGCAAATTGTGCAAATATTTTTGCAGCCTATTTCTAAGATAGTTTATTTCCGCCATGGTGTTCTTAATACGACGGTGCAAACGTTGTTGTCGTTGACGTCTCCGACTGCTGCTGTTGCTGATATGATTGCAGTCGTGTACGTACGGCATCGATAAACTTTTGCGGATAATGTTTTATTATTTCTAATAAAATGAACGAGTTCAATCCACCACCAATTGCTGCTGCTGCTGTGTTGTCTATTAAACTGGTAGCTGAGTAGTAACCGCATAACAGTTCGGACGTGAATAAAATTGAATCGGATGTCGGGAGCGATTTATAGGCATCTTCATGGCGTCTCAGTTGACCTTCCGCTACGTTCTCTATGTTTGCGTGGTAGAAACGTGAAAAGTCGAGGTGACGTAACGTTCGAGCATGATGATTGATCAACGGTGCTAAATGCAGTATAGACTGAAACTCGTAATCTTTTAAGGTTATAGTCCGCTGTGTATCATGTATGGCAACCCTGTTGCCGAAAAACTCGTTGTGAATAATCTCGATGTATAAATTGTCACATAGATGGAATTTCAAATGTTTATCGCAATGTAGTACACTGTTGTCCTTGTTGCAACAGCAGCAACCATGAAAGAAATTTTTAAACAGTGCCTCGACTCGTATATCATACAGCTCGAACCAGTCCCGTTCCGACAACACC
Source organism: Agrypnus murinus (assembly GCA_929113105.1). Classification (NCBI taxonomy): domain Eukaryota; kingdom Metazoa; phylum Arthropoda; class Insecta; order Coleoptera; family Elateridae; genus Agrypnus; species Agrypnus murinus. Next base: position 213,863,219 of record OV816025.1, read on the forward strand.
AATTCACCATACTCACATACGTTATTCACGCACTCAAGCTTCACTACCACGGCAAATTCTCCCTGGTCGTCGTCGTCATCGGGCGGAATAAGTCCTACTTGGATGTTGTGTATATGGTCGTAGTTTTCTTTTTCCCCTGGAGGTCTCGTAACATACAACGGATACTGGACAGCCCCGAGCAGCTGAACACGTACTTCACGTTTAGCTGCTGCTACCGGTGTATCTATGATGGTAAAGTTTGCTGATGCTGCTACAGCGTCATCAGCGTAGTATAGAGGCTGCTGCTGCGACAGGAACGCTAAACAATAATAATACAATAATCGATTAATATAAGCATAAACACACACACAAAAGTCTTAAACATCTTACCTGTTTCTTCGACTTCGTTGTTCCACGCTTGACCGTCGTCGTTGTCGGCACTTGCTGTTGATGATAATGATGTATGATCTGCAACATCCGAACCTTCTTCATCTAAACAAGCAACAGCAACAAAATAGACACAAATTAGCATATAAACTTGAAGTTTTATAAACAACAACAACAACTTACCTATTTCCAAGGGTTCACTCTCACAGTTATCATAACAATAATTAGGACTGCTTGACATCATCGTAATTGCTGTTGCTGCTGCTACTGCTGCTGCACACGTACTGTCTACTGCTACACGCTAACAACGGTCGGCTTTATATAGTCACCTATACTTACCTAGATCCAGCGCATGCTCAGTAACAAGCATACGGTAAACAAGCGGTCATCGCTGGCAGACAAGTTTCATCCTGTCGCTGACACGTCATCATCATCACAGGCAGGTGTTCGTAGGTAATTACCTCATTCTCTCTCTCTCAGTTATAGCTATCACTTTTCATGACATGGTACAGCTGGGTGAGAATAGTAATAATACACATATATAAAACATTAATCTTTTTATTCTATGACAATCTTTCTCAAAACATTATTAAACAACAAAACAATAATACTTAAATAACTAAACAACTATCTGTTCTCGGATAACTTTGATAGAACATCTTTTATTCTACGACAATGTTTCTTAAAATTATTAAACAACTAGACAATAATCAAAATAACTAAACAATTATTATTAGGTTGAAATCTGCTCGGATAACCATGAAGACATACTCATTTTTCATGAAACATCCTATTGAATGCTTTGTACGCTTTGTTATGCCAAATATTCTTTTCAACAAATGTCTTGATCTACTACTACTACTACATAATTGAAAAGAACAAAATCGTGTTTATCAGATCTATTTCATGAGTATGTTCCCCTGAGTATCCTCTTGTGATTTACATTCAACATGCTACACAAACAAACAATCTGCTGGATACACAAACTGCTTTCTCAAGCCGTATACGAACATGGTTAGCAAGCAATCTTAAGCATAAGTATCCAAGGGAATTCCTAAAGAACTGTTCAGGTCTTTTCTGTCGCCTCATAAAAATGTTCAAACTGATGCTGAATTCCTTCTGGGGTAAGTACACTAAGTAGTAGTAGATGAAGACATTGTTGAAAAGAATACCCGAATTCAGACAACGGGTAGAGAAACATCCCTTGCTACTGAACACACCGCTCATCCCGAGAGCGACTCATCAGCTGCTACCACCTGTGTAAGATATGGTTTGCGAGAACAGATCTTGCGTGGAAAATGTATAGATGGTTTTCTTACACACCTGTTAGAGATGCGTAAAAAATTAAAAAAAAAAAGTTGTAGCAGTTGCTCATAACGGGCAGGCTTTCGACACACAGTTTTGGATATATCAAAATTGAAACTATATGACTTTCATTACTCTTTATGCAAAAAGATGTTCCAGTTATTCTATAGATTAAATGTTAAAAATTCGAAGATCTAGTGGCTATCGAGTTGATAAAACGGAAGTTTAAACTTCTGGATGGCCAACTGGGAATTTGGCGTACTTGCATACCCAAGGATAAAGGGAGCATACATCTACATACCGGATCTTTTCCCCGTCTTTTGCAACTCTCTTTATCCTTGGGTATGCAAGTACGCCAAATTCAACAAAAGAACACCTGCGTTGTCCATGTAGGTAGCACTTATCTATGTAACTTTAATAATAGTAATTAGTCAATGTTTATTTAAATTAACAACATATAATCTTTGTTGTTTTAGCCTTTGTTAAGTGTGCAAGTGCGATATTTTTTTTTGCTATTGTTGCTGTTACTCCTGTACAAAATGTCTTCTCTCTACGAAATTATCGATGAAAACGTGTCCACCATCAAGAAATTTGGCACTCTGAAACATCGACTGGTGTTTAAAGTAGCCGTTACGCCAGTCGATGAAGATCATTTGGAGCATTTTAAAACGGCTATTAACCTAATTCTAAGGGATGTGCTAAGCCGAGCACGACCAAATGATAAAGTAGGGGCCACATTTGAGTTTGATAGTTTCAAACAAAAACTTCCCGGCTACATGAGCCTCAGGCGCTCTGATGAAATCACCTTCAATGATGTCTGGGGCATTTTAGAATCGATTTTACAGAGCGATCCTGAAGCCTTGAGTTCGGACACCTTCAGACTAATAGCTACAATCGTAACACCACCAGCCGGACAAGGTCGCTGTCGTAACGGTACGTACAGCACCTTTGCCGAAGAGTGTAGCCGTCGCAGAGGGATTGTCACGATTAACAACACCACCAGTGACAATCTATGCCTACCCAGGGCTTTGGTCGTAGGCAGGGCTCACGCAGATAACAGTGCTGATTACAAGAAGACCCGTGATAATCAGACAGTGCAAAAGATAAAGGCCGAGGAAATGATGCGAGCTGCTGGAGTAGCTTTCATTCCACCGGAGGGAGCCGGGGTCAATGAATTAAGGTTGTTCCAGCAGTTCCTGGCCCCCAACTACAAGATAGTAGTGTATAGCCACGGCTCGAGAGGTCGTTCACTTATCTTTGAGGGGGTCGTAAGTACGCCAAATTTCCTACAGGTCACCCTAAAGTTTACGGGGGTAACGAAGCTTGCCAACAGCTAATCAGGGATAAAGGGGGCATAGAACAGATCAACGGCGTTGTAAAATGCACTATGCTACCACCGCAAGATCTGTATCATCAGGTCTTACCCGTCAAAATGCACCAAAAGCTGCTTGATTGTACGAGTTCTAACAAGATAAATACATTACAAAGCGTAACAGAATTTAATACTAAGTCTTTTACACACACACCCTGACAACCACGAGAACCTTATTAGTTGCTGGCAGAGGTACAGCGTGACGACGAAAGGAAAAGCCTAGCTAGATCGTATTAAATGGGAGGATACACAAACTGCTTTGTCTAGTGGCTACCGAGTTGATAAAACGGAAGTTTACTTCAACAAGTCCATATATGTAGGCATGTGTATATTGGATATATCAAAATTGAAACTATATGACTTTCATTACTCAGACATTAGGCGACGTTTCGGCGACAAGGCCCGAATTTGTTATAGCGATAATATGGCTTGCATACCCGGAGCGTCGAATGTTCAGACCGCAGTACCTTCGCCGAAGAGTGCAGCAAGCGTAGAGGGATTGTAGCTATCAAGAATACTGACAATCTATGTCTACCCAGGGCTTTGATCGTAGGGAAGGCCTATGTTGATAATAGCTCTGATTACAAGAAGACCACTTCCGGATCCTATCCATCAGAAGAAAGCTGTAATAAACATTCAAAATTCCGATCAAAATTGTGGAGTATTCTAACGCTAACTACATTGGCCCTCTTCCGCATGTCAAGTTCTACAGTATTGATACCATGAAACCAAAAGCTCGTAAAGAATTCCTAAAGTGGTGCGAGGTAAAACAGGTTCTTGAGAATAAAAGAATAGTTAAGAGGGCGAAGGGTTATCAAGAAACATATAGTCAAAATCATATCACATAATATATGAGAATGAACTAAACTTTAACGAGTTGGAATTTCCTATTAAGTTAAAGGATATTAACAAATTTGAAAAATTAAATAATATATCCGTAAACATTCAGCGGGTTCTGGCAAATAAACGAACAGTTAAGAAGGCAAAAAAAAGGGTATTAAAAACACATAGTGAAAAACACTATCGAAGCGCGAAGGGTGTTAAGAAACATATAGTAAAAAACATCATCACATTTGATGACTATGCGAGTTGTTTATCAGATGGCAAAGAAACATCTGTACAGCAAAAATTATTCAGAGCCAATAAACATAATGTTGCAACTATCTCTCAAACCAAAATCGCGCTAAGTCCTCACGACGATAAGCGCTATATTATACCGGGCTCGCATGACACTCTACCGTAGGGTACTATCGCATACCTGATAAACATGGTTGTATAAAATAATACTTAAGTTTAGATATAAGTTAATGTTAAGTTTTTCATATAACAAAATGATGTATATAATCGCGCTAAGCCCTCACGACGATAAGAGCTATATTATACCGGGCTCATATGATACTCTACCTTGAGGCACTATAGCATACCTGCCAATAGTTGTACAATGTAATATTTAGGTTAGGATATAAGATAATGTAAGTTTTTCATATAACAAAATGATGTATATACTATAGTCTTAGAGAACAATGATATGTCAATAATAATAATATGGTTCATAGTAGAATGTAGAAGTAGCCCCTATCAACTTATAAACGAATAAATTTAACAAATGTGATACAGTTCACTCCTAAACGTCTATTTATTGTTTCTACCTCCCGTAAAAGCTGATTACACGCATTGATCATATGTTCTTCACTGTCACTGCTCTGTATTTGAACAGGGGCCGATGTATAACGACGTGAATCAGACAGCTGCTCCCCGCTAGATAGCAGATGGTCATATTCATAACAAATAAGCTCTGCTACTGAAATAGGTATGCTGACTCCTGCGTCTAAGATACACTGTCGAAACTGTTGTTGTAATTGTAACTCATTTAGATTGTGACCGTCTTCGAACTCGTTTAATGATAATAGCGACATGATGTTTTTTTTTTCTCTCTTAAAACAACATCAACGCGTAAATTTAGTACAAATGAATCATTACAAAAAATAAGAGAAAAATCCTACCTTATGGTTGGCTAAAGTTGCTGATTTAGACAGGTACCAGCACACACACACACACACGCACACACTCAGAGTTTTATTTTACTACCATTAAACGTAATGAAGCTCTTGAACTGTAGTCGAGCATCTATATAGCAGGTATTGCTATGAGTTTGGGTTTTTATAGCCAAACAGTGAACAAGCCCCCTCGCCTGGTTACGTTACCAAACTACACGATCTTGCGTAATATCCCATAGGGTTATCATTGGTGATGCGCAGCATACCTTTGATAGACCTGAGAGTTGGGGTAAAAATCAAGTTCCCACGAGAACACCTGCCTATTAATTTACTGATGTTTAAAATGTAGATCTCAACATAGATAATTTTTATTCCCCTGCCCAGGGTCAACAGTTTATATTTATTAAGAGCTGTTCTTAGTTTATGAGGGAAAAATTGTCATGTCTATAAATTCTAATACAATAAAACACTCGATTACGTAAATAAGCTATATGTATAACTGGCCTTTTTAAAGCTGATTAGCTGATAACAACTGTGAAAGCAAAATACCTTTCTGACAATTTTGTTACTCTTGTCTAACGATGGTCTGTAAGATAGAAATCTTTAAACGATGCTCTCAAATGTTTATTGCATAGAAGGGGCGATAATTCTCAAACTCTTTGACAGAGCACATTTAAAGAGATACCACCCCCTGATAAAAATGTTAAAAAACTCAAAGTGTCGAAATTGACTGCAATGAAAATTAAACCTTTAAAATAATGGCTGGATTTTACCCAGATATTACTATGGTTATCACAGAGTACCTATATAATAATAGGTTATATAAGATAAGAATTAGGATATATGGATTCAATGTCAAGAACGACTTGATTTCTCATGGAGTATTTTCAATTATCAACTTTCAGTTGTTTGAATTTCGAAACCAAAAAATAATATGGGCCGTATTACGAGCCACGATTAAAGGTGTCTCTAACTAAAGTTTCGTTTAAAATCAACAAGAATAAAGATAGCTTTATCTAATTTTAATAGGTGGGAAAAGATTAGAATTGGTCACCATGGTAATTAAACATGCTGTTAATTTAACAGAGAGATGCGAATACGGCTTATCGTGTTTAGAAAGATCCAATTGAAAAAATATATTTGATCTTTGTATCAGCGAAAATTATTTTACTTGTAATAATAAACTTTATTTACAAAAAGACGGTTTATTTCTGTTAACTAACATATTTATGGATAACTTATAAGATCAAATATATTTTTTCAATTGGATCTTTCTAAACACGATAGGCCGTATTCGCATCTCTCTGTTAAATTAACAACATGTTTAATTACCATGGTGACCAATTCTAATCTTTTCCCACTTATTAAATTAGATAAAGCTATCTTTATTCTTGTTGATTTTAAACGAAACTTTAGTTAGAGACACCTTTAATCGTGGCTCGTAATACGCAATAATTCCATTTGTATTAAATAAAGGTTACAATCGATATCGCCTCTTGCTAACATTCAAAAAGTATGTAGTAACTGTCGTCGAATAGCTTTAGTATATCTTAACGTGGTAGTGTCGTTAACATTTTCGCAATATTTATGAGTGTAACATATGTAAATAGCTTAAGACACCCGACCCACGCATCTCTGTAATTAATATTGCGTTCTTTAAGGGCTTGTAAAATTCTAATGTACACCTTTGCCTTTATTATTATTATTTGTATCAAATTTCAGATCTGTATATAATCCCCACACTGACAGTTTAATTTATTAAAAAACCAAATTTCATAATTACCAGCTTTCTAGTAAATAGTTTCAAATATGAAATGAAAAAGAAAAAAAATGCGACTATGTGTCTTGATTTAAAGCCTTTTGTTTGTTCTATCATGTCGAGAAGACAGGTTCACTTAAATACGACTGCATAATAATAATTAAATGAAATACACAATAAATACGAGTTCTACCCCTGTTAAATTTTTATAACGGTTTACAAAAAAAAATAAAATTCACGGAAACCGCTCACAGATAGATTAAAGAAGTTTTTTATTCTCAGGCAGATTAAATAATAATAATGGTAAATATTATAGAGCCCGTACATGCAGTATTATATATATATATATAATGAAATCTACAGCTTTAATCGAACAAAAAGGTAGGATTTTTGCGGTAGATGGGTCGATCAGATAGCGTTTTTCAAGAAATATATATTGGTGACAGCATTGAACAATCAAACCATAAAAATAAGGGTGTATTCCGTCCGGTAGATAATAAATTTCTAAATCTGTTCCTGCAGGTAGACGTTTTGTGTTTTCTTTTAAAATTCACCTAAATATTTAAACGAAAGAACAATAAGTCTTTTTAAGCAGATTCGACGCTATAAAAAGGGCACCGTATAAAATAATGCATCTATATATTTATTATTGTTCAATCTAAATTAATAATAATGCGTATACTATCAATGTTAACGAATGAGAAGTCTCACGAGTGATTTCTAATTGAATTAATTTCAATTGAAACGTAACATGCAATGGGAACATGTATAATATACACTTATATGTACCTATGATAATTTGTTAATACATTATCAGGCCCCCTTTGACCGCCTTATTAGCATTTAAAATTCTATAAAAATTTAAAGTGTGTTCTTTTAAATGCTCTAAGAGACAGAAAGGTCTTTTTACCTGGAAATAGCTTTAGAAATCAAACCCGTCAACGTGCGAGATTTACAGGTACTTAATAATACAAAGAGTGATGAAATGTTTGATTATTTTGCTATTACAGTATATCAATATTATAATCTATTGAAACTTTTCTGTTAAATGTGATTATGATAAATCGAAAAAAAACCATTTCTTTAAATAGGTATATTTTTAATTAAATGTCTAAAGTATGACAAAAAAAAATACTTTTAATGCTCTAACACAGTCAACCTTTATTTAGAAGATCGGTCACATAGATAAGTGCTACCTACAAATTCTATAAAAATTTAAAGTGTGTTCTTTTAAATGCTCTAAGAGACAGAAAGGTCTTTTTACCTGGAAATAGATTTAGAAATCAGACCCGTCAACGTGCGAGATTTACAGGTACTTAATAATACAAAGAGTGATGAAATGTTTGATTATTTTGCTATTACAGTATATCAATATTATAATCTATTGAAACTTTTCTGTTAAATGTGATTATGATAAATCGAAAAACCATTTCTTTAAATAGGTATATTTTTAATAAAAAATGTCTAAAGTATGACAAAAAATAGTTTTAATGCTCTAACACAGTCAACCTTTATTTAGAAGATCGGTCACATAGATAAGTGCTACCTACATGGACAACGCAGGTGTTCTTTTCTTCGTTAACGAGTTTCTTTGCTCAGGGTCTGTGTGTGTGTGTGTGTGTAATAAATTAAATGGTTATCAATAGTTACATCTAAAAGTTTAATTTAAAATTTTAATGTTGTAGTAAATTATAAAAACGACACCGAGGGTAATAAATTTAAATTTTTATCTAATCGTGTTACATGACAGTGCAGGTGTCGATCCCTTTTTTTTAACAATACCCTTTTTGTTACGAAGGGCAATAAATTAAGATTTTATCTATTCGTGACAGTGCAGGTGTCTACCTTTTTAATGATATCCTTTTGCTCCGACGGTAATAAATTTAGATTTTATCTACTCGTGTTACTTTGACAGTGCAGGTGTCGATCCCTTTTTAACAATACCCTAAAGAACACCTGCGCTGTAAATGTAGGTAGCACTTATCTATGTGACCGATCTTCGAGGGTAATAAATTTAGATTTTTATCTGATCTCAAGTAATTAATTGACAGTGCAGGTTTTTTTTTTAACAATACCCTTTTTGTTCTGGTGATAAATTAAGATCTTATCTAAAATCATGTTCATTCGCGCAGGTTCGAAGTTTATAAAAGCTCAGTCAAACCCCCCTTCCGTTTTAGTTTGGTCTTGACATCGGTTACGGTGATAGTAATATTGTTATTGTTTGCTTGAACTAGGTATGTTAAAATAATCATTTATTATTCTTGTGAGTGTTAAGTTTTTGTCTATTTTTTTTTACATAGAAAAAATGGATTTGCTAATACAACAATTGAACAAATCTCCCGTTAGCCAGAAGCCAATCAAGAAGTTATGTGATTACAAAATAAAAGAAATTGCAGAGATACTACAATTCAAAAGAGTCGTTTGCCGTGATAAGCGTCAAAGTGTGATTATTGTTGCTGAAAAGCATGTTACATTTCTACCAAAGCGAATCAGTGATAAGTTAACAGATCAAAGGGTTACCGAGCTTAACCAGCAGATTGAAGCTAAAACGATTTCTCTAGGTTTGATGTACATGGGGAAAACAAACTGTTATGATGACTGCCTGTTTGTGGAGTTAAATAAGGTACGAGTAAACATCAAGTTTATACAATAAACCCCTTTTTAACGTTCTATTGTTATTGTTGTTACAGCCCCTGGAACTGCAAATAGAAAACAGAGGTCAGTCCTGAAGTCCTCAAGCACCAGCATTCTATCAACATTTTTATTATAAATTAAATGTAGCCTTAACACTATATTAATAAACATAATTTTTAATTCCTATATGGCTTTATTATTTCTTCTAGAAAAAGGTAGTGGTGGAAACGTTTCAGCTTAGTGACAGGATCCAATCCCATAGTTAGCGCTAAAATTCAAATCTGGTAAGATGGTTGCTTTAAGAATGACAGATTTAAATGACATATGCAAAAAAATGACAAATTCAAAATGACAGATTTAAATGACAGATGCAAAAATGACAAATTTAAAATGACAGAAGCAAAATTGACAGATTTAAAATGACAGATGTAAAAACGACAGCAGTAAAATTGACAGATTTAAAAATGACATATGCAAAAATGACAAATATTTAAAATTGACCGATTCAAATTTAGCGCGCGCGCGCACGCAAGATGCTGTGATATAAAATAGTTGCCTCTCTGTAGTAGTAGTAATACAGATTTCTTCTTCATGACACGCCACCTAGTAGTAGTACACAACGCATCGATAATACAGATCCCTTCATGACGCCCTCTCTTAGCAATACACACTAATTGTAGCATTACGCCCTCTATTGGTAGCACACAGATTGCCGGTAATACAGATTCCCGTAATGGCGGTCAGGCGTGGTCAAAATGGCGCCCAAAGTTCCAAAATGGCGCACGTCCGCGACCTCTAATAGCATCAGTACGTAAGATAATACAGATTTCTTCATGAGGCCGCCCTCTAGTACTAGTAGTAGTACACAGTCTGCCGGTAATACAGATTTCTTCATGACGCCCTCTCTTAGCAATACACACTAATTGTAGCATGACGCCCTCTATTGGCAGCACACAGATTGCCGGTAATACAGATTCCCGTAATGGCGGACGGGCGTGGTAAAATGGCGCCCGACGTTCCAAAATGGCTGCTATCAGCCAATTAGAAGCAAGGGGAGGAGCTACAGGAGTGGGGGTAACCAATCAGAGAGCAGTAGGCGTGTCATCCAAGATGGCGTCGACCAATCAGAAGCGAGGGGAGGGTCTAGGAGAAGGGGAAAGGGGTGGAGCTCATTTGCATAAAAATTTTCCCACGCTCAAGCGACCTAATACCTACTATTCTATTTTGTCAATGAGCCTATTCAAGTCCCTGGATTAAAGCTGAAGCTGTGGATTAAAGTGATGAATCACTGCTCAGACAAAACCTGTAAACAAAAAATAAAGTCAAACCAAAAGGAAAATTTCCCAAAAAGTATTTAGTGCGGCAGGCTCTGAGCAGTGATGGAAGGCGCTTAGATCCATTTATCTGCACCGACACTATGAACAGTAGCATTTATTTAAAACAATGAATTATGGTCAAGCTGATTCCCTTCTTAGAAAAGTATTATAAAATAGAAGATATAATATTCTGGTCAGACAAAGCCACCTGTCATTTCACCAGGTTAGCTCTGGATACTCTGCTTAGGAAAGGTATTTATGTGGTACCTAAAGAAGAAATCTTCCTAGTGTACGAGCCAGTGGCGTAGCCACGGTGGGGGAAGATGTGGAGGATATGTCCCCCCCAAGGGTCAAAAACTTAAAAAAGTAGATGAAGTATTTGACGAACTGACCAAAAAACCATAGCGCCTAGATTTTGTTTTGTAATGTTTTTTGTTGAATAAAGACTAGTATTCTAAAAATATTGTTTTTTATTCATTATTCTTTAATATTTGCACTTTTGTTCCATACAATCTATAAAAAAACCTAAATAAACAGTTATAGGTATACGTTGAGAGCCAAGCCCGTGGATTTTCTTTTATTATTGTATATCCCCCCCAAAGGACAACTCTGGCTACGCCACTGGTTCTAGCTGCAAGAGGAATCGAAAAGTATTGGTAGTTGGTGAAACAATAATATGCAAGGTGTAAGCGAAAAGCAAAAAATCTTAATTCCTCCAAAAGGAATTACTGAATTAATTCTAGAAAGGTGTCCGATTTCAGTGTAACCTCTTTAATTGAAGAGGGTTAGAAAATTTAAAAATAATACTTAAGGAACGCCCTTATTCGATATACAACTAATTATTCTTATTTATTAATAATTGAAATTATAAATTACATTATTGAAAATAATGTAATTTAAGAAAAAAATAATAAAACAGTTTAATTTGTTTAATTTTCTTTCAAAGAAAAAACCGACGAAAAATTATGGGACATCCTCTATTTATTGGAACTTATGTAGTTCCATTACTTCTGAGTAACTTTTAAAGTATGTGGAACGGTATTGCCAATTGGTATAATTACTTCAAAGTCGTTGCAATTTCAAAGTAGTATTATGATTGTAGCAGTAACTTGCTCGGGCCCACTTTAGTAGTTTTTAAAACTTTTAAGTAGTACTGAATGTTCCTGACACCTGTCTAAAACCATTGCTTAACCCTTTAAAGTAACGGGACCTTACAGTAGTATTGAAAGTAAAACTTACGTTTTTGCTACCTAGGAGAATTACTTTAAAGTGATTTTTCGTAAACTTCTCCATCTCCATATTTACTTGTAAAATGTTGGAGGCCATTAATCAATTTTAATTTGTTATGATTGTTAATAGATGTTTTACTATATAACCTTCAATAAAAATAACAAATTGGTGCTAAATTGTGCCTTAGAAATAACATAAAAATGGTTTCTATCATGTGTATCAACTAAACAAATAGTCAAGCATTTCATCGCTGTTTGTATTATTAAGTATACATGTTACAAATAAAATAGCAATCCATTTTGTGACACGATCGCAGCATTACTGTAGAAAATGATAGAATATTTGTTAAGTTGCAAGAGTAAGAGAGAGCAACCACGCGAGACGATGTGTCAAAGACAAAAGAAGTTCCACGAAAGTAGCAATTACTACGCCGTCACGTTCTGCTACCCAAAGATTGTTCCCCATTTTGGTTCCAGGCACGTAATAAAACCGTAACAATTACGTGCTTGTGGCTAGTGGCAAAAACTTAATAGTTCCACCGGTAGTTGCTGGTACGTAACGATGACTAAAAATGCTGCTTGGGTAACCATGTATAGTTCATGGGATTTGAATTTAGAAAAGTGAACTAATCAACAACTTTGGGAATTTGAATGTCAAAGTTATAGGAATTTAAAGTCGTGCGGCTACAAGCAGAAAAAACAATACTTTTATCTTCAAGCGGTTGAAAATCGTGCCTTTGTATATCTCCATAGAAACGATTGAAGTGGCTCATTTTTGTAAGCGGAGTTGAAAACACTTCAAATGCTAGGACTTGAAATGTCCATAGGCGGCTCGACCGAGTAAAATATAAAATCGTTTGAAGTATTTCACACGTTAATATTGCGACGTACATGTCAATACTTACACGAATTATTCAATAACTAAAAATGATCCTTATTAGTTATTACGAAGCCTCGAAAAAAACGGAATAACGAAATTATATCACCCAATATTTAATCGGTGAAACACGAGTCTCCCATGTGTCAGATGTCAAAATCAAAAATTGCAAGAACGCAAGGTGGCTGTCCAACGTTGACAGGTGATAAGTTCTAATCGTTTTCTGTGCCAGAATAGAAGTTAAATTCTTGAAAATTTGGATTGTTTATACTTATAATCTTTGTTATATTTAGCAAATAACTGGAGTTATGTCGGATGCCGATGAAAACGAAATGCCTTGCACCCCCCCAGAATTGACGCGGATCGCAGCAAATTCTTTGCAGGATCTGATCCCACCAAAATCCAGAAAAGTGTATGATTTTACCTATCGGCGTTTTTTGAAATGGGCTGAACAACATGAAGCTTCACATTACTCTGAAAACGTATTGTTGGCATACTTCAACCATTTGTCAAACAATGAAAACCTGAAGAGTTCAACACTTTGGAGTCAATATTCAATGTTAAAGGCGGAATTAAATATTAACCACAATATTCAACTTGCAAGCTATACTAAACTAATTGCTTTTTTAAAAAGGAAAAATTCCGGATACAAACCAAAGAAATCGAAAATTCTATCAAAACAACAAGTAGATAACTTTCTACACAATGCTCCTAATGAAACGTATCTGGCTACAAAGGTAAAATTTCTGAGTTCCCTACAGGAAGAATTATAAATTATCATTTTAGGTTATACTGATACTAGGTGTGTCGGGCGCTTGTCGATGTGATGAAATCACCAATTTGACAATGGAAAGTATCGAAGATTTGGGCTCTGCTATCTTAGTAAAAATTCATGATACTAAAAATTATAAATCGCGATCATTCACCATTTTGGGAGAGTTTTACCTGGACATTTGCAGAAAGTACATCTCCGTTCGAAAGGATGTAGATATAAAGAGATTTCTGGTCAAATACCATAACGGTAAATGCGCAAAAATGGTTATGGGGAAACATAAGATAGCATCTGCTCCAAGAGAAATAGCCTCTTTTCTAAAACTTCCCAACTGTAATGAATATACAGGTCACTGTCTTCGACGCACATCAGCTGCTTTGTTAGTGGACAATGGTGGTGATATTTCTGCCCTAAAAAGGCTTGGCGGTTGGCGCTCAACGGCGGTCGCGGAGGGATACATAGAAGACTCCATAGAAAATAAAAAACAAACCGTAATGAAAATCTTAGCGCCAATAAATAATATCAACAAACCTAGTACATTATCAGATACGTCAGATAACATTGCAGACTTTACTAATACTAATCAAACTTCAGGTACTAATTATAATATTCCATCTTCATGTAATTTTGAGCACTGTAAATTTGAACACTGCAATTTCACTGTGAATGCATCAAAATAAATGAGTTTATGTTTGAATTTTCGTTTTTTGTGATCCGCTTGAAGATAAAATAGTATATATCATTCAGAGTAGAAGGTCTTTTTGTGCTTTGCCCAGTTGCCGGCCTCGACTTCGTCTCGGCCTTCAATTTCTGGCCTCAGCACAAAAAGACTCACTTCTACTCTTAATGATATAATCTACTATTAAGTTTATAAAAATAGAAATTATTGACGGGTTAAAATGCAGTAAAATTAAGTGATAACTTTCAATCGTTAATAAATGAATATGAATAACTGTTACTTAAATACATGAACTCTCTACAGATTAAATATTAAACTGCTTTAAATTGGTTGAATAGAGGGTGCACAGGTATACACGACACACTCTGTAGTGACGCCTATGGATTTTTATCATACTCAACTACATATAAAGGCAGTTCCTTCCGCTTACATTGAAAAAAAGTAGATAATAGCCTTAAATTATAAGGTCAACTATTTATCCGGTCTTTAAACATGACGTAAATTATTATTGAGTGTAGTGCAGGTTGAAAAATATAAATTGAAAATTAAACCTTGCGTCTGAGATACTACTTTAATTGATTGTTATTTCCAGTAAGTGAAGTATAATGAACAATTATCGTTATTACTCTTGGTTAAGTAAGTCTTGTTCATCAATTGTCCAAGTGGGATGCTTAAACGGCAGTAGTGCTCCGAAAGTGATATTTTGATACACTTTGACCTAAGACCTAATCTATCTCACTGTTTCAAAAGTAGCGCCCATGTTATCTTTAAACTGATTATATCAGTAATAAGTTGACACTTTTTCTAACACATTCGCGTTGCTGTTTGATAACTTTTAGCTCAATTGGCAGAATGTTGCTATATAGCAATAATTATTTACATATTTTAAATTAAACCTGAACGAAGCTCTATTGGCAACATAATGATTTATATGGACAAACACATCTCGTCATGAGTGACTGCGTTATCAAATTATTATCATTATATCCTTATATGTGCATGCAATCAATACATGCCTGAGTCATACAAACTGATTGTTTTATCAATTATGTGTTATACGAGTGGTAAAAAACATATTAAAAAATAGTACACCTTATTTAGTTACGGTACCCTTTGGTTTGCAGACCTTTAAAAGTTTACAAAAAAATGCATGAAGAATATATAAATGTTTGTGGTATGCCAACCAAGGTAATAACTTGGGGGAAATGTATTCAAGAAAATTTTGGAAGAGCTGAACCTAAAGATATCATAATATGTATTCCTGGAAATCCGGGTCTAGCTAAAGTCTACACCGAATTTTTGGAAAAAGTACATCAAGAAACTGGTTACCCCGTATGGGTAATTGGACATGCAGGGCATGAACTACCAGATGATCTTCAAGTACCAATTCCTGCTCTTAGTGATAACGAAAGACTTTATGGATTACAAGGGCAAATCTTATACAAGGTACGTGATATTTATATTTTCCGCTATCGACTTATTTTTATCTTTTTTTTCTCTCTTTGTTAACTGCCATAGCAAGATTCTAACCGACAATGACCTTTTATAAAAATAAATCTTTATTAATTTTTAGTGTCGTTATCGCAAAAGATATCTTAGGATACTCATGGTTAAGTGCTTACATAAATAAATTTCGAAAATTGAATTTTCGTTTTCTTGATCTATAATAATAAGACCCTTACCGACCTCGTATCCTAAATAATCTATTATTAAAGTTTTTATATATAAGTATTTGTTTCTTTTTTAGCAAGCATTTCTAGAAAAATATGTGCCAAAAGATGCCAAAATACATTTCATAGGACATTCGATTGGCGCTTACATAATCCTTCAATTATTAAAAAATCGAAGAGTACGTTCAAAGACGGTTAAAAGTTATCTTTTATACCCAACGATAGAAAATCTAGGAGACACGCCAAATGGAAAAATTATCACTAACATTAACAGTCCTTTACTCCTAGGATTGTTAACATTAATTTTAACAATATATACTTTTATTCCTCTTATGTTTAAAAGAATGTTAATTCAAGCAGTACTTTTACCATTCTTAATACCAAGTATTTATGTCGATCCGATAGTTAATCTGCTTCAACCAAGCATTTTAAAGCGAGTATTTGCTATGGCACTGGATGAAATGGTTCAGGTGAAAGAACGCGATAACGATATTTTAAGGCAAAATAAAGATAAAATAAAATTGTATTATGGAAGTAATGATAGATGGGCGCCTTTATCTAATTATGAAAAATTAAAAGATGAGATTCCTAATATCCAAGCAGAAGTATGTGATCGTAATATTGGACATAATTTTGTATTCAAGCATTCTAACGAAATGGGTAGTATTGTAGCCAACTGGATAAAAGGTTAACCTTTTATCTAATCGACCTAAATTTTAAGAAATGTATTATTTTATTTATTGTTATTATACTAGTTTTCATTTTTTTTTATTTTCTATATAATTGTTTCAATAAATCTAAATCTGATAATGGATTAATGACTTTTGATCTTTAATACCTAATACTTTGAATTATTCAATAAATGTTTTAACCCTTGCACTTATTATTTTACCGAACAGTAAGTATTGCACTTTGTAATCAACGTAATCATTGCATTTATTTTTTTCAAGATGACTTACCAAATTAAAACTGATACGCTTTTAAACTAAAAATTTAAATAATTTTGGCGTTGTTCCAAATGCTGAACCAGGAGCTCGCCATTCCAGAGTTCAGCGTCTGATAAATCGATCTGTTGGGGATTACTTCATTCACATATTGTATAAAAAATTTTTTTATGGGGTAGATAGTTATAGTTTAAAAAAATGGGGTAGCCCACCATCCTGTTGATAGCAAGTATTGAATTTATCTGAAAATTATCGCAGATTAGTAATCCGCATATAAAAGTTACAATAAACCCAAAAACTGTTTTTGCATATATGTGAACCTACATATATCGTAAACTTGGAAAGGAGTACTTTTTGAAAATTATAAAATTATTGAAAAAAATGGGAACTTGTAAGTTAGAAAATAGTCGGTGACGTCATAGTTAGTAAGGTAGTAGAGCAAAATAATACATTACATGTTGAGTTGGTAAAGGACATCTTTACAAGCCAAGTAATATTGTTTGGCCGAGACGGTACGTCGAGGTCAAACAATATCGCAAGGCTTGGAAACTTTACCAACGAAACATGTATACTATTTTATTCACAATCATTCCACTTAAATAATCAAAATAAAAAATAATTTTAAAATAAATTTTGTGTAAACTGTCAATAAATCCCAGTAAGCCATCTATCGACCAAAAGAAATTTTAAGTAAGGTTTCATTGTTAGCCGCTAGATGACAATGTATGCTCTCAGTATTTAGAGTTCCTGTATAATAATAATAGGTTATTATTATTTATTATTATTCTACAGGAACTCTATCAGTATTTTAAAATTGGAACTTAATTAATTCAATTGTATTTATTAACTACTCCTATAAAATATGGAAAACTAATATGAAATGAAAAAGATATTTATGATTCACTGGAACGTCCTTAAAGATTCTGAACTGAAATGCCAAGTTGTCACAAATGCAATATATATAAATTGCATACTACTTGTAAGGTAAACCTAGTAGTCTTGCGGTCAATAAAAACAAGCCATTTATTAAAAATAAATTTAAAACGTAAAGAAAACTGGAGGTTCATCTTTTAAGGTGGCTTTCTAGCTAAAAATTTTCTAAGTAGCTTTAATGGGCGGTATTCTCAAGCAATCATTAAAGGTGTCTTTAATTTTAAAGTTATGATTATGGACAACAAGAAAAGAGATAGCTTTATCTAATTCCAATAGAAAGAAGAAGATTAGAATTGGCGGCCATGGTAATTAATCATATAATCATGTTGTTAACTTAATAGTGAGATGTAGGTAGATCCAGGGCCATTATAAGAAATTTTGAGCTCCTGTGCTGTAAAGGTTGTAAGTCATCCACTTTTATTAATAGATATTTTTATATCTTAAGGACCTTTGGACTTAAAGACCTTGGAATTATTTATAACACAAAATTAAATTTTAAACAACACATAATCTCCATAACTAGTAGGGCGCTTCGTATGTTGAGATACGTATGTAGTTAGGCAATCTAGGTACTTTCGTAATATACATAACTTCGTCAGCTTGTACAACTCATACGTCTCCTGTTGCAGTACGCCAGCATGATTTGGCACTCACCATACATATCTTATGGAAAAGATATAGACAAAGTACAAAATAGATTCCTACGCCTATTTATTTTGTAAAATACGGTGTATATCCGCATTATAACATAATTCGATCAATAAATATTAGAGAAGAAAGAATTAGAAATTGGGTTCCAGAAGGAAAATAGTTTTATTAATTATTAATATTTTTGGGTACTGTCAGCCAACTTCTTGTTCTATGATTGTCAATAAAATGTCAATTTTAAAGTGTCAATACAATCACTACTTCCCGGAAAACATCACATTCTTAAATAACAATACAGTGTAACAAAAAGTTTCTATACTTACATTATTATTACTAGGAATATACTACAATACGTATCAATGATCACCTGCCAATGTATTCAATGTCAATAGAAAATTGTATGTGGTATGTAAATTTTGTAGGTCCGATCTAAAGTTGATACTATTAGAATTTTGATTGATGTAGCACATTTCTAAAAATAACCGTTTATTATAATTGTCTTCAGTCGCTAATATTTTTGTATTTTCAAAGTCAAATTTGTGAGTTTCATTTTTGAAATGTAAAGCCAAAGCAGTCGTGTCTTTGAGGTTCTTAGTATGGACACTTTAAAATTGACATTTTATTGACAATCATAGAACAAAAAGTTTCTTACAGATGTCAAATCCTGTTTGACCTTTCTAGTTCATTTAATACATATGTGTACTTTAATAGGGCCTTTCGTAGCAACGAGTGCGCATGCTCAGTTGTTGAAACTGCATAGTTACCTAAACGGTTCATAGAGCGCGTTTGAGTCAAAAAAATGATCTGGCAACATTGTCCAGCAGGACATCGTCAACTGTCATTTGAAACAAACAAAACAACAAAAAGATGGCTACTTCCTTGCCTTTTTATAGTGTTACTTTAAATGAAAATGACGTGCCTGGTGCTTCATTGGGAAATAAGAGACCATCAGAACTGACAAAATTGCAGCTTCAACGGTTTTTAAAATGTAGAAATGTTTGTACAAGGGGAAATAAAAACGAACTGATTGTGAGGTTAGTATAAAATTGTTGCTTCTTATTAAACATTACTAATGCACATTTTTCTTATGTAACTGCCGAGAATCGCGAATTACTAATGCATGTGCAAGAGCAAGTGCAATATTATTTTTATTATTTTCACCGTTTTCACCATTTAACCTAATACGTTTGACAGTTGTCAGTTAATCGCAATCGCCAATGTTGCCACATTTCTGCAAACATTCATAAAATTCACTTTCGCGCGGCGCATGCGCCACTAATATTTCTGTAACGAAAGGCCTTATTAGTTATACCCTGACCCTGACGAAGATTGTAAAAATAATCGAAATATAGGTATATACTAAAAAACTAACAAGTTTTAATTGGCTGACAGTACCCAAAATATTAATAATTAAATAATACAGTCATAAACTAATTTTATAATTGATAATAAAAAATGGGCTTTTTTGAAGAAATAAATGTACACTATGGTGAACAAGCGAAAACACTATTGAAACGTTGGTGTTCAATTAATAGGAAAATGATATCATTAAAAAACAGGAAGATCTTTCTTTTACAATGTAGAAAGAAGATGGTAACACCGGGACACATAACACAAACCCTCCAAAAGCTATCTACAATATTACTAGAAGATCAAATTCATCATGATAATTTTAGAATTAACCGGTTTATTAACAATATTAAAATTAAAACATTAAATCTAGAAATAACATTAACCTTCTCGATGATTAATTCCTTGGAAAAGAAATTAGATAACTTAAATAATGAATTAAAGACATTAATTCCAATAAATATAATACAAGAATTTGAAAGAAGACAAGAAAATTTCTTAATAAAAAAATGTGACCGAATCAAAAGATTACACATAACTAAACTTGAAAGACTAATTCAAGAACAAATACAGACATTTTCAACAAAAGAAAAGTGGTTCAAGAACCTATCTACAATAAACATCCCCAAAGATATATTATCCTTTTTATCATTAAGACCTAAATTTAGTATTAAGCCTAATAAGAATCAAATTTGTCTATATAAACTATTGTCTGATATAGAAAATATTATACAAGAACTACCAGACACGTCTAAAAGTTACTATAGAGCAAGAATAACGAACATCACAACCAACTATTTTCAAAAACCCATAAAACCAGACATTTCTAACCAAATGTACAATAAATGTAAAAAAAATTTGAAAAATAACAAAGTCATTGTAATATTAAAATCTGATAAAGGGAATGTTACTGTAGCTATGAACACTAACGATTATAAGGCAAGGTTATGAATTTATTGTTGGATGACACTACATACAGAAAACTAAATAAAGACCCAACAACCAAGACACAGAACAAAAATAATGAATTAATAAAATCTTTAAAAGTTAACGAATGTATTACCGATCAACAAGCTAAGGAACTAACAATTTATAATGCCGTATCACCGAAATTTTATGGCTTACCCAAGTTACATAAAGAAACAGTACCATTAAGACCAATTATCAGTTCCATAAACTCTCCTACAGAAAAACTTTCTAAATTTATTTCACAAATCTTGTCAAAAACGTTCACTCCATTAGCAACCTACTCTATTAAAGACACTTTTGAATTCGCTGAAAAAATGAAAAATTTAGAAATCCCTGTTAATTATAAATTAATGTCTTTAGATATAGTTTCACTTTTTACAAACATACCTTTAGATCTTACAATTCAAATCATAAACAATCTTTGGCATAAAATACAAGAAAACTGTAATTTTCAAAAACAATGGTTTATTAAAAGTGTCGAATTAATATTTAATTCTAGTTATTGCTCTTTCGACAATGAATACTATCAACAAATAGAAGGTTGTCCAATGGGGTCAAACGTGAGTCCCATAGTAGCGGAAATTATAACAACAAGTCTTTTAAATGAATGTATACCAAAACTAACTTTTAATCTTCCATTTTTGTATAAATACGTAGATGACATTATTTGTGCTATACCTCTAGATAAAACGGATGAGATCTTAAATGTATTTAATAACTACCATCCAAAAATAAAATTCACTGTAGAAGAAGAAGTGAATTTCTCTGTTCCTTTTTTAGATACATTAGTTATCAGAAAAGACAGATAAGTTTTTCTAGACTGGTATATTAAACCATATAGCTCTGGTAGATACCTAAACTACAATTCGTTTCATTCAAAAAATCAAAAAATAAACATGATCCAAGCCATGAAATATAGAATAGAAAAAGTAATTGATGTGGATTACAAACGCAGTGCTTTAGAAAAATTTAAACAAATTCTAATGGAGAACAATTACCCAGAAAGACTTATAAATGACTTATTATTTAAACAAAATATTCCAAATTCCACAAGAAAACAAGACACAGACACGTCACACCTTAAACCAATACCTTACATTCCGAACTTGACCAATAAAATCATAAAAATTATAAAAGCAAATAACATTAAATTAGTGAAAAAGAACATTCTGAATATTAGTGACCTACATTCTAAAGTGAAAGACAAAATTCCTAAACACCAAAGATCAAAAATTATTTACCAAATTCCTTGTAACAATTGTCCTGGTGTGTATGTTGGGCAGACAAGTCAGAAACTTTGCGCCAGATTATAACAACACAAAAATGACACTAAGAACCTCAAAGACACGACTGCTTTGGCTTTACATTTCAAAAATGAAACTCACAAATTTGACTTTGAGAATACAAAAATATTAGCGACTGAAGACAATTATAATAAACGGTTATTTTTAGAAATGTGCTACATCAATCAAAATTCTAATAGTATCAACTTTAGATCGGACCTACAAAATTTACATACCACATACAATTTTCTATTGACATTGAATACATTGGCAGGTGATCATTGATACGTATTGTAGTATATTCCTAGTAATAATGATGTAAGTATAGAAACTTTTTGTTATATTGTGTTGTTATTTAAGAATGTGATGTTTTCCGGGAAGTAGTGATTGTATTGGCACTTTAAAATTGACATTTTATTGACAATCATAGAACAAAAAGATTCTTACAGATGTCAAATCCTGTTTGACCTTTCTAGTTCATTTAATACATATGTGTACTTTAATTAGTTATACCCTGATGAAGATTGTAAAAATAATCGAAATATAGGTATATACTAAAAAACTAACAAGTTTTAATTGGCTGACCCAAAAATATTAATAATTAAACAATACAGTCATAAACTAATTTTATAATAGTTTTATTAATATTCACATATAAAGTAATGAATAATTATATCAATGATGCCTCATTTTCTTCTCTTTCTCATTAGAGTACCTTCGCGATCCACGAGATGTATTAACTTTTTTCATGTCTCAGTGACATAATTAATTATGTAAAACCTGAAAACACTCTTATAGCTATTTTTAAATTATTTAATGAATTAATAAATTTAACTGATATTGATATTACACTTTATGTTTTTAAAAAGATTTCTACTTACTTTGGCTACATTTATCATCTTGGTACTGATACAGTTGTAATCTTGATAAAAAGTATTTTGATTAAAGGTATTTAATAAAAGTCTTTTATGTCCAGTCGGGCGATTATGACCTATTTAGCGGCCTGTTTTTAGAGCGTAAGTTACTAAATTAGAGCTCTAGGGCTCTAAAACTTGTTAGAGCACGCTAGAAAAATAGTTACCCTTGTTTACGCCGTCTCCATAGTAACAACCAAGGCATCTCAACTTAATAGGTATGCCAGACTCGTATAACACAGCACATGGGAGAGAAGGGAGTGCGGTTCGCGCGGATACCGCTTACGTCACTGGTGGAAGCTTCGTCGCGCGCCCGCATGTGCCAGTCTATGTAGCGTCACGTAGCGTGTAAATGTGGTGTAAACAGTGAAGTGTTAAACGAGAGGTTAAACTGTGTAAGTAGTTCATATTTGAATCTAAAAGTTTAGGGACTAATTTATATCTATAATTGAAAAAATGCCAACAAGTTGTGCTGTAGGACTGTGCAAGAATGTTTCGAAAAAGGATGGAATTGTTCATTTTTTTCGCTTTCCTAAAGATGTTTCCTTGAAAAAATTATGGATTAAACAATGCTACAGAAATGATAAATTTAATGTAGAAACAAGCAGAATTTGCTCAGAACATTTCGAGGAAGCTGCTTTTGATAATCTTATGGAATTCAAACTGATGGGTGGTAAAAGATTAATTTTAAAAAAAGACGCCGTACCGAAACTAAATTTAAAAGTATCTATTGCTCCACAATCTACCAATACATCGACAACAGTTTCAGAAAGAACAACACGCCAAGAAAAAAAAACATAATAAATTAGAGGTTAATCAGCTTTTACAATCACAACCATCAAACTCTGAAACTATTTCTACATCTCTTGAATGCGAAAGTCCTCATGTAGAATCTAGTTCAAATGTTGTAAATTTGGAAATTGAAAATTTACAAAAAACAATTTGTGAATTGAAAAAGGAAATAGATCTTTTAAAAGAAGAAAATGAGTATAAAAACATAGCATTGCAAGAATTGAAGAAAGTAGAAAGGATTTGGTGGCACTGCACAGAAAATTACGACATTTGAAAAGTAAAGACCTGAAGGCTCAAAAACATCTTGTACACAAAGAAGTCAGAAAAGTTTTATCTGGAATCTTTACGCAGGACCAGATCAAATTATTGCTGGGAAACCAAAAAAGAGTAAGATGGAGTGAAAAAGATATTTCGTTAGCATTCACAATAAGATACTACAGCAAACGTTGCTACATTTTTCTAAGAGACAAACTTCATTATCCATTACCAGGTAATTTTTTTATGGAAATTGTGTAAGATCATCATTTTTTTAATTTTTGTAGGTTTGTCTACTTTAAGATCTTGGGCTTCCAAAGTACATATGACAAGAGGCGTCCTAGATGGAGTTTTAAATTTGTTGCACGTAGCTGGTACTGTTATGTCCCCTATTGAAAAACTTGTCGTTTTACAATATGACGAAGTAAAAGTAGCCGAAAAGTATGAATATGATCGAGCAAATGACGCAATTCTAGGCCACCATAAATATTTACAAATAGTAAATGCCAGAAGTCTGTGTGGCAAATGGAAGCAACCTATTTTTGCTGATTTTGATCAGAAAATTACTCAAGAAATTTTATATAATTTGTGTACGAAATTATGTAGCATCGGATTTCGTGTAGTTGCGTGCGTCAGCGATTGTGGTTCAACAAATACAGCTCTTTGGACAAAATTAGGTGTTTCTTGGAAGAAGCCATGGATTAAACATCCATGTATGGATACCAAAATTTTTTTCTTCGCTGATGCACCTCATATGCTAAAGTTACTAAGAAACTGGCTGTTAGATACGGGTTTCGTGCTGAAGAACGGCGTACAAATTACTAAAAAACCTCTGATTGATCTACTATCTATAAATCAGACCGAAGTGAGCAGTATTTACAAATTAACAAAAGAACATTTAGATTGTCAAGGTCCTCTAAGACAAAAAGTTTCCCTTGCCGCACAGTTATTGTCACATGGAGTTGCATCTGCTTTGACGTTTTATAGGAGTGATAATGATAATGAATATAGTGCTTTGGCAGAATTCATAGAAACTATTAACAATTGGTTCGATTGTATGAATTCGTATGTACCTTCTGCTCCTTTACCCACTAAATGTGGATATGGTAGATCAGACATAAAACGACTTCAAGATGAATGTTTGGATAAAGCATTTGAAACTGTTTTGCACATGAGACGTATCAATAAACCAAACAGTATGCTCAACTTTCAACATGGAATTCTTCTATCTATTAAATCCTTACAACAAATGTTTCTCGATTTGCAACCGGATTTCACATTAAGCTATATTTTAACACATAAGTTAAATCAGGATGCGTTAGAAAATTTATTTTCACAGATTAGGTCTCGAGGAGGATTAAACGACCATCCTACTCCTCTTGATGCACTAAATCGGTTGCGCATAATAATTTTAGGCAAAACCGATATTGTCCAAAACAATACAAACACTGTTGAACGTACTAATGACGAAAATTACATTGTTGGTCAGGTTTTAAGACGAAGTGGTATTGAAGTGGCAGTTCCCTCCGTCCAAATTCAAGAAAGTGATGGAAATTCTAGCTCGTCTTCCAAGTCCTCTGACCATGTAGTAGTTACTGGTGGAAACACACAAAATAAAATTCTTCAAGTTGAAGCAGATGGCTTGGAATATTTGGCAGGTTGGATTGCTAAAAAACTAAAATCAACCCATCCGGAATTAGGCTTTTATACGTACAAAGAGGGAGAGAATAAAAGTGAACATTCTTACTCTTTACCTAAAAATTCGCCTAGCTGGATTCGCCATTTATCTTTCGGTGGATTGATTCAACCGTCAGAAGAATTTATGGAGCAGGTTAATTTATTGGAAAAATTGTTTTGTAAATATACTGAAAATAATTTTAAAGGCGTTCAACAAATCAACACAAAATTAGTTAAAAAGTTTTGTAAAAAAACGGTCTCATCGCACGAGTCTGGCATACCTATTAAGTTGAGATGCCTTGGTAACAACAGTAATTATATACCATTGCACCTACCTACTTGAAGTTTTATCACTGCATCTACCTACTTGAAGTTTTGCACTTTTTAAATTATTTTTATTTTAAAATTAAATATTAATTTAAACTTAGGCAGGACATAAACTAACGTATGCATTTCAGGCTTAATTAGTGTTTTAGAGCCCTTTATCGTTTTAGCGCCTTCTCTGCGGGCTCTAACGCACTCAATTAAGCCCTTAATACATAATATACTATTATGCCCGATTGGGCGATTACGACCTTTTAGCGGCCTGTTTTTAGGGCGTAAATTGCTAAATTAGAGTACTATTGTATAATAATAAAATAGAGTGCCCCTTGTACTACCTTTGTTTACGCCGTCTCCGTAGTAATACAACTAATTATAGACCACTGCGCCAGACTTACTTGAAGTTTTGCACTTTTCAAATTATTTTTATTTTAAATTAAATATTAACTTAAACTTAGACGGGACATAAACTAATGTATGCATTTCGGGCTTAATGAGTGTTTTAGAGCCTTTGATCATCTTAGCGCCTTCGGCTTTCGCCCCAGGCGCTAACTAACTCTGCGGGCTCTAACCCACTTCCATTAATACATAATATACTATTACATGTCTGTAAAACTGACATGTAAAGTCTTGGCCAACTTTTTTTGTGAATAATCTAAAACAGGACGTTTTATCCGATTTAAATTTAGGTTTTTATAAATGTATTTAACGCTAAAAACATCTTTTTTTCATTAATATTAGTTTTATTTTTCCGTATTTTATATTTAATAATTGCGATAGAATTAATTAACTTCTAATTTTAAAATACTGAGCGCATACATTGCCATCTATCGGCGAAGAATGAAACCTTACTTAAAATTTCTTTTGGTCGATAGATGGCGCTGATTGTAATTATGACCACGGCCTACTAAATTCATATAAACTTCGCTTATGTTCGGCCGTCTCATTTCTAATTTTTTCATTGTTGAAAATTATTACAGATTCGTACACGGCCTACTAGATTCATATAAGCTTTGCTTATATACGGCCGTCTCATTTCCAGTTTTTTCATTGTTGCAATTAGAATCCAAAAATTACAGATCGGTACGTTAAGTGGCGCCCACTGCCGATAATTTTGCAACGAAGATGGTTTGTATTCAGACTGCAGTCGTTAATTTTAAGGTTATAGTTCATACCAATAATTGTCATTTGCTATTGTGCAATATTAATTTATTGACATTTGTACATACTATTTAAATATAATGTACATAAATAAGACACAAATATGTTGCAGTAGGAATTTGGAAAGCAAAATATCTTATATATAAGAAAATTTTACTTTTTTTAGTAAGTTTTACTAGATTTTATATAACATTACTAATTGACTGATTTTTTTAGACTAGAAACACCTTAATAACTACATAATAGCCACAATATAAGTACAGTGTAATATTTCATAATATTACGAATGCTCTCTTGGGGTTTGTAGCACTTGAATTACCACAGCAGATGATGTAGACACCTAATGTTAATGCACGACCTATGAACTGAAGCTACAATTAGAAGTATAACCATGGAATGAAGAAGTCTCACTGTGAAAGGCATTACTGAAAATAAATATTTTTAGACATAAGAGCTGATGAAATCTACTTGAATCTAAGGCCACTCGTTTCAGTAAAAAGAGACTGACAAGATTTGTCTCCTAACACGTTAACTTTATATAGAATTTTTGATATAGCATATCAGAAACCAAAAGCGATGACAGAGAAAGAATTTTAAAATTTTGAAGGGTAGGTATAGGATAGGTAACGATAAGTAAATAACGATTTTATTATCATGTCTTAACAGGTTTAGTAGTAAAGCCGAGAAAGTGTTCCAGAAAGAAGATGGAGTAGGGAACTTTTCTGAACTAACTACCTATTGATAATAATAACATGACAATTGTTGTAAAATCAAGTCAATAGTATTTTAAAAAACGTGTACTTGTGAAGTGGTTGTTGAAGTACCTATATGTTTTTAGTTTTAATGTAGCCATAAGTGTTTTCTTAATGCATAATTTAACAACACCTGATCGTTGTTAGAAGTTTCTTGTTACTACCTATTGTTACTGTCTGAGTAAATACACGTATTCTGAAAGTGAAGTACTTCCTTAAAGTGTGATCTCTTCAATCGGAGGTAGTTTGACACAACTGACATAAAGTATAACCTAAAAATTAGCGACTGAGCTCTGACTTTAAATATCTTTGTTGTAAAATTACCACGCCATTTAACGTACGAATCTGTAATAATTTTCAACAATGAAAAAACTGGAAATAAGACGGCCATATATAAGCGAAGTTTATATAAATCTAGTAGGCCGTGGATTCGTACGTTAAATGGCGCCCACTGGCGGTAATTTTACAACAAAGATATTTGAAGTCAGAGCTCAGTCGCTAATTTTTAGGTTATACTTTATGTCAATTGTGTCAAACTGCCTCCGATTAAAGAATGTTTACTCGAATATTAACAGTAATTACTAATAAGAAACGTATTAACAACGATAAAATATTATTAGATTATGCTTTAAAAAACAATAGGTACTTTATATTACATTACAAAACGTTACATTACAATTTTATTTATTATTTTAATTTATTATTCTTTCGATGTCTTTATTTTTATAAAAAAGGTTGCCAGTCCCCAAATAAAATTGGTAAGCTATTAAAAAAAGTTACATTAAAACTAAAAAACATACTTTAACAACCACTTTACAAATACACCTATTTTTAAGATATTTTTCCGGTATGCTGTTAGTCTTTTCTCTATAGTCAATACTTTTTATTTTGATTATTTAAGTCTAATTATTGTGAATAAAATAGTATACATGTTTTGTTAGTAAAGTATCCAAGCCTCGCAATATTCATTCTTACGACATACCGTCTCAGCCAAACAATTATCATTGTTTATTGTTTCCAGCCTTACTTTGTGGAACTCCATAATCATGAAATAAATAAAGATTAGTAAAAGTTTCACAGCTTTATTAAAATAGAACCTGACAATATTGTTTCGACAGCTATGCTGTCATTATCAAAGGTAATATAATTATAAACAAACACGTCGCTAAGGTAGATAAAAAAATAGGTAACTAGATAAAATAATTAAATATCTAATACTTCCAGTAACGAAGAATTACTGAGCTCAAGTTGTTCATTCATTAAAAAACTTTAAAAAACAATAGGTACATTATATTACATTACAAAACGTTACATTACAATTTTATTTCTTATTTTAATTTATTATTCTTTCGATGTCTTTATTTATATAAAAAAGGCTGCCAGTCCCCAAATAAGATTGGTAAGCTATTAAAAAAAGTTACATTAAAACTAAAAAAAAAATTTAAAAATCACTTTAATGTAGGTATATAAGCAAAAAAAACAATTATCACTTGACTTGTAAAGATATCCTTTACCAACTCAACATGTAATGTACTATTGATATTGTGATAATTAGATACGTATGAAAATTACTGAAAACAATTAATTGTATTGCACACAGACTAGTCGTTTAAAGGATGTTTTTCGTTGACCGTTTGTTAATGTCAATATTAATGAATGATTTTTTCTAAAAAAGGATGTATTAATGGACGTCATTAATACACTCTTTTTTATTAAGTAACTGTTTTGTGAAAAAAGGATGCATTAATGGACCTCATTAATACACTCTTTTTCATTAATAAACCCGTTTGTGATTTTGACGTTTTGATGATGTTTTACTTTGGGCAACCAGATATACGCACAAGTTTGGATTCGGTATTATTTGAAATTTTCTATCTTAAAATCGAAGAATTTTACGGTCAACGAAAAACTGTTGTAATCAATTCGTTTGTTAATGAGCAACTAATGATCTCAACTATTAAAGGCACTCACTCCCTATCGCTCGTTCGTGCTTTAAACAGTTTCGATCATTAATCGCTTTCATTAACAAACTAATTTATTAAATAACTATTAATAGATATATTTTGACATCCGTGTTCTAACTCTAAAATAACACAGTTAAAGTTTTCATTTAGGAACTCTAACTGGCACCAGCCAAGTGAAACGCATTGCGTGGACTTCGACTAACAGTAAACCTTATCAGGTTACACAAAAAGTTGTATAAAATAACCTTGCCATGGAGGGCAGTTTCTTCTTTGTAATTGATGATGATCTATGTGTTTGCTGCTACATCTCAGATATCGGGTGTGGAATTTCACTGCTCTGTGCCAAATCAGGGTATCCTTAAAGAAAGTAAAGAACAATATAAGACCCAAGTATTTAGTCTGGTAGGCCATATTGCAGAAGACAGTGATGTCTCAGAGCCATGAATTACCTCAGGCACTATTAATGCAAAAATTTACATGGAAGAGTGCTTTAATAAGCGGCTTTTGCTATTGTTAGAGAGAAAGCAAAGCAACAAGCCTGTTTTATTTTGGTCTGATCTTATACCTGCGCATTATTCGAAGAAAGTGGTAGATTTCTTGAAAGCTAAATTGCAATTTGTAAGCAAGACTTATAAAGGTTTCCCAGGCTTCAAGGCTAAGACGGATTCAACTTGGCGAAGGATCTCAAACCAAGTGGTAACAGCATCGGGAAACAATCTGTTTAAGAACTTCTGAAAAAACTTGCTGATTGTGCCCAAAAAAGACCATTTTCAGTATAATTTAAATATTTATAAAAAGTCTTCTTGTTCAATTATTAATAGATTTTTTGTTTTTGGTCTAGTTCTAAAACTCGTTTAATTATTTGTGGCAGAAAATAGTGACACTTTACCTGAAACACCCTTTACTTGAAACACCCTTTACTTATATTTACTTATATTTATATTTATACTTTTTACTTTCATTGTAATGTAGGCATATGCCTGTTGATGACAATGTATGCCTGACCATGTATTGAGGCAGCTGAACGTATGACTTATAGTGTAATTAGTATTATCTACTTGCTCTTGTTTCTTTTTAATTAGTAGTTAACGTGCAAGCTGAATGTCGTGAATAAAACTATACTCTATTTGTACATTTTCTACTTCATCAGTGCTACACAATAAATTCATAAATTTGACATTCTCTTTAAAAATGACCCAAATTATAATGGGTTTAGCCATTAGCTGATAAAATCTAAAAAAAGTTTTGACAATTTAATTTGATAAGACATATACATATATTTATATTGAAAATATATAAATATATGTAACACAGTGCAACAAGCTTCCAGCTCGAGTGGCGACAACGTGATGTGAAAGTAGACCAACAGACTAACAAAACCCCTGCGGAGTTTGGTTATATTAGCTCGCATTTCTTTTTTATGGCCTGCTGAAGTTGACATGTTTTTATGACAATTTCTCGACCTTTTGCGATGTGTAAGTAAATAAAATGGATCAATATATGAATGAAGCAAGTGAAATTCAATATTTTAAGCTTGAAAAAATTAAAATTTCCTGATTAATTAGCCTTTTGGTGGTTCAAAATGCCCTTTTTAGCCCATTTTTGGTACTTTTCAGTGCTTTTTTCGCATTTTAACCCAATTTTCGCAATGTAATTCGGATTTAATTTTGTTTTTAAGTTAATTCAATGAAAAAAAAACAAAAGGAAATAAATAAATCGAAATAATTTAAAGCCATCTCTAAAGCATGATGCGACATACATTCACTGGACTGAACCAACGCGCTCAATGAACGCATTCATTGAACGAATCAATTTTGACGTACATACGTGTCATTTAGTTTATTTGTTGTGTTAAAGTTTGTAAGACGAATATTTGTGACGCTAAAATGGCTTGCAACAATTTCTGTTATGTTTGTGGCCATTTCACACCACAACAGGCAAAACATGGCTTTTTCAATGAATAATTTAAGTTCGCATACGAGAAGTACTTCAACCAACCAGTTATTTATTTACATTATTTCCAGCTTTACACAAAAAGTGTTACAGTGATCTCTTGAATTGGATGTATAGAAGAATTAAAAGTTTGCGTGTGTGAATTCTGGTGGCGGAATGAACATAAAACAAATGTGGAATAAAGTGTACTTAAGTGTCCCAAGTGCTCAAATACCATTTTTCTACTCCTACCTGTAAATCACCCGTTTTCTTCACGTTTCGCGCAATGGAAATGTATGCAATTTCAGGTGTACGGATATAATTTCATATCCGTACACTGTACGGATATGAAAACAACCAATCAACGTGGTCCAATTTGACATTTCTTTATTTGTAATTAATTTATTGACAACTCCTGTCATAAGTATAGAAGTAAAAGTAAGTTAAATCAATGTTTCCTTCTTTCAATAACATTTAAAGCATTTGAAAATAACGTAATTTGTGAAATTGTATCTTTAACAATTATACTTTTATAATTAAAAATACATAAATATTATTTATTGTTTCCAGCCTTATTTTGTGGAACTCCATAATCATGAAATAAATAAAGATTATTAAAAGTTTCACAGTTTTATTAAAATATACCTGACAATATTGTTTCGACAGCTAAGCTGTCATTATCAAAGGTAATATAATTATAAACAAACACGTCGCTAAGGTAGATGCAAAATAGGTAACTAGATAAAATAATAATAATAATAATAAAAATTAATAATAAAAATCATAATTAAACATCTAATACTTCCAGTAACGGAGAATTACTGAGCTCAAGTTGTTCATTCATTAAAGGTACCCTGAGTTTGTGTTTGTATATCTCAAAGGCTTCTAAAATGTCTAATTTGCGTTTGTTATTACAAAAATGTAGGAATTTAATATTATTTTGAGGAGTCATTGTGTGATTTTGTTCTAAAAGGTATTTGGCGTAATTCGATTTTTCAGGATGTTTATTTTTGTAATGACGTACATAAATATTAAATCATTTAAATAAGTACAACCTAGGTATAAATAAACTGAAGCTGACTGACGCAGGTTCAATTCCAGCTGGGAGAATAACTCTTTTTTAATTTTTTTTTTATAAAACTGTTATATATATCTTATATATACTTAAATATACACTGTATATTTATTATAAGCTCTTTATTTCAACTTTGTACAATAACACATACCTAACATAACATTTCTTTATTCAGTTAGTCAACAACTCTCTTGTTTTTCGTTGCCATAGCAACCTCAGCCTACATATCACTTCTTTCCACTTAAAGTTTGAACATACAATACGTCTCTTATGGAACATATCGATCTGGCTTTTTAATAATTCTAACACCTTTGCTAAGAGCAAGTGGTAGTGGTTGTGGATTAGTTATAAGAGAATTTGACTTGCGTTCTTTAACTTGATTCTGATCAACTACAACAACAAGTACAACTCTTGGTAAAGGATGCCAATCATCAGCAACACAACTTTGTTTGATATTATTAACATGAACCTTACGAAATACATCATTCTGCAATTTTACTATGTATATTACTCTACCAACTCTTTGATAACTCTTCCAAATAACCACTTCCTCTCTCCTTTTACTGTAGACCTAACTAATACTTTATCATTGATACTAAAACTTCTTAAATTATAGACATTATCTTGTTCTGCTTTAGTATTACTTGAAGGCTTCAACATTGATAACTCTGTGCGAACATTGTATTTAAACATTATTTCAGCTGGACTTTTACCAGTAACAGTACTAGGTGTAAACCTGTAAGACTTTAAACACTGATTCAAACGTTGTTGTAATGGGACATTGCGATTTTCAATTTTATTGGCAATAACTGAACGAAGTAACAATTTCTTAATTGACTGCACACTCCTTTCTACTAAACCATTTGCAGATGGCGTATATGGAGGTGAATGCAACAATTTTATATTGTAATTACTTAAATACTGTTTAAATTCTCGCGAACAAAATGGCGGACCGTTATCAGAAACTACCACTTCAGGAAAGGAAAATCTTGAAAACACTTCTTCAAGCCTATAAATCACATCACATGTTCTTGTATTTCTCATCATAAAACATTCTAACCATTTACTGTAACTATCTGTGATTATTAAAAATACTACATTCTCAGTTTTCAAAAAATCAACATGAATACGTTTCCAAGCTTCTTGCTCATTCCTCCAACTAACTTGTACCTTTAGAACATTATCGTTCTGTGATACTTGACATACTGGACAAGAACGAATATACGCTTCAATATCTGTATCAATATTTCGCCACCAAACATGACTTCGTGCTAAGAGTTTAGTACGAACTATACCGATATGGTCTTTATGTAAAGTTTTCAAAATTTCTTTTGCAAACATTTTGGAATAACTAATCTATTTCCAAACCATAAACAATTACGATCTACTGTTAAAACCAATCTATTTTTAAAATAATAATGTAGTTCATCATTTTTTACATAATTTTGCCAACCAACACGAGACAACTCAATTACCTTAAGTAACAATTCATCAGACTATGTTGCTTCAACAATTCTTTCATGTGACATAAGTTTGTCATTTAAATGAACAAAATAACAACTGTCATCTTTAAATTGATCAATCACTGGTAACCTGGATAAGCAATCAGCATTGCTAATTAACGATCCTCGTTTATACTTGATTTCATAATTGTATGCAGACAAAAATAAACACCATCTTTGTAAACGTGCCGCTGATAACTGAGGAATACTCTTTTGCGGGTTAAAAATAGATTTCAAAGGTTCGTGATCTGTTAAGATTAAAAACGAATTTCCATATAAATATTTATGGAACATTTTAACTGCAAAAACTATAGCTAATGCTTCTCTTTCTAACTGACTATAATTACGTTGTGAAACAGTTAAAGTAGTCGATGCGATATAGGCATCATATCCACCCTTGTTGCACAAACTACTATTTCCTACGACCGTATCAGAAAGTAGCTCATATCGCACAATCAAGTTGCCTAGAAAACCGAACATAACACACGAAAGTAAAACTCACTAGTGATTTTACTTTCTGCTGTGCGATTTACTTTCGCAAATCTCACGGTCGAAATCTATGCAGTAAATAGCAAATTATATAAGTAATAAGAACCTGCTTATATTTTTTGACTATTTTGATACATTAATCATCTACTACAACGATAATTAATTAATTCTAGCTGTATTTATTTCATGAAAAACTATTGATTAGATATATTGAGGGTTATTTGACATATTTTTACTGCACCAATTGTCATTACACCAAAACAACTTTTCACTGCAAAATAATAATTTTTTTGTACGACCCTGCTATTTCGGATTGTTTACCAAACTTGGTTTTAGAACAGTAGGTTATGTTTACTGGTTACTAAGCAACAACGCGTTGGTAAGTAATTACTTACCGTTCAGTTCTGTCAAAAACAGAACGGTAAGTAAATTATATGTAATTTATAAAAGAAATGCATCATCTTTAGATGTCTCTTTCGTGAAAAATCATTATTTTCTAAATAATTATTGAACTATTTAATAAAATTTATGTTTTTTATTTAAATTTGCTGTGAAAAAATATCCAATAAATTAATAACAACGGATGCTATCTATTTATTTATGTAGAAACGACAAAAATATCGTGACATTCAAAAATAAAATTACAAACGTATCCATAGTAACGACAAAACCTACTTAATGGTTGGTGGATATACAGGGCAAAAATAAACTATCTTGAATCTATTTTTTACCATATTTGGGATATTTCCTTAGTTAATACATTTGTATTCATAATGGTCATACAAAAAATAGTATAAGCATCTCAAACAGTAAGGAGTTTACCGATCTCCTCCAATATAAACATTGTCGTCGATCGGTAAACTGTCCTTACTGTTCTTGATACTTAATATACTATAATATTGATTTCCATTTCCAACAATATATTTTAATTTAAATTGCTAATGTAAGTTTTAATTCATATTTTTTAGATTTATTGTTAAAAAGTTTTAATAATTACTTAGAGTATAATTAATTTCTAAAAATATTTCAAATAAATAAATAATCAGAGACGGCTTTGTATAATGTTCAATATGCGGATGATAGTCGTTTGTTTAAAGACGCCATAAGTATAAAGGCTAATTTATCATTGTTAGTAGTTAACTGTAAATCTTTCTTTGGTTTAAATGTTTTAAATGTTTAAAATGGTTAAAATATTGAAAACTCATTTTTACAAACACCTTTTCACAACTCTCAAATTCCAAGAAATTTAACTAATTGTTATAATAATCCCTTTACGGATAAAACAATAATACTGACAATATTCAAAACGCACTTACACACACGCTTTCCCTAATTAACTTCACAAATTGTTACAATAATCATATAGTTATAAACTTTATTGGTACTGAAAATAATGATAAAAATAAAATTACTAAATAAAATGTAAATTGTTTTTGTTAGCATAAAAATAATTTTTTCTTTGAAAGACTGTATTTTTCAGGTCGTAGGAAAAATAGTGTACATAACTCGGTGGAAAGTGTGTTTCTTACTCGTGTAAATTTCACACTCGTACGAAAACTGCCACTTTCCACTCTCGTTATGTAATATACTATAACACACGCAGAAAACATTCCAGTGACAAAACCAGCGAGCCCGGACGTGTCATCGGGAATTACTCTTGTAACTTACTTGAGTAATTAAACGTAAACAGAACAATCAAATCACAAAGTCACAAATATTAGTCTTGCAGAACAAATAAACTAAATGACACATACGTCAAAATTAATTCGTTCAATGAATGCGTTCATTGTGCACGTTGGATCATGGATGTACGTCGCATCATGCTTTGGAGATGGCTTTAAATTATTTCGATTTATTCATTTCCTTTTGCACATACATACATAATCTTTAACCCCTTATACCTTTCGGTGTCGAGATGCCGGACTCACAGAGCCGCAGAGTAAATATGTGGTAACTCTGTTAAGCGATATAATCCACTATAACCACCATGTCGTACTGCCGGCATTTTTCCTTTTGTTTTTTCATTAAATTAACTAAAAACAAAATTAAATCCGAATCACATTGCGAAAATTGGGTCAAAATGCGAAAAATGTACTGAAAAAGCACGGAAAATGGTATAAAAAGGGCATTTGGAACCACTATAAAGATAATAAATCAGGACATTTTTATTTGTTCAAGCTTAAAATATTTAATTCCTGTTTCATTGTTTCATCACTTGTTTCATTCATACATTGATCCATTTTATTGACTTACACATCGCAAAAGGTCGGAAAATTGGCATAAGACATGCCAACTTTAGGAGGTCGTAAAAAATAATGCGAGCTAATATAGCCAAACCCCGCGGGAGTTTTGTTAGTCTGTTACTACTGCAATGTTTTTCCTTTTTTATTGAAATTAAATTTGCTTATAACATAAAGAACTCGAATTTTTTGGAGAGCTTTTTTACATATTTTGCTTAAGGGACTAATAAAACTCCTAGTTACCCCACTAAGAAATCTTCCTTAATTTCTTTGCAACAGAGCCCAGACTTGAGGTTAGGTGTTTTCCACAACGTATAATGTAGTATGTTGGAAATGTCTAATCGGTTTTAATATGTCCATAATTCTGAGAAGGCTTAAGCTAAGTTACAGTCGAAATTCTCAAACTAAAACTATATGATTTGATTTAAATTTTAAACTCTAAATTATTATTTTTGGTATTTATTGCTTTTGTTTTCTGGATTTGAGCAAATTGATTTTAATGCTTGTTACTTTATACATTTCTAATAAGTAAAATCTGCCTTATGATAGCTTTTGCTCATTTTATACCTTTTAGAGTCCTGATGATGTAGAAAACAAATCTATGGAATATTGGCCGTTAAAATAAAAAATAAAGCTTTTATCGACCTATCCCAATTAAAAAACTGCTATATTAATTTAATTAGAGGTCTTTAAACATTTCTATAACTTATATGTAAATAAAGTATCGAACACTGATACACTAAATAGAACACAAATAAAAGTGGTTAAGATCAGTTTTTTATTGAGGTTGTTAGGATTAGCATTAATAACATGAGCAACAGCATAAATTGGAGATTGGCAAAATAACGCAGAACAATGGGCGTATAGTCGTCGTCGTTATAATTAATAACATAATAACGCTTAGAAAATGTGATGTTTTATCAACATCGCAACACTGCAAAACAGGAAATTCGAATCGTATACACTATACATATCAACAATTTAGCAGACACGTGAGCATCAACAGCGACACTACTAAAATAACCGGAGCGGTACAATACATTCCTACTCAACCAATCTAATTTCTTTCTGTCAAAATACATTTCAACAAGGTGCGTTAGAAAATATTTTCCTGAAATTATTCTTTAAACATCTAATTTATTATTAACTTAATTTACAATGTAGCCCATTTACTTTAATAATATTATAATTAGCGCTTTTAAAGCAATATTTATTTTTAGTAAGAAAATAGTACGAATATTAAAATTATTTATTTTTTTAGGTCATATTGGCTTGTGGTTGAAATATTAGGATAATTTCAACATGGTAAGTTTCTCATCGTTTTTCTAGTGTAACTAGATTTTAATATAAATTGCTTTTGATTACAGCCACGTGAAATCACAGAAATCAAAGATTTCCTCCTTAAAGCGAGGAGAAAGGATGCTAAATGTAAGTATTTGTATTGAAACTTGAAATGTGTTGGTGTTAAAAGTTAATAATGATTTTACTTCTTTTTAGCCGTTAAAATAAAGAAGAATCCTGAAAATGTTAAATTCAAGGTTCGTTGTTCCCGCTTCCTTTACACACTCGTTATTACAGATAAAGAGAAGGCTGAGAAACTAAAGCAGTCGTTACCACCAGGTTAGTTAAGAATTTTATATCAATTTCTTTCTCGTTTGTGATAAGCCACAGTCCAGCTCTAGTTATAAACATTCATTTTATGGCTAGCGTTTTTAACTGTGGAGAGTAATGCTGTATCTTACCACGCCTCGATTATAATAATGATCAATGCGAAATTTTACGCAGCAACATTTTTTTTAATATTAGGTTAATGATGTAATTTTATTAGAATATTTAGGTTAGTTTATTTTACATGGTAGTTGTTTTCAAAATAAAATTGTAGGTTAGTTTAATAAGGCGAGTTTTGACATTTACCAGGTAAAAAAAAGTTTACTACCTTGTAGTGATTAACCGTGTTTGGTCCCAAAATCTTGTTTTTCGGTAATTAGAACTGGCAACGTTGCAGCTTCTTACCTGTTTACATAAGTAGTTATCCACCTCTAGATGTACATTACGATTATGGTTCTGATAATTTCTAACCTAAAATAGGTGTCACTTTTAGTATTGCTCATTTTGGTAAAAGTTTAGTAAAAAAATACACTTCTCAAAGAGAAATCAAATTTGTAGTTGTTATATTTTTACGGTTAAGGTTAATGTTTTGGAACCTGGTCGCAGTGCAATTACGAATGGCCTTTGACCTTGTTACCATGCAATTGCCAAAACTGTAACCACATCGCATAACCTGGCTAACGCCAAAACTTGCCTATGCACTCATTTTACTGCACAGAACTTAACCTTACTTTAACTTGCTAAAACGGAATACGTTTGAAATTAGGTTATGTTTTATAGCACCGAACATTTTTTATTATTAACTAGACAGATTGACATTCACTTAAGAAAAACTGTTTTTTTTTAACTAACCGTGATTGCTAATTGAAATTCCTAAACCTTGACAACTTCCCAGCTAACTTTGATGTTTTCTTATTATAAAAAATGTTTTTGCCAGTTATGGCCTTGGTACAGTCGAGCAGTTTAAATCTTATAATTTGTTCGGATTTACAGTTTATGCAGTAGTTTGACATTTTTATTAAAAAAAAAATTAATTAACGCTAGATATGAAGCCAAGTAACTTGTCATATTTACCGATTTGAAAACAATTTTCATTAATAGTAGTCCATTAGCAGGTTTGGTTATGAGACGTTAACTTTTAACTGCTCTTGACTATACATTAGGGTGGTCATTATTTTGCAAAAATTAAAATTTTGCAAGCCCCTCCTCTACTAGATCTCTTTAAAATGTCAAGAAAAGGGACTACGAAATTTCAGCCCATTTGGGTAATATTAACTCGTGCCTCCAAGATGTTAAAGTTTAATTGAGATTTAACATGGGTTTGGTGCACTTCTAGAGACTTTGTGTCATTATTTTTTTTTCTCTTTCTATGCTTTAATGTGAAATATTGTATAGTTATGTGGTTGAAGTTGCTTAATACGAATCTGATGCCAAAAAAACTTTGACCGTTAGTTGAAAATGCTCATCTTAGTGAAGTTGACCGCTTTTTTTGACAGCTGTCAACTGTCAAATGTGTTTCTGACAGTTTGAATTTTATCATATTCATGTTCAGCAGTTTCAACAAGTATATAAATTTTCAAGTTAAAAAACATGGAACGATAAAAAGTTATGCCAGTGCCCGTATTCTTGACTTTCACATATGAGATGACATAATTCTTTATTACCTTCTAACATTCGGTTGGCTAAGTTGCATCTTATGACGTAAAAATTACATCATCTCGTATGCGAGACTTGTTCATATGAGTTCAAGAATACGGGCACTGAAAGTCTCTAGAAATGCACCAAATCCATGTTAAATCTCATTTAAACTTTAACATCTCGGAGGCACGGGTTAATATTAACCAAATGGGCTGAAAATTTGCACAGCTTATTTTTTGACATTTTAAAGAGATATAGGGGGGGGGTTAACTTACAAAATTTTAACTTTTGTAAAATAACGGCCACCCTACTATACATAAATAACTATTATTATTGCTTTTGTGATATGGCTCAATTTTAGCTAATTAAATGTTTTTTGTTACAGGTTTACAAGTGAAGGAGGTGAAATAAAATGTATTTTTATTTTTTATGACTAAAATAAATTAATGTAAGAAGTTTCAT
The DNA here is from genome assembly GCA_929113105.1 of Agrypnus murinus. Taxonomy (NCBI): domain Eukaryota; kingdom Metazoa; phylum Arthropoda; class Insecta; order Coleoptera; family Elateridae; genus Agrypnus; species Agrypnus murinus. The sequence goes on from OV816025.1 coordinate 213,904,104, forward strand.
TTTGTAATTTTTATTTATAATAATCGATTAAAAACTGTTAGTTTTTGGAGGTAGTTTATGCATTTTCATGGAATCGTCATTGTATGTCCTAATGTCAAAACGATCTTCTGATTCTCCTGTATCTGAAACATACTCATTTTCCAATTCACTGTAGTGCTTATCTTTAAACTTTCTGAAATTTAATAAAAGGTACTATTAGTATTCATTATGACCTAAAGGATAAACATGGCTAAAATTTCTAGTCTGTGATATATGGATTAGCATGAGTTCAAATAATATATTCGATTAGTATAACTGATAAGAATGGTACCACTTCCTATTACACACTTATTACAGATGTAGAGAAGGCTGAGAAACTAAATTAGTCGTTACCACCAGGTTAGTCGAGAGTTTTATATCAATTTATTTTTAGTTGGTAATAAACCACAGTCCAGCTCTAGTTATAAACATTAATTTTATAGCTAGCGTTTTTAACTGTGGAGATTAATGCTGTAGCTTACCACGCCCGATTATAGTAATGGTCGATGCGAAATTTTACGCAGCAACATTTTTTAAAAAATATTTTGGTTGTTCTAATTTTAACAGATAGAGATAAAAGAATGATATTAAAAAAAATTACAAATTAAATAATGCCTTTTGCTACTGATTGCATTTGATTGTAACTGGAAAAAATAAAGAAAATAAAACTTTCATTTATGCAAAAACATTGCAATGATCAGAAATCAATTATACATAGTACTTTGAAAACATTAGAATAATCGAGGAAATATTTGCTTCATATACGTCAAAATTATATTGAAAAATTTATTGGTTGTAATTTATGTTATTTTTTGATGCACGATCTAGATTGTTTATAATGCTTGTTGTAATAAAATTGTTTGCCCAACCTTTAGGAATCTATTGTCAAAGAATCTTACAATTTATTCCCTAATCTATCAATCATAAATACATCTTGTATGTGGAGCGCCATCCAATTATAACTTTTGTCCGTTATAATACAAATCCAATAGTCGAGCAGTTCAAGACAACAGTAATCCAATATCGTTCCAAGGTTTCCTAGGCATAACTGATTTTTGCTGGAATGGAACTTTTACTTTTTCCGGTTACGATCAAAGGCTATGCATATTGAAGGGCATTGTTGGATTGGTCAATTTTCTTTATCAGCACTCTTGAATATCTTACTATAAAATAATTAATGTCCTTAGACAGTGACAGTTGTTAAAATTTTCTAGTGTTCTAATATACACAAGTTCAAAATTACAGACGTTGTTTTATTTCATGTTCCTAATCTAGTTTCATTTTTAATCTCATGTTGCTGAAAAGTGTGTGCAGAGTTGAGAAGAAATTCAGAGAAGTCTATTTAAAAACACGAATGTTGGTCAAGGTAAAAGTATAAAAACCATGACATAATCACTGTACTGTCGTCCTAAGCGAAAACAACCTAACTACAATTTTCGTGAAAATTGAAATATTGTTACATATGCATTTTATGTCTTAATCTTGCACTATTCTCATATTTGACACCAATAATCAAAATAATTGTGGGTGAAAAACGCTAAGAAAATTTAACCTATCTGCACTTTTAAAGAGAGGATCTACTTTTAGAAATTTCAAGTTTATTGTAAGCTTGCAATTGAAAAAGAAAACACTTCAGTTATGCGTCTAACTTTATAAACACAAAAGTGTAAACATAATTATTAATTAAACTGAAAGTTAAATGAATCCTCTAAGTTATCATTGTTGGCAAAGGACCCTGCAAAATCCTTATGAAAAACAGCTTTCACCAGATTTCTCTGAAACTTAAGTAAGGTAGTTTTCAGTGAGTAGATCAAAAGTATCACTGGGCACTAACTCCAAAAAATTATAGTTTTCGAACTACAGCTGTTTGAAGTTTAATAATGCAAAAATTGCTCAAAACTTCAAACGGCTGTAATTCGAAAATTATAATATTTTGGAGTTTGTGCCCGTTGACACTTTTGATTTACGCATTAGGGACTATCATTTACCATAGTTTCAAGAATTTTGACAGAGAGCCATTTCCTATAAAGATTCTGAGGGGTGCACTTTAAAAATTGCATTTCAAATTGCTGTACACTAGGAACTCCATAATCCGAACTTCCAGTAATCCAAACAAACCTCTAATCCGAAATCCTCTAATTCGAACAAATCTCTTTAATCCAAACAAGAAAGTTCTTTGTACAAACTAAAATTGAATATGTAGCGTTGTTGGAAGGTGAATATTAATTATAAATGAGATTATAGCGATTGCTGATGCAATTTTTGGCTGATACTGTTACAACCCGACCGGTGTAAACAAAAAAGATTACGATTCTACGAAGATTACAAGCACTTTTGTTATTAATATAAAGAGTAATAAAAACCCTGAAGGCTACAGATGTAAAAAAATAAGCTATATAGTAATGATACCAGCACAAAGGCGCCCTAAATGTTTTGACGTTGCAGTTTTGCCGCAAGTTTTTGTATAATGACATCATCTACTTTAAAACCTTTTTCTTTCAATTTTGTTAATACACAATTTGTATTCGTGGCGTTCAAAATTCAATTAAAAATTCTCAAAAACAAAAACACACATTATTAAAACTATCGGAGAAATTATTCAACAATTAAATGTTGGGTTAGTGTTTAACGATTGCTTTAAAATATACTGTTGGTAAATCGACAGTTAGAGATATAAAAAAAAGCAAAACTAAAATCCTAGAATATGTCTCGTCTGCTGACAAAGGTGCAGGAAATAGAAAAACACTGAAATTAAGACCATGAAATGAGAGCACATGGCTATAAAAGGAGAAAACTTAAAGCAAAAAAAATACTGATTTTCTTAATTAAAAATAAAATATATGTAATAAAATTAGTAAATTACGTAAGCTAAGTTCTTTATAATAAAGTACCATGGCTTAAAGCAATGTTTATATTCGTACATCCAGTAATCCGAATTCCTCGTTAATACGAATTAGCCTTGTATTTATAGGTTCGGATTAAAGAGTTCTACTGTAATTCAAAAACTATAATTTTTTGGACTTTGTACCCATTAATACTTTTGATCTACACATCGATAATTTCCTCAAATCTTTTAGCAAAGTTTCAGAACAATCTGGTGAAAGCCATTTTCCTAAAACAACATTCTGTTCTGAGGAATCTGATACAAAATATCTTTAAACTTTTCAACCAGAGTTCTTTTACTGTTATATCTGAAGGAAGATATCTTTTGTTGAGAGTATGTTCCAAATAGGTTCCAAATTTATTTTGTTGTGGGGTAGTTTCCTAGAAACTGTGTACCTAATATTTACCTATCCAATTTTAGTACACTGTAGAACAGAAGAAAAAGACTACATATTTCTACTTTTTGAATGTTCTTCAGTTTAGGTCCACCACCTGCAGCTGCACGTGCTATTTGATGCGTCTCATCGAGTTGAGCAATAGTGTGTAGTTTTAATAAGAGATAAATACCTAATACTTTTTTGGAAGAGGAGCCATAGACTTCTATTTTAATTCCCTCATCCTACCTGAAAATGCCTATTTTGATGCGCATGCGACCTAACCTACCCTAACTAAAATTAAATTAAAACACATGAATTGGATGGAACGCAAAGCAAAATAAACCTAAGTTAGTTGTAGGTTAGGTTCGGTTAGGTCGCATGCGCATCAGAGCACGCATTCAAGTAGGGTAGGGGAATTGTTCAGTAGGACTATTGTTCAGCTTGATGAGACATCGAATGGTATACGGCATGTGCGGCTGCAGGTGGCGGACCTAATCTAAAGTGTTACAAACTTTTTCTCCATTTTCAGTTTTTAAACAGTACTTGAAAGTATAATTTTCATTTTGAAACCCCATAGATAGTTTTTCTTTTAACGTTACTTGAAAATACATGATGCAAAATAAAACTTCTCTCGTCTGTGTTGCTGTTGAGTGACCAAAATTCCTCATTTAATTTGCATTGCTTTTCTTTGCTGATTAATTTTAGATATAGTATAACTAGTATTATCATAATCTATAACGTGATCTTCGTTAATTTTGCTTAGTTAGTGACGTACTATGATTGTTAGAATCTACTCTCAAATTATACCTTGTGCTCCTAAATTCTACGTTTCAATTATCTTTTTGTCTGGCCAATGTACACCAAATTGCAATCAGAACAGGAGATTTTGTATATGACATTTGACTTATCACCAGTATCATCTGTCTTTTTGTTTATTAAAAAATTTATCAATATTGTTGTAAAAACTGCATTCAATATTTTTCTTTAATGATTAGTGTTAACTATGTTCGAAAAAAGAAAGAAACCGAATTTTCTGGTATCAAAGTTATTGATTGGTTAACTGATTTTTTAAATTTTGAATGTAGTCTAATTTTAACATATCTGATTTGCCAGTAAAACTAGCCGGGTAACTTGTTAATCAAAGTTTCTCACTGCAATCGAATCTTCTGTGTGATACTTCTCATATGATAAGTCAATCGCTTATTAATCCACCATAGTAAATATTGCTATTTTCTTGTTTAAACTGGCGTGAAAGAAAATTCAAAATTCTATATGATCAATTCAGTTTTCTATACCATTTCATTATTACTTTATTGTCAATGCTGACTTCCAAACAACTATTCAAAAACTAATTTTCCTTAATTCTATATTTCATTAGTATTAAATTGTAAACAAGGGGTGGAATCCATTAAAACAAGTATAGAATCAATTTTGTCATTAAGGATGTTAAAATGCCGAAATCTGTAAAAAACGACATATCAAAATCTAAGTTTTTCCGACGTTCCTCTTCTAGATATTCCATAATAATTTCTTCTAATAGTTGAGTCAAGTATAATTGTAGTAATTGTCAAAAGTTTTAAGAAGCTATACTGGGAGAAATTCTCTCAAAAAATTAGAAACTAAGGAAAAATCCATAATTTGACAACGCCGCACCTATTGTAGAAATATTTTAGAATTGGTTAGTGTGTTAAAAGAAATCTTAATTTTCGGTATAACATACAGGGTGTTCCATTTGAATAAAATGAGTAAATATGATTTATTGTTACTATGTTACTAAAATCTGAAGGCATAATTTGAACATTATGTACTATAGCGATTTAAGACTGGGTTGGTGTGTTAGGGCTATATTTATTAATTCTTGTAGAAGGAAATAATACGCAGATTTACTTCTATGAATTATTTATTTGACTCTTAAAGTTTTATTGATACGCGTTGCCTAGTACCATTTCGTATCTATGCCAAAAATATATGAGTTGTGAGTCGTTCACAACAGTACCTACATAAGCAAAACTTGTAAACATTTTAAAAGTGTTTGTAGCACTCATAATACTGTCTACAAAGAATGTTTTAAAAATTCAAATAAATTATGTAATAAAATATGACCTATTTATTTCGACTTTACAAAACTCAGAAATTTAAGAAAATAATTTGTAAATTGATTACGTTGCAACAGATTAAAAAAAAAGAATCTATCGTTGATAAAACAACTTTTAGAGGAATCAATGCCGGGTAAAATATATAGGATGTCTCATTTAGAGTCAGTTTTCCTGCTTTTGTGAAACACTATATTTTTGTAACTATTTTAAAACATGTAAAATATGCATCTTTGCCAACCAAGAAAGTTTTTTATGGAGTTTTTTCTCAATATTTAATAGTTTAAAATATGATATCGAATAATTGTGCATTAAATGGACACCCTCTATCATATCCTTTCTGCCGAACTATAAAATAAAAATTAAAGTGTAGGTACAGAAATGACGCCGCTATAAGCATTCACGGAGCTATTTGTCTAGAATCTAGATTATATGAAGAATTCTTTACAATTACCTTTTCTTAAGTCTCTTCTTTTTTTTCTTAGTGCCTAACATGCAGATGACTCGAATTAAAACAGCTAATGTAAACATGGTTAATCCAACTAAAAATACCCATAGAATAGTATCAAAAGCTAACCATTCTGTAGGATTCCAACCAGCACCAATCGTGGCTGGGACCATTGACTCATTTACGAATTTTCTACAAAAGTATTCGAAGTAATAAACAAATAAAAATTCGAAACACAAATTCTAGAGTTATTACAACCACTTCCTTTACAATTTTTACTGTACAGTTAACACTACTTTCTTTTTATCCATGTAGTAGAATTTTTTAAAAGTAGCAGTTGTAATAATTTTTAAACTAGGTAGTATTCTCAAATCTTGAGAATTCGTACATATAATGAAAGATTCCGTAATTAACGTTAGTTTAACGTTATAGTTTACAGTTAGTTCTCTTTAGAATTCTAAGCAACGTAACTTACTCTGTTGCATTTAAGACATCTCTAAAAGGGTCATCTAAGCTACGTTTCATATCTTCACTCAATTCGTGAAATACTGTTTTACCTAACCAGTCAGCCAAATCACTTCTCCCTATTTGTCTTAATCTATGTTGAACAGCCTCGTGTGTTTCTCCTCTGCCTTCCCCTTTTGCAGAATTCCAATGCAATAACAGTCGTAAGCAGGGGATGTGTTTAGAAACCTTCTCTTCTGTAAAAGAGGTTTGATAATTGAGCATAATAAAAATAAAAATAGCGTATTTATTTAGAATATTTACCAGCTTGTTCTAAAGCATTTGGTGCTTCATACGATTTAAAATGTAAAGATGCTACTAGAAATCTGCATTCATCTGGACGTAAATGATCTGCTAAGTATTGCAGTTCTGGTATATTTAAGTCAACAGTACAATAGGTGAGTTGAATGTACAAGAATAAAATATAACGATGCATATCTAATATATAGAGACAACTGTAGACTCTTAAATACATCAGGCAAAAGTCTTCTGTCATGGAGGAGTATTTTACTTTGACATTTTGCGTGGTGTGTGACGGAGTCTCTAATCAAAACATGATCAAAACTGTCAGTTGTCAAGTTCCAATTGTTAGAGTAACTACTGACCGACGGTCAAACAAGTTATGGTATGGTAGATTTGTTTGCTTGGTTACTTTGATCATGTGACCAACCGTACTTAAATTTAGCCGAATATGGCGGAAATTCCACCCTCAATAGGAATTTCTAACGTGTCAAGCATAGTATTGACACGGGGGTATACAGTTCTTTTACTTTCTTATCCGAGAAGAAGGCGTACCTTAATTTTTCTCCACTATAAAAGATTACCAGCTCGGTCGTTGATAAGCAAATTAAGACTTTTGTCAAGATCCTAACCAATCTGAAAATATTACCACGTGAATGCAACACAACATAATTATCTGTGTTAATGAAAGTAACAACAAAAAGTATACACAAAAAATGACGTTACCGAGGCTGTTCGTGTTAAAAATCCACATACCAAAGTATGAATCTTTCCCTGCTTTCCGTGCTCTGTAACTCCAAAACTGTTAATTTTAGAGCTTCGTATCCAGGGAGACTTTCAATCAGGATAATGTAAACAACAACATATCACAATGTTAGCCAATTTCCGTATGAAACGTGCGGGGTCCTTGCACGACGGCGCTCATTGGGTTTGGTGCGCTCCTGTACACAATCTTCCGGAATTACATCGGTGCATAGCTGTATCAGTTAATTCTTATCCAAAAATTCTAATAAAGCCAACAAATAAAAATAATTTTACTATTATAACTTTAATTATAATAATTAAAGGATTCAAAGCCTATCATAAAATCCACCCGGATAATACAGCATAAGGAGGAAGTGCAATTATTATAAAGGAATCCATTCTACACCACCAAGAAATGGGTTATCAAACAGCGAAAATACAGGCCACATCTGTCAGTATTAAAACTAAATTATATGAAATAATGATCACGGCAATATATTGCCCACCGAGAAATACTATAAAGAAAGAACAATATGTAGACTTCCTCAGTAGCCAAGGAAGTAGATTCATGTTGGAGGTGACTTTAATGCAAAGCACACACTGGGGATCTAGACTAACTACAACTAAAGGTAAGGAACTTTTAGCAGCAGCAACAGAGCTTAAATGCGAAGTATTATCATCCGGTAAGCCAACGTACTGGCCTACTGACCCGCATAAAATTCCTGATCTCATAGACTTTTTTGTAATCAGAAACATCTCAACCAATTATATCCATGTTGAAGAAGCATGGGATATGAACTCAGATCACTCTCCGATACTATGCACACTAAGCGACAGTGTAATCCAAAAAGAAAATCCACCGAGCTTAACGAATAAGATGACAGATTGGCAAAGCTTCAAAATCCAACTTTGGATGGAACTTATTGAGCTTTCAGTTCCATTACGAACAGAAGAGCAACTAGATGACGAAGTTGATCTGTTTGTCAAAATCATTCAACAAGCAGCATGTGGCAGTACACCTCAGCTTACCCGTAGAAGAAAAGGAAATAACTATCCTAAAGAGATTAGAAACCTTGGGTGAATTAACTAATGACAACAAAACCGATTACTCACTCTGGAAGGCTACCAAGCGACTAAAAAGACCTGTTCAACATAATCCTGCAATTCGAAATTCAGATGGAAGCTGGGCCCGAAATAATGTCCAAAAAGCATATAGGTTTGCAGAACACCTAGATAGTATTTTCCAACCAAACGATGGAGAAGATCCTCAAGACTAGATTGAACCGGAACAAGAAGATGTTATTATCAGAACTACTTCGCCAAAGGAAGTCTCAGATGAAATTAAAACAAATATCAACCCGAAAAAAGCTCCTGGCTTTGACCTGATCACTGGCGAAGTATTGAAGCAACTTCCAAGAAAAGCTATAGTAAAACTTACCAATCTTATTAACGCATCCTTCAGACTGAAGTATGTCCCTAAGATGTGGAAAGTTGCAGAAGTTATAATGATTCCTAAACCAGGTAAACCTCCTCAGGACGCAGCATCATATAGACCTATATCGTTGTTACCAGTCATTTCGAAATTATATGAAAAAATACTCCTTAAGAGACTAAAACCTATAGTAGAAGAAAATAATCTGATTTCCTGCCACCAGTTTGGATTCAGAGAAAACCACTCAACCATCGATCAAGTCCACAGGATCATAAACGTCATTGAAAAATCACTAGAAGAAAGAAAAGTCTGTTCCACCGTCTTCCTCGACGTCGCCCAAGCTTTCGACAAAGTGTGGCATGAAGGCTTGATTCACAAACTGAACCTGTGTCTGCCACAACAACTTTCATAGCTTCTACAATCTTACCTATCCGAAAGATATTTTAGAATTAAACAGGAAGATTCTTACTCTGAATTAAAGGAAATTAGAGCAGGGGTGCCACAAGCTAGTGTGCTAGGTCCGGTACTTTACTTACTATATACTAGTGATATCCCAAGCTTTGAACATGAAACAATAGCAACATTTGCTGACGCCACCGCAGTCATTGCTGTCGGAGAAGATCATGAAGAGGCCGCTGAGAAACTTCAAACCTCCATTAATAAAATTAACACCTGGACTAAAACTTGGCGCATAAAGTTAAACGAAAATAAGTCTGTACATGTAGACTTTACTAATAAACAGAAGCAACATTTACCTATTAGAATCAACGATACCCAGATCCATTATGCCGACTCAGCCAAATATCTGGGAATGACCTTAAATGCTAGACTCCGCTGGAGAGTCCATGTTAAAAAGAAACGCGAAGAGTTAGGGATAAACTGAAAAAAATGTATTGGCTACTTGGAAGAAACTCCAAGTTGCCTACATATAACAAATTGCTTCTGTATAAGCAAGTACTAAAGCCAGTTTGGACCTATGGCATTCAACTCTGGGGTTGTGCCAGCAAAAGCAACATTCAAGTGATCCAGCGCTTCTAGAACAAAGCACTAAGGAACATCGTTGACGCACCCTGGTACTGCCAAAACAGAGATATTCATCGGGACCTTTAAATGGATACTGTTGACCAAACCATCACCAAATTTGCCAGTAGCCACGAGCAAAGGTTACTCAACCACGTGAACGTTGAGGCCATCCAGCTCCTGGACAACACAAATATATTAAGAAGACTCAAGAGAACAAAGCCTTTAGAGTTAGTGAAAGAGTGTAGGCAAAGCAGAGCATTGTGCGGATTGTGCTACATGTTAAGTTTAGTGTAGTTAAGTTACTAGAACACAAGGCGAACTAGTGAGTAAAGACCTTAGTTTAAGAATTTCCAAACGTAATAATTTAAGTTAGAACAAAATTGCTCATTGATCTACAAAAAATCAGATTGTAATAACATTAAAGGGCCCGTAATGGTTAACTTTAAATAAATGGAGAAAAAAACTATTATAACAACTTTATACCTCATCAGAAGTTTGAAATCGTGTATTAGGATAGCAGAAAAGGATGGTGGTGGTTTCCTGTTGACCTGGTATCTATGCATTAAAATATTGGTGGCACCCCGTATATAGACAAGCGCCTAGTCGGAGCACGGCCGGACGACGTGATTGGCCACGCGGTGACGAATCAGATTTAAATTCTCAACGGCGCGCGGCGGCAAATTGGAATGTAAATACCTCCTTATATGATTGTGTGTTGTGCATTTTACATGCGAATTGATTGAAATTATTGAAAATATAATGGCCCGCATGATTTGCTCTTTATTAACCTTTTCACTATCTATAATAATTGTAATTAGAATGCGTCAAGAAATAACCGAGAATATGTTAGAAAACTGAAAATTTAGACTCTTTTTAACTCGTAAAAAGCACGTAACATTACGTGTCAATAGCAATAGGAAATACGTAGTGGCATGTTTTGATATAAAACAAATAAAGCAATTACTTCAAAAATATTTTTTTGATATTGATTATGAAAGGTGACTTTTTTAACGAAAAATCGTAAGGAAAGTAGCATTATTTTAATTATTTTTTGTAATTATGTTTCTAAAAAACAAACTTTAATCTCCTTGGAGATTATTGTCAAAGAATACTGTTTTTCTGATTTTTTTTAATTTTGTATAAATCCTTTTAGGACTAATTTCTAAAGTTACAATATGCAAAATAACCGTGTACCCAAGTTACGAAGTCTGACTACATAGCTACATATTTGCACAATATACATGTATACTAATTTAAGTTTGCTAATTTTACGAAAAAATAACATACATTCATTCATAAATAAAGACAAGATCTGAGAAATACAGTGCTGACCAATGAATGATCTGAACGTCTGAATGATCATACATATTCTTAATTCAACTATTTAATCAAGATTACACAGAGGGGAACGCTCAGAAAAGGAGTTGTAATTTATTGGAGCAGTGCATTTTTTACATTTTGTCTTTACTTATGAATGAAAGTATGTTATTTTTTTAATTATTAATTATTTTGTTTGTTTTTGTAAAAACATGCCAGGTATACCACTGGCGTTTGTTTGACATCGCAGGATTTGACATTTGACAATTTGTTTGCTACCAAGGTCAAACACAAAATTAATGGCGCCAATTTTAAAATTTACTTGCCAGAAAATACCTACTTTAAATTCCCTGTAAAATAAATCTGTTTTATGTATATAAATTAATGGTAAGTTGAGAAATGTGTCCTGGCTAAAAGGATTTATGCAAAATATTACAGACATCTGAAAAACCTCAGAGGAGATTTTTGTTTGAAATTTGTTTTTTACAAATTAAAAAAAGTGCTTAAGAAAAGTCAACTTTCATTATTATGAATATGCAAAAAAATCAGATTTATTGTCCCTTTTGTCATCAAGGGCAAAAATATGTTTAAGAAAACAGGATAGGTATTTATTAGGTTGCCATTAATTTTAATTTAACAGTAAAATTTATTATTATTTCAGTCGTATGATGAGTATCTAACTATTTTAAAAAGCTGGAAAATGAAGCCCCAGACGTAGCAAATAGATATTTACAAAAGATCTCTCTAATAAATGGAATTGATACATACACTATAAGAGAAGATTAAGTTAGTTACGCTGCTGCTAGTTTACCACCTGTGTCAGGTATTGACATAGTTAGTTATCTTGTTTTAACAAGTTTTTATACCAATCAGCAAATGAAAGCCTATAAGAGCTTAACATCTTATAAATATTTTGAGGCTGGCTTCGTGTTGAAATGTGGATCATTCTAGACCAATGAAAAAATAGTCACTGCAAATGTAAGTAGTAATAGATGTAAAAGTGTTTAAAATTTCTAGGTAGAACATCCACAATGAATGAACGAGCCTGCATTAAAAGTATGGTGTATGTGCAATGCTGCTGATGGTGGCGTTAATACTCCACATTGTACATGCATGGCAGGTGCAAGCTATGTCTGTCGGCATGTTGGAGCTCTGCTGTATGCTCTAGAATATATTTATTTAAACATCGCTTAAACTTCTAGTACAGATGTAAGATCTTTATGGAATGTACCAACAAGTAAAGTTGAAAGTCATTCAATTCGAGACATTAACTTTGGCAGAAGTTTTGCTAGTGCTACAGTCAATGTGGGAGACATTGTGCCTCTTAACGAAAGCCAAATAATAAATCCACTTTTGAAGATACGCAATGCTGGAAGTAATGCCGTTCTGGAACGTGTTACGGAACCTTTTGCAAGTGAGATTGCAGAATCACTTCTAAGATATATTCCTGTAAATCCTTACAAGGAATTATACAATGATGAATATGAACATTTAAATATAATTTTAAGCTTAAGTGTAGTTTATACCTTATTTTTAAATAAACAAGTACAATTTCTAGTTTCATTTTTTTTATTGTAAAAGATATATTTACAGTTTTCACTTAACATTAATATACCGGGTACCACACATTTTAGGACCCCTTTTGTTTAGTCTATATATTAACGATGTTAGTAATGTCATTATAAATGTAAATTTCATTTGCTGACAACGTGGTTGTGTACACTAGTGGGAGGGATAATATTGGTATTTAAAGGGAAATAAAACTAAATTGTTAATTATTGGTGAAAGGAGTGGACATCTAAAGGTATTTAATAATTTTGGAGTTAATGTTAATAGTAAGATCGTAGAAACACTAGAGTCATAAATATTTGAGTACCTACTATTATTGATAAAAAATTAAAATTTGATGAACACATTAATTACATTTGTAAAAAGATTTAAAAGAAATGGGGTTTTGGGAAGATGTAGTGATTATTTGTCAACTTGATCAAAAAGATTGGTTTTTAATACTAATACATTTTTGTTTTGCTGCTACTGTTTTATTTATGGGGAATAAAGGAGACTTGAATTACAACTTCTACAAAATAAAGCAATGAGAGTAATACTTAATTGCAATAGATATACTAGAGTGGAATACATGAGTACATTAAGGTGGGTTAACATTGAAACTTTTATAAAAATTCAGATTGTTTTTGTACATAAAATGGAATTAGGGTTATTACAATATCTGACTGACTATTTCATTCATAACGTTATGAACCAATACGAATATGCACTTTTCCTTAGATACCACGTATTCGCAACGGTTATGACTGGTTTTTGTTTTTGTTGCAAAATGAATCGTTTTGGAACAAACTCTACAGAAAATATCGATGAACTAATTCAAAATAGTAAACCGGCAATTGTACGTTCAACATAAATAATAAATAAATAAATATTAAAGTTGTTAGTATATTTTTTATTCATGAAATAGTCTACTTGTATACAACTCGACGATCAAAAATACTCGAAACTCGACATATTGCCTAAAAAAATGCAGGCAATATGTCTCGTATAGTAGAGTATTTTCGATCGTCTTGTATAATATATGACAATTTAATATTAGTAAATGATATTCACAATCACAATACTAGGTTTAACAATAATTTTTATTTAAGTCGAAGAAATCCATCAAAAGCACAAAATTCAACTTTTTATAATGGAATAATTCTTTATAATCAATTGCCTGAACGCATCAAAGGATTAATTAAAAATGTTTAAAAGTGAAAGAATTCTTTATATCTGTCATCTAGTCATATATACAACACATATGTATAACTTCCAAAAAGCAAATATCCCTCGATATCATACTGTAAATTCAAAATATGCATTAACCTTCCGACGCTTTTTCCTTCGGTCGTATTTTTTCTGTTTGGTTGTTATTACTGTACCTGCTGTTTTACAGGCCAAATAAATACTGGGAACCCAATCAGGATTTAAACTGTCTTCTGAATCAGCTGGTTTTCCTAAAATAAAAATGCAAATTAGAACATTTTTTAATTTTAGAAATGTTCTAAGTTTCAGAATGAAATATGTTATATGCATACCTGAAATAAAGTGCTTGGAACACACTCTTGTATATTTTCAGCTAAATCTGCTCGTATAATAGCATTTAGCCATTGTCTTCTTCGTTCAACAGCTAAATCGTTTAGATGTTGTTTATGTTTATATGCTGTAACAGCAGGAATTCTAAAAAATCTAACTACATCTCTGTTTGATCTATTGGTACACCCAACTACTGCACAAAATTAAGGCATTTTAACACTCTTTTGTTCTACAAATATAATTAAAATTATTTATAAGTTACTTCAATGCCATACACAACAAACCCTTGTTTGTCCTCCAGGAGCCATATTGAATTTTACTTGACAACTGGTTGAATTGCTCTACTGTCAAATCCTGTGATGTCAAATAAACGTCGGATCGCATGTGGCGCGAGACGCTCGTAGCTTGACCCGTATGATTTATCTTTCTTTACGAGTTAAAAAGAGTATATATTTTCAGTTTTTTAACATATTGTTGGTTATTTGTTGACGCATTCTAATTTACAATTATTGTAGATAATGAAAGGATTATTGAAGAGCAAATTTATTATGCCCATTATGTTTTCAGTAATTTCAATCAATTCGCATGTAAAATTCACAGCACACAATCATATAAGGAGGTATTTACATTCCAATTCGCCGCTGCGCGCCGTTGAGAATTTTAATCGGATTCGTCACCGCGTCGCCAATCACGTCGTCCGGCCTCCGACTAGGCGCTTGTGTATATAGACGGTCGATCATAGTTGTTGACACAAGCTGCAATGTCATCATTACTATTAAGTGCTACTGGTTATCAGATGGCGCTCAGTTTTTACAAATTTTCAAGAACATTTCAATATTAAACTTTGTTAAGTTAGAAATTATTTTAAGTTGTTTTATAACAATTTTTAATAAGTATGTAACAGACAATACATAAAAGATAACGTAACGATTATCATTATATACATTAATAAGAAAATAACGGAAGCAGGTGTGTTTCCAGGGAATTAAACATTGTTGTCACCAATATCTCAATGCATAGATACCAGAATACCACCATTATCCTTTTCTGCTAAACTTCTGATGAGTAATAAGGTTGTTATAATAGTAATATATATTATGTAATTAAGAGATGAAGCGATACTTTAAATCCGAGAAGATGTATTATAACTCCGAGGCGCTAGCCGAGGCATTATAACATCTTCGAGGATTTAAAGAAGCTTGATCTCCGAATTGCATAAGTTGTTTTATTTTATTTCGTATTTCAATCCTAATTTCTTCCTTTTAAGATTAATCCGAATTTATTGTATAATGAAGCAAGTTACCTTGTCTGTGTGATCATACGCGTAACCAAAGAGATAAAAAGCAGCATGTCACGTGTGGCTGTTATACAACATCACATGATTTTTACGTTGCCAACAACAACGGAGATCAAGAACGTCTTGAACTCCGGTGTCATTGACAACGGAGATCAAGTTATACTTTATTTTACTAATTGTAGTATATAAACAATTGTTTGAAATACGAAATGAAATAAAATTATTTTTTTGTTCGTTTTATTAGAATTTTTACCTTTTTATACAATTTTAATAATTATTAATAAGTATATAACAGAAAATTAATAAGAATTAACTGATACAGCTATGCACCGCTGTGATTCCAGGAGATTGTGTACAGGGCCGCATCAATACTGAGCGCCGTCGTGCAAAGGACCCCGCACGTTTCTTACGGAAATTGGATATCGGTCATATTGGCAGAAATTGCGATACGTTGTAGTTTACATTATCCTAATCGAAAGTCTCCATGGCTACGAAGCTCTAAAATTAAAGCTACAGAGCACGGAAAGCAGGAAAAATTCATACTCCAGTATATGGATTTTTAACACGTACACCCTCGGCTACGTCATTTTTTGTGTATTTTGATTGTTTTTGGTCTATATTGAATCTAGCACCGCTGATCAATCATCAGGCTCGAACGTTACATCACCTGGACTGTTCGTGTTTCTACCACGCAAACATAGAGAATGTAGCAGAAGGTCAACTGAGACGCCCTGAAGATGTCTATAAAACACTTCCACCCACAGATTCCATCTTATTCACGACCGAACTGTTATGCGGCTACTACTCAGCTAGTTTAATAGACAACGCAGCAACAACACCTGGTGGCTTGAACTCGTTCATTTTATTAGAAATAATAAAACATCCGCAAAAGTTTATCGATGCCGTACGTACACGACTGCAATCATATCAGCAGCAGCAGCCTAAAACGTCAAAGACAACGTTTGCACCGTCATATTAAGAACACCATGGCGGAAATAAACTATCTTAGAAATAGGTTACAAAAATATTTGAACAATTGGCAAGTGTTACGTGATGATGATCAACTCATACTGTGTAATGAATAATTTGTCAAATAATATGTTACAATTGTCCATTAAATATATAGCAAAATAAATAATATGTATATCTAAACATTGATGTTTCATTTACTAGCACGACTAAGGGTGAAGGAGGGTGATGAGACTAGCATGACTAAGGGTGAAGGGTGAAGAGACTAGCATGACTAAGGGTGAAGGGCGACTATATATAAAAAGGTAGATCGTTATCAGCGAGAGAGTACACAAATAAAGCCGAAGATTTCCGACGGCGAACATCCTAAGCTACAAAACAGACGGTAAGTAGTCATACTATGAGAAGGAGAGAGAGAGAGAAAGAGTTTCCGCTTAGTGAAAGAGATAATAGGATCCAACCCCAGAGTTAGCGCTAAAATTCAAATCTAGGGCATGGGAAACCCAAGATGGCTCCTTCAAATGACAAATTTAAAAAAAGGCAGAAATGACAGATGCATAATTGACAGATTTAAAATGACAGATGCAAAATGACAGATGTATAATTGACAGATTTAAAAGGACAGATGCAGAATTGACAGATTTAAAATGACAGATGCAAAAATGACAAATGCATAATTGACAGATTTAAAAATGACAGATGCAAAAATGACAGATGCAAAATGACAGACGTATAATTAACAGATTTAAAAGGACAGATGCAGAATTAACAGATTTAAAATGACAGATGCAAAAAATGACAGATGCAAAAATGACAGATGCAAAATGACAGACGTATAATTGACAGATTTAAAAGGACAGATGCAGAATTGACAGATTTAAAATGACAGATGCAAAAATGACAGATGCACAATTGACAGATTTAAAATTGACAGATTCACAGTACAGATTCAAATTTTGCGCGCCACATGCTGTGATATAAAATGGTTGCCTCTACATTATACCGGCGGTAATACAGATTTCTTCATAAAGCCCTCTAGTCGTAGTACACAGTCTACCGGTAATACAGATCCCTTCATGACGCCCTCTATTAAGAACTAGCAGAACGACCGTAATCGGTGTGAAAAATAATTAAACACTAGCGCCCTCTGTTGTTTCCCTAGCAACACTAACACCATTTAGCCGAGCGCCGAACCAAATGCCGGTAATATACAAGGCCGGTAATACAGATTCCGTACTTCGAGACAAAGATCCCTAGATTAGAGAGAGATCGGCATAAAAAGTCCCCAGATTAGAGAGAGATCGACATAAAAAGACCCCAGATTCGACGTAAAACGACACTGGCGCCATCTGTTTTCCCCTAGCAACGACGCTACCATTTAGCCAAGTGACGAACCAAATGCCGGTAATACAGAATGTCGGTAATACAGATTCCGTACTTAACCACCTAGAGAGAGAGACAGACAAAAAGTAACCAGATTAGAGAGAGACAGAAAATCTAGGGTCCCTAGAACTGTCTGCCATTTATAATTTGTTTATATTAATCATAATCTGAAGTTACGGGATATAAAAAGTCACCAGATTAGAGAGAGACAGAAAATCTAGGGTCCCTAGAACTGTCTGCCTGAAGTGGCGCTTTACCTACTCCACGCTACAGGTCCACCACGACCAACCCATCTTCTAGGATATACTGCGTTTAAAAATTCCTCTTCGAACGAATAATCTGCCATTTTTGTACAGTAAATTAGAAAACAATGCTAATGACTTAATCATGACTTAGTCACGACTGAAAACAAGAACCTACTTGATTACTACCTACTTGATAATGTCTGAAAAGCTTAAAATGCGTTTGACCAGCGAATTCTTTTTAAATTCACTACTGGGTCCGTATTCTTGAGTTTCGCATAACAAGTCTCGCATACGAAATGACATAATTTTTACGTCATAAAATGCAACTTAGCCAATTAAATGTTAGAAGGTAATAGAGAATTACGTCATCTCGTATGCAAAACTCAAGAATACGGGCCCTGTAACTTAGTAACAAACCATTTGAGGATATATGTTTATATAGACGTTTCCTTATTATTAGTCGTAGAAGCCACCTGTGTATAGTCAACCTACCATTTTTGTTATACCCGTTATATGGTATTTCAATATATTTGATTCGATATATCGTTTAATATATCATATTGAAAAATAAACAATTTTTGCCATCCCTATCAAATAGTGTACAGGTTTACTGAGACCAATAAATACTCCATACTTCTAATACGTTAAATTTTCCACAAATAAATCCTTCAGAATTAGCATTGAAGTTGAAGATAACCTCTAAGGCAATTTAACAAGAGTAACCTATCACAGTGAAATACTTTCTAAATAGTAAATGTTCTGAAATATGTCTTAAGATAATTAAAAAAAACAAACAATACTATAAAAGAATACTTGTAATTAACCATGTTGTGCCACACATACAAAAAAGCCTTATATTATTGCCGTTGTTTTCTATATAGTCATTGCTTTTTCTTATTATAAGAAGCTGAGGACCTTCTGGAGTTTTTATAAAATTAGCAGCTGCTCTAACCCCTTCATAGCATGCTTCAACAGTTTCAAGTAGATTTTCGTCTAGTACATCAAAATGTGCTAATGGCCCCCCTTTGAACGAGATCATAAGCGGGTACTCAACACCTTGTGTCTTAGCCCAATCGATGGCTGCTCCATTATATTCTCCTTAAAATATGAATTTAAATTTATCAAGTTTACCTTTGTCTATAAAGAGATTATGACATGAGACTAAAATAGAATTTATGCAAACGAGAAGGAATGTGAAAAAATACTTACCACATATATGACTAAGTCTACCAACTGCAAAGTCCGACAAAATATCCTTTGCTTCAATAGCAGTTTTTATATTTTTAGCCATAGTCTGTATATTTTCATAGTCAGTTGTTCTTTCGTTTTTATAACCCCATGGGTAAGCTATAAAAGTTTCTCCACTATGAAAACTAAGATACGCCTTAATATCATACTTAGATTTAATAAAATTAGCAAGCGCTTCTGTTTCTGGCTCGGAAAAGGGCTTTTTTCCTGCATATAACTCTGAACCGTAGAATTTTTCTGGTTTTTTAGTGATTCCATTTCGCTTCCATCCTACATCAAAATTTCTGTCTAAATCAACTCCGGTGTAGTTCCCATATTCACGTCGATTATTTTTCCAATAGCGATCCTAAAATTTTACTAAAAGCATGGTTTTTTAACATACGCTAAGATTAATATAAGAGTATACATAAACGTAAGTGTATTCATATCCATCTGGGTTTAAAACAGGTAAAATGTACCACACCAAACCATGCAACATTTCCTGATTAGCTGCATTGTGTTCTACTAATTGATAGATTGTATATAAGGCAACAGTAATCCCTAACCATTCTCTTCCATGCATTCCAGCTTCAACTAAAACTGATCCAACATATCTCTCACGCGTGCTGGAATAGTTAGAATTTTTGATTTCTATTATGGTAATATTTCTTTGTTCTACTGATTTTCCTATTTGAATTAACTTGGCTGACTCAGGATATCGTCTGCATAAGTCTTTCAGGTAGTCCATAATCTGTCGACAAAAGAGTAAATCTAGTTGCCTATTTCAGATCATTGAAGAAGAGTAATGTATAATATATAGTGTGTCTCAGGTTTTATTGGACAAGAGGTACTCCTAATAAACTTCTGCTTGCTAAAATAATGTGCTTCAGTGAAAACCGTTGAAACATTAATATTATTTAAAATTCGTTATTACAGAGTTACGATTACTTTAATAATTAATTTCCAAAGTTTTGAATTGAAATATTATTTGCTATTCCTGCGAAGCGACATTGTAATTAGGTAAATATCATATTTCTCTATTCAAAATACTGCAATGCTTATTACCAAAAATAGCGTTGATATTATTTACCTCCGTGTTTAATCATACCAAGGACACACTATACGAGGACAACCATGAGGGTCTCTATACTTTCCAAGATTACATATGTTTCGTTAAAAAATGAGTGGTGTTTCGAATTTACGATATAAGACAATCTTGTACATTTATGATTTAAGTTCGTTTGATGCACCTTATACAATTCTTAAATTGATAACAATAGGAGTTTTGTGGAAAACTTTGAGAAAACCGGGAGGAAAACACGAAATTGCAGCATTTAATATAGTCTTGGATTACTATGCAAGCAGGACGGTTAGGTAATGCTTGTTCAGTTCTAACAGTTCTATATTTATAGTATAGTTTAAAGAATGATACGCGTACCATATAACGGTACTTGCACTATGTAAGTTAGAAAAGAGTCTTTTCCCGATATGATACTTCGTGCTAAACATCTCTAAAAAGAAAGAAAGTTATGTATATTTTTCCACATGGCCCAAGTAAAATTATCCTAGAAGATCACCTTTGAGGGATTTTGACGCGAACATATAGCCTTTAACATCCAAGACAATTCCATCTCCACTAGGTATATATCAGACTTCTTCTTTAGGTATAATCGAATGGGGTTCTGTCGAAAGTGCACAGAGCCTTTAATTTGGTAGCTCAGTGTGACTAAATCCTAGGTATATTCTAGGCCAACCGCGCACGCTTGGGAAGTCCTCGCTCCAACCAGTGAAAACTGGCAGCAGTCGCCTAAGAGAGTGACGCGCTAGTTAAGCGTACATTAATTCCTCGCCCGAATAGGAACAATGGTAGTAAGTCTTCACGTAAATTTGCAACGATATATAGAAACAATTTTTGTGGTTGGTAGGGAGGCGCCTGGCAGATAGTGATGGTTGATTCCCTGTGTTGTGTTGTAGTTGTAAGCAGTTGTAACAAATACTGTAGTTAAGGCAAAGGGGTTTTCGTTTATTTCCGATCAATTTGGAAATACAGACAGTTAAGCAATCACAAGAAAATGCACATATTGAACTTAAATGTATTCCAATTATTCGTCAAGAGATGCTTTAAAATTGGGAATGGGAATCAGATGTACTGAGAAAATCTCCAACACCTGACTTTGAGAAGTTAGTGACTAGAAAAAGATAAATTATCAGATTTGAAGGAGGTAATAAAAATGTATGCGACACTCTCTGAAAAGGCGTCCCCAAAAAGATCTTAAACTAGAATTGGCAGAGAATGATCAAAGCCTCTACAGATCCTGAACAAACTGGAAATCTAAACAAAGACTTGACGAAGACGAAGAGAGGTAAAGAGTCATTCAAACCATTGAAGTATAGGGTTTCATACAATTGTTCGACTAGCAGGCCATCCAATTATTTAACTTTTCAAATTCGGTTTCAAATAATCCAATTTAAACAATACTCTAGCCTATTCTAGATAAATTCAAACATGATCGCAATTCTTTGGGGGAAAAAGAAATGGGGAAACTATCGGCGTTTGGAAACATTATTTCGAATGATCCCGAATATAGTTAGGCCGAAAATACTGCATAATTTTCAGACACAGCGGCTCCATATCACGAAGGAAACTCCAGGAGTCTCCATTTTTGCTGAAAAGAATAAAGCGGTATAGACCTCTACAAATTTACCATTAGGGGAGCTACCAACGTGCAAGCTATATGCTGCTGCCATAACAAAGTGTCTTTTAATTCTGATATAATAAATCGATTAATATGAGAATTTTTAAAATTATTTTAGGCAATCAGAAAATATCAGCCTTTGCAAATTGCCAATATCTTTGGTAATTGCACAAGAATTTAACTTGGTTGAAATTAAATTGATACGTATAATATAAAACATGTGAACACATCAATTAAATTGATTCTATCATTTCTTAATTTAATAATTTAAAATTAATTAATTAATACCCCAAGAAAAACGTATTCGTAAAGTTTTATTTGTAATTATTTTATAAAATAATTATAGTATTTTTTATTATAAAATTCATAATTTTGTAATAAAATTAATAGATATAAAGATATACAGTTTGCCAAAACTCGAACATTTACTAATACTGAATGCATGTACAGCATGAAAGATATAAGGAGCAATTTAAGTAAAATAAATAAAGGCACCATTTTTACACTAACGTTGACCGGCTACATATTTCGTAACAGCTGATGCATAATCACACAGGAGTACATATCGCACTGCTAACTTATTTGCTTGACCATAAACGCAATTGATTAGTAGACTGTTAAATATATCAAATAAACTAAAAATCAATTCCAAAAATTAATGGTAAAACTAGGGGAGAATTTAATATAAAAAAACATAATCAGTTAATTCAGAAATTAAAGAAATCTAACTAAATGAGATGAAAAATGTCAATTCTAAAAAAATTATAGAAGAACTTCATTACAATCAGACCATAAATAATAGATTACGATAATTAAACTTTTCTTATATTTAAAATGTTCAAACAGACTCCCTACTTCTGCTTGACAATCACCTAAACTTCTCATAAAAACAATTAGACAGCGTGATTAATTGTGCATGCAATCGACCAAAAGTGCGATCTTCTAATTAAATCTATTTCGTGCTGGTTTTGATTTTCTAATGAAAGTCTACTTCTTAATATGTTTCGTTCTTTTTTGCTACTAGAAAATCATCAGTCGTCTTTAAGTCATGGCCATTTCCATATAGCAAAACAATTTGAACGTCCAGAACGTAAATTTTCAGAAATGAAAACCAGCGTTTAATAGACCTGATAGGAAAAGTAAATTTAAACTTAAACAATTAAGTAACCAAAATTTTTTTATTCGATTAAAGAAAGTAAAAAATAAACATGTCCAATAGTAAAATTAATTGGCGGCCCGGCTGGCCTAGCGGTGAAGATTCTGTCGCACTACTCCTACTATACGCTATAATGGTACTTACTGAGCAAAGCCATTCGGACCGAACGTGAGATCATTCTTCAATCCTCGAAAAATGTTTCGGCTCCAGGATGGATCTCATATATGTATGTATGTATGACCTTGATGTTGGTGCTCGTAATCAAATAAAAAAAATAAATACAACTGACACTACGAAGTTGTCTCATCATATTCTTTTACTAGAAATGTGCGACTACGCTATCTTTTTTTATACCAGTTATTTACTATTTTCTTTCGCTAATTAAAATTCAATACAGATCATAGGAAACCAGCTTGTCGGAAACAGTGTAATACAAAAAAAAATAAAAAGATTATTCATTGATTTATCTCATTTAACAGTAGATATAATAATAAATTGCGCTTATGACTCAGCAAAAGGTTGAATATAAAAGTAATTTTTTACATTTCTTTATTAGGCAATAATTGTCGTGTAGAAAAATGAAAATCTGCCACGAAATCATGTAGCGGTCAACACGAGTGTATAAGTGAAAAGGAAGTAAATAGCTCGCCCTGCTTTGTTATATACAGTGCTATATATCTACCATGCAATATATGTAGATAGTACAAAAGAACGTGCTGTATAATTGGTTGCTTATGTGTGCATAATGCTTTAACTCAATTATTTTCAAATGCAACATAGGGAAATTCCAGATATTACAATTTAATTTAATAGCGCTGGATACGTAAAACGTTCCTATTTCCTAATAGCTGTAACTCCAGTACATGCATTTGGTAATGGTAACAACTCGAGTTTTGTCTATTAATTTGAAAACTACACTTTTTATAATAAAAATTTAACTGTTTAGCAGCTTTAATAATAATATTTAATTGTCATAAAGAAAGGAAAATGTTCCAGTAAATTAGCCGAAGATTTTCTTAAGATTAATTGGCGTGTTCACGTGTTCTGTATTGTATCAATTTAAATTTAGTCAAATTTCGTTAAATCTCGCGTGTAATTACCAAAAATATATTCAGCATTTGATAAGTACTATTCTATATATTTTCTGTTTTTGCAGAATATTTTAAATAACGGCTAAATGTTATTTTTTTAGCCTCCTCTTATTTATATCCAATATGAAATGCTATGAAGGGATGCATTTATAGAAATTTAAAATTGACCTTTGAATCTCCCTCATGTATGTATGTATACTTAGTCTGTATGGACAGAAAAGAGCGAGGACACGTGGGACAAAAACAAAGCTAGTTTCAATTCTTTAATGAAAATATTATAAAAGCAAACATTTCATTGACAGTTATGTTTATAAACATAATAAACTTACAAAATGTAAACCGACAGTAAAAAATGTGTGTGGACGGTTTGAATTTCGCAGTGTATTTCACGTTGTTATGGACTATTGAAATGTGTTGCGTCAACTCGTGACTTTTTCGTTTATATTGTTGTGATTTGCCACGTTTTTTTTTGGGTTTACATTGATTTCTTGCTTTATTTGGCGTGTTTAATTATAATATTAAGTAAAAGAAATTGATAATAAATAATTTTTGACGTAAATAATTTTGTAATAAACCTATACTACTCCCTTTTGAGACGCCACTGTAAAATAAAAAAGGATAAAAATGTCTGATAAGTATTGGTGTTGCCAACGTGACAATAATTTAATGTAGCGGTAAAGTGAAACCGTCCTCAATCATTTTGGATCGCACTGTACATTTATGTACATATAGAGTTCAAGACTAATAAAGAAAATCAAAGAAAATTACATACTGCCTGTTGAATTGAAGCTTGTAACACTGTCATATAGAAATTCATATTGCCTGATAGAACTCACAAACGAGAACCACAATTAGCCTTGAAATATAACTAGGACCGAGTTTCAAAATCTTAAAGAGTTGTTGGTAGAAGAAAACGGACTTGAATTGTTACAAAAATAACGACAGGTGTTAAAATGCTGATTTTTAACAGATCTGTGTATCTGTTCCCAAGTATCTTCTTATTAACTTCGACCTCAATTGCGGGTATTGGTTTTCTTATGAATACTATATGAAGGTAAGATCTGGAATTAGGTTGGAAAAGCTTGTAGCTTAGGTTATTGGTATTGTGTAGACTGTTTTGCTTCTTCAACAGTTCAACGATTACAGGTGATGGTCATAAAATACTCCTTAACGAAAAGGCATGAATACCAAGGGGTCGAATATCTTTTGGAAGAAAGTTGTCCGTATTTACCTTATTTGGTATTTTCTTTTCACTTTGCAAGTCGTTTTCAGAAGTGATACTGTGACTGGAGAGTGTGAATATTTGGAAATATATATACCTGTGACTCACACCCAGGCTCTTTGCATGTATGCTACTTTTGTATATATATGTATATATAATTTAAGAATCTAGGTAGGTGCACTGTTCTGTCGAATCTGATTCAGTTATTGACATACTCTATGGTTAGTAGGAGTTGGTACAGGATGGAATGTGCAATTTTAAACCTAAATAATAAGTTTTTCTGGTAGTCCTAAAACATAGGCCCGTCTATCGCAGTCAAGATACAAGTTGTTTTTGCGAAACTAAACCAATTTCTTTCTCACCTATATGCCAACTCGTCATAGTTTACCCTAATTATAATTTGTTTAATTTTTTTTTTCATTTATACTTAAGAACACTAAATGATCATTAACTCAAAAATACTACGCAATACTTACAAAATCATACTGAAGATACACATTAAAAGAAATTGCTATTAAAGAAGGCATCATTGGTGTTACTAACTCTGCGTCTGTGTTGTCGGCATCTTTATAAGATCTACAATTAATGGGTAAGCACATCTTAGAACATTCTCTTACTAAAGCATTTTGAATCTAACTTGGAAAAATTCTCAACAATAATTTTATAGTCGATGCGGTGTTCTCGTAGATTTATTCGCATAGCTGTTTCGTGTGGTGGAACAACAACAGGCAAAGGAGATTCTACAACCCGTCTGTGGGACAAGAATATGTAATCCTCTTTTCCTGATAACTCGAATGACAATATCTCATGTAATTGTTCTTTTGAGCTCGGCCTTATCGAAATGACGGAATACGCGTCGTAATGCTTAATATCACTGAAAATTAAGTTTCATAACATAGATAGAACTATATTGATATTTGCAGCATAACAACTTACGGCTCTTTAAGTTCATCTGTTACTTCTTCCAGCTCTGTCGATATATTGTAAGGTACTGTTTGAATATCAGGAGCTGTCCTGGTTGTTTCCTCGTCATTAAAATCCAAAAAATCTAAACAATCGAAAATAATATCTTAAATGCTATTTCACAGGATAGCGACAGTAAGGAAGAAAATACTTTAATAATTTTCATTTAGTTCAGAAAGTTAGTGTAAACAGGTAAACAAAAGCATTTAGGCAAGATACAATGTCATCGATAATTGATTTTAATGGAATACTTGTTTATTCTATGGCAAGTATATACCAATTATAAATAAATCCGCCAAGGCCGCATACTTGCAAAATAAAATTCAAGCCAGATATTATTAATAGTCAAGAAGGTGGCACAAATAAACACATTCTTGGTATGCTTCCGAGGATAGATCACGGCCTCTCGATCTCCGTGGGAGTATATTCTAGTACTATCTTTCATAACGTGTAGACGTGACGAGATGTCGGCTTGTAATAAATGCAAATCTAGTGTCAATCTACGTAACAAAAATAACCTAATTAATTCTATTATGTGTGCTATATGTCGAAATTCGTTTCACTTGAAATGTGTAAATTTGGCCATTGAAGATGTGAATTTTTTGAACTCTAAAAATGAAAAATGGAAATGTGAAGATTGTTTAAAAAACCTAAAATCAAACCGAGGTGATGATAGTTTAGTTCAGGCTGATGGGGAAATCGATGATAACACAGGTGAATATAATCTAAACTGTGATAACTTAACTTTAAAAGACATTTTAAAAGAATTTAGTAAATTACGTGACCATATTGATAGCGTTAAAAATGATTTAAATGACTCTATTGAATTTTGTTCTCATCAAGTTAATAACTGCATCACCATGTTAGAAGCCCAAGATAAAAAATTAAAAGAATATGAAACAAAAATCCAAACATTAGAATCAACTAGTGCCAAGTTGAACAAAGAAAATAAAGAACTGAAGGCGAAACTAAACGAGTCTGAACAATACAGCCGTTCTAACTGTGTCGAGATTCACGGAGTTCCAATGCTCGAAAATGAAAATTGTTTGACTGTTGTTCAACATGTTGGTAGAGCTCTTGATTTTCCTATTCAACGCTCTATGATAGATGATTGTCATCGCCTCCAGAAAAACAAGTACAAACCAGATGAACCTCCTACTATTATCGTAAAATTTGTCAGCCGCCTTGATATAAAAGAGTTTATCCAGAAACGTAAAATAAAGCGTAATTTATCTACCAGGCATTTGTGTGAGCCGTTCAACAAAATAACTGAAGCAAAACCAATCTATGTTAATCAGAATTTAACTGTTGAAAATAAGCTACTGTTTTCAAAGGCCAGAGAGACCGCTAGACGTCTTGGTTATGCATTTTGTTGGACTAACAATGGCAAAGTCTTAGTTCGTAAACAAGCCCGTAATCCTGCTATCCATATTACCTGCATAGATGACATTGCCAACCTAACACCAGTCAGTCATGAGGAACGTGGAAATATCCCGAGCGGCCAACCCTCAAAATGAATTATGAAAAACAGTTGTCTATTTACTATCAGAATGTGAGAGGCCTAAGAAGTAAAACTGATCAGTTTTTGACCAGTTCTTCAGCTGGTGATTACGATTGCCTCGTGTTAATTGAGACCTGGCTTAATGACAATGTTTACGATTCTGAGTTGTTCACACCTGATTATAATCTGTTCCGACGAGATAGAGATCTAAGAAGATCTCACAAACTTGATGGTGGTGGTGTTGCTTTCGCAATTAAGTCCTGCTTCCAAAGTGTAAGAAAATCCGAATATGAAACTGATTTAGAAGATCTTTGGTTGAAAATAAGCTTTGACCGAAATGGTGTTTGTTCTCTGTTTGTGTGTGTAGTTTACTTCCCTCCTGACAGCAAGAAGGAAGACTATCTTTTGTTTTTCACTAATTTGAATCGCCTGTTGCCTCTGTTAGATCAGCAAGTCCTAATTATTGGTGATTTTAATATTACTTCGGATTCAAATATACATAGGGAATTCCAAAATTGTTTGAATTTTAACAATTTAATGCAAGTTAATACAGTTTTTAACGTAAACAACAGAATGTTGGATCTTGTAGTAACAGGCCTGAACAATGTAGTTGTTTCTCAGTCACTTGATCCTCTTGTTCCCATCGATCACCATCACCCAGCTCTTGATATTTGTTTAACCTTTCGTTTATTAAGGAATCGTGATGTTCTTGAATCAGATGAAGATTTACACCATAAATACAATTTTAAAAGGGGTGATTTCTTGCAGCTTTGTCATTTGCTTCGTGATCATGACTGGTCTCCCCTGTATAATCTTACTGATGTAGATCAAGCTGTAAGTTATTTTTATTATGTTTGTTGGGGTGTATTAGATGTTTGCTTTCTGAAAATTAAACAACATAAGAAACACTATCCTCCTTGGTATAATATACAAATAATAAAGGATATTAAACGAAAGGAAAGACTGCATAAACGATATAAGCAAACGCGGTCTGAGATAGATTACATTGCTTTCAGTGATCAAAGGAGGAAAATCAGGCGTGATATAAGTATTAGTTTCAATTTGTACCGTGAAGATTGTTTCAGTAACACGCAGGATTTTTGGAAATTTGTTAGATATAAAAAGAACAACAGAGGGAACGATGTTATCATGTCTTACAATAATATTCAGCTTAATTCAAAGAAAGATATCTGTCAAGCTTTCAAAACTCATTTTCAGTCTGTTTATCTACAAGATCCTCCTAGTCTAAATGTTGACTCTGTGGTAAATGGTACGACTCATCCTATGGTAGATGTGTTAAACAGTCCTTCTATTGCGGAGATCGACGTCGCTCGAGCTATTAAGAAACTTAAACCAAAAAAATCCTGCGGTTTCGATGGCCTACCTGGTTTTATGTTTAAAGGGTGCGCAGAATACCTTCTTAAACCACTTACTTTTATTTTTAATTTGTCTTTGGTAAAATCTGTGTTTCCTTCTGCTTGGAAAGTTGCTAAAGTTTTCCCTGTGTTGAAATCGGGAATGAATAAATCAGATGTAAAAAGCTTCCGTCCCATAAGTGTTATGTCTGTTCCTTGCAAAATTTTTGAATCTATTCTGTACATGAAAATTTTCAACCATGTAAAAAATGTCATCAGTCCACATCAGCATGGTTTCGTAGCTAGGAAATCGACAACAACGAATTTACTACAAATTGTGGAAGACATATCTGAAAATTTTGAACAACGTCAACAAGTGGACGTCATATACACAGATTTTGCCAAAGCTTTCGACAAGGTGCATCATGATGTTTTACTTCAGAAGCTTCATTTTTTATGGTTTTTCAAAACATTTGTTGGAATTTTTTGCATCCTACTTACACCAACGGAAACAGTATGTTCTATATGAAAATGTTGCTTCGGAAGTATTTACTATCTTATCATCAGTATGTCAGGGGAGTACACTGGGTCCTTTGCTGTTTTTATTAGTCATAAATGATTTACCATCCAAAATTCATAATTCAAATTTACTTATGTTTGCTGATGATGTCAAGTTGTATAAATCTATATCTAGTATAAACGACTGTTCAGATCTCCAAACCGATTTGGACACCTTGGTAAATTGGAGTTATGAAAATAAACTGTCATTAAATGCTTCGAAGTGTAACTATATTACCTTCACATTGAAGCAAAACAAAATTAGTTATGACTATAGAATTGAAGGTCAGAGTTTGGACAGAGTTTCAAAAGTGAAGGACCTGGGAGTTTTATTAGATTCCAAACTATCCTTTGATGACCATATAGAACTGATCTCAAAAAAATCTTTGAAAATGTTAGGATTTGTTATAAGAAATTGCCGAGGAATTAACATACATCTAAGCACGAAACTATTTTATGGGCTAGTCAGAAGCGTGTTGGAAAATAATTCAGTAGTTTGGGATCCTTTTTATAAAAAACACCTTCTGTGTTTGGAACGTATTCAAAAAAAGTTCTTAAAATATTTATATTTTAAAGAAACTAGGTTGTTTGTTGATCATATTGATTATGAAATGTTGTTGAATAGATATAATTTCAAGTCTCTAAAGGAAAGGAGATCTCAGGCGGCATTATTAGAGCTTTATAAATTAGTGAATCATCATATTGAGAGTCCCCATCTTCTTGGGAAATTAAATTTTAATATAAATACTTGTGCAACAAGAAATGAATCTCTTTTTTATTTGAATGTACCTCGTGTAAATGTAAATGCCAACGCACCTATCTTTAGAATCTGCAGCATATTTAACCTAAACTGTAAAGAGCTAGACCTTTCCCTGTCAAAAGATAATTACCAGAGACTGATTAAACGTAAGCTCAAACTATATTTTGTTAACAGCTACCAATGAATGTGTAGTGACTTCCCATTTATTGATTATTGTTTGTTTATTATTCTTTATTTATGTTCTGTGTTAGTTTTGTATTTTTACATAGATATTTACATTTCATGAAATATTTCTTTTATCTATTCGCATGTGTGGCCTTTTTATATTTATATTATTATTATTAATTTATGTATATATTACTTTATGAACTAGATTTATCTATTTAAAATTTTATCTTTTGTTACAAACTCTCGCATATAAATTTATATTTTAAAACTATTTATATATCAGAGTACTAGACGTATTGTTATTATTGGTTAATGTGTCTGTATTTTGCATGTAATGAGGTACTATTCCTTGTATGCAAATAAATATTTTATTATTATTATTATTATCATCTAGATATTTAAGGTAGGCTGGAAGGCATACAAATTGCTTTGATAATAACACAAAGTTATTAATAATTCTTATACTTTGGTGTTTTGGTGACTTTAACTGTAAGTTTTTTCATTATGATGCAGTGTTCTTTTCTTTATTTCTTGAAGCAAAATATCCTGATAGTCTGGGAATTCTGCAATCTATATTTTTGTTCGGAGATATCCAGTACTTTTATTATATTTTAAATAGACTTCCCTGTCGGGCTTTGTAGTCCTTGGTTTGAGATTAAACAAAAACATACTTATTTAATTATAAAGGTTATTCTCCTCATGACAACAATTAATATTGACAATAATAACACATTCACCGTATCACGCATCAGCGGACTTCGTATCATGGTTATGGACATCTAGTACGACTTAAACTGGCCTTTGATAGGTTTCAGCACCGGTCTTTACATCTGCGACACGGACAACTTCATCTTTCCCAGGGTAGTCATCACACCTTCTTCATGTGAATCCACATTGTAAGTTACGTAAAAGGGCTTCTTAATTGACTTTAGCTGACTCTCCCATTTCCACTAGTTAGATGGGAGTGGGGGGGGGGGGTGCTACTGGATTCCCTTATGATTCATAGTATTGCATATTTTCGATTGATTCAATCCATGATGAACTTCCTTCAAAATCATTTCTGCTCATCGGAAATTGGGTCCATTATCAAAATAAATGGCATTTGGCGATTCACAACGGGAAATAAATTTTATTGCCGTGATGCACAAATCAGTGGTAACTGAATTTACAATTTCCACTTGTGGTCATACCGGTGAACAAGGATCCATATCGTTTCTCGTTCCTTCTTCCACTGTGACTGGGTCCAAAGCAGTCCAATCCAGTATGGGTAAAATAAATGACTGTCAATTTAAAGTCTTGACACCGGAACTTAACCCCTTAGTAGAGCAGCAGGCTGAGCGCCGGGAATTTTATAAGCTTGACCTCTTGACTATGAGTTTCGAACAACAGCAATGAATCGCATGTATGCAGTGCAGCTGTCGTAACTCATTCGTTACTGGCTCTTGTCCATAGCAATTTGCTCTTCTGTGATGATGGTCAGTGATTAATCTTGTTATAGTGTTTTCAGGAAGAAGAATTGCAGGAAACTCAACCTCCATCGGAACATTCGCTGTGTTCAGCCATTTCATGTCAGGACACCATCTTCATCGAGAAATGAGGTAACGTTTTCCTTTAAGTAATTTCTGTAGCGATAAACCCAATCGTTGCCAGAAAAACTTTCTAGATTCAGTTGTGGAACACCTTCAATAATAATAAGTAGGAATTCTGTCCTGAATTCCAGTTGTTTTTCTGGTATTTTCTGGTTACTCTTAGCAGTTAAGTTGGACCAGTCTGAAATTTTCCCCATCTATTCAGCAACGTTGAAATCGCTCGAAACCCTTTCTCAGTCAGCTACATTAGTAGTCTCGTGGATCTATTAACCTAAGTATTCGATGAGACACAAATTGTTGATGACGGCGACCATCTGATATAGCACAGTCTTGCTATTTGTTCAAAGGTAAGTTTTACTTGACCTAATTGTGTGTTGCCTTAGATGTAGGTGGACAATCTACTTTTCATCACTGCACCTTATAGTTTTAGTCAGCGGATAGACGCTTCAGTGGTGACACACGGGCCTTGGCAGCGACAAAGGCGATATTTATATGGACCTAAGCCTTCACAAGAGAATAAGTCACACATGCAAATGCTGCTTCACTTGCGTCACAGAAGATATAAAGCTTGGATGCTTGCACCGGTCACTTGTCGTGCCGACGCTATGATTTGATTATTGAAATCAAATATTTTCGTGGGTTCTTCTATTTATGGTAGAGCAATGAGACTCACAATGTACTTAATTCTTTTTATTTTCAAGTATCAGAAAAAAGACAATCGTTCTTATGAATGATTGAAAATATAATAACAATTTTTTTATCAACATGACATCAGCCCTCTTTGATTTCATTTAGTACACTTTTAAATCATCCCCAAAACCACCACACAACCCCCCACTAAAATCTAAATAACATGGGTGTTGTGACTGATTTTAGTTAAAGTAAGAAAAGTAGAAATAAATAAATAATATAAACTACAAATATATTAACAAAATATATTTTTTTTCAATTATTATATTTCCGAACCTGGACGCAGAGTTTTAAATAATTTCAAGTTTACAACATTTTGTTTTGAAACTTCGCGTCCCTGCACATTCCCTAGTATATACGAGTTAGGTCCAGCCTGCCTGACAACCCAAAATGGACCCTCGTATAATAAGAAAAACTTTTTGATTGAACGGGCTTCTGCTGACGACTGGTAGTGCGTCCTTGCCAGTTGTTTTCTTATTCGCTCTTTCCGCCCGACGACGCGCCCTCGAAAGCAATCTCTCCCGAACCAACACCCACACTGACTCCAAAGGTTTATCCACCCCCTCAGACTTAGGAAATTCTATAAACCCTTCAATAGAATTAGAACCCTGCTTACCAAGTTGAAGAAAATTGGGAGAAAACCCGGTGCTTTCGTTTACGGCATTGTTCAACCAATTCTCCACCGACTTTATCATTCCTGCCCATTTAGTATGCTGCTCGTGACAGTAAGTCCGTAACATGCGCCCAACTTTCTTGTTGTATCTCTCCGTCATATTTCCCTGAGGGAAATAGCGATGTGTATTTAGCCCTTATACCTTCCTTAGACAAGACCTTCTCCCATGATCTACTTTTAAACTGGGTTCCGTTGTCACTCAGAATACATTCTGGCCTTTGAACATTCGGGATGTAATCCTTTAGGATTCTATTCAAAATGGATACAGTGGTAGCCCTTCGCAACGCGTACAACTTGATAAACTTAGAAAACGCGTCTACAATAACCAATAATTGCGTGACTCCACCGCGTGCCATTGGCAACGGCCCAATAAGATCAACAGAAACTAACCTCCCCGGTTTGTCAACAACCGTTTGTTTGTTTGTCCATTACCACCGAGTTAACCAGTCCCATGCTCGTTTTCGAGCATTTGGCCTTTTGACACAAGTCGCACGATGCTACGATTTGTCTAATATGCTTTTGCATTTTTGGCCAATAAAATCTTTCCAACATGTGATAATATGTTTTCGCTTTGCCACAATGGCCAATATCTTTATGTTGAGCAATAACCAGAACCTTCACTTGATTTTGAGGAACACATAATTTAAATCCCCGACTGGTATTATTGCCCCTTTTAAACAATAACCCTGCATGCACCACAAACCAATCGAAATCTCGTATAGAATCCTTGGTAAAAACATGAACTTCCCTCTCTATGCTCTCAAGAAATTCTATTTTATCGCGGATCCACCCTTGCTTTAGTTGCTCCTCGGGCATGGCTTCAAAATTTTGTTTTAAATCCGCGTAGTTATCCGTAAGCTTAAGTAATGAAATCGAAACATTATCAGAAACTTCAGAGCCCTTGCAGTATTCTATTGTAAACTGGAATTCTTGAATGAACATTATCCACCGTGATAATCGAGCTGACCGTAGTTTACATGTTAAAAGAAAACTTAAAGATTTGTGGTCCGATAGAACAATCAAATCCCTACCCAATATTAACGTACGCCACTGTTTTAGACAATGTACCACTGCCAACGCTTCCTTTTCCGTGGTTGTGTAATTTAACTGAGTGCTCTTAAAAGTGCAACTCGTATAAGCAACAACCTCCCTTTCCTTTGAAATTGACAATTGAAAAAGACAACCCCCATAGCATAGTTTGAGCTATCTCACTGTATATAAAAAGTTTTATCTAAATCCGGATGAACTACTAATGTAACATTACGTTACGCGGTTTTAATATCCTCAAATGCCCGTCTTTCAACTTCGCCCCAACGCCATTTTTCATTTTTTTTAATAGGCTCAACAAAGGTACCGTGAGATTTGCGTAATTTTTGCAAAATCGAAGATCGTAATTTACCAACCCTAGAAAACCTCTTAATTTCTTAATGTTGCGAGGGTTAGGAAAATCAGTAATTGCATCGACCCGTTTTGGATCAATCGAGACCCCCTCAGAAGATATGATTTGACCCAAAAATGCCACTTTTTCCTGGATAAATTGAGACTTTCTCAGTTTAACAGTTATGCCCTCTGCTTTAAATTTACAAAATATCTTGTTTAAGTGTTGGAAGTGTGTTTCAATATCGTTCAAGAAAACTAATAAGTCATCTACGTAAATAAATGTGAAGGAAGTACATTCTTCCCCCAAAACCCCATGTAGGCATGTTATTAAGCTCGCCATCGATGTAGAGAATCCAAATGGCAAACGCGCGAACGTATACGACTTGCCTTCGTATACAAACCCCACATATTTTGTATGCCCCACTTTTATTGGTATTTGCCAATACGCGGCTGTTAAGTCAATAGTGCTTAAGACTTGACCTTTTTTGAAATCTAAAATTAATTCGTTAGGATTAGGTGGGTTCACAAAATCCCTTGATAATTTTGAGTTTAAGGTACGTGCATCCAAACATACCCTAACGGATTTATACCTTTTGGTGACCGCGACCAACGGGGAAATGTATTCCGACTTTTCTTTTTTAATAATACCCCATGACAGCATTTCCTCAATTTGGGATTTAACTTGCTCTCGGTATGTAAAAGGAATCGGATAAGAAGGGACGTTAAATGACGTTTCATCCTTCATTTCTATTTCATGTTCATAATTTTTAACTTTCCCTGGGCATTCGGAAAAAACATCCTCTTTGCCCTTAAAAATTGAATAATTTTTTCTTATTTTCCTCGGAAGTCTGTGAACTTTGAGCCGCCCGCTCAAAATCAGAATCGTTATACTTATGCTTGGAAATGTCTGAGCATAAGTTAATATTCAAAGAATTGTCCACCCCGTTTCTAAAATTGAAATTTACGGACTGGGTTGCATTATT
Organism: Agrypnus murinus; assembly: GCA_929113105.1. Lineage (NCBI taxonomy): Eukaryota > Metazoa > Arthropoda > Insecta > Coleoptera > Elateridae > Agrypnus > Agrypnus murinus. Next base: position 213,940,173 of record OV816025.1, read on the forward strand.
AACAGTAAAATGAAAAACAGATTTCTTAAAATCTAAATGAGCTTTATATTTGCTCAACCAATCGCATCCAAATAATAAATTTTTATTTAACTTTGGAATCACAAGACAGCATAGGTCTAAGTGATCCCCATTTATTTCGACCGGTACCAGAACCTGGTATTTAACTCTTTCTGTTCTTCCTCCCACAGCTACGGCTATAGTCACGTTTGATACTGGCAGGGAAGGATAATTCTACGTTTTATTAATTCTATTACAAAAATCTTCCGAAATAGCAGTAACATCACTTCCGCTATCAATTAATACGTCCATAACGTCATTACCAACCTTGACAGGAATGACAGGTGTAAACATCTTTTCCTCAGATTCCGAGTTGTAATCGGAATCTGACAAAAAGTCATTTGGATCTTGGTTAAATCGAGTAATGATGTGAACATCGGAATTTATGAAGTTATTACTATTAGAATTTGTACTATTGCTTTGGTTGTTATTATTGCGCGTAACAATCGACCTACCTTCATTTTTAGCATAATTTCTGTTCGGACCCATACGGTTAATTTGAGTGGGCTCATTAACATACGTTTCATCGATTTTTCGATTCGTATTCGTATTTCGTATAGGTATTCGTTGACCTCGTCGATAGTTTTACACCCTAGCGTGATAATACCCCTTTGAATTTCTGCGGGAAAATGTTTAGAAAGCATTTCGACCAATTTTACGTCATCTACCTTTTCAGGTAGAAATCCCGCTTGATTTACTAAGTTAACAAAGTATTCGGATCTACAGCCCGATTCGAAACGACCATAATTTAATTGTAGGAATAAATCCCTTTGTTTATCAACCCCCCAGAACCTATTCTGGAACGCCTCCTGAAAATCATCAAAATTTAAAGCTTGGTTCCTTAATGGAGCCCCAGTCGGCAGCTATACTCCTCAAACAAGAGATCGCGAGACCCACCTTGCAGCTGTCAGGCACCCCGGCTTCCTCGAAAATTTTAGTAATTTTCTTTAAAAATAACATGGGATGTAATTTGGAATTGGGGTAGAAACAAAGATTACTACCACCCAACTCCCGCCAGTTTGTTATATATGATCTATCAAGTTTTGTTGATGAGGGACCTCTCTCAGATTTAACCCTTTCTCCAATTTCGCTAACATTCTGGGCTAAAGCACCCACGGTTTTCTGCAGATCAAGCATACCTGATGCGAGTTGCTATAAAATCTGATCTAGATTTTGTTCTGACATGACTGTCTCTCTATTTTTCCCACTTTTCTTTTCAGGCATATATCAGTCAAAACATTACCCTATCATATACTTAAATCTAGTACACAACACAATGAACAATATAATACAAAGCAAAGAAAATATTACACCAATAATCAATAAAACAATAACTGACCGGACTGCGTATTGCAAATGCCATGTGAACCAAAATACGCAATAAATGCAAAGCGTATTAAATGGATTTGCTTGCCAATTGATTTGAGGTTATCTCACTCAGCACCAAGTAGAGAAGTTTCGATACTTCACTTCTCAACAGGTCACCTCGGTGAATTGCCGCGCGTTGACTTTTTCTTCTTTATTCCACCTCTCGATGATGTATAAAGTTTCTTTAAAAATCCACATGAAAATCCTTAAAATATTTTCTCTTCTTTGCTCCAGTTTCATCCAGTAGTGCCAAAACGCACTGGATTTTTTATGCCCCACGTTGGGCGCCAATTTTATATGCACCGGTCACTTGTCGTGCCGACGCTATGATTTGATTATTGAAATCAAATATTTTCGTGGGTTCTTCTATTTATGGTAGAGCAATGAGACTCACAATGTACTTAATTCTTTTTATTTTCAAGTATCAGAATAAACACAATCGTTCTTATGAATGATTGAAAATATAATAACAATTTTTTTATCAACATGACATCCGCCCTCTTTGATTTCATTTATCACACTTTTAAATCATCCCCAAAACCACCACATGCTGTAGAGAAGAAATTTGAATAATATTCTGGGTCGCTGAAAGCTTAGATTTCCCGAATCCCTTCAAACGGTCGTAAAGGGTAAACTTGAAGCTGGCCATCCCACCCAATGCTGGATCACCGAGCATGCTGCAGTATCATTCTAGCCTACACGGTAAACAGCGCCAAAAATCCGAATGGATTGAATACGCTTATCTCAAGGACCAAAGCTTCTCTTTCGGTGGCCATCTTCTTACCAGTACTGACTTCGTTCTTGACTTTATGGAAACTTAAAGTTGAATGCGTCTTCTACAATGTTCCAATAAAGTCCGAGCAGTTTTCCGATAGGATTTTCTTTTGTAGTCTCCAAGCTCTTCCAACTTGACGACTTCAGCTCATTGGACATGAGCTAAAAAACTTCTTTGAAATGGATATGCAGTTGCAGAAATGGAATTCTCCCCCCCACCCCGTAGAATTGCGAAATACTTGCTGGAATCTTCTTATTGCGTCATCTTCGTCCAAACTGTCCAGGTAATCGTCGACATAAAAATACTGCAAAACGACACTCAGTCATTCTGATTGGTTTTCTTAAAATTCTGTGGCATTCAAATTCTTCACAGAGTAGGCACAAATGAGGCAGCGCATCGATCCAAATATCATAACTAGGTATAGGATTTCTATGTATGCATTTGCATGTTTTCTCTGCTTATACAAACATATGCAGAGTTATATTTCTACATGTTTAAGCCACATATGAATCACATATGTCAATTTGAAAGTGCATATAAATGCATATTTAGGTGTTTTTTATAAATGCATGCATATTTTAGCATTTTTAAACAAGTGTGCATATTTTACTACTTTTTGAGGGTGTTACATGCTTTAATTATGAAATATCTAATATTTTTTAAATAATTTTAGCATTTTAGACAACCAACCAAGGGCGGCTTAGTTGAGTCTAGGGGAAACCCATAATTTAAGCTTATTGTTAAATACTAGGCTTTAAAATATTTTACTGCCTTAACCATCTGTGTACTTGTTAATATTTTCTAAGAAAGAAAAAGTTTCAACTAAAATTTAAATACTTACCTCCTGCGGTATTGTGATAAATAGGTATTAGGAAATACCCAAAGACCCTTTGACAACTTCCTGTTCATAGAAGAATTTGCCTGTGTTTACTAATCTTGTAATCTTTCAATTAAGACAGAAATCAGAAATTGCAAACTGCATTTCAGTTTGAAATTTTAGAGTGTAAAGATGGGTAAAGAAAAACGGTCTGTGTCTGTTACACTTCGAAGTTATGTTAAGGAATTCAGTGTTCTTACAACTGACGATAAGATGTTGTATTGTACAGTGTGCGACGATAAAGTGACTGCAACGAAACGCTTTCAAGTTACACAACATCTGAACACGGTTCGACATCAAAAGTGTCTTGCGCTGAAATCAAAAAAACAAACATTGTTACCGGGGTACCTTAATAATTCGCGCGGTGAGTCCAGCAAATCGATCGAATTTAATAAAAAACTATGTAGTGCATTAGTGGCTGCAGATATCCCGTTAAGTAAAATTAATCACTCAGCATTTCGTAATTTTCTGGAAGAAATTTCAAAAATGCCAATACCCGACGAGTCTACATTCAGAAAAAATGATTTACCTCGTTTATACGAAGAGTCCATAAAATCAATTAGAAAGCATGTAGCGAATAACTACATATGGGTTTCCATTGACGAATCTACTGACACTACTGGAAGGTGCGTAGAAACTTCATTTCCTTCGTTTTGTTAGTAAAATTTAACTAATTAAAGACAGCAGAGCAATTTAAGGATCTTTTATTTTCTATTTTGTTAGTTACATATTTAATCACAATATTTTTGCTTGATTAAAATATAATTTTTTTTGAATAACTGTTTTGCGCTAATTGTTTGTAATCGACTAATTATGTAGTTCGATAAAATAAAAATCAAATTTTTGTTTTCACATACGTGGCTAACGTTATAATTGGCGTTTTAAATTCGGAGAACAATCACAAATCCTATCAGCAATGGACGTTTTCAAGAGCACCAATCATTGTTCTGTGGCAAAATTGTTTAATGATTCGATGGCTATTTTGTGGCCGGACGGCATACAGTACAACAAAGTACTCCTGTTCGTCACCGACGCGGCACCGTACATGATCAAGGCTGGAGCAGGCTTACAAGTTCTGTACGAAAAAATGATCCACTTAACTTGTCTTGCCCATGCAATGCATAGAGTTGCGGAAAAAGTGCGGGAAATATATCCTAACGTAAACTCTATAATTCCAGATGTAAAAAAATTGTTTGTAAAGCTCCATATCGCATACAAATATTTAGGGAAACTGCTCAAGAAGTGCCTCTCCCATATGAGCCTGTAATAACAAGGTGGGGTACTTGGCTTTCTGCAGCAGAATATTATGCAACTTATTTTGATATTATTAAAGCATTTGTAAATAAACTTAATAAACACGATGCACTATGCATACAAAGCGCACAGGATGCTTTTAATACTAAGGAGGTGAGGGCAGAATTGTTGTTTGTTTTGACAAATTTTGTGCGTTTAGCTAAAGTAATTCAGAAATTAGAAAGTCAGGGAAATTCATTAGATGAATCTCTTGAGCATGTAAAATTGTTAGGTGTTTCTTTGAATAAAGTAAAAGGGCCAAAGGGTTTGACTATAAAACAAAAATTTAAATACGTTATAGACAAAAATCCTGGTTTTCACTTAATTAAAAGCATAAACGATGCATTATCTGGCCAATACATTTTAGACGAGCTAAAACATTATTCGCTTGTAGAATTAAACAATTTTAAGTATGCCCCAATTACGTCTTGCGATGTGGAACGGAGTTTCTCAAAATATAAAACATTATTTAGGGATAATAGGCATATGTTTACTTTTGAAAATTTAAAAATGTACGTCATTGTGAACTGTAACGCTCTATGTTTAGAAAATAGAATTAATTAAATTATTGCATAGGATGTCTAATTAAAATAATTTCTGTAAATAAAATGTAAATAACGCTAAACAGGTGTTTGTTTAATAATGAAAGTGCATATATTTATTAAAAATTTCTAATAAATGCATATTTCATGATTTTTAAGTGCATATTTCACGTTTTTATAGTGCATAAGTGCATGCATATTTCAGCATTTTTAAGTGCATACAAATCCTATACCTAATCATAACTGTCATCTCGTATACGTCTTTAGTAGTATCCACATGATCCATGGATGACGCATTCTTCTCCACAGGAGCCTCTGAGCACAGCAATCTTCATTTCACGACTGTCTGCCGTGGTAGCAACTTGACGCTGACAAAACTTGAAGAGTACTACTGTAATCTGATTAAGGTACTCTGAGCTGATCAATAAGAAGAAATTCAAGCTTACAACTTTGGGAGTTTGCACTTATATCAAATACAAGACGCAACTTTTCTTGTTTGGATTCGTCACACCAAAATGCTGTATGTCATTGCCCGTCGGATTTTCAGCTGTGGCCTTTTTTGAAGCCAACTCCGAAAATATCCTTATTTAGTCTAGTTTCCATCTTTTTTGTATTTAACTAGGCTTCTCATTTTCTGCATTATATATTGAATCCTATCATCAGATAAGAACAACACATATCCTTTTCCCTCGTTGTCTGGTACTTTTTCATACGATTTTCGAATTTCAGACATTTAGAGACAGGATAATCAACTTCGTTACAACAGCTACAAAATGATGATTCAGCATGTGTTTCTCTCTTCTTTCCGAACACCGAAGACGCAGAACACACTGCTTCGATTTTCTTGCAACAAGGAGTATATCACTTCGTACGATCACAGGGCGCACTCTTCGGGGAGCTTAGTAAGCATGGATCTTTCAAGATCCACCAAGTTTGGCAACCCTCTTTCATATGTCCAATACTAATAGTTGTGCTGTATATTTACATTACCAGCATATGTGGAGTCTTCTGCAAAATCTTGAACGATAACAATATTTTATAATTTACAATTTTCTGCAGGATTTTTAACACACTTGCCATGGAAAATCGATTTTATATTTAGCGGGAACTTGTTTAGAATTTGTATTAATACATATCGATTATAAGTGATTATATAGAGTTATGTACAGAAATAAATACGTGTTTACAACAACTTTAGCTATAGTTGATGAAGTCTTGACTATGTACTTACCTTCTAAATGAGGATTAAATAATTTTGTATTCATATTACGGGAAACCTTTTCATCTCTAGATGTGCTCGATAATGTTGTAAATGTGCTTGTAGTTATTGTCGAAGTAGTTGTTTCTACTAATTCTGTAGAATTATTTGGAAGTATTTTTACCTCAGTAAAGCCGGAAGTACCAGTAGTGGTAGCATCAATAGTAGTAGTCGTGGTGATAGCACCAGAAGTAGTAGTAGCAGCTGTACCAGTAGTGGTAGCACTAGTATCAGTAGAGTTATCAGCAACGATAGTAGTATCAACAACGATAGTAGTATCAACAACGATAGTAGTATCAGCCGCGGTAGTGGTATCAGCGGTAGTAGTAGTTTCAGCGGTGGTAGTACTAGCACTGGTAGTAGTATCTGTGATAGTAGTATCAGCGGTGGTAGTAATATTAGCCGTAATAGTGGTGTCAGCGATGGTAGTAGTAGCAGCGGTAGTAGTTGTAGTTGTAATTATGAAAGGTGTTTTTACTAAATAAAATACAGTATTAGTGTCTTCTTTCTGTGTGGAAGAATCGTCTATGTAATCATCGAAATAGGCTTCGTCATCCCTAAAAAAAACAGAATAAATATAAGCGTTTTCATGAAATTTCTGTAGGTTTACTCGACCGATTTTAATCATTTTTAAGGTAATGAAAGTAAGTGCTTTTCTGCGCCCTTTAGTTTTATTTATGTAAAAGGAGCTTTAAATAGTTTTCATATTAGATATCGATTCAGGTCTTGTGAGTGAAAATATAAAATACTGTCGAGCGAATGTTAACATTACAGATAACGTAATAGGTAGTTTTGTATAATATCATACACCCTTCGTTTGTAGAAGGTATACCTATATAATTAATTTGTAAAATAATCGTAAATTAGTACGATACTAGCACTAAAAATTGGGTTTCCGGTAGAGACTAAACTGCTAACGCTGGAGTGAAAGTCGACTTTAAAAGGTGGATTTAAGTATAACAAAAAAAGTTACTACTAGAACAGTCACCTTTAAAACTAGATTCAGAATAGTAAATTAATAAAAATATCTTCGGTAAATACTCACTCTGTTGTTGTAATATCGAAATCCATAGAACTATTACTATTTACAAATATTAAAAATACAAAAATTAAATACTTAAATGACATTTCATTAATCAAATGTCATTGCTTCAAATAGAATAAAGACAGCTACAATCACTAAAACATAGTCCTTAGTAGGTTCTAAAAAACTAAGCACATCCATCATCATATTTAGAGTTCCTAAATATGAACTGAGCTCTGTGTTATACATACTTAAAGTCTTAATATAGGAAGTCTAATCATATTGTATGCACTATACGCTAAACCTAAGCCTTAGTTCTACTATAACTTCAATGGTCATTTCGTAGGGGTTTGAGAATGCTTAGGCGAATTTTGAATATTTAAAGGTGAGCTTAATTCACTCAGAGTTATTATCTGAATCCTAACATTGTCATTTTTAAGATCACTTCCAAAAAATAAATCGAACCTTTATGTAGCAGTGAAGAAAAGTAAGTTGAACAATGCCAATGGGCGAAGGCTCATATTGACCATGGTTTTTCTAATGTGATCGCCACCAATAAATCCTTCTTTTCTATCTGGATTCCAAAAAGACATGTGTAGTCAAATTGTGAAATTCCGGGTACACAGCGCACAGTAAAGCACGCGGTGAAAATGCCTGAGTGGGGATGCTTCTGTAAACAGAGATTTGAAATTGTTTACCTGTTTACGAATAATCTCAATGCACAGAAGCCAGAGTTTACCGAAGTCTGCTGGAAGATGGTTTCGCTTAGATAACAGCTCATGGGTGATTCAAGAGGACAACGATCCGAAACATCGAAGTTGTGCGTGCACTAAGTGGAAGCACGAAACTTGCATACTACACTGGATTGGCCTTCTCTACTCTCATCGACAGCACGCCTTGATGCTGCCAAGATACAGTCTATAGCAAAATAAATTGAATAACATATTACCTATAGATGAACGCATTGTAATTTATTGAATGTACTAACAGACCAATCTTTTTTCTGTTTTCAGAAGAAACACTCCGTACGCTTTTGTAGAACTGACTGCAAAACTCCACATTACAAGAAGAAAAATTGGTTACAGAAGCAAACACTATTATTTTAAAAATACTAGAATCTTTGTCTTAAGAACAAAATAACAAGTGTTTCTTCATAATGTTTGTGAACAGCAGTTGCAAAAGTGAATAAATTGTTCTTTTTGTTATGGTGTCTCAATGTCCTATCGTAATTCAACTACTTTTCAATGTTTACTCGTCGTGCTTTTTTGCTTATAAAACTATGGGAACTGTCATCTAATACTTAATGATATTTTTTCATTTGCGCGTTTCTGTTCTTGTGCTATTATTTGGGAGAGGCGTAAGTTTAGACAGTAGTTACTTCCAACAAGTTTTAGAAAGCGGCTTCTCTTTTTAGATTTTCTCAGAGACAATCTCAATGCCAAGAAATCTGAGGTAGCGTATCTATCCGGCGTAGGAAGTAGTTCGTTGTGTATAGGGTGTATAGTAGGTATAGTTTATAAATAGTATAGTATATCAAATTTTGAAATCTATCGTTTAGATTCATTTGTTTTACGCTGATGTTTAAAGTAATCAGGTGACGAAAGCACGCTGTGTTCACTGAAGGTGGATGCTCTAGCTAGCTTAATTTTTTGACTAAGGCTTTGCAGCCAATTTGTAGGCGATAGCACAAGAGTACGAGAAATATAGAGATTTTAAACACTAATGCATGGCAAAGACGGAAGAAAAACTAGTAAAATAATGAAAACCTAGAACAAACCTTTAAAGAGAAGCGTCACCCTAATATTATAAACTTAGTTGCAGAAGCGCTGTTCTGTACAATTTGGTCGCAGAAAAATTTTGAAACGCGCGCTATTTAAATTTAAGCGTAGTACCTACAATTCCCAAACGTCCACAATTTAAATATTAAGCATGAAATTTCAATTTTAAACCCACTTTTGACATATAATAAATATTAAAATAGAAATACAGTGTCTGCCATAAAGTTGGATTCATATGGGAAGATTTTTTAATGTTCTGATTGAAAAAAACTTTATGAGGCAATCACATCTGCCTTCAAAACTACTTGAAATACATCATGCGTTGGCATATCGAGTTTGAACGCGATATTCTGACAAGGAAATTTTTGGTTTTTAACATTTTTTGATACACCCCGGTAACTGACTAAGATCTCCATGAGATTTTAATCCGTGGTACTTTAATGCTCAGTAAATAATAACTTAAGGTATTTAAAGTCCTGTGTTTTATTAATGATGAAATAACTTTTATAAGTTTCTTAGAAAATATAAAAATAAATTTTGATTTGTTTAGACTTAGTTCCGATCATCATGCAGTAATAAATAATATATAAATAATAAAAAAGCTAACAAGTGAATAAGTGGAACTAATTGCAACGTTTGAAGATTTATTTTATGTAAAAGGTTCAGGGTTCAACGACAGCTGTTCAGCTTCCAGCATCTTGAGTACAAATGGTTTTTAAATTATTTTGGAAATGATTGTCTTCAATTGTGTTAGTGATAATGTGAGTTATTGTGTAAAAGGAAACAGACACCAAGTCACTTGTATTTGATCAATTTCCAAATTTAACCACATCATAACCGTGCTAATGTGTTTTGTAGATAATAGCAACGTTGTATATATTTTAGAAGGGGTACCTAATTAAGTGATGTGTGATGCTTTGAAATTCTTTTATTTTAAACGAAAAATAAATGTTAAATCTGTTTTATCTAAGCATATAGTACTCTCCATGTACTGCTAGGAGACCTTCATGAGTTTCAATCAATAAACGAAGTTTTAAAAAGCAATATTTATTTGTTGGTCAGCTTCGGTGCATTAGTGGTTTGTATGTTTGCTTCATTCATTCAAGGGTCGATTTCCGTCCGAGCTGGTAATTTCTCATGGCAGAGAAAATCTATTATATGCCTTCTTTTCGGATAGGCCACTTCTCCCAATAGGAATTTTTCTAGATTCGGGTAAATTCGTAGTAGGGTCGACCATATGATTAAAGTAATCGGTGCCATAAGATCGAAGGATGCTCCGCCACCTCGATTCCTCGCCCAAAATAACTAAAATAAATGATTTATTTGTTATAGCTTGACACGACAAATTATTTGTGATCCATTCGACATAAGAAAACGAGAGAGTTAACATAACAGATTCTTTGTCGCTGCTTTTTACTAATAACAACAAACAATTTGGGTGGTGCCCTCTATATAGTCCATTTATTTCTGTGTCCAATCTGAAATTAGTAAGTCTGTGTAATATAAGATTTTTATGCTTTGTCAATATGGTAATTTTTGAAGATTTCAATTGGATAACCCAATCTCAGGGTTTTTGTTGTTGAATAAATTTGCTGGTTACGAATGACGCCCATTGGTTAGCTTTTATTTGGTTTGGTTGTTAATATAAAGAAATTTAAGAGGTTACACAGCTAAATAGGGTATATCATTAGTTTTCAGCCAGTTCATTAATATTAAAATAACAATAATAGTTTAATTATTTTATTGCAATCATTAAAGATTATAATTAACAATACAGCTAAGATATGTAAGTTATCATTTCCTTAGTTGTTATATCGTTATTAAATAATCGTTATTATTTAATTATTGCACATAAATCTGATAAAATCTTGTTGTTATTTACATTATACAGGATTTATCTAAATAGTAAAAAAAAGTTCTGTATAATATAAACAAACATATACAATATGTATAAAAAAGATACTACACACATGAAATGCATGATTAGTCACATTGCCATAAAGTGCGTTAAAATTTCCAACGTAAAAACATTCAATATTAGTAATAATAATATAATTCTTCGTTTTTTTCACATCTACACATTAAAACTGTGCAAAATAGCTCTGCAAAATGATAGATATATTTTTTGTTTTATACAAAAGAATTATTTGCAACGCTATTTTTAATATTAAAACTTAATTATAACATTGGTCATTTAGATTTGTACATATTTGTGTTAGTCAATAAAATTAAAAAAATCATTGAATCTCGTTTCCTTTGAGAGCTTTTATTATAACGGTAAATGCTACCGTTAACGTTTTGTCCCATGCTTCTCGTGTCTCTTTTGTGAATTTTGGTCCCAAACCAGCTTGAAGTAATTCTAGCACAACGCCTTTCAGATCCTGCAAATAGATATAAATAAATTCATCTTCAATTAAAAAAAGTGCAATTTCAGAGAAGAAATTCAAGTCAAGTTCAAAGTCAAGCGTTTCACTTACCCAATAAGCTTTTTCAGTTATATTTCTTTTACCGTGGGACAATCCATTCTTCTCCAAAAGATCTAATAATACTTCATTATTATTTAAGTTGTCGACAACTGCTGTTAGTGCGTACATAACACTTGTTGCATGTCCTTTTAGTTTTGTATTCGTCTTTAATTCGTCATATGGCACATCTTTAAATGGAAATACTTTTTGATATTCAGGGAAGGATTTAAAGTACCTGAAAAGAAAAAACAATGCTTTTGATAATTTTTTCTTCATCTAACAAATGTGGTTATTGCTACCTGTCTAGTCAAAAATCTAAGCACAAGGGAAAATATTTAACAAAACAAAGTACCTAATGAAGATAAACGCGGATAGGTTATTTGAAAACCGAATTTATTTAAGTTTCGCCATCATGTCGTCCTATTCAAGTACTTTTCCCAAAGAGTTATGCAACATTTTACTTTCCCAGCAGTATCTTTGTTGACAATTTCAACTCGAAAAGCTCGTCTTCTAAGTTGATTTATTACCTTATATATTTTTATATAAATTTTATAAATTCTTTTGAAAATTCCCTTTAAGATAGGCAACCAATTTTATCAGGGTAAACAGACTAGGTTAAATATTGTCTTACTTTTATTACGGAAGACTATGGGTTTATTCAATTATAACGTGTGTTAAAAAACAAACTCGCTTAGGCTAAGCATTGGAAAGAAAAAGAGTGAGAGAGAGAGAGATCTCTTGTCTTAATGAAGTCTGTAGGTTGCGTCAGATTATAGTTTCTTTATCAAGAAAATTTTGATTAAAGTAGAAGTTTAAACTGTATTTAAGTTCACTTAAATTGATCAAAAAGGTAAATACGGTAGTATTTACCTATTTACACAATAGCAACCAGTGTCTCTGATGGAAAGTTACTTCCGGAATGGGAGAAAAGTCATAGAAAACTAGGTTTATTCAATTCAAGATACATTTAAGGAATTTAGAGAGGATTTTTAAGAATGGGATTTTTGATAGTTTAGAATGCATCACATTTGATATATCAATTCGTGCTTAAAGTTCTTTTGAATTGTGCTATAGCCTCACTGGTTTTTGTAAAATGACGTATTGCTACTGCGAGCGTCTTGTTAAAAAACTAGTCATTATTATATATTATGGGCTTTTATGTGGAAACATCATGGTGGTATGTCCGTTTTTTAAACTGTAAAAAGGTGTTTCTTTTGGTATTTTTATCGTTAAATGATTTGATTGGATTAGAAACCATTGATTGTGGCGTTTAATAGCTTTTTGAATATAATACACGAATCATTTTGGGAATTATTAGTCATTAAGAAAAAAATCTTTGTTAACTGTAGATTAAACCTTCAATAATCTGTGATGCTAAGATATTATCGTAATTATTCGTTTGTTTTAATCTTATTCGATTAAAGGTTTTTTCCCGAGTTTATTCCTCGAGTTAAATATAACTAGATTTTCTTTGATTCAATTTGACCTGGTTTTTACCCTAGAGCTGGATAAAGTAGGCATTTAAACAACGTCAAAATCCTTATTTGGGAGACTATTAGAATGGGTTACGCGACTGAATTAAAATACCAACTTGCTTCCAGTAACAGCTCATGGTTTTGTAATGTGTTGAAGAAAAAACTGTGACACTTTTTAGTTTGTTTTATCCTTTGTGTTTGCAACACTGAGAAAAATAGATAGTTATAGTAAGTATATAGATAGTTATAGTAAGTATAAATATATTGATGCTAAATATGTTTATACTTACTATAACTATCTATTTTTCTCAGTGAAGAATTAAAATCGACAAGAAAGACCAAACAATCTAGTTTAATGAAATTTAAGGTTATTGTAGTAGATTATTTTAAGATTATTAGTAGATTATTATTTTAAAGTTATTGTAGTAGGCAACCATAGTTCATTCAGAATGAGCCAACCTTTCAATTTTCCCATGCCCAAGAAAATTTTATTAAGAAATTTTCCCTTACCTAATTTAACTAGCTTAAACTAGCTGTAAAAATAAACTTAAGCTTGAGATTGTGAGGCTAACCTAAGAAAGTATAAAATATTTAAACAATTATTTGTTAGTCATGGGAATTTTGTTAAATAAAATGTAATCCTATTTAAATAATTTATATACTACATTTTGAAGCCCAGTTATGAAACAATAACACTATTTATTTTATAATAACAAAGAAATTTTTCGATACAAATATAAGTTACTTGTGTTTTAGGATTTTGATCCATAACGGACACCGTCTGCTGCGACCGTGGTCAGTATGGGTTTACTCATTAAATGTTGTAACAAAAAGTCTAAAACTCTACTGACAATCTTGACAGGTTTATTATAAGTTGTTTCTTGAAATAAATCAGTTGTCTGTTGGTTTATTTAGTTTTGTGATGTTTGGTTTTCAGGTGCCTTAGTCTTGATGGGTTGGGTTATTTATATCTGCGGTATGCATTGGCTTTCATTGCTTTTTGATTTTTGAGTAAATAATTGAGTAAAGTTGAGTTAGGTTATTGTTTAATCTTTAGAGTTTGTTTAGTGTGCAGACAGCCCTGTTGGTAGTTGTGCACACTGTTGTGGAAATATGGAGAGAATTATTGGTTTATACTTGTAGAGTTTAGAGTTTACTGTCAATAGCCTTACTTTGTGGAACTCCATAATCATAAAATATAATAAAAATCAAAAGATTAGTTAAAAGTTTCACAAGTTTTATTAAATTCTTAACCTGACAATTGTTTCAACATTAAATGTCATTAACAAAGGAAGATAAAAATGATAAACAAACACGTTGCTAAGGACTATATATCTAACTAAATATCTAACGCTTCTAATAAAGGAGAATTACTAAGCTCAGTTTGTTCATTCATTAAAGGTAGTATACGTGTTCTTTGTATTTTATGTCGAAATTTCTAAGTGTTTATCCAATATAAACCGAGTTACAAAAAGAACAATTCAAACGGACATTTAAACTAGATTGAAAATTTAAATGCATGTCCGTCTTATAATGGGTCATATTACTTTTTTTAAGTAAGCTCCAATTTAAGTACAACAAAATTAGCAATCCACGACCAATGCTTCCTTCTGAATGAACCGGAGTAGCTATTCTTACTTTTTATGTGCCCTAGTGGTGTCACACAGTTTATGCAGAAATTGTTAAATTACTTACTTTCTTTAGCATTCCTCCATTCTATGACTGTTTTACACTCTATTATTTTATTTTCATATTCACCAACAGCGCATCATAATATACTGACGTCTAAACAATAACAAAACGACATAACCTTTATTGGTTTAAGGTAAAAAACTTTCTAGTCAAAGTTTCACTAAAACAATGTAAAACGCAATATTAGTCTTAATAATATATATATTTATGTAATAATAACTATATATTAAATAATTAAAACTATTTTGACAGTTATAAATTTGTTTTTTTTGTTAAAATAAATATAAATATATTTAATAAGTGTGTGGTAAAAGAAGGTTCATTGGTAAGGTAAATTTAATAAAATATAGAATAGTTGTAAACTGTGCAATGTAATTGGCGTGTGGAGACTAATGCGTCTTACATTAGTCTGAAACATTACTAAGCGGGAATTATTCATTATTATCATATATCAATTGTTTTTAGAAGATGATTGGTATTGCGAACTTTCAAGTTGCCTTATTGTACGATGTTACTAGATTTTCTATGGGGCATAGGAAAATGATTTTACACTATTTTTATAAAATCTTTATCAACGTAAGCATGAAATTGATAAATATTGACCTTGCGTGTCTCTGTCTCTGGCATTTACAAGAAAAGACGTAAATAACTACGGATTAAAGGAAAAGCTAGAAAGAAATGAAAGAGGATTCCGTCGTTTTCGGCCTATAACAGCTACAGCCTATATCAGTAACTGGTGTAATATCAGCATTTAAAATGCCAAACAAATTATAGTTCAACCAAGAATACAAGAAATGAGTCATTTTCGTAATCACATCGGAATAAAGAAATATGACCCGAGGTGAAATAAGATAAGAGTGCAAATTTCACGTTGCTAAGAATTCAGTGACGTACGCTAGAACCAACAGATTTTCATTGCTGTTTTACATTTATTTTTAGTTAAAAAGGGGTTTGTTCCTCTACTGAATCTTTCTAGATCATTTATTGTTTATTTTATCATTTAGATTACAGCGTGATTCTTCGCGTAATTCTAGATGCATTTTACATTTTTGCCCACGTGTTTGTGATGACTCATTTCTTATATTCTTGGTTGAATTACAGTGTAGCTTCCTGCAGGTATGGCATTCGGTAATCGTAATAGGCGTTAAGAACCACTCGCCTATATCACAGCCTATACATTTAAGATTTTGTCGGTAATATTTGAAGTTACTCAAGAGTTTTTTTATTTGTCTATTGAAACTCATTTGTCAAACTATCCATTATTATTTTTAATATAATATTCTAGCCGCGCCTCTACAAAGATACAAGAAACATTAATATTTTTTCGGAATTCAGCGTTCTTAGTTAGATTCAGGGATAACTAATAGTAGATAAAAATTGAGAGTTCTGAACCCACCCCCCACTCCTGACCTTGACCTTGAACCTATCTCTCTCTAACACATGGTGACCTTGAACCTATCTCTGTCACCTAAACGTGACAACAATGTATAGTCATAAAATAATGTATCTTCAAAGTCATCAAAATGACAGCAATGTATCGTCACCAAATAATGTATCTTCAAGGTCATCAAACATTCAATTTATTGACCTTGTCAAAGTTAGAAATGATTACGACAGTTTTAACAAATTTTAAACATTATTAGGGGTATATTAATGTTAACATCGAGTGTACACTGCAAGAAAAAGAAGTTTGAAGAGAGATAAACATGTCTCACTGAAGTGCCCCATAACCTACTGCCGGTTTCCGCATTCCGGATTCCCTTTCCCCCGTCGGACGCGGTACGACATAAGTCTTCATCGACATCGGCTTTCAGAGGATTACATATTTCAACTTTTTCAACCTTGTATTTGCGTAATTTAAGAATCTGCTGCTTTCAAACTTAAAGTACCAATATTTAATGCAGTGCTTTTTATATGAATGTTAGGTTTTGTTTTTAATTTAATAATATACTGTTTTCTTTTTAAATGCAACATTCCTTTAAGTTAATGACGTTAAATGCAGAACGCGTGCTTTTAATTGCTAGAAAATGAATTTAAAATTGGTAGATTGAAATTAATTTAAAAATCTCCTGCTTTCAAACTTAAAGTACCAATATTTAATGCAGTGCTTTTTATATGAATGTTAGGTTTTGTTTTTAATTTAATAATATGCTGTTTTAAAAACGCTGAAACACGTCGATTTTGTTTTTAAAATGCACAGCTCGATTTTTCTCAGAATTTTTCTTATGCAACCTTATGATTTATTTACATAATCATAAAGGGAAGAAAAATCACTCTCGATTCCACTACTAAAAATATATATCATCATCTAAATTTTTTTGTGATAACGTATTTTTAGTTTTAATATTTTGAGTGTAATTGTTTAATTGAATGGTCATAGAGTATTTCCTGGTTGCTACAAACTTTTGAATTTTTATTTTTAGTTTTAATGTTTTGGTTTTAATTGTTTAATTGAATGGTCAGAGAGTATTGTCTGGTTGCTGCAAACTTTTGGATTAAAACAACAGAAATAAAGGTTCTATAGTATAATAAATAAAGGTACTACAATAAATATCTACAATAAATATCTACAATTTGATCACGCTAATCACTGGTGATCCATCTCCAAATTTTCGTTTAGGAATTGCAGCAACGGACTCCCGTGGCAGTTGTCGTTACAGTTACATTCAACATCGATTCCACTAATGACTGTGACGTTTTTTGTTTTTCTATTTTCGTTCAATGTTGTTACATCGACTTTGATTATACGGGGTTTACCAAAATGTTTAGTTTGAGATTTTTAGAAATGGCGGGGAATTTGAATTTGACCGGTCAGGGAGTTTCCTTAACTAACCGACTAATAGAAGTGGTCGAAATGATTGTAGCTTTATTAAAAATTTTGACGACCTCCGTATTGTAAGCGTGAAATAAAAAAATATACGTTTTTCTCAACATGTTATTTTATTTATAGTATATAAGATACAAAAACCAGCTTATAATATGCATTACAATCAAACCTTACTAAAACGATCAATATAAATTTCATGTCTAGGTTCTATATCTAAAATTCTATTTAACACTACACCATACTTCTCGATACGTCTTTGAAACCGACACCGATCTACAACACTTTCCATCCACAATGATATTCGTGCTTGTCGGTAGGCGTAATTCCACGTAAATAAATGTATTTTATTATTCTCCTCCTTGAACGTAACACGTTTCTTTCGGTTGCTCATTTTTTGTTGTCTACAAACTCTTCTATTGTAGACGTAAATGATTCCAAACCTTCCTTATTTAATTTATCCAACAAGCAATCTATACAGATATTTCCTTCTAAATACGATTCCTCTACCCCTTCACACAAGTCTACCCCTTTCTGAAACTTTAGATCTCTTTCTTTACACTGTTCATCGGTATAATATTTCCCTAAGCCATAGACTGCTTCGTGATCGGCATCAAAGCGTAGATCGCGTAACTCTTCCTGCACTCTCTGTACTGCACTTTTAATAATAATAGCCTTAGGCCACGATTGTGAACTATAACACATCCACATCTTTATACAAGAACGTTTTGCAAGTCGATGTCACACTGAATTCTTTCCGGATACACTGCCACCAGTTCCAAAGCGCACACAACGTTCTCGGACGGTGGTAAAGCAGATAACACTTGTTTAACGTTTTCGGTGGAATCCCCGCTTAATACACTCGATCCTTTTAATGAAATTGAACAAAATTTTACACAAATTTTTAAACGAATTTCTAGCAGAGGAAGTAGTTCCTAGAAGCTGAATGATGCTTTCAAATGTTTGGATCTAGCTGAGTGGTGCGGCTTGAAGTTATAGATATATCTATGCTCCCACTCCTTTCGGTGTAAATACAATCTCATTGACCTTGCCTTGTTTCGTCTGTTCTCAACAACGTCTGCTTTCTTTATTTTGTTCTCAACTACATGTAACATTTGTACTTGTATTTGCACTTATTGCCCTTGCGGTCTTGTTCACCTTTCGTCCGCATTCTTTTATAAACATAGTTAGGTAAGAGTCTCATTGAAATTAAAATAGCATTAAAATTTTTCTTTTTAAATCTTATATTCGCTTTTTGATTTTTCTATGTATGTGTTAGGAGTTCATTCTTAAATGAAACAATATAATGTGACATATTTACATGGTTTATTTAACTCACTACATTTCACAATACCTATAGAATTGTTTACACATTATGATTGACTTTGATGTATCAGAGGATTACATATTTTAAATTTTACAACCATGTATTTACAGAGCACATTTATCTTTTATTTAAGGAATATATCGTTAAGTCCCGGCGTAATTTTTCACATTTCTAATCAATGTATTGATGCGCTGGATGTTTCAGCACCTTGACTCATTGTTCTTTACGCGGATAAACATCACAACACTTTAACTCTCCATTGTTAAGATGGTGATACGACACAAATGTTCCGTTCGAAACTTGCCCGCATTATACTTGTTTATACATGTCATGACGGGACTTTTTATATTTGTATCGTACCATTCGTTTAACGGCTCTTCCAACTGTTTCAACACTGTAAAATTGTATAATACATAATCGCAATATTTACTTTCACGCTGAGTACTCACGTAATTGCATTACTCGAAGTAAATCGTATAATAAATAAATCTGTTAATAATGTTGTGTATAAGGGCAAAGCGACCTATAATTTTAGCTAAAACATTATGTCAAATTTTGAAAATGCTTGTATCAAGATCGGTTCTATATTTTATATTATTCAGATGTAATGAGAAACATACTAATCTTCCCGAAGCAAAATTTTTCCATATATAACTGGCTCGTTGGTCTAAAGGTATGATTATCGCTTAGGGTGTGAGAGGTCCCGGGTTCGAATCCTGGAGTGCCCTATTGTTTTTATATTCCGGATAGAATTTCATCAGATTAATTTGTAGTACTAGGTCATCGAATGCAACGCATAAGTTGATTAACCGTAGACTTGTAGTAACTTACAAAATAAAACATAAAAATAAAAGACAATAAAACATTTGTTGGGTTTTATTAACACAGGATAAATATGAGAATAATTATCTAAATTATATACATTTTAAGCACTTTTAAACAATAAAAGACTATTGCTTTGATCGAAATATTTTAAAAGTTTTCGATGGCTAATTATTATTTAGTAACAACCGTAAATTCCGAGTAAATCTACTTGGATATTTTCAAAACTACATTTCAACTGGTTAAGAATTTCCTGACGCGTAATTCAATTTTGTTTGTATTAAAAGCTAGAAATTCCAGAAAAACGGTCTTAAAATAAATTGTATGTATGTAGTTATACATTGTGAAATAAAAATGCAAGAATAAAATAAAATATTTTTATTATTAGTTTTAGTAAATCAAAAACAAGCTAATTTTGATATATTATTAAAACAGCGGTTTATTAAGCTAATTAACAATCTCTGAAATTCGCCGTTTAAAATCTGAAGATTTTAATTTATCTATTTTAAAACTAAAATATTTTAGAATTTAAAAACTTCAAACACGAATCTTTTAAAACTAAAATTTGCAACCGTATGATTTTTAAAGTTTATAAAAAACCTTTAGATATTTTAGAAAACGCATAATTTTGTTTACAATTTTTGAAATTTAGATAAAAATAAACAATAATATGGTTAAACAGCTATTTAATATAAGCATTGAAAATCTATAATTCACAGTTACTACATAGTTTAAAACAGTTTGATCCGAGCAATTAAATTTAAGAAATGGTTTGGAAATACTAATTTCGAACAACAAATTTCCTTCCATTAAAATTTAAATTAACTTGTATATATAACAGGTTGCAAGTATTGAAAGTTCAAAATGTGTGTAGAAGCTAGCTTGCAGAATACGTGCTTGACAGAACGAGTGTTATCATTTCGTAATTGGAAGGGTATACAAACCCCAAAATCTTTAGCTGAGGCCGGATTTGTCTACACGGGACGTGAAGATAGAGTAGAATGTTTTTATTGCCGAGTGAACATTTTCAAATGGGAACCATCGGATAGCCCAATCGTAGAGCACCTGAAATGGTCACCACATTGCGTGTTTGCAAACGTGCTAGCACCCATTAGCGATGAAAGTGGTAGAGATGTTTGTGGTTAAAAGTAACCAAATATAACAGAATATAACGCGAGGGAACAGGGAAGATGTTACCAATCAAGGCGGTAATATTATTGGCAACCTTGTACGAGGGTGTAGTGTACGTTGCAAAACTCCCAGATACAACAGCAGCCTTTATTTCCTATGACTTCAATACGAGCGTTTGGTATGGAATGCAACCAGTGACGTTGCAACAAATGGGAATGTTTAAACACGAGGTCGGCAATAGAACGCAAGAAGTACGATTCAGGGTCAAATTCGTGTACCCAACACATACTAAGGACAGTGTGTGGCAAACCATCGGGAATAGTCCGGTGGAACAATGTAAAGTCAGCAGCGAAACGTGTTATGCTTCCGTGGTGACCTTGGGCACCCTGTTAGTTGCAGTAGTGGGTGTAAGCATGGGAATATATTGTATCGCTCGTTATCGTTACCATTAAAGACCATGACCTTGTACCCCACCCGTCAACTCAGTATATATAAACGCATATGAAAGAATACTTCAGTAGTACAGCATCATGGACGTGGTAGAGGCAACCGTTTTAGTAACATTCGATTTTGAGGACGACGACGATGAAATGAGAGACTAAGAACTATACGGTGGAAACGTCGAGAAAACTTTAGACCACCACAAAGAGGCATTCATTAAACGCGTCAAAGAGAAGCGTGTTCTTGAAGCTGGTTATCTGGTGTTTGCGCTAGTGACGTGCGTGCATATTCAATAGACTTAAATGGGGAAAGCATATGGTTGGATGGAAAAGGTGCGACATCGCCGAAACAGTTGGAAGAGCCGTTAAACGAATGGTACGATACAAATATAAAAAGTCCCGTCATGACATGTATAAACAAGTATAATGCGGGCAAGTTTCGAACGGAACATTTGTGTCGTATCACCATCTTAACAATGGAGAGTTAAAGTGTTGTGATGTTTATCCGCGTAAAGAACAATGAGTCAAGGTGCTGAAACATCCAGCGCATCAATACATTGATTAGAAATGTGAAAAATTACGCCGGGACTTAACGATATATTCCTTAAATAAAAGATAAATGTGCTCTGTAAATACAAGGTTGTAAAATTTAAAATATGTAATCCTCTGATACATCAAAGTCAATCATAATGTGTAAACAATTCTATAGGTATTGTGAAATGTAGTGAGTTAAATAAACCATGTAAATATGTCACATTATATTGTTTCATTTAAGAATGAACTCCTAACACATACATAGAAAAATCAAAAAGCGAATATAAGATTTAAAAAGAAAAATTTTAATGCTATTTTAATTTCAATGAGACTCTTACCTAACTATGTTTATAAAAGAATGCGGACGAAAGGTGAACAAGACCGCAAGGGAAATAAGTGCAAATACAAGTACAAATGTTACATGTAGTTGAGAACAAAATAAAGAAAGCAGACGTTGTTGAGAACAGACGAAACAAGGCAAGGTCAATGAGATTGTATTTACACCGAAAGGAGTGGGAGCATAGATATATCTATAACTTCAAGCCGCACCACTCAGCTAGATCCAAACATTTGAAAGCATCATTCAGCTTCTAGGAACTACTTCCTCTGCAAGAAATTCGTTTAAAAATTTGTGTAAAATTTTGTTCAATTTCATTAAAAGGATCGAGTGTATTAAGCGGGGATTCCACCGAAAACGTTAAACAAGTGTTATCTGCTTTACCACCGTCCGAGAACGTTGTGTGCGCTTTGGAACTGGTGGCAGTGTATCCGGAAAGAATTCAGTGTGACATCGACTTGCAAAACGTTCTTGTATAAAGATGTGGATGTGTTATAGTTCACAATCGTGGCCTAAGGCTATTATTATTAAAAGTGCAGTACAGAGAGTGCAGGAAGAGTTACGCGATCTACGCTTTGATGCCGATCACGAAGCAGTCTATGGCTTAGGGAAATATTATACCGATGAACAGTGTAAAGAAAGAGTTCTAAAGTTTCAGAAAGGGGTAGACTTGTGTGAAGGGGTAGAGGAATCGTATTTAGAAGGAAATATCTGTATAGATTGCTAGTTGGATAAATTAAATAAGGAAGGTTTGGAATCATTTACGTCTACAATAGAAGAGTTTGTAGACAACAAAAAATGAGCAACCGAAAGAAACGTGTTACGTTCAAGGAGGAGAATAATAAAATACATTATTTATTTACGTGGAATTACGCCTACCGACAAGCACGAATATCATTGTGGATGGAAAGTGTTGTAGATCGGTGTCGGTTTCAAAGACGTATCGAGAAGTGTGGTGTAGTGTTAAATAGAATTTTAGATATAGAACCTAGACATAAAATTTATATTGATCGTTTTAGTAAGGTTTGATTGTAATGCATATTATAAGCTGGTTTTTGTATCTTATATACTATAAATAAAATAACATGTTGAGAAAAACGTATGTTTTTTTATTTCACGCTTACACTACGGAGGTCGTCAAAATTTTTAATAAAGCTACAATCATTTTGTCCACTTCTATTAGTCGGTTAGTTAAGGAAACTCCTGACCGGTCAAATTCAAATTTCCCGCCATTTCTAAAAATCTCAAACTAAACATTTTGGTAAACCCCGTATAATCAAACTCGATGTAACAACATTGAACGAAAATAGAAAAACAAAAAACGTCACAGTCATTAGTGGAATCGATGTTGAATGTAACTGTAACGACAACTGCCACGGGAGTCCGTTGCTGCAATTCCTAAACGAAAATTTGGAGATGGATCACCAGTGATTAGCGTGATGAAATTGTAGATATTTATTGTAGTACCTTTATTTATTATACTATAGAACCTTTATTTCTGTTGTTTTAATCCAAAAGATTGCAGCAACCAGACAATACTCTCTGACCATTCAATTAAACAATTAAAACCAAAACATTAAAACCAAAAATAAAAATTCAAAAGTTTGTAGCAATCAGGAAATACTCTATGACCATTCAATTAAACAATTACACTCAAAATATTAAAACTAAAAATACGTTATCACAAAAAAATTTAGATGATGATATAAATTTTTAGTAGTGGAATCGAGAGTGATTTTTCTTCCCTTTATGATTATGTAAATAAATCATAAGGTTGCATAAGAAAAATCCTGAGAAAAATCGAGCTGTGCATTTTAAAAACAAAATCGACGTGTTTCAGCGTTTTTAAAACAGCATATTATTAAATTAAAAACAAAACCTAACATTCATATAAAAAGCACTGCATTAAATATTGGTACTTTAAGTTTGAAAGCAGCAGATTCTTAAATTACGCAAATACAAGGTTGAAAAAGTTGAAATATGTAATCCTCTGAAAGCCGATGTCGATGAAGACTTATGTCGTATCGCGTCCGACGGGGGAAAGGGAATCCGGAATGCGGAAACCGGCAGTAGGTTATGGGGCACTTCAGCGAGACATGTTTATCTCTCTTCAAACTTCTTTTTCTTGCAGTGTACACTCGATGTTAACATTAATATACCCCTAATAATGTTTAAAATTTGTTAAGACTGTCGTAATCATTTCTAACTTTGACAAGGTCAATAAATTGAATGTTTGATGACTTTGAAGATACATTATTTGGTGACGATACATTGCTGTCATTTTGATGACTTTGAAGATACATTATTTTATGACTATACATTGTTGTCACGTTTAGGTGACAGAGATAGGTTCAAGGTCACCATGTGTTAGAGAGACCGATTCAAGGTCACAACATTGTTGTCATATTGATGATCATTGTTGCCACGTTTAGGTGACAAAGGTAGGTTCAAGGTCATCATGTGTTGGAGAGAGATAGGTTCAAGGTTACCAACATTGTTGCCATATTGATGACCTTGAAGATACATTATTTAGTGGCCTAGAGTTCAAGGTCACAACATTGTTGATCATTGTTGCCATGGTTAGAGAGATAGATTTAAGGTCACCATGTGTTAGAGAGAGATAGGTTCAAGGTTACCAACATTGTTGCCATATTGATGACCTTGAAGATGCGTTGTTGCCATATGGTTGACCTTGAGAATGCGGTGTTGCCACGTTTAGGTGACAGAGATAGGTTCAAGGTCACCATGTGTTAGAGAGAGATAGGTTCAAGGTCAAGGTCAGGAGTGGGGGGTGGGTTCAGAACTCTCAATTTTTATCTACTGCTAATCAAAAAGGTTGAGAACCACTGTATAAATAAAGTCACGGAAAAAACGTACTTTGTAAAATATACTATTTATTATTAATATGTTATGTAATTGGTTGTAGTTGAGCACTCTTAATTTTAACCAAGAAGCAAAGAAAACAAGATCTTACGAGATAATAAGTTTTTAATAAACAGGGATCAAAATGTCAATGCCTAATGAAAAGATGCCCTTTAGTTCTTTCGATAAATTGTTCAGTATAGCATTGATTAATAAAGTTTATGAGGGTTGACCCTGGGAATAGAACAAGCTATTAATTAATAATGATAACTAAAAAATAAAATGATAATGAAGATTGATACTACTAAATTATAAGGCTGATAAAACTATGGCTGAATTTATTAAATCATTTATAACCCAGTAGCAACAAATACATGTAAGAATTTTCAAAATATCAAAGGTTTTCGAAAATACTTTAA
Organism: Agrypnus murinus; assembly: GCA_929113105.1. Lineage (NCBI taxonomy): Eukaryota > Metazoa > Arthropoda > Insecta > Coleoptera > Elateridae > Agrypnus > Agrypnus murinus. The sequence continues at coordinate 213,965,473 of OV816025.1, forward strand.
AATTCTAAAAACCAAGAGTTTAAACTGAAATATTTTATTAGGAATTCAGTGCAATATTTAAAAAACCTCTAAAATTAATGAAGGTTATAATGTGGTCGAAATAAATTATATAAATATTTCTTTCAAAAGCTATTGACTATGCAGTTGAAAAGGTTTGACGGGTTTAAGCGTTTGATTTGATGTGCGTCAAAAGATCTTTTTAGTCTATAGATTGGGAGATTAATTAAATATTGCACCATAAAATAGATTTTATAAAACGCGTTTTTAGAAAATACTTAAATAGCCTTTGCAGATGCTTCCGTTTGGATTTTTCTAGAAAATGAAAATATTTTGGGTAATAATAACGTTATCAGTAATAAAAGGTAATAATGCCGAATCAAGTGTAATTAAATAAAACATACCTATATTTACTTTGTTTATGTAATCTACCAAATGAAAACTTTTTTCAAAATGAAGATTTTCATTTAATAAATTCAAAATGCACTATTTTATTGTGTTGCTTTCTTATTTAAATCAAACTTAATACAGATAAAAGGTAGATGTGGACCTCTATTGCGCAAAATTTGGCAAATTGCACAAAATTACGTTTGTTTGCGCAAACTGTTAACTAATTAAACAAAATTTTAATAAAATATAAAGTTCCAACATCAACGGCAAATTGGTTTTGGCATGAAGTACACTTCCTCAATAATTTTATGTAGAATTATTATGAATCTAAAATAACTTTACGATTGGTTATTAATGTTATTATTATTTACAATAGTACTTTGAAAATCTGAATCAATAAAAGTTCTCTCTCATTTTCAATAACGTGAAAAAGATTGATTTGTCTAAAGATGTTGACTTTTGCGACTTTCATTAAAAGTCCGCGTGAAGTCAGTCAAGGATAAAAGCGAGAAAAGAGCAAAATAATTCAACCTTATTAATGTTCAAAGGCTTTTGAGATAGTACATGAAGTCAACTAGAAGTCATATAGATAGCCTTTTATATACGTTTCATATTTCTGTTTTTATTTTTAAAGTACTTTCAATTATTCTAGTCTTTCTATCTTATATTGTGTCTTAATATAATTTGACAAAAAAGATCGTCTCGCAATTTTAAAAATTTACATATTTATACCTTTCACAATTAGTAACGACTTTTTTCGCACTCTGTAGTGAAGTGGTGAGTTATTTAATTTAATGTAAAGTTCTCTGACTTTTCAAGATCCACCGATAATACTACTGTTGTTTTCAAATAAATTGGGTCGTATTGTCTTATGTAAAATATTTTATTTTCATATCATGAATGACAATGCAAAAAGCTACAAGTGTAAAAATGTCTATTTAATAACTTACTTATAGCAATTTTAAATAGTTCTTAGTAGTAGCATGAACGTTAGTAATTAAAAATGTGGAGTTAAATTCGTTCAATAGAATACTACCTACTATAAAATAGTTCCAAGAATTATTTCACCCTTTTTAAAGTTCCACGGATTCATTTTAATATTCGAGGACAATGAATGAAGGTTAGTAAGTAAAAATGTGGGTTAAACTCATTCAATAGAATACTACTATAACATAGTTTTAAGAATTATTTCACCTTTTTAAAATTTCCACGAATTCGTTTTAATATTCGAGGATAATGAATGAAGGTTTGTAAATAAAAATGTAGGTATAGATTCTTTCAATACACTACTACTACTACTCAAGGGGGTACCCAGGATCTCAACTAGATGGGGGCAAAGTGAAACATGACGACTTCTTACAAAATAAAACTCAAACCTATTGCAAAACCGTTTTATATTAGTCACTAACAAATGCGTACTAATTCGATTAATTTCAAGAGGAGTTTATTCTGTTTTTCTTTCTGCTAAACAGCTGCTCCCTTGCCCCTCGCTGGGTACGCCATTTGTTGGGACAGATTTTTCTGGGAGCACTTTTAATTTTTAAGATCTCTGTTTAAATCTTCTTGCTCATATTCTACGGATACTATTTTGGAACATATTATTAATTTATTGTATCCTTCTCCCCTTTATGAACTGAGTTTTGTGTTTAATTTTATTTTAATTTATCTAATATACAGGGTGCCCATTATGTATGGAATATAGTATATATCTCGGTAAATATCGATTTTATAAAAAAGTTTGTTATATACTCTAGATGTTATATATCTAGATTCATGTTATTGGTGAAATTAACTTAATAAACATTTTTTACGTTTTTTTTAAAAATTTTCTGATATAAAGATACTAAGATTTTAGGTCATCGAAAAGAGAAAAAAAGATCTCTATCAAATGAGCCTAATGAAAGGATACATTGCTATTTAAAAAAATTAAAGTGTTATTCATTACTCATTTGTTTTCTGAACTAAAAACAACTGAATGCTATCTTATTATGGAAAATAAAATGTTAAACAACTTTTATAGAACAAGTTTTTTTATAAAGTCGATATTTACCGAGATATATACTATATTCCATACATAATAGGCACCCTGTATAATTTTCGTTTGCTCTGATAATGTATTTAGTTTATAATGGACAAAAATTGGTTTGGTGAATCAATTATTAAATTGTCTATTTTGTTTAAAAGCATTGAAATACAAAACTCTGCTAAGAGCATGTAATATTTAAACCTATAAGGATAATTTTAATTACAAAAAAATAGAATTATCACATATAGTTTTCTCGAAATAGTATATTATATTATAAAGAGCTGAAGTAAGATTTTATATGGCGAATCTTTGGTTTACGGATTAATCGGATGATTACGGATGAATCGCATAAAGTCACTTCAGCTCTGCATAATATATACTATTTTTTCTTCAAACGTAGATAATAGATAAATATTCAAGGAATATTGAAATTCATGAATTATTTTAATACAAAGTTGTGAGCGGCAGTAAAGTAGTTGTGAGTGGCAGTAAAGTTATTATCTTTCGCTCGTAAGCGGCAGTAAAGTGATTTACGTGGCAACGAAATGACACTTTAATACTGTCAATCCAGCAGTATATAATGTCACATTTTACTGACGTTTGAAGAAAAATTATGTTCTAAAATTACGAGTTGTACGATATCAAAATCCCAATTTGTCAAATCATGATAACAAAAAGCATAGCCTAAGCTATATACATATTGGCAAAAACCACTCAAAATCATGCAATCTACTCCGCCGGTCTCTAGCCCACTTAAAGAGAGAGGTTTTACGAATGGGCTACATAATCCATCCATGTAAAGAACTACTAACAAATTCAGTAACCGCCTTGGACGAATCAGATCATGATAACCAACGTAGACGATTAAACGATAAAAGAAACTGAAAAAGAAGAAATTTAATGGCGATAGCATAATGGTTGAAGCAGTTGAAGACTAGGTACTTATCAACCATTAACACGGTAACGATAGATATAATTTGTCTAAAAATATAAGAAAATGGCGTTTGAAACCGACTATTGCTAACGTTTAACTTACTTAAGCTGGCTTTCTGCCAAAGTTTAAAATAATATAATAAGTTCTATTTCCGGCACGATAAAGAAATAAGCGTAACGAAGAATAAAGAAGATAATAAAGAATAGAAATGACGAGATAATTATTAGAAGGCACAAAAGTCTAGAAATAATCCCAAAGGATTGGGAATACAACTTTATAGTTACTATCAACTCAAATGAAGATTGATTATAAAACTTGTGGAAATCGTAGAAGATCGGTCTTTAGTTGGATCTAAGAGTATACAAGAATAGTAGAGAAGAGAATAAAACAGCTACATTAACAAGCGCCAAATAATACCAACAAACAGACAAATGGCATAATAAGCATAGTGAGAAATCTAATAGAAAAAGCTAATCATAGAAATTGCAGTATACTTGGCATTTATTGATCTAAGAGCCGCGTCTGAAATATAGCAAAAAATAAAGTACTATACAGAAGCCCAACATCACTTAAAGTAATTAGAAAACTACGAGGATGAATTGATAAATCTCCGGCCTAACCCATATGGGATACAAATTTTTGCAATGTTTTTACGGCATTTTATTTTTTCATAAGTTATCAGTATGGCTGTGAAATAACAAAAATTTCTGTCAAACAATAATTGTTTGGCAAGTTGTCAAAGTCGATAAAGTTTTGTGTGGTGTTAAAATGGAAAAAGCTGAAATTCGTGCGGTTATTAAATATTTTCACATTAAGGGTTTATCCCCAAAAGAAATCAAAGCTGAGCTAGACGGGACATTAGGCGAATCTTCTCCTTCCTATAGCACAGTTAAAACCTGGGTTGCGGACTTTAAACGGGGTCGCAAAAGCACAGATGACGCACCGCGTTCAGGAAGACCGAAAACTGCCACCACAACGGAAATTGTCGAAAAAGTCCATAGAGTTGTGTTGAATGATCGGCGATTGAAGTTGGCTGAAATAGCAGATACCCTGGGCATTTCAACGGAACGAACATATCATATCCTAACCGAAATTTTGGGAATGAGAAAGTTATCGGCACGTTGGGTGCCGCGGCTGCTCACAGTGGAACAAAAGCTGACTCGCAAAACAGTTTCAAGTGAGTGTTTAGACTTGTTTAATCGAAATTCAGTAGACTTTCTGCGACGGTTTGTAACAATGGATGAGACGTGGATTCATCACTACACACCCGAAACAAAGCAGCAATCAAAACAGTGGACTGCCAAAGGAGAACCTGCTCCGAAGAAAGCCAAAACAGTTCCGTCAGCCGGAAAAGTTTTGGCTTCAGTCTTTTGGGACGCCAAGGGAGTACTTTTCGTTGATTATCTTCAAAAAGGTAAAACAATCAACGGAGTATACTATGCTACCTTACTGGATGAATTAAAAAAAAATATTGAAGAAAAACGACCTGGATTAGCAAAGAAAAAAATTCTGTTTCACCAGGACAATGCACCTTGTCACAAGTCGGCAATTGCCATGGCAAAAATCAATGAATTGCAATTTGAATTGTTACCCCATGTCCCTTATTCACCAGACTTAGCCCCATCGGATTTTTATTTATTTCCAAACCTAAAAAAATTTCACGCTGGAAAGAAATACGAGTCCGATGAAGAAGTGATTGCTGCCACAAACGCCTATTTTGACGAGTTAGAAGAAAAGGCTTATAGGGACGGTATAAGAGCACTTGAACAAAGGTGGACCAAGTGCATTGAACTCGATGGGGACTACGTAGAAAAATAAAATTTTTGTTAACCTGATATTCTTTTGTTTTATTGCCTAGGCCGGAGACTTTTCAATTTATCCTCGTAATACAAGTAATGAAAAGCATATATATCAAAATGTAATAGCAAAAGCTGTAACGGTATTTTTTATCAGTCCTGAATAAATGTAATTTTGTCTATATATTTACTGAAAAATCTGAATTCCGGTCCTGCAAATTTACGTTCTTCTTGCAATTTAAAATCATGTTAGCATTTGGTACAAATAAACCTATAAAAATTATTTTAAAAGGTTGTGTTTCAAATCTTCATAGAATTGTAAAGACATTCGGGTAATAAATTATTTCTTTCTGTGTCTTATTTACTCACGTGTACGTTGGTTAAAATGGCTTCGTTGTTAAAACCTTGAAAATTAATAAACATGGTTCGTGGTAAACCTAGATTTATATAGTTCCCATAGATATTGCACTTTTGCGTTCCTTGAAAACATTATAAAAAAATCCCCTTTAAACTAATGCTTGATACGTGTTAAAAATCCATTTTGGTTATTTATATCTGCGCTTAAAATACTATACGTCTGCAAATCTCGCTTTGAAACATTATTGCGTTTCTATTTTCTTCTTCGTAAAAACAAGACTACGTAATTTCTAGTCTTTTAGGGTCAAAATCTAATATTGGAATTAAGTAAACTTCCCTTATTATCAACACGTGGACTGTATAACCCTGATTCGTCTAGACGAAACCACGCGACCTCGCTATTGGATGAAGTCGATTTGCATCTAAAAAAAACATTCCGACATAGAAAAGAACCCCGAGTTTTAAAAAACAGAGGACACTTGACTTCAGTTTCCGTTTCGATACAGTATAGTTGATAGAGACGTCCTTACCATTTCGATAACGGCCGGGGACGGATGCCCGTGCCTAGTTAATTGAAAATTTGCAGTTAATAAAAGTACCGTTGTGTAATTAGTTTTTCGGACGTTAATTAAGAATTTGCTGTTAGCAAAAGTACCGTTGTGCAGTTGTGTTCTTAAAGAATGAGAAATCTAGTTTTCCTATTAAAAAGTGTAATAGCTTTAATGCAGTTTACCGATGGAAATAAATATCGTATCGTATATCGATAAAAATAGTTCTCGTACCGCAATACCGATAAAAATCAATAACTACAGACTTTATCTTCAGTGATCGAAATCTCGGATCAATAATAAAATCGGAGTTATGTGCTTTATAAATTCAGTTCGGATTTAAATAATAAATGGGTTGTTTTAAGAAAAATAACGAACATTAGCCGATGGGTCTTAAAATTAATTCAATAACCAAATCTTATAGAAGTTTTATGGTTGCATTTAGTTATTTTATTTTGGGTGAATTTGTGAATAATAGTTCACCTCATACAGGCATTACGAGGATTAATTCATTGCATATTTGTATGATGTGAAAGCAGAAATCTACGAACATTCCAGTTTCCATTCGTCCAGCAGTGATTGTTTTGGTGTGTGCAGGAGTCATTTCTGTGCAATTTAGCGTTAGTTTGGTTTGCGAATTATCGATAACTACAGGTACTGTGAATTATTAATTTTTTTGAATGTTAAAGATTTATGTGAATTTCTTTGGATCTTTGTAATATTTCTATAGTCTGGTTTTTTATTTATACGTAATTTAGTATACAATTTTTTATTCATTAATACATTTTAATAGTCAAGAGCTCTTAGGTAGGGAATTATTACATGAACTTTTGAGTTCAAAATTTGTAATTTTTTAATATTTTTTTCTTCTGTGTGTTTTCTAGAATAAATATGATTTTAAAGTTAATTAAATCAAGTAAGACTGAACCATATAATTATGAAAGTTTTTATTCATATCATCATTAAACTAAATTTTGACTTTGTTAAAATTAACTAATATTTTGCACTAAATTTATATCGGTCTAATTTCATTTTCTGATTAGTGATTTCAGACAGATTTATTAGATTTAATTGATCTATTTAATTATTGTTATTAAGCTTCATAATCAGATGGCGCCCTTCTAGTGTATGTTATTGTGTTTTGAAACCTTTATCCATCCCTTAATAATTAGACAACTGCAGAACCAATACCTACGATCTGAAATTCAAATTTGTAAGAAAAAGCTAAATCTCAAGCCGGCAACTTTGAGCATTTTATATACAGTAAGTATCGTATTTTGTGTCTTAAACTAGTTTAAGTAATGTGAACTTTTCGTTTGAAAGTTTAACTTTTGCCTGTTTTATCGGGTAGAAAACCTTTGTTTCACTGTCGCCCAATCGCGTGCCTTTTTTATTGTTTATTATAGTGTAAGAAAAACGTTAGTTTCAAAGCACAGATAAATGAAGAAGATAAATGAACAAAGAACAAAATAAATAGAGCCTTTGAAATAAAGAAAAGAAGACAACTTAAGTCCACTACTATTTATTATGTAGCTATGGATTAAAAAATGTATAAGACAAAAAGTAAAACAGCCAAATATCTGGGTAGTATAGAAATCTCATACCCACAAAACTAGATAGCCTACTTTATGTTATATTAATAGCAAAGACTAAATAAGAACGATCGTAGACAAGAATGGATCCTAGATAACAATAATAAATTCAGAAATAACAGTGAGAAAATTGATAGGCAGGAAAAGAAAGACAGGTGGACTATAGAAACGATTGAAGAAGTAGGTGCAAGCAGAAAAAAGCCTAAATGGAATGAAATTCTGGCGCAGGAGCGGAAAAATGAAAAAAGTGTATAAAAAGAATATAGAATAGCTAATCCGATGCTGTAAGAGGCAAAGAGTTATATCAAAAAGAAGGAATCTTATATAGTTGATATTAATTTTGGGTGGTATGAGGCTGATAGAATGCTTAAATGCGGAATTATTTATATACTTAAATCCAAAATGCTTGCCAGCATGTTTGTTATTTTTTAGACTTGTTATTTTATTTTATAGTTATTTTAGGACCTGTAAACCTCACCCCTAAACTACCTACATGGTTGGACTCACTACGAAGCAGAGGGGTACAATAAGTGGTCATAGTGGGCGTAGCATAACGTTAATGGTAGAGGTAGATATTTTTGTCACTGTATTTGCCTCATAGAATCCACATGTATATGGTTGGACTAACCCAGGACGAGTGAGGTGCAACGGGTAGGTTTGATTTGATGGACGTGGCTCCATATTTGTGGGCGTGGTAGATTTTTTAATGTTAGCACCTTTGTAGAATAAGAATGGAATAAACTAAGTAAGGACCAAATGGGTGGGTCGGGTAGGCGTAGCGTCATCTTAGTGGGCGTGGTAAATAATAAACTAAGATTTTCTATAGAAATGTATATTTTTAATTTTTTTAGTGAATATGTTTTTTATACCAATCATCCTATAATTATTAAATATATTATATTAAATAAAGTGAATTATCTACCTTAAGAGCTAAAAGTTAGATATTGGGAGAGTAACATGTTAGGTCGCAAAAATTAGCATATTCTATTTTGCAAATTCTTTCTCATACATTCCAAAATTTATCATTTTTTAAAATTTGGTTTCTTTTTTACTTGTTAAATAATAACTTGTTGACGCGAAAATCTTTCCGTCTTAAACTTAGGTCTTGAAAGGCCAGGAAAATTAGACTTAAACCTCTAAAAGATTCCCAACAAGCCAGATTTTTGTATGCAGCTATAATTTGAGGTTGTAAAGAAGCTCACAAAAGTCCTGACGCATATCGCGTGTGCAAACTTTTTTGATACAGGGGGACAGGGAGAAATTCACTTTTTTCCAATTATCTCGAAAACTATCAGGTTTTCGGAAAAAGTGGCCATTATAAAAATTGTTGCTCACAAGATTGCTATAAAAAAGGTTCTATGAATTTTTGTTCGTATAAATAACTAACCGTTTTGGAGAAAAAGACTGACCCTTTCCACACCATTGCGGAGGTAGAGTAATAAGCGCATTTTTTATGTTATATACCCAGTAGGTCTAATTTACATGTTATTTGAAATGAAACAATTATTCTAATTCCTGCTGAAGTTGTATATCAATAAACTAAAATAAAAATAAAAATTGTTGCTCGCAAAATGTAGTACCAAAAAAGTGGAAATGAGTGCAATTTTTTTGCAGAAGTACAATAATTCAAAATTGTCACTCGTTTTTCCCCAAAACGGTTAGTATACGAAGAAATAAAATCATAGGACCTTTTTGGTAGCACATTTTACAAGCAGCAATTTTCATGATAGCCACTTTTTCATAAATCCCGATAGTTTTCGAAATAATTGGAAAAAGTGAACTTTTTCCCTTTCCACTTATAAAAAAGTTTCCACACACGATATGCATCAGAACTTTTGCGATCTTGCAGCGAGGTTACAACCTCAAAATAAAACTGCATACAAAAATTTGGCTTGTTGGGATTTTTTTCCGCAATATAAACCTAGTATTTAATAACAAGCAAATGGTTATTTGATTATTACGTTTGTTACTAACTACTGATTGTTGTTGCAATTTACAGATAATATTTATCTAACTGAATGTTAAATACATATATTGACATATCAATTATTATCAAACACTGAAGTACGTCATGAAGTACGTGATCAGTGGTTGCTTAATGTGGGGTCGCGATCCGTACAAACAATAATTAATATTTTAGTGCTGGCAAATCTATATTGGGCAAATATATAACTACATAGCAATTAAAAGTGGGTATATCTAGCACAGCAATTTATTTGAGTAATATTTTATACGCCAATCGACTCATATTTGCTTACTTGATTGAATATGGAAATTAATTTCTCAAATTCTTCTCCATGGAGTTGCTGATGCAGAAATGGATAACCCTTAAAAGCTTTATGTACATGATTATCCAATTAAAATACCATTTAAAATTTCATAATTTAAAAATTAATAATTTAGTCCATGGTATTTTATCTTAAATCTTGTACAATCAGAGCTGAAGAAATATGAGGCCATTGATATTTGAGCAAATTTAGGTTAGCTGTGAAACACAGTTTGTACTGTCTCATATATGTAGAGTTGTATACTTACAATAAAAACAACTGTATTCCATTTCCAATTAAATCTTTCTTGACTAAACTCCAAGATTGTTCCACTAGCAATTTTTCTTTAGGTGTCAATCCCGTTACGGGATCCGGTTCATTTGAATGTGAATTTCCACTTAAGTAACTTACAATAACGCCCATATTCTGAAACAAAATAATAAAAAGTTATTTAAGTGGTTCTTTAAATAATCATTTGTGCAGTTTAAAAACATACTCGTTGAGGGCTCTTTAAAATTCTGTTTTGGTATACATAATAAAATCATATGAGCAATATAATTAAATAACAATAGAGACAAACATCTGCGTTCGTTTATCAAATATAGCCTCAATGTCAACACGTTTGGTATTGTGAACACTCGAATTGTATTTTATTAATTTTGGGCATGTATGTATGTAGGATGATGTTTTTCTTCTTCCTCAATGAATATAACGAAACTACTTAATTACTATTCATTTGTGAATGTAATGACAACACAAAATCTACTTAATAATAAAGCAGATTACTCACAATGAATCGAAAAACAGCCTTCTCAGATTATATGTATGTATAATTCGCGAATGTTAGGAAGTTATTTACTATAGCTAATTCAAAAACAATTTAAGATTTTAATGCACTCATATCAGATAAGATAAAATATTTATATAATCAAGTATATAATCTTCCTACGTACAAGGTGTTCCGTTTATTACGGGTCTATACCTTATTTCGAAAACTACAAGTTTTGGGAAGGAATGTTTTTATATAAAAATTGTTACTATTAAATTAATTATATAGCTTATATAATTAAGTATTAAGTAGCTAATCAACTTGTAAAGCTCTTATTGCTACCAAAAAAAATTATTTTTATTCTATTTTGTGATTTAGATACAGAGTGCCAAATTTTTAATGTCATATATGTTTTAACTAAATAGATCATCATGAACAGTACTGAAAATGAGTCCAACGATATATAACAACTAATTTGAGCCCGCCATTCGGACGAAAGACGCTTCGCTTCAACAAATTAATTAACATATAACGAAAATATGATTTTAAAAATGATAGAAATTCTAGAATTTATGAGCAAGAATTTTGCAATTTAACATTAGAATTAATTAAATTAAAAATTAGTTAATTAGTACAACATACTGTTATAATAAATTTGTTGCGTGTCCCGCGACATGATTCTATAGGTCGGTTAGCCAAAGCGGGGCGATAATAAGCCCCAGTTCATGTCGTCCCAGATTAGATTCCAGCTGGCAGATTTTATTTTTTTACAAAACGAAGTTTAATATGACAATCTGAGTTCAGTAAAGTTAAATAGAAATGATGAACTATTTGCATTGATAAACTGAATAAGTACTTAATTAGTACTTAATTAATAAGGAATAGAGGCGAACATTTATTATATACGCAAAACAAACAAAAAAAACTAAATAGTAATTGTAAATAAAATAAAAACAGAAAAACATCGAAGAAAAGAAATAAACAACAATTTTTAAGGCAGTTTACTGCAGATAATATACAAGATGTTCCATTTAAAAATTAAGAAAATCTTTAAATTTAAATATTGAACACCTAAATTATAAAATAGTATATAATATTGATATTTTTGACGCAAATAAGTTGATTAGCTACTTTGCTAGCTCAATTTGAATATTGGCCGTTTACTGTAACAAATTAAACTGTCTGCTGAACGTTTTTGATTGGATTTGCTTTTGCCAAATAGATATCCATAGCAGCTTTTAGTAGACAATTTGCTGTAATTATTTCATCTAATTTTATCCTAAAGAGATCTCAATTTGTTTTTTGTTACGCAAGGACGGTTGGTTTTCTTTAATAAAAATTTGAGAATGTATAGCAAATATGACATAAGTAATTTATTGATAATTCTATGGAAGATGCTACCTTGCATTTCTTTGCGTCTTTTTAGCTAGCTATACTTAAATCTCACAAATCCGGTATATTTTTGTGGCTATACAACAAAGCTCTAGTGACTCAGTGTTAAATTGTATAAAAACTTCTTATCGTCGGGCCAATGAACCATATAGGAACCAACATCTAATATCCCTGATTCAGAGACCACCCAAGACAACATGGCATAAGAATCGAGTTTGCGCTGAAACATGAACAGCTTCTTTTTGTGAAACAGAGATCGAACAAAGCTTTTACGTTATTTGCCAAATTTATTTTTTTAAGAGATTTGAATTTGGCCGGTCATGGAGTTTGTTTTAACTAATCGACCAATAGAAGTGGCCGAAATGATTGTAGCTTTATAAAAATTTTGATCTCCGATAGCAGAATATAGTTATTTATGTACCTAACTTGTTATTGTTTTTTCCTTTTGACTGAGGTGTTTTTGGCATCGAATTTGAATTTGCCCGGTCTGGGATTTTGTTTCTTTATTAAAATTTTGACGACCCTCGATATTTTTTCCTATTACTTGAGCTGCTCTAGCGAGGCATTAATTGGGTTTCTGTGTCTAATGTCATATTTTGAAGTCATAACTGTTACAATGCTGCTATATAAGCACATGTGAAGAATAAAGTTACTACTTTTTGTTCAAGGTTTATTCTGAGTTTATCGAAGTAAGTTATTCTATTTTATCATTTTTATTTTTTTAATTTATCTTGTTATTTTGGATAGATATCTACACCGCCTGTATAATGAGGGCCTTCTTAGACGTACAAGGTTTCCGTTCTAATGATAAAAGTTTTATCCCAAAGAGATTGCAGTTATATCTGAAGATGGGAGTAAAATAGTAAATCTGCTTGTGAAGCCACCATACCCTAATAGGACTCTAATGATTCTTTATACTAAGACTCTAATGAGCCTTTATCGAGGCCGACAGGAAGGAGACTTTTTAACTGCAAAACTATTACCACGGCATTTCTTGGGATTTAGGATTTTTAAATTTTGAAGAGGTCCAGCTCCAATTAAGAAAACGTGTAAAAGATTTTCTGACAATCTACGTTAAAAGGGTATAACCTACAGAAACACAAAGGCTATTTTTATATAGATAAATACCTAACCTACCAAAATATAGCTGTGCTGGAAGTATCAGCTTGATCCAAATAAAACTGCTTTAGTTTTTGCCGGCCAACCCCAATAAGTCGGAGAGGGGCGGGGTAATACAAGATATAAAAGAAGAAAAAACAAGTGCCACTTCGTTTAAAAACAATGCTTATTACTAAACCTTCAAGCTTATCAGATAAACGAAGAAATAGATCTTTTACTAAAATATGGGCAACTTCCACAATTTTGGTCGTACAGTGCATATATACTTACAATTGACGAGCTGGAAAGCAATATTATAATCACACAAATAAATAAATAATAAATAAATAAAACACACGTAGTGAAATGTAAACTTTCTAAGTATGGCTTTATTGAAATTGTAATTATTGTGCTGATCAAAAATTTTAATGTCTAATAAAAAAATGAATGAATGGTGATTTGTATCACAGCAGGTTGTAAACTTAAAAACTACTCTAGGACAATTTCACTACTCGAGATCTCGTGTTAACTAGTTCTTAAAATTAACATGCATGAATAAATTGTATACACGTTTAATAAATATATATAAACATAAATAAAATGACACAGAATACATACAATTTTAGACAAACATTCCACCATTCGAAGACCCACGGCTGTTTTAGTATAATTTAAAGCCTTGCTTAGGGGTTTTCGCTTCACCCTTCGATATTTTGTTGTTTTGTTACGACCCGGTACATATATAGATGCAGGTACGGACCCAAAGGGGAAGGACCTTCTAATTAAACCCACGGTCAGAGGGGCAGGAACAGGAATAAAAGACAACGAGCAACAAAACCCAAAAGAAAAGACCTACAAAGGAATCACCCTGTATATTGTATTAATTTTAAATATTTGAAGAATTTTACCTTTCTATAAACTGAAAGGTCTTTTACAATACAATTCCCTCAAGGTAACTGATAGGGAAATATTACCTAAAATAGAAAAAGACTTTATCAGATTTTAGCACATTGGAGAAAACACAAAGAATTTACCTAAATGGTTTGCACTAGAACGTAATCCGTCTAATTTGACGATTGATCGCAAATAAATAATCAAGTGATCATTCTGTTGAATGCGAGATTTTCTTCGCTGAAGCGAATTGTATCCAAAACCAATTTCCTAATATATCTCGCACATTCAACTTCTAATGCCAGACAGCCATTTTGTTACCTCAACTCTACTATTGATCTACGAAGATGGCGCCGACTGAGAATGACCCGTCTTCTTCTGCTCTGTGTAAAAGATGTAAAGCAGTAACAAAGAATGGGAAAAAATGTAAAATATGTTCATTAACGTATCACAATAGTTGTGCTAAAATATGCAATGTAAAATTTATTGACGAAGCTGCAGTGATATGTTGTGATTGTGATGAAATAACTAATAGTGTGACAGAAAAGACTGATACCGTTCAAACAATTTTTAATACTGCCGATTTTGGTAAGCAAACAATTGATTTGAATCTATTTAAATATGTTTTACATCAAAAAGACATAATAATAAATGAACTCCGTGAAAAGATTGACTTACTATATGATAAAATAAATTTTTTGACTAAAAATAAAAATAGCAATGATAAAATCAATGATAAATCAACTAATCACAAGTTAACTAACAAGTCGGTTAATAAATCCACATGTAAATTAGAAAATTTAACAGAAACAAGTAAAATTGAGATAAAACAGCACATATACAATAGTGAAAATGATAGTGGAAATTCAGCCAGGACGGACAGCGGTACAATGAACTCTAATAAAAAGACAAGTGCGATTACTAATAAACATGTTTCTGCGGCAATTCACGAAGTCCAAACAAAATTAAAATTCAATGAAATTGCTAAATTAAATTCTACTGCGTCCAGTAGTGGTCAGAGTAGTAGAAATAATAATTTAAAAAATGAGGATGATAACAATAAATCCACAGACAAGCCGTTACGGAATCAAAAAAAATAGTCGGAAGCAAAATCAGCAGTATCAAAACTGTTCCAAGAATGGTGGCTTTACATATCTACAGACTTCATCCGGAAACTAGTCCTGATGATGTGATAAACTTTTTAAAAAAGGATTACCCTGAGGTCACATGTGAACAACTGGAATCCAAACATAAAATGCAATATTCTTCCTTTAAAGTAAATATTTACGAAACCAATTTTAGAAAAGCCCTCAATCCTGAAGTGTGGCCAAAAGGGGCTTGCATTAGCAAGTTTTTTTATCTGAGTCCACGAAAGAATGTGATTACATAGTTTTTAATCCTGATATTTTCTTGTTAAATGTTCAAACACTAAATAACGATAAAATAAATAATTTGGAAGTAGAATTTACTAAACCTTTTTATAATGACTTAAAATTTATTTGTTTATCAGAAATAAATGCTAAGTATGATGCTGTGGAGTACTTAAAATTTAACAATTATAAACTTTGTAGTTATTATTGTAGAGAAGAATGTAAAGGCGGTGGAGTAGGTGTTTGGTCAAAAAACGGTCTTGATGTTGTTCCTATTGATCTGAATCAATTTTGTACTGAAAAACAGTTGGCCGTAAAATGGAAACCAACTACTTCCTCTGTCGTAATAATTATTACATGTTACAGATCGCCGAGTGGAAATTTTAATGATTTTGTAAGTACGCTTGATGATGATATAAATATCTTGTACAGACCAAATTTATTTTTTATTCTATGTGGTGATTTCAATGCTGATTCTTTATCTGATAAAAGTGGGAATTATTGCAAACTACATAATCTCTCATTATCTTACAACATGAATTCCTTAGTGAGATGGCCTACACGAATAGATAATAATAGAAATTGTGCGACCACTATTGATCATATTTTTTCAAACGGTAGCCAAATAGGTAGTTGCTGTGTTATTGATACTTATATGTTATATCAGATCACCACAGTGTTTTATTAGAATCTAATATAATTTCTAGGAAAGTAGACAATATCACATCCAAAAGTAGATGCTATTCAAATGAAAACATACAAAACTTCTCAAATGATATAGTTTGTGAAGACTGGTCCTTTATTACAGATTCTAAGGTTCTAGACGAGGCCTTCGATTTCTTTTATGATCATGGCCTTCTATTTCATTTTAATAATAATTTCTTTTTGAAAACTAAAGGTACAAGAATGATAGTAAAAGTTGGGTTAATGAAACAATTAGATACTCAAGTAATCAACTTTTCAATCTGTTTAAACTTCAAACAGTTTATCATGAGTTAAAAGATTTTTATAACAATTCAAAAAAGGTGCATGACGCATTAGTTCGAAATACTAAAAAAGATTATTATCAGAAACAAATATTTTCATCAGATAATCCAACAAAAATGTCTTGGAAAGTTGTATCTAAATTTAATAATAAAGTTAAACAACATCAAAATGTTACTTTAGTTGTTGATAACGATTGCCTTGATGACCCTAGTCAAATTGTCAACTATTTTAATGAATACTTTAAGCATATTCCATTGCAAATCTCACGAAATATTGGGCAGACTAAAAGTGGTACTAGCAGTCAAATTAATCATGAGGATAGATCCACATCTTCCTCCATATTTTTAAAACCATATACGGATGATGAGTTTGCCAACACGGTGGTAAAGAAACTAAAAAGTAAATGGTCTTCTGGACCAGACGACGTGCCAGTTGCTGTACTAAAAATTGTATCTTCGGCAATTTTGTCTCCTCTTTGCGCGTTAATAAATTTATCGTTTCAAACGGAATGTTTCCTTCAAAACTCAAAATGAGTCAAGTTCTTCCTACCTATAAAAACGGAAACCGTCAATTAAGTGACAACTACAGACCTAGAACTATAACTTCTGCCTTTTCAAAAATTTTTGAACTTGCTTTTCTGAATAGACTGCAAGAATTTCTTAAGAAACATGAAATTATAACAAAAGCTCAACATGGTTTTACTGCTGGTAAAAGCACAAATACGGCAATCCATTCATTTTATGAATGTGTTATTGAACATGTCGAAGCAGGAGAATGTCCTGTTGGGATATTTTGTGATCTCATCAGGGCATTCGACTGCGTTGATCACAACATTTTATTTAGTAATTGGGTTAAGAGGTAATTCATTTGAGTGGATAAAATCATTTCTAGTTTCTCGTATTCAATATGTGTCGATGTCATTTAACAGTGGTAATAATATCAAGCATTTTAATTCAAACTGCACTGAAATTAATATTGGAGTTCCCCAGGGTTCCATTCTGGGCCCTGTGTTGTTTTTATTATATATAAATGATCTTGCTTTTTTAGACCCTCAAGTCAAACTTACTATTTATGCTGATGATACTACTGCAATCATATCGGATACTTCCGAGGACGTCCTACAAATAAAATGTAAAAGTTTTTTAAACAGATTACAAAAATGGTTTATAGAAAATCGCTTGCACTTCAATTTACAAAAAACCCAATCTGTTACGTTTCACACTCGTCAACATCCTTGTACAAATTTAAACTTGAAAATCGATAATTTCACTATTAAGAACTGTGATAATGTCACCTTCCTTGGAATTCATCTTGACAATCATTTAAGCTGGAATCTGCATTGTAATAATCTAATTTCAAAGTTAAATTCTTTGTGCTATTTATTTAAAACTCTAAGAAATATTCTTACAACACAGCAACTGATTTATCTCTATTACGTACATGTAGAATGTAGGTTGAGATATGGTATCAGTTTTTGGGGTAGTTCAACTACAACTAAGGATGTTTTCATTATACAAAAAAAGATTCTCAGAATAATTGCAAATGTTCCCACAAGACATTCTTGCAAAGAATTATTTCACAGATTTAAAATCTTAACTGTTTTTAGCTTATTTATACTAGAACTATGTCTTAATATATTTAATAATAGATCTAAATTTTTAACAAATAACATGGTTCATAAACATGACACAAGGAATAAAAATAATTTGCACGTTCCTTTTGGCAAACTTAATATAACAAAAAATTCGCCTAATATATTAGGTTTAAAACTTTTTAATAACATACCACTACATATAAGAAATAGTTCTAGTCACAGTAGCTTTAAATATCTTTTAAAAGAATATCTAATAAATAAGTGTGTTTATTCGACTAACGAGTTTTTTGAATAGAACTTGTAGACTTTAGTTTTATATAACAATGTTCCACTGCGATTTTGTTACATTCTTTTATGTGTAGATCATTGCTTTTCATTAATTGATGTTCCTTTTTTGTTTTTTCACAACTTTAATATGTTGTATATTTATATGTAGATCGTTGCTTCTTAATATTTGTTTTAGTGTATGTTTGTATCTACCATTTTAATATGTTACCTATTATATACCTTACACTTGTTGACAATTCCCACACGTTGTATTTTCAGTGTCTATGGAAATAAATTATTATTATTATTATTATTATTATTATTATTGAGAAGGAGCTTAACCGCGCAGGTATGACTTTACGATAAACAGAAAGAAAGGGAAACCCAGTGACAACCAAACTAACGAAGAGGCTTGGTTTTAAACAGTGACCGTCAAACAATCAACGAGTTGTAAATTTCAATGTTATAAGGGAAGAAAAGAAAACGTTTTTAAAATTTCTTTCCAAAAAAGTCATCAACTTAGAAGATATTGGATGCTCGTTTTTACGCAAGTTAAAAACAAAAAGTTATTGCCGTGCAGTGTTTTAACCATAATATTGAAGGACCTGTGTGTGCAATTGAAAATGCGATGGTTTTAGCGGATTGGTACAATAATCAACACATTCGAGATTCTTAGGGTCCTGAAAACCATTTAGACTTGAATGAAAACTGCGAGGCATGCATATTTTGCTAACCAACTCCCAACAAAGATTTCAAAAAGTCCTGAGCTGTAAGTGTTATACACAATTTTAACAAGATGTACCCGAAGCATCAATAGAGAGCCGCTTAAGGATTCTGGATAGTGGCAGTTTACTGCGGGTGTTAATCTCCAGACATATAGACGATATTTTGCTGAACAAATTGATATTTAAGTTTAGTAATTTGGTTAATGAACTCCAGAAATATGTTATTTGTAATTATAAAATTTATTTTTAGGTATTACGTATTGTATGTAGTTGATCTAATAAAAAAGCTATTTAACCAATTCATTGTTTACTTTATATCTACAATGCTCCACCTTCCCTCATCGTTAGGGTATCAACTTCAGACCCCTTTCTATCAATATGTACTGCAAACTTATTTATATCCCTGACTAAGTACCTACCTGCTTATGGTAAATTTACTCTTTTTAATAATTGTTTAAAACTTCAAAATCTCTATTTCACCAATAAAAATATCTATTAATAATAACGTAAACAAGATTTATCATAAAAGAATAAATTATTTAAGTGAGCGGCGTTATTTTAACAGAAATTCAATTTGTGAATGCAGTATTTCTTATTTAAATAAACAGCAAGTTTAATTGCAATAATATTTTGTAACAAACCTAACACTAATACTATAGTTATCCTATTACGATGTAAAGGTTTGTAGAATATTGACTGTTCGTTTTCAATACTAGTTTGCGTAGATGGCAATGCGAATAAAGCTAATTCTGATTTAATAAATTTGAATTTTGAAAATCTATAATTCACGGTTACTACAAAACTTTAAAATTTATTAAATCATAATTAGCTTTATTGCATTGCCATCTACGCAAACTGGTATTGAAAACGAACAGTTAATATTCTACAAACCTTTATAATAGAATAACTATAGTATTAGTGTTATTGTGGTTTGTTACAAAATATTGTTGCAATTAAACTTGCTTTTTATTTGAATAAGAAATGCTGCATTCACAAATTGAATTTCTGTTAAAATAACGCCGCTCACTTAAATAATTTATTCTTTTATGGTAAATCTTGTGTATATTTTTCTTATTAGATATTTTTATTAGTAAAATAGAAATTTTGAATTTTTAAACAATTATTTAAAAGAGTAAGTTTACCATAAGCAGGTGGGTACTTAGTCAGGGAGAAAGGGGTCTGAAGTTGATACCCTAATGATGAGGGAAGGTGGAGCATTGTAGGTATAAAGTAAACAATGAATTGATTAAACAACTTTTTTATTAGATCGACTACATACAGTACATAATACCTAGAAATAAATTTTATAATTACAAATAACATATTTCTGGAGTTCATTAATCAAATAATTACTAAACTTAAATACCAATTCGTTCAGCAAAATATCGTCTATATGTCTGAAGATTAAGACCAGCAGTAAACTGTCACTATCCAGAATCCTTAAACGGCTCTCTATTGATGTTTCGGGTACATCTTGTTGAAATTGTGTATAACACTTACAGCTCACGAGTTTTTTAAATCTTTGTTGGGAGTTGATTACCAAAATATGCATGCCTCCCAGTTTTCATTCAAGTCTAAATGATCTTCAGAAGCCTAAGAATCTCGAATGTGTTGCTTGTTGTACCAATCCGCTAAAATTATCGCATTTTCAATTGCACAGACAGGTTGTTCAATATTATGGCTAAGACACTACACGGCGATAACTTTTTCTTTTTAACTTCCGTAAAGACGGACATCCAATATCTTCTTGAGTTGATGACTTTTTTGGAAAGAAATTTTAAAAACGTTTTCTTTTCTTCCCCTTTAACGTAGATTATCAGAAAATCTTCTACAAGTTTTCTTAATTGGAGCTGGACCTCTTCAAAATTTAAAAAGCCTAAGTCCCAAGAAATGCAGTGGTAATAGTTTTGCAGGTAAAAAGTCTCCTTTCTTCCGGCTCTCGATAAAGACTCTAATAGGTATGGTGGCTTCACAAGCAGATGTGCTATTTTACTCCCATCTTCAGATATAACTTCTCCTTGGGAATAAAACTTTCATCGTTAGAACGAAAACCTTACGTACGTCTGAGAAGGCCCTCATTATACAGGCGGTGTAGATATCTATCCAGAATAACAAGACAAATTGAAAAAATAAAAATAATAAAATAAAATAACTTACTTCGTTAATCTCAGAATAAACCTCGAACAAAAAGTAATAACTTTATTCTTCACATGTGCTTATATAGCAGCATTGTAACAGTTATAAAGTCAAAGTATGACATCAGATACAGAAACCCAATTAACACCTCGTTAGAGCAGTGCAAGCAATAGGAAAAAATATCGAGGGTCGCCAAGATTTTTATAATGAAAGTAAATCCCAGACCAGGCAAATTCAAATTCCACGCCAAAAACAGCTCAGTCAAAAGGAAAAAACAATAACAATTTACATAAATAACCATATTCTGATATCGGAGATCGTCAAGATTTTTATAAAGCTACAATCATTTCGACCACTGCTATTGGTCGGTTAGTTAAAACAAAATCCCTGACCGGCCAAATTCAAATTTCCCGCCATTTCTAGAAGTTTCAAACTAAACATTTTGGTAAACCCCATAAAATCAATGTACCTGTCAGGTGGTAACATTGAACGACAATAGAAAAACAAAAACGTCACAGTCATTAGCGAAATTTTCCATGATGACCACCGAGGTGCCCCAAAAACACCGGAAGGTAAAAACAACTAAGTCTCAAGGAAAAAGCAATTAAATTTCTTGGAAAAACAATTAATAGCCAACTAATAGGCTGGTGCTTGGGTTACTACTTAATTATTATAATATGTCGCTGAACTAATGTAATACCTGCAATCCATTTTCGTTCATCTATGATGATGTATACAAAATTGAACTACAAAAAGTAAAATGCGAAAGTATTATACAATTACGGTATAAAAACAACCTTTTATTGTATGTGCTTAAAGAGTTACTCTATTTAAAACACCAGTTTTTTGAGATTTTGTTACAAACATAATCAACGTGGTATTTACACTTTAAGTTTTAGTCCACTATTACTCTTAAATATTTGACATTATCTACTATCTCTACCATTTCACCTCTGATTTGAAATTTTGATATTTAAATTGAACTTCAAATAATTTTTTATCTTGCCCAAATAAAGGCTTTTTTAGTCTTACTAATATTAATTTTCATTTTATTTACTTCCATCCATTTATTGAAGTTGTCTAGTTCTATATTTATTTGTATTGTTAATGATAATATAGCTTTACCTAACAAAGTATATAATAGTATCATCTGCAAAAAAATGTAATTTACCAAAATTCAAAACCGGTGAAATCATTAAGAGAAAGAATAAATGGTAATGGGCCTAAGATACTGCCTTGAGGAATACCAATATTTATCGGTTTTTTAATTTAAAATACTGTTACCTTACGAGTAATTACATAACCCTTTAATTTCTCCAATATAATTTTGCCTTATCTATGGTTTCAAAGGCTCTTTAAAAATTTAAAAATACAATAGCACAACTGTATCTCTATCAAACATCTGCCATTCATTAAATACGTTCTAAATGGCACATTCACATCTATATTTTTTCTAAAACCTGACTGATAAATAGATAATATTTTGTTTTGTTCAACAAAGCTTAATAGTTGGTGATATATGTACTACTCTTTTTAGAATTTTCTCAATAGCGATCAGTGTGTTTATTGACCTAAAATCTTGGAAGCTATCACCGATTGTTTAATGTCAATTTTTCTAAAAAAAACTCCTACTAATTTCAGCATAAAATTTATTTGTTTTTAAACTATGAAAAATTACCAGTATGAGATCAACATGCTAATCACTAATGCAAATAACTTATTAAATCATTTACTCCATTACCGTTGAATAACTTCAAAGTTATTCAAAAGTAGCATATGGAGGAAACACCATATTATGCTTTACGTTACTCTATTTTTACTCCAATAAGAAAATAAATAATCTAAAAAATAATTTTCTTCGTTTAATCTTACTTTTCATAGTGCATTGTTCTCAATAAATCGATGAGCTAAACACTCCCCGAGCTTCACGAACGTTTGTAGAAACCTACAAATTAATCACCAACTAAAGCTCACAATTAGACTCTTAGAAGTGCTACAGTTCTCTATCGATTTGTTTTTAATTAACATTCCAAATTCAACAAAAGCTTTTATTGCTCTGACTTTTACTATGAAAAAGCAACAAAGGAAATTTGGTGAATAAAATTTTCAATTGTGAAAAATTATAATGAAGTAATTAAGATTTTGCACAGAATCAAAACAGTACAAAAAATAGACTTTTCTAATACTTTTACTACGATTTTTCTATTCAATAACTATTTATAATATTTATGAGCGATTTTCAGCAAACATCATAAAATGTTATCTTCGATAAAGTTTACTGCTACACAGCAATAATATTGTGTTGTAATTTATGTATTTAATACATTCATCATTTTGAACAAAGTAATGTTCCTGTCAAGATAAAAGTGTTGGTTTAATTTGAGAATGTTCTAATTTGAGAATTAAACACTGTTCTCACGATGAATCGTTAGCAGATACTTTGCAAATTGAAGAACCCAAATGGAAATTTGTTATTCCAATTCTGTTTCTATTTTCTGTTATATTCTGCTGTCTGCTGTTATGACTTGGATAATTAAAAAAATAACTGAATACATTATTTAGAAAAGCATTGCCAAAGACTAGTAGTAGTTATAAATACCAGTAGTACGAGTAGCTATAAATTTTGAGCTTTCCCGCCAAAAACTAATTTGTTCTCCCCTGCAATTGAAATTTAGGCAATCTTTTTTATTATTACACTGGGGGTTTTCGGATGTCTAGGTGTCTCCTAACATGTTACACTTTTTTGAAGTCTGGACATGTTCTGATTTTTTATTTTCAAAATTTAAAGATAAATTCTTTTCTTAGAAAATACATTAATCTTTTCATTGTACAACGCCGTTATTTATTTGCAATGTAAATTTTTATCTTAAACAGAATCCTGCATTTTGAAATTGCCAACTCCAGATTATTTCTTTTATGAAGCAGGCAGATAGAACAGTTTCAAAGTGAAAATTTGAGCGAATCCAGTGTTAAAAACTTTTTCCTACGACCCCATACGAAAGTGAACAATAGCAAACGCTACCGATATTAAGAAAGTGAGTCATATAACACGCGTATGTTAGGAACATAACACACGTGTGTGTTATGAAAATACATCACGCTAAGCAATATCTAGAAATCCATGAATTTTGTTTACATTAAAATGATGACATTAATGTTTAATCCAATTTTGAGAAGCATTTTAAACATTATGTATCTATTCTTTTCTTATAAATATAACTTTAATTAATGTTTAATTAGTTATTTTAGCTATCAAAAAGAAATATCTAATAGATTACACCTAACGTCACCTCACTATAATACATGAAAATTATTGAAGCAAGTTTGCCAAGATTAAAATCTTCGATGCCAAATGGGAGAAAAATAAGAGTAATGTCAAATAATTTAGTTAGGCAACCTCTTTCACACCTGGCATTGTGTTATTAGTTGAAGTTATATTTGTTAATTATGGAGATATTATTAAATATAAATAAAATATAAATTATGTGGCTCTGAAATTATTATATTATAAATTGTAATAGTAATTCATTTAATTAATTTTGCTGCTAAACCCAAGGTTTAATTTTATACTATGTTTAAATAAGTTATGAATATATGAGTTTTTAAAATTGAAATTTATATTTAGTAAAAGAATCTATTAAATAAAATGTTAACAAACACCCATTCACTTTAACAATTGTCATAATTCAGCTCCAGAAAAATAAAATTAAGTTGTCAAGATAACTTAATTTTATTTTTCTGGAAATGTTTTGACAGAAATTTCGTTATAATTATTCATATTGTGAAACTAAATTGTTTAAAAAATTAAACTTTATATCCTAAAAATAAATGGCTTAAGAAAATTAGCTTTAAGTGTGATTTTCTCTGTTAAACCTAACCATAAAAATCTTGCTTTAAAATCTTCAAAAATTATATTCTTGAAAATTTTAAAAAATCAAAATTGTTTAAACATTTGAAATTTGGGGGGTCGTAGGAAAAATATTGTACATTACACGTTGGAAAGTAACTTTTATGCACTCGTGCGTACGAAAAGTTTCACTTTCCACACTAGTAATGTAATATACTATATCGCACAGATTTGAGCAAAATTTTTCTTTTTCGTATTTTGAAATGAATGAAAGAATTACATATATAAGTTGTATCGTTTACGAGTTACAAATTCTTCAACAAGAGTATACAGTCTCCAATTAATAACGGACACTTTTTTATAAATATTAGAGATTAATATCAAATCTCAGAATATGTTATTCTTTTTAAGATAGATTCAATGACAACATTGAGCCAAAAATATATTGTTGTTTATTGTTTCCCGCCTTACTTTGTGGAACTCCATAATTATGAAATAAATAAAGATTAGTAAAAGTTTCACAGTTTTATTAAAATACAACCTGACAATATTGTTTCGACAGCTATGCTGTCATTATCAAATGTAATATAATTATAAACAAACACGTCGCTAAGGTAGATGCAAAATAGGTAACTAGATAAAATAATAATAATAATCATAATTAAATATCTAATACTTCCAGTAACGGAGAATTACTGAGATCAAGTTGTTCATTCATTAAAGGTACCCTGAGTTTGTGTTTGTATATCTCAAAGGCTTTTAAAATGTCTAATTTGCGTTTGTTATTAGAAAAATGTAGGAATTTAATATTATTTTGAGGAGTTATTGTGTGATTTTGTTCTAAAAGGTGTTTGGCATAATTAGATTTTTCAGGATGCTTGTTTTTGTAACAACTTATGTGTTTTTTATATCTTATGTCAAAATTTCGAAGTTTTTGCCCAATATATACCGAACTACAAAAAGAACAATGTAAACGGTAAATGCCTGATTTCATATCATGTGTTCTGTCTTTAGCATTAAATAAAAATGAAAAAGTGTTAGTGTTGGTTTTAATGTTATTTTATAATTGTTGGTTTTTCTTAGTATATGTTATCTGCAATTTTTTCTGATATTTTGCCAAAATATGGTATAGGTATGTAATTTGTGTCTTCTGTTTGATTGTCAATGGGATATATTCTTTTGATAGCTAACCTATAATCTTTTTGTTTAATTAAAATGTCAATCATGTTCGGATTGTAATGATTTGTATGTGCTAGTTGTTTAATGGTTGATATCTCTTTGCTAAAATCTGGTTTTGTTAGTGGAATAGTTAAAGCTCTGTGTAGTAATGATCTGTAGGCTGCTATTTTATGTGTTTTATGATGACAAGATTCATTTGGTGTTGTTATGTCTGTTTGTGTTGGTTTTCTGTATATGGAAAATTCAAATAGATTGTGTGCGTTAACCTTGATATTTAAGTCTAGAAAGTTTATAGCCCTGTTTTGTTCTGTTTCTAGTGTAAAATTTATATTAGGGTGGATACTATTAATAAGAATTAAAAATTCACTGATAACCTCAAAAGAACTGTCAAAACAAGCTAAAATGTCATCAACATAACGAAACCATAAGATAATGTGTTTAGAGAGGTTTAATTCAAATATTTGATCTTCGAACTTGTCCATAAATCTGTTAGCTAATAGAGGACTTAGAGAATTACCCATAGGTAAACCATCTTTTTGTAAATAAATTATGTTATTAAAAGTGAAATAATTTTGACTTATACAAAGGTCAAGTAATTGAAATAACTCTTAACCTTTTAACTAATTCTATATTACTATTGATCAAGAAACTATCTTATAAAGGAATACATTCTTGTGGGGGTATTCTGGAGAACATGTTGCAAATATCAAAACTAACAAGTTTTGAATGTGGTGGAAGATGTATGTTTTGCAGCTTATCTACTAATTCTAATGAATTTCTAACAGAGTATTTCGATTTGTAACCTATCGTGTTAATAATCTGGTTCAGTTTTTTGGATAAAATGTGGTATAAAGGGATAAAAGGATAAAAAGGAAAAGTGGATAAAAGGTGTATTGATGTATGATACAACTGGTCTTATTGGCATATTCTGTTTATGTGTTTTGACTAGTCCATATAGTTTAGGTGGTTGTGGGTTTTTATTAATGATTTGTTGCTTTTCTAATTCTGAAAAGCAGATATTGCAGTTATCTAAACCTAGTTTTATTTCTTTTTGGAATTTTGTGGTTGGGTTTTTGTTTAAAGTTTCTAAATTTTCTTTATTAATAAATTCATTAACTTTTTGTATGTACCTAAATATCTTTTGAAAGAATTACCAAAGTGTTACCCTTATCTGCTTTAACAGAAATTAGATTGTTCTCTGTGATTTTGTGTTTTATAGATTGAAGAAGTGATATGTTAGATGTGTTGTACATTTTGTCCTGTTTCACAGACATCTCTTTTAACAAATTCGAAATTTGGAATTTTACATAGTTATTTTGAACTTTCTTAAGTATAGTTTCGCATTCAACGGCCAAAATTTCTTTAATTTTGTTGGTAAATTTTGGAAAAGGACAAAATTTGAAACCTTTGTTAAGAAATTGTGTTTCTCTGTCACTGAATGTTATATTCGACAAGTTTATGAAACGAGGATAAAAGTTTACAGTGTTCTGACAAAAGGTTATTTTGTAGTGTACGTTTTTGTTGTACAAGTCGATAAAGTTTATTTTTCTGTGTGGTGTATTTTTTGAATTTAATGTGACTGACGGTTTCTCTAATGTTAAAATCTAAGACGTCAAATTGGATGTTGTGTAATTTATGAGTAAGTTCTGTATGGAGTACCTTTATATAAACGTGAATATTGTCTCTTATACTAAACCATTTCTTCGATTCTTCTTTGAGCCATCTTCTTTTGACATTCCTAATCACTTTTTCGGTAATCGAATTCTTGATTCTGGTAGCGATGCTTACGTAGTTAGGAATAACCTGACGTTTCAGACATTCTTGGTTAAACCAAACATTCTGACTTACGATTCCGTGTTTGATCTTAAGTTTCTTATATAACTTGGTTTGTTCTTCTAACGAAGACGAAATAATCTTGTTTATTGTTTTCAGCCTTACTTTGTGGAACTCCATAATCATGAAAGAAATAAAGATTAGTAAAAGTTTCACAGTTTTATTAAAATACAACCTGACAATATTGTTTCGACAGCTATGCTGTCATTATCAAAGGTAATATAATTATAAACAAACACGTCGCTAAGGTAGATACAAAAATAGGTAACTAGATAAAATAATAATAATAATAATCAGAATTAAATATCTAATACTTCCAGTAACGGAGAATTACTGAGATCAAGTTGTTCATTCATTAAAGGTACCCTGAGTTTGTGTTTGTATATCTCAAAGGCTTCTAAACAAAATTGTCAGGTTATATTCTAATAAAACTGTGAAACTTTTACTAATCTTTATTTATTTCATAAGAATATATTGCATACTATCGGATGCAATGTAATACATCTTGTCCGTAAACTTTTAGGTAATTTCTACAGCAGTGGTTTTTAATCGGTGTTCTGAGGATTACTACTGATCGTTAAATTTAGTACAAACATTGTGTAGGATTTTATCAGAGTAAACACTGCTTGCATCACATGGGACCATCACGAGCGTGTCTACCTGACCGGGCGCCTTTAAGGTGAAAGCGGATGAAGGGTTATTGTTAGGTATCCTGTAATTATTCTATTTTGAATAATGAACCCAGCGAGCATGTTTTACACTCGTTGGACTAGACAAAGATACTTATCGTAAATGATTATAGGTTATTTAAAATGGAAAATTAAGTAAGACGTGATTTCATTTGGACATTTCGTTTCGTGCATCTAACAGAAGATATTTTTGAAATGTTTGTTTCGTGCATTAGAAGTTTAAGCTTCCTGTTTCGTATATCAATTAGGATTGTTTGAATATCTACCTTTTCCCCAGTTTACAAATAGAATAGTAGATAAAGTATAATGTTTATGATTGAAAATGATTTAATATAATGAACGTTAACGCAACAACAGTACTCAGAAATAAAGATAATTATACGTTTACATTAAGAAAATATTGTAAAATATCTCGAAAACTAGAAGACTTAGGAAGCTGGAATTTTACAGGCAGGTGGGCCTTGCCCCAAAGGGGTGCAAAAGTATATTTTTAGTCCTAAAATCCCAAGGGGGTCGCAGGGGGGCATTTCTTAAAAAATCATTATGGCTATATATCTCTTGAATGGCGTAAGCTACAAACTTCAAATATTCACAGATTGTATTTGAAACAATTCTGAAGATAAAAAATACCGGCATTTCATCCAGGGGCGGAGTAAGGCAACATTCGAGGGGGAGAAGGGTTTTCCATAAAAATAACTATTATAAAAATCTTGATTGTACGTAATCTGTAAGAGATACGTATATGCAATGCCGGACTTTCTTGTAGATCTTTTTGAGAGCTACAATTCGTTCGATTATAGTTTGCCTGTAGGTAACAGATAAAGCTGTTACCATTTTCGTAGCGTAATATGTTTTGTCTCTGTTAGAGCCAATTTTCTTAATTACGTATTTTATACTTTGCTCATTACTGGACTCTCGAAAAATCTTCTGAATAATCTGTATAAAAACCTTTGCTAAGAAATAAGCTATCAAATGGTGAAACGGCAACAAAATCTATTCAGTGGTTCTCGAGATTCACCGGTTTTGACAAAAACTGTTCTTACAAAAACTACAAAGTTAATGGGGGTACGCACCGATTGCCAGCGACTGGCGCGTTTTTCAGATGCGGTGGCTCCACACGCTCTCCGTTGATTTTCCAACGAATATTATGCTATACAAAGTACATAATATATTAATAATAAACTGCATAGGTATATCATTAAAATAACTATATTATGTATTCTCTTTGAACACGCCTACCATTCATTTAAAGTTATTTTGAAAAAGACCAACTTATGTGTTTTTATAGCATTTATTTGAGCAAAAAAAGTGTGGGACTTATTAGTAATTACGAAGAAAGGCATTGCTAATTATGAATCAAACGTGATTATATTAAATTATAATTACATGTTAAGATCCGATTGACGTTATTATTAAGGAAAATAGAAACTCCGCTGCAGTAGTACATCCTGAGCTACGGGATCGCAAAAAATTAACTTTTATAAGTAGAGCTGTTTTCTTACTTCGTGGATAGCTGACATGATCAGAAGGAGACAGTTGATTTTCCAACGGGTATTATGCTAGTAATTTCTATGTATTTATGATAAATAAATGTATAAAACATAATTAAAAACTAAATAAAAGCATCTAAATCTGTATTTTATTCTAATTCATAACTTAATCGTGACATTTAAAAAGCATTTCTGTGAAGCAGAATATCTGTGATCTATGAATCTCCAGATAGCCAATATTAAGAATTGACATTCACTTCTAAAATTTTATAAGGAAATTATTTTATAACCTTTGCATAACATAAATTTTATTTGTTTACAATAATAATGTGCACATAACCCTACTTTTATTTTTTTAATAATGTTTGAGTTAGCTAGAGACGTGGTTTCAACTCTGTGGAATATGCTAACTAAAATTGTTTTTTCTTACAGGCCTTTATATACATTGATGACGTTACATAAATTTAACACTGATAAGAATTAGCGAATTTCTTAATTCTATTTACATATGTATTTAGTTCATAAAAACACGAACAAATTGATATAACACACTTGTGGTGTAATTTACCTCGTAAGTTGAAAATTCATTAAAATTTATAACTAAAATAACTAAATGGATTATTAAAATCTTGTTTATTTCCTAATTACACGATTTCCAGCTATAATATCATATGGAACAGTTGCTTTACAACACATAGCAACTTTCCTGCATAAGATTCCTGACATACAACTTAACACTAAAAAAAACAAAACAAGAAGTTTAACAAAACTACGTCGTAAAGAGACAACTTGGCTCAAACATTTGATGCCCTCAAAGCAACTTAAACTATGAAAACCTGAAACCATTCTTGTTATTTGTACAATAATCCAGTTAACTGTAATGAAACATTGGACAAAAAGCATAAAATAACATACATTTTCAAAATGAAATTAAATCGCCATGCCAAAAAGGAAAACTCAACTTAATCAGATTTCAAACAAGTAAGATAATTCTAGATTATACAGTTTAAGATAATGACTCATTTAATGTATTTTTAGGTAAACCGTAACCTGTACTAAGTGAACTTATCGAAAGACGTCCATTCCTATCTGCTACAGCCCGCATATGTGAAATGAAAATTATTTGTATAAAAACAGCTGATACTGTAGCCCACATTTTGTTAATTAGCTCTCTATCGCATGTTTTGATTCTTTAAGGTTAACATCTTTATTATATAAAATCCTATATTGAAATGTTACCTTGAAAACGTAAGGTTACGTTTGTCTAAAACGTTAACGTAATATAATAAAACGAGATGATACTCAGTATGTATTTTATGCGAATCACTCCTTGTTCTTTCCAGTTACAGCTTGCAGAAATTTTAGATGATATTTTATAGGCATTTATGGTAACTAAGTAAATGAGTAGTTACATGTACAGCCCTGTAAAGCGTTACGGGTTCTTAAAAACACCTATAAAGTTTTACAATACTCACCAACAAAAAGTTAATGGTAATAAATTTGATGCTTAATCACAACATCATGCCAACGTCTAGCTATCAATTGTCCTACCGCCTTTGATTACAAAATGTGTTTTTATTTATTTATTTTAATTAATAAAAACGTTGGCACTACATCTAATCAGCTAGGTCATGCTGGTAGATCATAGTACCGCAAACCGCCGCCATATTGGGGCAAAGAAGGCGTGGTTTATAGAGCATCTGTGAATGTTTTCCATCTGGTTCGGTTTTGTGCTATGTGCTTTACTTCCAGCCACGTTCTTCCCGTCTTTGGTACTTCTTGTTGGATTGTTCACCTCCAGGTGGTTTTGGGTCTACCTCTTCTACCGCTACCTTGAGGGTTCTATTCCTGTGCTGCTTTGGCTATGTTATTCGCATCTCTTCTTAAAACGTGGCCAACCTACGATTTTCCAACACCATTTTCTTTTCCTAATTTCGGTTTGCAGATCAGTTTGCTTGGTTATTTTCCATAATTCGATGTTGGCCATAAAATCCAGCCAACAAACTTTTGTTATATTACACAGGCATCTGTTGACATATATTTGTAGTTTGGTAGTTATAGTGTTTCCATGTTTCGCAGCCATAAAGAAGTACGGCCTTGACATTGGTATTAAATACCCGTAACTTATTATTTAATGGTAACTGTGTGTCGTTCCATGTATAATATAGAGTTCTCTTATATCCTCCTCTGCTCCACCATTTATAGTTATTACGTATGCTACCTCAGTAACAGTATTCTTCTACATTATCTAATGGCTCGTTGTTAATGTGGAACCTCCGTTGATTTTTGGTTCTAATTCTCATCGATTTCGTTTTGTTAATGTTTTTAGTTCCAGCCCTATTAAATCAGCCTGTTGTATGAGAAGAATTAGTTTAGCTTGCATATCATTGTATGTATGTGTTAGCAGGCATGCGTCATTTGCATGATCTAGATCATGTAGACAATTGCCGAGACCCCATGCAATGCCCATCTGTTGGAAATTTGTTGTTTCCATTACTGCCTTTTCGTTTGTGTAATACTCTACAGTTGGAGTTACTATACAGAGCTTTAGTTAATTTTGGTGGAATACCTTTCAGATCCAGTATCTGCCAATTTGCATTTGATTTAGCGAATCGAACGCACATTTGAAATCTATGAACACCATAAATTTTAAATAAATACATTCTAAATAAAACTCTGTTCCATGATTATCCTAAGAGTGTTGATTGATCTGTGCAGGCTGTGTTTGGTCTGAAACCAGCCTGTTCATGTTTTATCATTGGCTCCAGGTGTTTATTATCTGTGCGAGGACTTTATTTATTAGATCGAGAAGGGTAATCCCTCTCCTATTGCTTAATTATATTTAGAAGCGTAATTCTTCTACAATTGCTTCACTTAGAAAGGTCGTCTTTTGTTGGCAGCTAAACTATATTCCCCTGTTTCCAGTCGTCTAGGATTATTTTATTTTCCCATATTCCACTAAATATTGGTTGTAGTACTGTTGGCTGCTTGATGTGGATCTACTTTAAAGAATTCGGCAGGTATTTTATCTGGACCTGTTGCTCGGTTATTCTGAAGTTTTTATATTGCCTTTTTTATTTCACTAAGCCTAGGGGAGTTGGTGTTAATTCCTATCTGTGTTTGTTTCATTCTTCCTATTTCTGATTTCTTGGTATTCTGCCGAGGATGCTTGAGAAGTAATTTTCTCATATTTTTATTTGCTCTCCCTGCGCTGTTATCAGTTTCCCTCAATCATTCTTTACCGGTTTGTTTGTGTTGTATGTTCGTGTGCCGTGTATTTCGTGTATAGTTTGGCTCGCAGAAATTGGTTTTTATGACCAGTATCTCACAACAATGGTGATTATTCCAACAAAGAACTGTTATAGGATTACTCAGCTTAATGCTTAAAGCCTTAAATAAAAGGATACTTTGAACTCAAATGTTATCAGGTAAGTATCTAGGACATTTTAAGGTATAACTTGAAATTTTTTAAAACTCCATTTATTAAGACATAAAAAAGAAAGTTATAAATATTAAAATCATTATAAATAATCGTCAAAATATAAATCGTTTCTATCTGTCTTCAATTGTTTCTCTTCCGTCATACTTAAATTATATTATTTCAAAAAAGAAAAACAAAAATGAAAAGAAGACGGCCCTGAATGCAAACCCGTACAGCTGTTGTTGAATAATCTTTCTAAGATAATTTAACAATAGTTGCTACTGTCGGTACTTGAGTTTAAAGATATTTTAACAAAAGGTATTACTGACGGTACTTGAATTTCAGAGCTATAAAAACCTGCAGGCCCGACTATACCACCTGGAAGAACTTCATTCAACTCATTGAAATACCTAAAACTGTAACACGATCTAATCTGAACTGCTTTATAAAACATTATTCTGGTAAGTAAAAAGGACTGCTTACCATCTTTAATCTTTTTTGGTTCCTTCTCAAAGCATCCCTGTAAATAGGTATTTGTGGTATGCTATTAGTACATTGGACCAAAGTAAGTGTTTCATACTTTTCTAGAACTAATTGTAGTTGTTTAACTTCAATTGTAATGTTGGGAATAAGAAGAAATGCCATAATTCTGGATAAATTCTTTCCATAAGTATTTGCCATTTGAGATAACAACACCTAATAAGTTGTTACTATAATAGCAACGATCCACAACAACTGTTATTATTTTAACCACTTTTAGTTATGTTAATACAAAAGAGAATAAGAAAGATTTTAAAGAAACCGATTAAAAATGATAGATTTAAAAGGCTTCATTTAAATAGTAATGTAAATAAGTGAATCTCTTGTAATAGAAAAAATAAAAAGTAATTCCTTTAGATTGCAAAGAAAAGGAGACAACAAAAAAAAATTAAAAAAGGTGATATAATGTGTATTTAAACAAATAAATATACGTAAAGTAATTCGAGATTGTTGTGGTAATTGTGGTTAAAATTTCTTTCATGATTTCATTTAAAATACAATATTAATATATAATTACATTTTTAAATGAATTTAATGTTTCTTTATGTTAAAAACAAATCATTATTAACACATTGATGCAAAATATAAATAAGAACTCTAGATTAATAATACTTCACTAAACTGTTAGTGATTATTAAATTAAAATGTTAATTTATTGAACACAAAGAAGTTTCATGGAAAATGTCCAATCAACAATAATTCAATAAATTTAAACACGGCAAATGTACTGGACAATGCTTTCCTTAATAATAATAATAATAAAGTTAAGAGTAGAATAATAAAATTTAGTGAGTACTCATAAACGTAAACAATAAATCAACAAGTTGATAAATAATAAAAGTGCTTAATAATTCTAACTAAACATGAAAACTATATATATTAATTGACAAATATATTAATATGGTAAGTAATGGTTAATTATTATTACATGTAAACTAATGTCTACATGTACTAAACTAGAAACTATTGATCAAATAACTAAAGATAACGATTGTAAGTATGATAATTAACTTATAATAAATATTTTCTAAACTATCTGTTAATGTGCTATATGTAATCGCAATAACTTCCATGTTAATAATGAGGATAAGATTTTAAAGAAATTGATAATGTATATAATTAAATCTCTTGTTCCTTTTGCAGCAAAGAAAAGCAGACATTAAAAACATCAAAAACGTGACAAACAAATATATATATACATAAAGTAATTCGTGGTTGCTGTGGTAATTGTGAGTATTTTCTTTTAATATTTTCAGGTAAAATATAATCTATTTATTTATAATAGTTAATATAGTAGACATATTAACATTTTTAAATGAAGTTAATGTTTCTTTATATTAGAAGCGAACAATAATTATTATCACATTATGCAATTACTCTATAAAATAAAAATACGAATTATAAATTAATAGTATAACAATCGTTATATTAATATAACTAATATATTAATATATAAACAATTGTTATTAATATAACAAATGTTATTAAATCAAAATGTTAGTTTAGTAAACACAAATAAGTAATGTTCCATGGAAAATACCCAATCAGCAATAATCATAATTAAAATTTTGAAGAGCAAAATCTTAAATGCTATTGGATAATGCTTTTCGTAATTGTGATCTAAATTTATACTAGGGATTATAATAAAATTATAAATTAATAAAATAAAACGTTTATTAATAATTCTAACCTAACGAAACATGAAAATCTGAATGAACAATTTGTTGAATAAATGAATAAATGTACAGGGACATCTCAATTTAATATTTCCAAACTGCTGATGATAATTTTCTTGTTTGAAAAATATTTGATTATTTACGTAGTCGAAATATATTATTACTTTCTAATGATAAATCAAAATATAAATAAATTTATCTACACTCTAATATTTAAAAAAAAATACTGGCCATCAAGCGATTAAAATAAAATTGAGTTGAGGTGCACTACTTTAGCCTATAGTGGAAGTGCAAGGTCAGCAAATACAAGACAAAAAGATGTATCTCGTTTCCAATAGCTTTTGAGTGTCAATGGATAACGCACTCTTTCGTAAAATTCTAATTAATTCAATATTTCTAATATTAATTTGAATAAGAATTACAGAAAAAGATTTAAACTAAATATGATGATAATAATTGGCGTCCTAAGTGACCTGTCTATTTTTAGAATTTTACCAACATGCATCTATAAAACTTGTTTTGGAATTTTAATTGACAATATCGAACAATTCTAATCGCGTTTAGATCTTTTGACGCATCAAAGTAAGACCTTTGTGACTATCTACGTAAATTGTGTTTTTCATTGTCAATAACGGCAAAATATAATTAACTCTTAAACAATTTTCTTAACACGCACTGTGTTAACACGCAAGAATTAAGTAGCAGATAGAAGGTAGGTAATTGTTCTAAAATTATTTTGTAATTAATTTTGGTTAAAATACTTCAAGGAGTTTTATGTATAAAAACGGAAATTTAGTTTTATAAATTTATGCTCCTGTAATTTATATGTTGCTGTGGATAGCATTTTCAAAAATCCTACGAGATTCTATTGTTCAAAATTCTTCAATTTTATACAATTTTTTGCAATAATAGAGTGAAGTAATTAACAGTCTTACCTTAAATCTACTACCTACCGCAAAAAAACATTTTATGATGCAATTATATTCTTTATAAACAATCTAATTCAATAAAATTTATAATTTTTTAATTTTGGTTAAATTTTACATTAGACACTCACAAAATTTTCAACCTGGTGTTACAGTAACAAAACTTTACAACTGAATTATGTAACAGTAATAATAATAGTAGTAATAACTTCTGTGAATACAAACGTATATTCGGAGAGATTACGGAATTGCGTAAACCGCAAATTGTTGCTAATTTAAAATGCGCGTACATTGCGCGTTAACAATAATGAATTTTTAAATTAAAAAAAAGTTACTCACCAAAGTGATTCGAAAATTTTTCACATAAAATTCAGTGTTGTAAAAAAATAAAACTTTTTCGATCCCCCAAAACGTGAAAAACTCACCGAGTCCCAAGCATCCGCCGCGAAAAGCAGGAAAACTCACAATGCGAAATAAATTTAATTTTCACCTAAATGACTTCCTTGCCAGCAGAAGTATAATTAAAAGAGGCCGGCGGCGTGTGCAATGATACGCGCGTGCAGATGCGAATTGAATGATGGATGGGACTCTATGGGACTTTATTTATTAATTATTATTTTATAAAGTCGCGGTTACTACTATTCTATTTGATTCGCGCACTCCTACAAGACCAGACCGCGACTGTCTTCTGTCTTCTCTGGGTATATGTGTTTGATTCCAGGAGGGAGATAGTACTACTATGCCGGACGAAATATCAGCTGTCACATTAATATTGTGGGGCATGAATATTCAGTAGATTTTCCCCTTATCGTGCCCGAATTTAAGAGGTTGTGTGCCCTTGGAAATTGTTTATTATCTAAAGAGATGTCTACATCTTCTTTAGGGTTTCAAGGTTTCTAATTGAACGTCAGGAACGCGCTCTCCATTATTAATTATTTAACACCAATGTCTGACGGAAACAAATTATATATTATTTATGAACAAATTTATATTCTCCACCATCTCAAATCTCTTTTGGAGACAGACTTGAGTATAATGAAAATTTAACAGCTACTTTTCTAAATCTTAAAACACAGGTGGAAGATTTCCTTAATTTATATTGTATTATTTATTTTTATTTAATTTTTACAAACATTTGCAATTGTTATTGTCACTATAAATACTATTACTTCTTATAAAAATAAGAAGTCACTAGAAAACTAGTGACTGGATCAATTTTATTAACTGTATTTAAATTTACATTTAATCGCCTACCTATCCCATCTTACTTTTTTAAAGAAAATCATGTAGTTTTATTAGAAGAAAATCAGGGCTTGCTAAATTCTGAAGATGAGAGTGTGCATTTTCTAATTTTCTCTTGCACCTGCAGTAATATTAAAGAGAAAGAATACATTAGTATTACTTAAGAAAGTAACAGTTTAATTCTCAAATCAGTAACGTAAACTACCACCTGGGATACCCGAGCAATACTCAGTACCTCAGGCAATATTCAAGAGGAGTCAAAATCAAAATAAGAAAACTAGAATTTACATTCTGAACGGAAATTGTATTCTGTTTGTGGTACAATTTGTGTACAATTTATTATTTATTACACGAGTTAATCGTTAAAAGATCATATTTGATCACTGTAGCGACTATGGCCCCTTCTCTAATTAATTTGTAAAGAGAGTTTTACTTCATTAATACTCATTTATCTGAATTTAGCTTTTCCAATTGTGAAGATCATCGATCTCTGAATCGTCTTTAAAAAAGTTTTCTTCTTTTACTTAGATACAGATACTAAGATTTAAAAGATTGGGAGGTAATTAATATTTAAGACTAACCAGACCACCGAGATTTAAAGGAATGCAGCATGTGCAACTGTGAAACTAGCGAAAAGCCAACAAAGCGATTCGTGTTATAAAAATACCACGCTTTTTACATTTTGATTGCAAGATTAATAGACGTTTAGAGATTGATGCTTATTGACTTGTAATTGAGGAAAATTTTAGGTATTAAAGAACACACGGGTATCTGTTCGAAAAGTTGTAATGCACGAAAAGCACGAAATAATGTCGTTATTAAAAAAAAATTCTGTACGCATATTTTCGAACCAATTATTAAATAATTATCTTCGCGTACTGAAGGGACAACTAATATCTATTCAATTTCTGTCCTTTATAGTTACACTATAAACAGACATGTATTTTTTGATATTTGCTAAGAATTCTTTTGCAAGATGAGCTTCAACTTTTAATTATATCAGCTTGCTACATCGAAACAGTATAGATCAAACACCTTCTCGTTATAGATTTTCACGGTTTGGAAAAAACACTAATGTACAACTAAACTGGCAATGAGTCTGCTCGAAAGAATAGCTTCAAATCACGTATATTGTAAAGTAATGATATTTTGTGAATTATTATAATCTGTTACTGTAAAGTTAACATCATGTAGACAGCATGTAGAATAACACAACGTAGAAACATCCACTAAAAACAGAAATAAGGAATAGTGACGATTACAGAAAAAACGATTAAGAATATTAAAAAAGGTTCCATATGAGGTTCTATCAGCTTTTTGTTGATGAGCATTGTAGAATTTTACAGATCTCTTTTAGTAGCCCGTACATTTTTACAGGGCTGTAGCTGTAACTACTTATTTACTTAGTTATACCATAAATAATATAAAGTGTCATTTACCTAGAAAGTGGTGGCACGCTGGGCGTATGTCAGTTGGGCCACAAAAATACAAAATTAATGCGTTGGTGAGCGAGGATAGGGATTAAGCGGTACGAGGCTCACAAAGCGGTACCATCACGCCCATGAAGGGATTATTTATTTACTTAAGTTAAGTAGCTTAACTACCTGCCCGCGAAAAGCTGGATCTAGCCAGGTTATGACTTCTAAGAAAATCTCTCTCTTTTTTTAAATTATTCTAAGGGTAGGTGGAATAATATAGGTATAAAAAGGGTGCTTAAATTTCCCAGTTTATTAGTTTCATGAAAGTGGCAGATTGAGTGGGCTCATAACTAGAATTTGTTGAAAATGGAACAAGTACAAGAGTTAGCGCGTGTTATGTTGAGTGAAAAAGGTCATCAATTGTTAGTGTTAAATAATTATAAGTTTACTAAAGCAAATACTTCAAAGTGTGGAAGAATTCGTTGGAGATGTTGCAACCGCAAATGTCCCTCTACAATTTACACGAACGTTTATCAAGAAGACATGGTTATAGAAAAAAACGAACGCCATAACCATGAAATGGAAAATCATGTTCCACGACAAGCCGTTAGTAATTCCTTAAAAAGGAAGGCCGTAGATGAACTAATCGAAAAACCATCAAAGTTAATTCATGCAGAATTAAAAATTGGGGGCAACTTTGTGTCGGAACTTGATGGGAAGGACATAGATTGTATTAGAAGAAATATGTATTGTAATGATATTTCGATCGAGTTTAATTATTTATTCAAGTCGATGTTGTTCAAGTTAATAAAAGTTCATTATTGTTTTAAAATTGCTTGATGAACAGAGAAGAGGTAGATGTGATGTTGGACATTCATAACATATAGCTGACGTTCATATAAAATAATTCATGAAAACAGAGTTCAAGTTTGATTTATCTATTTAGTTTATTGTTGTTACATAAAAGAAGTATTTGGGTTAATAGGTTATTACATCTGAAGCTCAAACCTGAAAAGAAAGTTGTTATTAGACTTAAGGAAAAGTTGTAAAATAGTTTTTAGCACGTTTAACAATAGTCAAAACATAACATTCCATTTGAAATATCAATCAAAATTTATCCATAACAACCATCCATCAATAATAATGCATGGTTATAATAGAGATATCTAATAATGAGAAACAATAATTAATCATTTAAAAAAAGTTAATTTTGTATTGTAAATCATAAAACAAAAAAGAAAGAAAAAGATGAAGGTGATAAGAATGGGGGTTTCTAGGGAGGTTGTTAGAAAAATTTTGGATAATGGATGTAATAATTGTTTAGAATGAGAAAATAAAAATAAAAAGCAGTTTAAAATATAGTAAAAGGTGTTATTTATTTCAACCAACAAATAACATAAAGAGTTTACAGAAGAAGTTTTAAAATATGGAAACATACTCACTACCAAAAAGAGGTTCGAATCTGATACAATCTTCGGATCTTCATTTGATCCTAGAAGAAGAGAATAGTTACTTTAATAATAAAGGTAAAGACAAACAGGTACTCTTGACCTACGATATTTTTAGCTGTCTGGCAATTCTTCGTATGCTGAGTTACACCAGATTCATAAATCCAGGGCAGTTCAAGAGCGCAGGCTACATACAGGTTCCTGAGAACGTGCTACAAGAAGGGAGAAGCATTATCAATTAAATAACTAAAAAGGTTTGTGAAAGTGTTATTAAAAAGCAGAGCATTAGTGTCCTACCAGAAGGTTAAAGTGCAATTTTATAAGTTAATTTAAAGGTTAAATCAACGTACCATTATTAGTGTAAAGAGTTTAAAGCAGATGATGCACATAACCTAAAAATAATAAAGAATTTAATTAATTTATTTAGAACAAATACTGATCAAACTTAACTCATTTTATAAAATTGTTGAAATTCATATGTGTGGTTATGGACAACACGTCAAAATATTAGTTTCAAGGTTAAGCAAAGTTTCCCATTAAAGAAATTTCTCAATAGTTAAAGGTTACTTGAAATTCCATTGTACTATAATATTTTTAAATAAACTTTGAATTTTCCAAGGAAAGGAACCCATACTTGGAAATTCGATTATACTTACTTTAATCTCATTGTAAAGAAAAATCTAGTAAAGGCAAATAAAAAAAATAAAGGCGACCCTGAGAGATAACTTTAATACAGCGAGTGCAGTTCATAATAAAATTAAAATATGAAGGCATTCTATTTGCATAGCTGCATAACATCGCAGTATATTTCACGTCGAAACATTTTACCCGCACTTCCGAAAAATGAAGATGACGTTTTCAATGTGGTAAAAAGTTTAGAACTAAAAACCAATAAACATGAAAATTTTGTTTTAAGTGCCTGTGAAAGTGAACAAATTATAGTATTTTCATGTTATACAAACTTACATTTTTTGTGTGGAGTAGATTCAGTGTTTATGGATGGAAGATTTCAATTCTGTACAAAATTTTTCTACCAAATGTTAACAATTCATGGTTTTACGAACGGACACTATGTTCCTCTTGTGTTTGGTTTACTCAAAAATAAAAAGAGTGAAACTTATTTTAATTTCTTTAAGATAGTTGAGAATGCAATAATTTTGGTCTAACATTTAATCCAAATAAAATTGTAATAGATTTTGAAACTTTCTATACATAACGCTTGTATCCAAATGTGGCCAAATTCTGAGTCAACTTGAGTCAAGCATGGTTTAGAAAAATCCAATCTTTAAATTTAGTCGGAGAATATAATGATAAAGATTCTTCAGTCGGAAAGTACCTAAAGCTACATTTTGGAATGCAATTTTTAGAACCTGCTGACGCGACGAGTTTCTTTAATACTGAATTGCATTATTTAGTTCCAAATGACAGTAGAGTGGTTGAATTTCGCAATTATTTGGACGATACTTATATTAAAGAAAATGCAAAGTTTCCTCCACAAATTTGGGCTTCTAGTTTTAATGTGTTATACAGAAC
Source organism: Agrypnus murinus (assembly GCA_929113105.1). Taxonomy (NCBI): domain Eukaryota; kingdom Metazoa; phylum Arthropoda; class Insecta; order Coleoptera; family Elateridae; genus Agrypnus; species Agrypnus murinus. Next base: position 214,007,851 of record OV816025.1, read on the forward strand.
TACAAACGCATGCGAGTCCATCCACTCCAAATTCAACGAAAGCTTTTATTCAACTCATTCCAACATATTTCAATTTACTACAAATCTACTCAATTTTCAAACCGAAATTTATGTTAAAATTAAAACGGCCCGATCCTATGTTAAAAAATTAAGAAATACCACATTGTCAAAACACAAATACATTAATGACAACATTTCAAAATACCAAAATAAAGTTATTTCTAGATATAACTTTGTTAAATTAGTTATAAATTTTTACCGGCTGTACATTAGGGTTTGCTCTTGTTGTTTAGTACCTAGGTGTTGTTTTATGTAGCTATATATTATATTATATTATATAATGCTGAATGTATGTGTTTGTAAAAGAAAATTCTAATGTAGGTAATGGGTGAAAACTATTTCTTTTATAAAACCTTACTGACAGGCTTGACGAATTTGCCTTAAACATAATACTCTTAGTCCGAGTCTATTATGGTAATTACTCTTTGGCCCAACTGAACGGTACCTTAAGCCGACTACCTGGTCCTGTGGCCCAACTGACGTGCGCCGGGCACGCTTTGTAAATTAATTTTTATGGGAGAGCTGGAAAGTTTGTGGGGCGAGCGTTGAAGGATCGAGCCTCCTTAATCAAGTGAGACCAGTAAAGATTCATTGCAAAGCGTGCAGCGCACTAAGTTTTATTTCCATCCTTACCAGCGTTTATTAATTGATTGTATGTTTTGTATAAAAAGACATTTTATAATCAAAGGCGGTAGGGCAATTTATAGCTAGACGTTACCATGTTGTGATTAAGCAACAAATCAGTTTCCATTAGTGTTTTGTCGATGAGCATTGTAGAACTTTACAAGTCTCTTTTAAGAGCCCGTAAGATTTTACACGACTGTAGCTGTAACTTGTCATTTACATAGAAAGTAGAAATAAAAAAATACGTGCTCTTTCTGTGTTAACCTTAATAAATACAAAAGTTAGTGTTATCTTATGTAATGCGTACTGAACAACACCCAAGTGTTTTGTAAGGTTAAGAATATCATTATAACGAAAACCAGATCTCAATCACCGAGCAAAACGAGCCGTTATTCTGTAACAATACGTGTTTAGGTATGTTGTACATTATCAACTCAAATTAGGTCTAGTTATAAACTTAAATAAATGATTTTGCAGATAGATAACTTACACCATCGTCTGGGTAGAAATCTTTTCTTGACTTCCTGTGTTTCTCTTACAGCTCTCTGAGTTTCTCTGTTTTATTGTTTCTTCTGAACTGCTTCAGGTTCATGTTTACACAAACTTGTAAAACTATATAACATGGACCGGACCTCGGACTCGTTATAACTTCTAGATTAATTTGTTTACTAGGTTAAACTAGATTCGAATGAACCAAACACTTTTTAAACTAGAAATTATTGAGTAATGTCAGAATTCAGTTGATATTAAAACCATAAAGCTGTAGTTTGATTTTTCCAGATTAGATAACAGTTTTAATCCTTCAAAGAACAGCTATCTTTATGGATTTCCTTTCGATTGCGTATTTGTGATTCAGAAGTTATTTGAAACAAATTTTAGACAGTTTCAAAATACGCAAACAGTTACAAAGATCTACTTTCTGTACTTAGATAGAAATTAATAGAACATTTGAACTTGAGATTTTTGGTCTCCTAAAGGATGCATTAGTAAATATTAAGGACCCTAACGGATATTTCCATTAAATCTCTTTAACTATTTACAGTTCTTAATCAAGACTTACCTATATATATTAAGATACGTTAGTATATGTAAAGAAAGTAATAAAACAGATATTATTAATGAAATTTAGCGGAACTGTTGATAATATTACGTTTTATGTATTAACACAACAAACTTCTACGAAACTAAGGTGGATGAGATAAAAGTGTTTTAAGAAACCAGGTTGATTAAGTAATTTCAAAGGTCTGCATCTTATGAATTATTTAGGTCTACTCTTTTATTTAAAATTAAATTGGTAGTGATTCTTTTCTCCTTTTTCGTAATCGATTTTGAATTGCAGATATACGTAGTAATCACAACAAATTGCGTAGTGTTGTACATGTGAGGAATATGGTATGAGGATGAGAAAATAAAAATATTTTCTTCGATTATTATCGTCTGTTAGTGCAGCAGTAGCAATCAGACGCCATAAATTCTACAACAATAATTCCTTGTTATCTCCCATTTAGCGAAAATTATATATTACTAATATCAAATATGATTTTATGATTAATACTATATCCTACCTAATCTTAGAAACATTGAATACGTTTTTATGTTGATTGAGTTTACATTGGATTTTTCGATGTTTGCACTATGTAACAGATATCTAGGGTGATTCAAAACACTAGGCACAAACATTAAGTTGCGTAAGGGATTGCATCCTTAATTATCTCTTATAACCCTTAAAATCCAGTGACATGCAGGATCGTGGCATGGAGTGGCGCGGCGTGTCTTAGATTATCCTAGATGGATTTGCAGAATATTAGAACGTAGCTAAAGGTTCAAGGGATGCAAATGATATCGATCAGATTTAAAAACTGATCTATTGACAAATACGTACATATTTGATAAGATACTATCTTGGAAGCAAAAGCCAAAATTCAGAGACAAACTGAACGGTATATTCTTGTTTCTTGCGTCGGGTTTCGTGCGCCAACGAAAATCTACCTGAAACTTTCTGGTTTCGTGCGGAATTAAAATGATGGCGTTAATGACTTCTTATTTCGTGCGGAATTACCTGCACATGTTTACCTGATCTTATCTGAATATCAAGTATAATATCAACTTTTATATTCTACATTTCACAGAGTCATCTAAAAAGTAAAGTAAGCAGCATTTGTTTACCATTAGTAGCGCTAAAAAACAAACGGAAACTTTACTCAATTCAGAATATTGATGGATAATACAGATCTACATACCTACTTTGTTATGTACCGCTAATATTATCTGCAATTTCCTTGAAATTTATAACATAACTAAATTTGCAATGTGAAACAGCAATTCATAATATAGAGGATTTAAAGAAACACTAATATGGGAAAACCTTACTTTCCTTAAGTGTCGATGTGGATGCTTTGTAAATTGCCATCTGTTAAAGCTGATACATTTTTATTCTTAATATCTAATAAATTTCTTATTTATATGCACTTATCCATTATTATTTCCCGTTTATTAATTAGGATCTAAATGTAGTTAAAATAAATAGCTTGACTTTAGAAAATCAATATAATTGATGAAGCAATCGAACTGGTTTAAAAAAATCACATGACTATTTAAAAAATTATGAGAATAATTATTTACTCGTATCTGGTCTAAACTGATAATTTTTATAATACTTTAGATTTTTGTATTTGGTGTGAAAACATTGTAGCATTTATATTTTCTTAATTAAATAATAAATTATTGAATAAATTATTGAAAAGGTTTATTCAGAATTAATTACACATATCTCACTAAACATTGTGCATGTTTGGTTGCATATCCTGGTTATCAGTATTATCTATTAGATTAGTTTTGGCGGGTAATAAGAGGATTTTTCGTGTCATTTTGATAAGGGAACCATTTTGTATGTTCCATCTCTGGAAGAAGGTGGTGGTCTCCCATCAACTGTGAGGGTGGCAGTTTTTTTGTTTGGTTGGTTTTCTACCATCATCGAGGCCTCTTTAGCTGGTAATACATAAATTACTTTCTAAATATAAAGATATCCTATTATACTCACCCTTGGTGTTGTTTGCCGACTAGGTGATGGACCGCATGGTCTCTTTGTAGATCCAGACGCAAATTGAGAAGGCGAGGGCACTCATCATCTATTGCTCTTTTTATGATGGTCTCCCATACCTTTGGGGTGTATACTTTTTAAGAAACCTTTCTACGTTGTGATGGAATTCTAGTAATGGTTCGTCTTGTTATAATGTCTTTAACATCCCTGCAAGAATGATTAAAAGTTAGTAGGAGCAAATATGTGTAAATCAACTTACCTTTCTGAAGAAGTATAGCATTGGTGGCCTCAGGTATACTAGTTGTCGATTCGGGGTGAAGGCAACCCTAATATAAGGTACTGTGTATTGTATCGTTTATAACCAGCTGAACCAGAAATACCCTGGATGATTATGCTCACATAAACCCCAGGAGCTGCAGGTCCAACATCTCCTGCAATTAATAACAATTTATCTGTTCTGATAAACATTGATATAAATACTTACCTTGGTATAATTCAGTTTTCATAATTGTTTTAATGTTAAATTAAATAGAAGCTAACTGTTTACATTTACTCTGTTGACAGTTTGTTTATTGATAAAATGTGTAAATCTTTTTACTTCTTATCTTATACTTCCATTCACGATCACCACACCGGTAAAATAAATATGTAAAGTTGTGAGCGTGATTCGTTGCCGGTCAATTTGATTTGTTTAATGTAAATTTTGTTGCTATTGATTGAACTACAAATATACTACGAACTACGAACACGTAAGCTTACCTCTTCGTAATAATTTTTTATGTAATTAATCAGGTACTATTAAACTACCAACGAATCTTGCGTTTTTGCTATTATTGTGTGATACTTACATTTTTTATTGTTGTTTATTATTTTTTTGTGTTGTTCGTCTTATACATTACTATTAACTGTTTACTAATCATTTACATTGTTATATATTAATAACCATTACATTATACTATTTACCAGACTGTGTTGTGTTATTATTTCTAACAATAGGTTATACTCTTGTTGGTGTTTTGTTTTTTTTGGAAGTGGTCCAACCAAAAAGATTATCCACAATTACCTTTGGACTTGGCGCCCATAAATTAATATCGAATATTAAATACCCACACCCACGCATAAAGCTGCCGTGGTCACGTCAACTTCTAATAGGAGTTTAACTTTATTCTTTGAAACATAAGTAAAATTGTAATAAGAAATGGAGCCCATGAACGTGGGGCCCGAGTTTTAGTCTAATTAGAAAACAGTTTGGTAGATTGGATAATTTTGTATAGTTGTGGTATCAGTAAAAATCAAAAAAAAAAAAAAAAAATTTCAAAATGGAACTGAATAATATGAGGCCAATTGATTTACTTAGTGAGGAACTTAATTATGAGTTGCGAATAAGAGGAATTGTAACCGAACGCAAAGATGCTGCAACAAGGCGTAAAATGTTAGCTAGATTATTAGAAAGAGATAGGGCACGTTCTTTTCTAGAGTATGTTGATCCAAGTTATAATTATGATTTAGAAAAGGAGTCAATTAATAAAATCATTGAGTCCATTAAACAATTAATAGATGACTTCGAAGGTCCCGAAACAGATTCGTTATATAAGCGTACCCGTTCACGCATTGTTCATCTTACCAACCGAGCGAAACGTATTAAAATTCCAGATGATGACGATCCCGATGTCATATTATTTAAGAATGAATCCTTGGCTTCAGCTTTGGAATTAGAAGTATTACTGTCAGATAAGGTCAAAGAGGAAACTCCACTTTTGAATTTACAGAGTCCAGTTCTTAGTCCTCATACTCCAATTGTTCACACTCAGGTTAATCAAACTACTGTTAAAGTAGTACCAGTATATAAGTGGGATATAAAATTTTCAGGTAGTAAAGAGTTTGATGTAATTACATTTCTTGAGCGCGTTGATGAATTATGCATTGCTAGGCACGTTGGAAAGACAGAGCTGTTCGACTCAGCTGTAGAATTATTCTCGGGAGAAGCATTGATTTGGTTCAGGTCAATTAAGTCATCGGTAGATAGTTGGGAAGCTTTAGTAGATAGATTGAAGAAAGAGTTTTTACCGCTAGATTATATAGATGATGTTTGGGAACAAATACGTTTAAGGTACCAAAACAAAGGGGAACCCGTGCATATTTTCGTAGCAGCTATGGAGAATTTATTTAATAGAGTAGGACATTTTGTAGCAGAGTGTACCAAGTTGAAGTATATCAAGCGAAATTTACTACCTATTTATGTCACACAGTTAGCTTTAGCTCAAGTAGGCAGTGTCAATGAACTTATTAGTTTATGTAGAAAGATAGATGAGGCTCAGGCCATCAAGGATAAACAACGGCAACATGTTTCGAGTAAAGTACGTGTTAGTGCAGTAGTAGAGCGTTCAAGCCCAACCACTAGTGGGGTTGGTAAGGGTAAGCCAAATTTTAGAAATGCTGCTCACGCAGATAAATATCAGAATAGTGCAAATTGTAGTAGTAGTAGTGGTGGTACTTCAAGTTTTAAGAGTTTTGTGTGCTGGAATTGTAAAGAGCCTAATCATGCTTTTAGGAACTGCTTAGCAAAGCGGAACAAATTTTGCTACAAGTGTGGTAAAGCAAATGTCACCATTAAAGAATGTAGTTGCTCAAAAAACTAGGTAGGGAGGTGATGAGGATAGGCCGGCATCAACCTCGAATTGTTAAAAGAAAGGCCGCTAGCCCTATTAAGGATTTAGAGTGGAAGAGATGGTTAGAGGTGGTAGGTAAATTTTGTAAACCCACTGTAGAGAGGTCTGAGGGAGAAATTTCTCCAGTCTTTATCAGTAAACCATGCGATAATAGACCATTTATCGAAATAAGTATATATAATACGAGGGTAATCGCTTTGTTAGATTCGGGAGCTAATAAGTCGATTATTGGGAATCAGGCTCACCATTTTATTAGGAAATTTAATTTAAAACCTAGAGTCCCTTTAGTTAAACAGGTAACCACTGCTGATGGAAAAGCACAAAGAGTTGCTGGTATGGTTGACGTCCCCATTCAGATTGGAGATGCTTGTTCAGTAATTTCATTTCTAATTGTTCCTTCTTTACATCATACAATTATCTTAGGAAGCGATTTCTGTAAAGAGTTCTCGGTAATAATTAATTTTAGAAATGCAACTTGGGAAGTCCAAAGCCAGTTGAATGAAATCAAGGTGATATCTTCAGAGAGTGCTCCTAGTGATAATGATTTTCGAACCCAGTACACTATAGAACAACAACAAATAATTAAAGATGTTATTAGGTCATTTAATGCGGTTAGTAGTGAGAAAACCTTAGGGCGCACGGATAAGATTGTACACACTATAGATACCGGTGATCATAAGCCGTTTAAACAACGTCAGTACCCCATGTCGCCTTATTTGCTTGAACAACTTAATTCCGAGTTGGATAAAATGTTAGAGTTGGGAGTAGTTGAACCTTCCCATAGCCCTTATAATTCTCCGGTATTATTAGTAAAGAAGTCTTCCGGCGAATATCGCTTTTGCTTCGATGGACGGTTCTTGAATGCACAAACTAAGTTAGATAGCTATCCACTTCCTAGGGTCGATAGAATTTTGAATATGCTGAAAGAAGCACGATTTATTTCATCGATAGATTTGCGAAGTAGTTTCTGGCAGATTCCTTTAGAAACATCTTCTAAAGAGAAGACCGCTTTCTCCGTACCTGGCCGGGGTTTGTTTCAATTTACAGTTTTGCCTTTTGGGTTATGCAATGCTGCCCAGACCCAGCAACGCCTCATGGACGCCGTTTTTGGCCCTCAATTTGAACCAAACATTTTCGTTTACCTTGATGATATAGTCGTTGTGTCAAAGACCTTAGAGCAACACGTTCAATTGTTGCAAGATGTTCTCCAATGTTTGAAGGATGCTCACTTGACCGTTAATTTAGAAAAATGTCAGTTTTTCAGAAATAAAATCAAGTATTTAGGTTTCGTAATCGATGGAACTGGGGATGGTTTACGAACAGACCCAAGTAAAGTTGCCACTATGGTCAACTTTCCCAGGCCGACCACCTATACAGAAGTTAAACGTTTTTTAGGCATGTGTTCGTGGTATAGGAGATTTATTAGAGATTTTTCGAGTCTAGTTTCACCGTTAAATGCACTCCTTAAGGGAAAGAAAAAACGGCAAAGTATTGGTTGGTCCTCTGACGCCGAAGAAGCTTTCATAAAAATCAAACAAGCATTGGTGTCAGCTCCTATTCTAAGGAGCCCAGACTTTTCGCAAAAGTTTATTATTCAAAGCGATGCCAGTAATACAGGCATAGGTGGGGTTTTGACCCAAAATATAAATGGTGAGGAAGTTGTGATTGCGTATTGTTCTCGAGCTTTATCCCGTGCAGAGCAAAATTATAGCACGACGGAACGTGAACTGTTGGCTCTTATATTTTCAATAGAGAAATTTCGCCCGTACGTAGAAGGTGTCCGATTTACTGCGGTAACAGATCACCATTCGTTATTATGGTTAAACAGACTTAAGGACCCTTCAGGCCGATTAGCGCGTTGGTCAGTTAAGTTAGCTCAATATCCTTTTGACTTAATACATCGTAAGGGTAAATTTAATGTCGTAGCAGATGCACTTTCTAGGCAGCCTTGTTTAGAGGTAGATGTCGTTGACGTTGCTCCAGAGCATCTAGATCCATGGTATGTTAATATGAGCACACGAATTTTAGATAACCAAGGGAAATTTCCTCATTTTCAAGTCAAAGATAATTTGATTTACAAGCATGTCTCACCTAACATTACCTTTAGGTCTAATGTGAATGAGTGGAAACTATTAGTTCCCAAGGCACTAAGGAAACAGGTTATCAGTTTATATCACGATCCTCCTACGGCGTCACATTTCGGGTTCGCGAAAACTTTATGTCGTATCCAAGAGGAATATTATTGGCCGAAGATGAGGCATGATATTAGTAGATATATTAACAATTGCACTGTATGTGGGGAACAGAAAGCGTCAAATGCTGGTCGTATCGGTCTATTGGGTGCTCAAAAGAATGTGAGATTTCCGTGGCAGATAATTGCTGTAGATATTATGGGTCCTTTGCCCAGGTCCAGAAAGGGAAATTCCTATTTGTTAGTGGTCGTAGATTGGTTCACGAAATATACCTTACTACTACCAATGCGAGATGCTAAAGCTGGTAATATAGTTAAATTCATGGAAAACGAAGTATTTCTTGTTTTCGGAGTTCCTCAATTTATAATAAGCGATAACGGTACTCAGTTCGCGGGAAGAGTATTTAAGAATTTAGCTAATACGTATAAAGTGCAAAAAATATGGTATAATGCTAGATACCATCCGCAGGTTAATTTTGTAGAACGTTCTAACAGAACTATTGGTACGGCTATTAGATCATACATAGGCAACAATCATCGCGAGTGGGATAAAAATCTCAGTAAAATTAAATACGCTGTGAATACGGCTGTGCATGAAGTTACAGGGTTTAGCCCAAGTTTTTTGAATTTTGGTAGGAATACTCCTAATAATGGAGAATATTATGGCAAGATCCTATCAACGCAAGATATAGAGCTTCAGGCTATAGATCGAGATAGCTATGTTCAGGATATTAAAGGAATTTCTGGTATTTTTAATGTAGTTCAGGAAAAACTTAATAAAGCGTATCAGCGTAGCGCTAAAAATTATAATATGCGGAAAAGAGATGTTACTTTTAATGTAGGTGAGAAGGTGTGGCGACGAAATAAAATTTTGTCAAATGCCGCTAATTATGTTTCGGGCAAATTAGCTCAGAAGTATGTATTAAATACAGTGGAAAAGAAAATTTCACGTTTAGTGTATTCTTTAAAAAATGTAGATGGTTCCGATGCTGGTATATGGCATGTGAAAGATTTAAAGGTATACCTAGGTTCAAACTCTGATGTATCAGTAGGATGATAATTAGTTGTAATTTTCCTTGATAGTTGTCAAGATTTTTATTAAGTAGGATTAAGTTTAAGGGTACTGATCATTGCATGTTGGTTTAGAGTTAGGATAATTTTCTAATGTATCTCCCCAAATCTCAAGCTTGAGTTCCCTTGTGATTTCACATCGATTGAGTCCCATGTGATCTCACGTTGATTATAGTATCGTGTACATTTAGGATAGACCTCACAGATTATGACTGATTAATTATGATGATTTTCTCGACTGTGTTTTTTCCTGATTAGTCTCCTTTTGGACGTTTAGTACGCGTAGTTACTAGAATCCTAATTGAACAATTAAAAGTTTTATCACGATACTTATCGTTGTTGTAAATAAGTTCTTATTGCATGAAATAGTATTACTAACCATTAGAGATATTTAGCGGTAAACTCCTAACCTATAGTTTTGTATAATTCAATCTGGTTAGATTGATATAAAAAAAAAAAAAGAAAAATTCTAGGTATATAATTTTTTTGTTGGAAAGGGGTAGTGTAGCATTTATATTTTCTTAATTAAATAATAAATTATTGAATAAATTATTGAAAAGGTTTATTCAGAATTAATTACACATATCTCACTAAACATTGTGCATGTTTGGTTGCATATCCTGGTTATCAGTATTATCTATTAGATTAGTTTTGGCGGGTAATAAGAGGATTTTTCGTGTCATTTTGATAAGGGAACCATTTTGTATGTTCCATCTCTGGAAGAAGGTGGTGGTCTCCCATCAACTGTGAGGGTGGCAGTTTTTTTGTTTGGTTGGTTTTCTACCATCATCGAGGCCTCTTTAGCTGGTAATACATAAATTACTTTCTAAATATAAAGATATTCTATTATACTCACCCTTGGTGTTGTTTGCCGACTAGGTGATGGACCGCATGGTCTCTTTGTAGATCCAGACGCAAATTGAGAAGGCGAGGGCACTCATCATCTATTGCTCTTTTTATGATGGTCTCCCATACCTTTGGGGTGTATACTTTTTAAGAAACCTTTCTACGTTGTGATGGAATTCTAGTAATGGTTCGTCTTGTTATAATGTCTTTAACATCCCTGCAAGAATGATTAAAAGTTAGTAGGAGCAAATATGTGTAAATCAACTTACCTTTCTGAAGAAGTATAGCATTGGTGGCCTCAGGTATACTAGTTGTCGATTCGGGGTGAAGGCAACCCTAATATAAGGTACTGTGTATTGTATCGTTTATAACCAGCTGAACCAGAAATACCCTGGATGATTATGCTCACATAAACCCCAGGAGCTGCAGGTCCAACATCTCCTGCAATTAATAACAATTTATCTGTTCTGATAAACATTGATATAAATACTTACCTTGGTATAATTCAGTTTTCATAATTGTTTTAATGTTAAATTAAATAGAAGCTAACTGTTTACATTTACTCTGTTGACAGTTTGTTTATTGATAAAATGTGTAAATCTTTTTACTTCTTATCTTATACTTCCATTCACGATCACCACACCGGTAAAATAAATATGTAAAGTTGTGAGCGTGATTCGTTGCCGGTCAATTTGATTTGTTTAATGTAAATTTTGTTGCTATTGATTGAACTACAAATATACTACGAACTACGAACACGTAAGCTTACCTCTTCGTAATAATTTTTTATGTAATTAATCAGGTACTATTAAACTACCAACGAATCTTGCGTTTTTGCTATTATTGTGTGATACTTACATTTTTTATTGTTGTTTATTATTTTTTTGTGTTGTTCGTCTTATACATTACTATTAACTGTTTACTAATCATTTACATTGTTATATATTAATAACCATTACATTATACTATTTACCAGACTGTGTTGTGTTATTATTTCTAACAATAGGTTATACTCTTGTTGGTGTTTTGTTTTTTTTGGAAGTGGTCCAACCAAAAAGATTATCCACAATTACCTTTGGACTTGGCGCCCATAAATTAATATCGAATATTAAATACCCACACCCACGCATAAAGCTGCCGTGGTCACGTCAACTTCTAATAGGAGTTTAACTTTATTCTTTGAAACATAAGTAAAATTGTAATAAGAAATGGAGCCCATGAACGTGGGGCCCGAGTTTTAGTCTAATTAGAAAACAGTTTGGTAGATTGGATAATTTTGTATAGTTGTGGTATCAGTAAAAATCAAAAAAAAAAAAAAAAATTTCAAAATGGAACTGAATAATATGAGGCCAATTGATTTACTTAGTGAGGAACTTAATTATGAGTTGCGAATAAGAGGAATTGTAACCGAACGCAAAGATGCTGCAACAAGGCGTAAAATGTTAGCTAGATTATTAGAAAGAGATAGGGCACGTTCTTTTCTAGAGTATGTTGATCCAAGTTATAATTATGATTTAGAAAAGGAGTCAATTAATAAAATCATTGAGTCCATTAAACAATTAATAGATGACTTCGAAGGTCCCGAAACAGATTCGTTATATAAGCGTACCCGTTCACGCATTGTTCATCTTACCAACCGAGCGAAACGTATTAAAATTCCAGATGATGACGATCCCGATGTCATATTATTTAAGAATGAATCCTTGGCTTCAGCTTTGGAATTAGAAGTATTACTGTCAGATAAGGTCAAAGAGGAAACTCCACTTTTGAATTTACAGAGTCCAGTTCTTAGTCCTCATACTCCAATTGTTCACACTCAGGTTAATCAAACTACTGTTAAAGTAGTACCAGTATATAAGTGGGATATAAAATTTTCAGGTAGTAAAGAGTTTGATGTAATTACATTTCTTGAGCGCGTTGATGAATTATGCATTGCTAGGCACGTTGGAAAGACAGAGCTGTTCGACTCAGCTGTAGAATTATTCTCGGGAGAAGCATTGATTTGGTTCAGGTCAATTAAGTCATCGGTAGATAGTTGGGAAGCTTTAGTAGATAGATTGAAGAAAGAGTTTTTACCGCTAGATTATATAGATGATGTTTGGGAACAAATACGTTTAAGGTACCAAAACAAAGGGGAACCCGTGCATATTTTCGTAGCAGCTATGGAGAATTTATTTAATAGAGTAGGACATTTTGTAGCAGAGTGTACCAAGTTGAAGTATATCAAGCGAAATTTACTACCTATTTATGTCACACAGTTAGCTTTAGCTCAAGTAGGCAGTGTCAATGAACTTATTAGTTTATGTAGAAAGATAGATGAGGCTCAGGCCATCAGGATAAACAACGGCAACATGTTTCGAGTAAAGTACGTGTTAGTGCAGTAGTAGAGCGTTCAAGCCCAACCACTAGTGGGGTTGGTAAGGGTAAGCCAAATTTTAGAAATGCTGCTCACGCAGATAAATATCAGAATAGTGCAAATTGTAGTAGTAGTAGTGGTGGTACTTCAAGTTTTAAGAGTTTTGTGTGCTGGAATTGTAAAGAGCCTAATCATGCTTTTAGGAACTGCTTAGCAAAGCGGAACAAATTTTGCTACAAGTGTGGTAAAGCAAATGTCACCATTAAAGAATGTAGTTGCTCAAAAAACTAGGTAGGGAGGTGATGAGGATAGGCCGGCATCAACCTCGAATTGTTAAAAGAAAGGCCGCTAGCCCTATTAAGGATTTAGAGTGGAAGAGATGGTTAGAGGTGGTAGGTAAATTTTGTAAACCCACTGTAGAGAGGTCTGAGGGAGAAATTTCTCCAGTCTTTATCAGTAAACCATGCGATAATAGACCATTTATCGAAATAAGTATATATAATACGAGGGTAATCGCTTTGTTAGATTCGGGAGCTAATAAGTCGATTATTGGGAATCAGGCTCACCATTTTATTAGGAAATTTAATTTAAAACCTAGAGTCCCTTTAGTTAAACAGGTAACCACTGCTGATGGAAAAGCACAAAGAGTTGCTGGTATGGTTGACGTCCCCATTCAGATTGGAGATGCTTGTTCAGTAATTTCATTTCTAATTGTTCCTTCTTTACATCATACAATTATCTTAGGAAGCGATTTCTGTAAAGAGTTCTCGGTAATAATTAATTTTAGAAATGCAACTTGGGAAGTCCAAAGCCAGTTGAATGAAATCAAGGTGATATCTTCAGAGAGTGCTCCTAGTGATAATGATTTTCGAACCCAGTACACTATAGAACAACAACAAATAATTAAAGATGTTATTAGGTCATTTAATGCGGTTAGTAGTGAGAAAACCTTAGGGCGCACGGATAAGATTGTACACACTATAGATACCGGTGATCATAAGCCGTTTAAACAACGTCAGTACCCCATGTCGCCTTATTTGCTTGAACAACTTAATTCCGAGTTGGATAAAATGTTAGAGTTGGGAG